>JAODJU010000062.1:3740594-3768881 GCA_026776725.1 Gnathonemus echidnorhynchus | reverse complement strand
ATCCCCCCACCCCCCCCCCCCCTGTTTCGCAGGACACCCCTCCACTGCGCAGCCTCCTGCAATAACGTGCAAGTCTGCAAGTTCCTGGTGGAGTCCGGGGCCGCCGTGTTCGCCATGACCTACAGCGACATGCAGACTGCGGCTGACAAGTGCGAGGAGATGGAGGAGGGTTACACCCAATGCTCCCAGTTCCTGTATGGTCAGTATCCCGTCTGAGACGTGAGGCTGCACAGTCTTCAGTATAGTCCTTTATCCCGCCTCCTCTAGAGAAATGAGCTCTACAATAATGCGACTGGGGCTGGTGGCAGTATGTCTTTCATCTGCATGCAAATCAGCCCAGCAAGTGCCTGAGATTAGCAAAGCCGTTCAGAAAGGCGGTGATGGAGAGGAACATAGAGCTGATTCAGCCAGCCTCAATGCACAGTCTGTGTGTGTGTGTGTTAAAGCTTTCAGTTTCAGCACATGTGTGTTGGGAGTTTGAAGGGCCCAGAATGCTCACGCTGGGCAGGGGACCCGGTGAGGTCTTGACATTTCTCTGGAGGCTTATGTGAACGTGCCGGCCCACATCTGCCCGCAGGTGTGCAGGAGAAGATGGGCATCATGAATCGTGGCGTGGTCTACGGCCTCTGGGACTACGAGAAGGAGAATGAGGACGAGCTGCCCTTCAAGGAGGGCGACGGCATGAGCGTGGTGCGCCGCGAGGATGACGACGAGGTGGAGTGGTGGTGGGTGCGGATGGGCGACCAGGAGGGATACGTCCCCAGGAACTTGCTTGGGGTAAGAGACCTCAAAACTATAAACCAGTGTTTCCCAATCCGGTCCTCAGAGAGGGAGCAAAAATGTGGACTGTCTTAGGGAGCTGGGATTGAGTGAAAACCTGGACCATCTGCAGGTTTCCGAGGACCGGATTGGGAAACACTGCTGTAAACTGATTTTTAGTTCACACTAAATATTTAGTTCCCATCCTTAATTGTCATGCTATCATCTGTTCATAAGAATTTATGAGAGAGAAAATTCGACCATTTAGATTTGGTTTGGAGTTCCTTAATAAATTTACTATCATGTCATTAGATTTCATTAAAGACCTTTTGGGCCACAGAGGGGATGGGAATATGATGCTGTATGTTTAGTTTACATGTGGTTCTTCTCAACAGCTGTACCCAAGGATCAAGCCACGGCAGAGGAGCCTGGCGTAAACACAGTGAAAGCAGACAGATTTCATCACTGCCATGGTCCGCACTGCAGATCGACGGCAGCAAAGGTTACCGAAGCTGTGACCTTCCTAATCGCAGTCGTGCGGACAATGAAACGAGAAGCTGGCCAAACACATGAAGGATTTTTGTTGTTATTACTATTGTTTATTTTTTTTACTAAATGGTGAACTGCGGATGTGCTCGTCTCGTGGCAAGTGTCACTGGTTACCAGGAGAACTTCTGTTTTTCTTGATATCAGAGTATGAACTAGTTATGTGAAAAATGAGTGACATGTCTGGATAAGGTTGTACTAGTCTTTGTAATGACAAAAAGAAACAAGAACAAACAGTGTTTTATGTAGCAAGTTATTTTTTCCCACTGACTGTTTCATGTACAGTTTTTCAAGACAGTTATGCTGAAATACTTGGGTAGGGGGCTGTTTTAAGTGCTTTTTACAAAGGAGGGGGGCTTTTAAGGTGTCTTCGATGACAGTGATAAATGGTGTTTATGCGGCTGAAACAAAAAGAGAATTGGCGCCCCCTTGGGGCGCCGTGCGGTATGTCCGTGATGCTGTTACGCCTCTGTTTTCCTTGTTTTTGTATAGTTTCAGACCATCTGTTAGGTCTGGGCTTGTTTACGCTAACGCCTGCATTTGTGCATGCAAGTCTCCACACTTTAGTGTTGACCTGCTTTTTCCCGCTTATTAACGGGGGTGGGGGGCACCGTATAAAACACTAGCTTTAAAGTTCATTCAGTCTGACAGATCTGGATACCTACCTAACTTTTGTTAAAACGAGCATAGCAAGATTACTGTCACAAAAATGGTTTGGATGAAAGATTTTGGTCAAAAAGATTGACTATACAGTTTTGTACCAGTAACCAGTAGACCAAATGGAATTCAAAGCAATGATACATTTTTTGTGTTTTCTGTACATACAAGTCATGCATTGTGGAGATACCATAGAAGACAATCATCCAGCAGCAGCAGTAACAGGGTGACCAATTGGATAGCTCTCCAGTAGACACTTTGGACTCTGTACACCAGGGGGCCGATTTAGCCCTAATGATTACAGTCTGATTCTGCTTGTCTGCTTTGTCAGCTACAGTGACAAATCCTGCCATATGAAGGTGTACTAGCTGAGGAAATTAGGTTTAGAAAAATCCAATCCTTCAATTGGATTCTATCACGTTATGCCCTCACACCAGTTCCATGAGTAACCTCAAGGCTATTAACGAGTAACCACATGGTTATTATTAAATTGTAGACCTAGTCACTACAGGGTTACGACGAGGCAGCTTACGACACTTGGCATTTTTCTTGTTGCAGAAGTATTTATTTTGTGATTGTCCTTTAATTTTCTTTCTCATATTGAAAATGTTACATCTGTAGAATAAAGATTTCCAATAAAACACTTGAAATAAAATATCGCCTCTTGTTTTTCCTGAACTCTCTCGAAACGCTGCATATACGCATCATTCTAAACGTAGCCTATTAGATAGACAAGGGATCGTAATAAAATCGATGCAGTCTCTGTGAATAACAGACACAATACAATACAGACAGCTGCAGTACGACAGCTTTGTGTGTAAACATTTCCCTCGAGATTTCACTTCTCTACACCGGAGACGTCCTTCGGGTATTTCTTGTGATAAGGGTAACGATGTTCCGTTCCTAGAACATTTTTTTTCGTATTCACAGCATAAGTAAAACTCAACGTACGGCGTGGTGCAATGCTTTTTTCCCTTTACATATAGGTTTTAATAGCATAACACCTGACAAGCACGATAAAAACCGCTACCTCCAACATAACGCCAGAAGACACATCATCTTTATGTATATACTGTATGTATGAGAACCACTGACAACCGGAGACAATTCCCTGCGTGTATGAATATACCGAGCCGATAAACCCGAATTTGATTGTGTTTCCGAAACCACGACACACAGGTAATACTTGTGACCTCACAAATATGGCACCCAGAGCCGGAGGCCGGCTGGTGCTTCGGTGCGTTTTGATGACGTTTTTATCGCCGTTTTCTTCCGCGAAGTCTGAAATTGGTCCAGTGTTTATTGCTGTGCAACGAAGCTGCAAATTAGCGCTCTCGACTTTGTAAGTTTTGTTTCTGTGTTGTTTAATGTACACGTTATGTGCAGGTGATGATTTAATCCATAATGATGTTATCAATAAGTCGTATTTGAACGTCGCTCCTTACTGATTCAGAGACAATTTTCACTGTTGTTAACCATGTCTCGAATTGTTTATACCAGAATACGTCTTACACAATTTACAATCTAAATTCATAAATTTGCTGGCTGATAACATGGAAATGCATAATTAGTCTGCCAAAATGTACAGCTTCCCCCATGCATTTCAAAATTTAAGTATATATATTTATATAAGTATATATGCAAATCACTCTGAACTACAGCTGTAAAATGGTTTCGTTTAACTGAGGAAGTGAAAACTAGCCCCTTACTGATGTCTTACGGGTGTGTGCTGCGTTTGCCTTGTTAATAATCGAACTGTTTTAGAGTAATGGATGCACCAAGACCGATGTTATTTAAATCTGTCTGCTTTGTGGCACGGTGATACTGACAGAAGGACGACCAGTTTTTATTTGTCTTAATAGAATATCAACGAACAGCCTAAGTAATTGTACACTAAAATATATATATATTTTTCCAAAATACAAAAGTGCATCTTTGTTTAAAAAGGGAAAAAATATCTGATTTCACTCACCGGTATATGGAGCACTTAATTAACTACAGTTAAATTTATCTAAATGACCTTTTTTCCTCTCTTTAGGCTCCAAAGATGAGTTATGGGAAGGAGAGAATCATCGCTTTGGTAGACATGGACTGTTTCTACGTTCAAGTCGAGCAGCGAATGAACCCTCAGCTGAAGAACAAACCATGTGTGGTGGCCCAGTATAAAACGTGGAAAGGTGGGGGGTGAGTTACCCAGGCAGTTGCTGGCAGTGAATAATGGTTGTGATGTAATTTGTTGGGGCTGTGGTCCATGGTGTCCCAGCGCCCAAGTTATGGCCCTTTAAGGCATTAGGTACAATGTTTGGGGCGTCGTATTTCCAATGCTCGATTTACCAGACACTCTCGGTGAAGCCCGTGTCCCGTTCCATGCCGGTTCTTCTTGCAGCATCATCGCCGTGAGTTACGAGGCCAGAGCGCACGGCGTCACCAGGAACATGTGGGCAGACGACGCCAAGAAGCTGTGCCCCGACTTGCAGGTGGCACGGGTGCGCGAGTCCCACGGCAAGGCCGACCTCACCCAGTAGGTGAACAACCTGGTTTCCCAGTGTGGGCAGAGACCCCCCCTCAGCCGCCAGGGGCTAGTCAGTGGGCTAGTCAGACCAAGTGTCCCCTGACTCCCGTCTAGTTACCGTGAGGCCAGCGTAGAGGTGATCGAAGTGATGTCCCGCTACGCCGTGATCGAGAGGGCCAGTATCGACGAGGCCTACGTGGACCTGACTGCTGCTGTGCAGGAAAGGCTGAGGGACATGCGAGACTGGCGGGTCGAGCCGGACCAGCTGAAGACCACCTACGTGCAGGGGTTTCCACAAAGTACCACGGGGCACTCAGAAGCGAAGGAATTAGACAAAGGTCGGCCATGTTGGTTCCTCTGTAAAGTCAAAATAATGAGACAGTGAAGTGCGTGGTTGTGTCACAAACTGGTAAAGGTCAGGAGGTGTCACAGGGGCCTGCTGATTGGTTGCTGTGTCTCGTCTTGACTGCAATTGCCCCTCTGTGTCTGTGCAGAGGAACAGCGGTTGCTCGGCCTCCGTGAGTGGCTGGCTTCCCTGTCTTTTTGTCCCGGCAATGCATCACCTGACCTGCAGCTGGCCATGGGGGCTCTGATCGTGGAGGAAATGCGAGCGGGCGTGGAGAAGCACACTGGCTTTCGCTGCTCTGCAGGGATATCGCACAACAAGGTGGGACACAGTGAAAAGCCCAAACCGGAAAACCTTTGTGCAGCATTTGAGCTGAAATATGTCTCTGTCACAGGTGCTGGCAAAACTCGCGTGCGGCTTTAACAAGCCAAACCGGCAAACCATCCTCCCTTCAGGTTCTGTGCCTCAACTCTTCAGCTCTCTACCCATCAGCAAGATGTGAGTGCCTCCATTTATTCTACGCTTGTAGGAGTTCAGAGAGATAACCAATCAGATTGTAGAGGAGGTGGGCCCAAGCAACTAGAGGAGGCGGGACCACAATATCTGATCGGATCTTATTGGTTATCTCTCTGAACCAATCATTTTTTTGTTCCTCCTTCTGAACATTTTGGTGTAAATAAAAATCCCGTGAGCTTACTCTACACCTGCCGCGAGCCCTCTGGTGCCTCCTTCTGTTTATATACTGGAAAAATATGGAGCCATTGGGTTTATACTCCTGGCGGTCATGGTGTGCGGATGTTTTGGTCCTCTCTTGAACTGCCGCCCTCGCGTGACCCTTTAACCGAGTGTCACCACGTCATCGCTGCAGCCGGAACCTTGGTGGGAAGTTAGGCACGTCCATTGTGGAGAGTCTGGAGGTGGAGAACATGGGGGAGATCACTAAGTTCACCCAGACCCAGCTGGAGCAGCGCTTTGGGGAGAAGACAGGGTGAGCCCCAAAGCACATAGCATTCCCAAACACAAAAATGAACACAAGTAATTGATTTGGTAAAGGCACATATTTTTGCAGTTCTGTAATATGACAGGTATGCATAAGGTGTTTGAATAGTATCATCCAGATTAAAATGTGGATACATTGCTGTACTGCATTTTTCTGGGGTAACCTCTAATGGACTTCCGTTCTAACGCGGTTCTGTCTCCAGTCAGTGGCTGTTTGACCTGAGCCGTGGGATTGACTTTGAACCCGTCAAACCGAGGCAGCTTCCCAAATCCATCGGCTGCAGTAAGAACTTCCCTGGGAAGTCTGCTCTGGCCACCAAAGACCAGGTCTGGTACCCATGATGAGACGATTGGTCAGATTGGTCCACTCTTTAATCTGATTGGTCAGCACGCTTTTAAAGTACTGTGACATCAGTCTCCTCCACTCTCTCTGCACAGGTGCAGAACTGGCTTTACCAACTTGCCCTGGAGCTGGAGGAGCGACTGACTAAGGACAGAGAGATGGTGAGGAGGGCATAAGGGTCCGAGTGACACTGACAAAGGCCGAATTATGATGGTTACTCGACTGGGTCAGAGCATCTCCAAAACGGGAGGTCTTGTGTTGTGTTCCTGGTATGCAGTGGTCAGTACCTCTCAAAAGCGGTTCAAGGAAGGCCAGCCGGTGAATCAGCGATGGGGTAGCGGGAACCCAAGCCTCATTGGTGCGTGTGGGGAGCTACGGCTAGGCTAGCTGAAAAAATGAATGCTAAGCATGATAGAAAGGTGTCAGGACACACAGTCCATCGCAGCTTGCTGGCCGTGGTAGAGCACACAGTGCAGCTGGCTGCATATAGGGCCACAGACTGGGCCCATGCTGACCCCTGTCCACCACCAAAAGAGTTCAAGGTGTTGACTTGGCCTCCAAGTCTAAGGTCTCGATCCAATCAAGCATCTGTGGAATGTGCTGGACAAACAAGTGCGATCCTTGGAGGCCCTACCTTGCAATTTACAGAACTTATAAGATCTCCTGCTAATGGCTTGGTCTATATACCACAGGACACCTTCATAGGTCTTGAGGAGTCCATGCCTTGACGGGTCAGAGCTGCTTTGGTGGCACGTGGGGGACCTACAGAATATTGGGTGGATGGTTTTAATGTTATTGCTGATCGGTATAGTTACCCCCCCCCCCCAAGACTACCTAGAACACACATAGTTGACCCTGAGATATTTGACTTCTGACTGTGGGGGCTCCAATGCACTGTCCTGTCATGCTCGGTAGACACATGCCAACGCGAGTGTGTCCCTGCAGAATGGCCGCGTTGCCAAGCAGCTGACAGCCGGGGTGCGTCAGGCAGGGGACCGGAGGGCCTGCAGCTTCTCCCGCTGCTGCGCTTTGGCTCGCTATGAGGCCGGCAAGATCGCCGCTGACGCCTTCGCCATCATCAAGAGCCTCAATGCTGCTGGCAACCACCAGTCAGCATGGTGAGTGACCTCCGCTCTGAGCCAATCTCCGCTTGATGTGGGCGGGATGTGGCCCACAATAAGGCTGCCCAGTATCACATCGTGGTATAATTGAGCAGCAATTCCCAGGGCTTCAGATGACGGGCAAAACATTTGTCCGGACGCCAGCTTTTTACTTATGATTTACTTATGCCTACAATCTGATAAGCAGATTAGTAGTATGCCTAAAATATTATTGAGAGATATTGTGATGCCCAAAAGTTAAGCTGTATAAATTTGGTGTATCCTTATGTTTATTAAACTCAGTTAGCGGAGAACGCCACATGGTACTGTTTTGGTAGATCATGGAAGCGATAAGCACAAGTGGCTGTGAAGAAAGGGATGGCTCAACAGCCGCGACATCTTTTAAAAGAGGGGATATTGTGGATAAACAAGGTAGAAAGATGGTGTCTAAAGCCCTGTAATCATTTGTAGGCTCTGGTTTGTGTCTGTTAACTCGCAGCAACAGCATCAACATATTTGACACTCTATTGGTAGATAATAGCAAGTTTTGTTTGGCTTTATTTTATTTCTGGTAAATTTCATCTTTTATTTTATAATATTAAGAACTCATATTTCAGGCAATCGCAATATGATATCGTGCAGCCTTTCTCCCATGCCCAGGGTCCAACAGGCTGCAGTTCTGGTTCTGTTGGCCCAACCCTGGGCTGTGCTGGGGGCCCTTCAAGGCTGAACCTGTTCGAAGTCAAGCTCTAGAACCCTCGAACTGAACTGTCACCTGAAATACCGAGCCCTTAATTTTCCACTATGCGCTGCTGAATCCTGTCTGTCTCTTTATGCTCGGTCCCTGAAATGCTGCTGTGGTTCTGTGCAGGTCGCCCCCCCTCACCCTGCTCCACCTGTCCGCCAGTAAGTTCATGGAGGCTCCAGGTGGATCCACAGGCAGCATTACAAGCTTCCTGAGCAGCGACATTAGCGCCACGCAGAAGGAATCTTCCTCCCCCACCCCTCGCTCTCCCATCGCCAGCTCAAAGGCAGGTCTTGCCCCCAAGCGGCTCAGTACCATCCAGTCCTTCTTTCAGAGGGCTGCTGAAAAGCAGGAGAGGCGAGACACTGAGTCGCAGCCCTCCCCCACCAAAACCCCGCTGGCTCCCACCCCCCAGCGCTTGGCCCTCTCCCCCAGGCCCCAGGCCGAGCGCAAGCCTGGCATCTCCTCCTTCTTTGAGAGGAAAACCCTCGAGAACAAACTGAAGATCGTAAAGGACCCAGCCTCCCCCACAGACGGGGCTCCCCGACCACCCGCCTTGCCGGCGGCACACGACGACCAGCCAAACTGGGGAGGGAAAGGGGGCTCCGCTTGGGACGGAGACGGAAGTGCGACTCAGGCCGGCAAAAATGGGTGGGGTCCTGCGGAAACGGGCGCCCAGCCCCGTGTGTCAGGGCCGCTGAGCAGCCCCTCTGGCCACAGCGACGTCGACACCGTGACGTGCGATCGCTGTGGCCAGCAGGTGTCAGCGTGGGACATGCCGGAGCACGCCGACTACCACTTCGCACTGGACCTGCAGAGCTCCTTCTCTCCTTCTCCTTCCTCAGCTTCCCCCAGTCCCGCCCCTGCAGTCGCCCCTCATCTGGCTGCTGAATCTCCCAAGTCGTCTCGCGGCAAGACAAAACTCAAGAGCCAATCGGGACCCCAAGCGAAAAAGTCCAGATCTCAGGGATCCCACCCAACGCTGGACTCCTTCTTCAAGAGGACTTGAAGCTAAACAAGACTGCTTATATAGACCCATATAACCATGCTTTTTTACACCTGCTTAGTAATGATTCGTTAACTAAAATATACAAACCATCGCAATTTTAACAGCCAGCACATATGATGCTCTATCACAACATGCAGAGTATTTCAGTGAGCAGTTGCACTTTCCTACCTGAAGGGGTCAGCATGTGCGTCTATTCTGCTGGCTGGCCTTGGACTTTGGGGAGTTTTTTTTTTTTTTTTAGTGGAATCGCAGCTTTGACCAAAATGTTCTCCCATCTTTTTAAGGGCCTTTTGCTTGCATAGTAGATTAATTGAAATTAGGTATTTTTCATCAGTTTGTCTTGCTTTATCTTAATGTTCTTGAATTATAAGTACAGTAAACTATGCTGAATAATGCTGACTTATTAATCACCGTCACAGCTTGGGGGATGTTTTGTGTTAAACACAGGGATTTGCTTGCAGTGCTGGAATATAGGTTGGCCTGTGTTAAATGGAGCTCAGGTGTCCCTTTGACTCTGGTGTTGTTCTGGCTGCTGGTAGATAGTGACACAGGCGTCTGCTAGCTCCCGTTCCTGCAGAGGAACAGCCTGTAGATGATGTGCGAAGGCTTTTTGACACTTTATTTTTTTATTGGAGTGTCTAGCAGCTGAGGCCCCACAGCTAAGCTGGCAGAGATGGAGCCTGCAAGAGGTGAGGCCATGATAAGCCCAGTGCCGTGATGTCACTTCCTGTCAGGGGTTCCAGCCAGTCATTCTGTATTCAGGCCCCTGCAAATGAGTAGCTCACCAGCTGAAGGGAACTTTGCTAAATCCAATTTAACCTCATCTTTCCATCATAAATGCTTAAGTTCCTGTCGACACAGCAGTCAGAAAATGTCTGCATTCAAAGTAAGAACTTTTGAGTGTTAGAAGCAGGAAATGAGACAGCAGTAGATAAACTGAAACAGCACTGTCCCCACAACCCTATGGATAGGTCTGTAATAAAGATTTATTTATATACACAATAATATACAAACTGGAACTGTACATAAGTCTCTGATAATTCAGTCAAAAGAAAGATTAAAATATTACTATGTTTTAAAAACATTCCTGCATTGGTACCTGGTAAAAGAAACAATGTTTGTTTGTGATATTTGGGTCTGCTCCTAACTAGTGGAGGAAAAATGAAAATGACGTTTAAAAATTGGCTAAAAGGTGACCTACAAAGTTATAAAAGAAAAAACTTTGAAACAGTGAGAACAGTGAGAACAGCTGATACACGGTTCTCTAAAGAATGTTTTGGTTTGTATACAAGTCCCCCCCAAAAAAAAAAAAAAAAAAAAAATTGCACAAGAACTAGGAACAAAATCGTCCAGATAGAAGCTGGGATCTGATACGATTAAATGTTTCTACTTTGGAGCTTTTGCTGCATTTTAATGAGGAACTCGGTCGTCCTTCGAGAACGATGTGGGAGAAACGGCCCAGAGCGTGACGTCCGAAAAAACATGCCGTCCCCATTCGGTTCCAAAGAGTAGCACCAAACGAAGGTTTAACAAAAACATTCCGGAAACTCAGGGAAACGTGACAGTTGTCCCTCTTGTAGGCACTAAGTTTAACCCCCACAACTTAAAGAAGCGATAACAGGAACAGGAGACGAATCCAGGAGACTGCTCTAAACGCGACCACTTGGTGGCGTCACAGTTGAAGCGAGCCGCTCAAAGAGGCTGGATTGGCGCATGCTCACTCGGCTCTGCCGGTGGCGGTGACCTCGCCAGCTTGGGTCTCGGGTCCCCAAAGCTACCAGACTTGGTCAGGCATCCTGAGTGTGCTGCTCGAAGATGCAGAGGACACCTCAGGGCAAGTTAACAATCGATCGCTTACTAACAGAATGCAGTCGTTTAAAAATACTCTGCAGTGGAACTAAAGCACTTGTAAGAAACAGACAGAATTCTGTTTACTGACTGTCAGCTTCCATTTTACAAAAGGCCATGATTCCAGCTCGTGATTTACAGAAATCCCATCAAGGTCCCGCTTGACAGGGCTGATGGAGCCTTTCTGCTTTTGAGTTCAGGCAGAGATTGGGCGATCTGCCCAGATATGCACGAGACAAGACGGGTCCGTAAAAACAGCAGATCCCCCTGTGATTCCAGAACCTCTGCGGCTACTGTCAATATAAATGCCTCTTAATGCCATCAAGTGTCTACAGTTACTGAAACTCCAAGTAATCAATCTTGCGCCGCCTGTCTCTAAGCTGCCGTTAGTAGCGGTGCTGTTCTGGGGCCCAAAAATATCCCACCAGTCCCAGGGTTTGGGTCTGATAAGGCAGTGCTGATAAAGTGGTAGCACAGGGGACCTTCCTACTCTGGCTTATCGCTGAGGCCAGAGGACATCTAGTAGCTGCCATGAAGAGAGAGGACTCTTTTTTTTTTTTTTGGTATTGTAAACGTCTCCAGCTGAGAAGACTGTTAGCACGTTCAAATTTCACTCAAGACAAACTTACTTGGACCAAATGCTGGATATGCCTCCCTTCAAACGTTTAGCAGAGTTATGCATGTGACCGACATCTCAACATCCAGCGCGACTTCGGCAACTTTCAAGGATATTTTCTTTCTTAATGCTGCCCAGTTTTCTTCAATACTTCGCAACAGCACTCTACTTGACCTAGAACTGCCTGGTTTAGTCACGTAGCTGCCTCAGCATAATATTCGCTTATTTCAGAAGTAAAATATATCTGACGTCTTTTTCAGATTGCTAAAAACAGCAGAACCAGTGTGGCAGGCTGTCGGCTTCGACACCAAGTCTTGCTGGTCAATAATCTGGTGAATGAGTCACGGGATGGACGTATTAAAATCTGGCATGTAAAACTGTTAGTGCATGCTAACAGCACTTTTTGTTTTATAAAAAGTGGGGGCTGGCATGGTGATGCAGCAGAAGTAATCCAGAGGCTAACCCAGACCAAAGAGGGACAAAATCGGGAAGGGGGGGTGGGGGGTGGCGGTGCTGAATCGTCATCAGCGGAGGACTGGTCTGGGTGTGCGGTGTTACGGGGAGACTGGCTGCAAACTGGTGACGTGTCCGATGCCCTTGGTCACGCCCTCCCGGAACAGCAGCTTGGCTCCCACCTTCAAATACTCAGGATGCTTGATGAACCTGAAACGCACCACTGCCTTCTCCCCTGTGCGGAGCTCCTCCTGGAGAGAAAGAGCAGGGGCACGAGCTGACCAATCAGGGCCTAGTCTGAAGGCGGGACTTCCTGCTCAAAAACTTCCTGCTTTCCTTTGACAAAGTTCTTTTCAGTAGTAATTAGGAAATTGAGTACAGTAAATTTCTAGTGGAGAAAACAATTCTAGTGAAAGTGGGGATACTAAATCAGC
Organism: Gnathonemus echidnorhynchus; assembly: GCA_026776725.1. Lineage (NCBI taxonomy): Eukaryota > Metazoa > Chordata > Actinopteri > Osteoglossiformes > Mormyridae > Gnathonemus > Gnathonemus echidnorhynchus. The sequence goes on along the minus strand of JAODJU010000062.1, from coordinate 3,756,514 downwards.
TCATTTTGTTTATTACTTTACAAATATTTTACACCTAAACAGCAGCCATAAATCATGTGTTTCAAGAGTGGTAAAGGATATACTACAATGCTCAAAATAAAAACATAAAAATACACTCACAAAAATCAGCATTACTGCAGATTAGTGCTTCCCAGCCCAGTCCTCAGAGACCCACAGGTGGTCCATGTTTTTGCTCCTTCCCAGCTCCCGGCAGAACAAAAACATGGACTGTCTGCAGGTCCCCGAGGACCGGATTGGGAAAGACTGCTGTAGATGGACAGGAGGATGTGAGTCTGGAGCTCAGAGGACGACCCACCTTCCCGTACAGACGCTCCACCATGGCCGTCTGCCTGATGTTTCCTATATGCACCGTCACCTGAAAGCCTTTGTGGAAGGTCTTGGCGTGGAAGAGCAGCACGATTTCAGCCTCAAACAGCCAGCAGATGGTGGGGTTCATCTGCGGACTCACCATCACCATGCCCTGTGAGGGGGAGGGGGAGCGGGGGGGCATCATGCCTGCAGTCCTTAACTAATTGCTGAAAGGTTGCACCAACATCCAAAAGGTAAAAGTGGAGATTTCAGGTCCAGACCAAGATTTTGTTTCAACCAACCAGTTGAGTATATAGAGTCATAGTCACAGAGTACTCAACTGGTTGGTTGAAACAAAATCTTGGTCTGGATTTGTACTCTCTGGACCTGAAATCTCCACCTCTGCCAAAAGGTGACAGAGTGGGTGAATGGAGCAGCACTGTGTCACTGTAGCGCTAAGGGGAACAGGAAACCTGGAAGCGTGACGGAGGCCCTGCAGAACAGCAGCATCCCCATTAACAATATGGGCTCGTAACCTGAAGACTGCGGATCCAAATCACACAACGCGAGCGCTTCCAGGAAAATACTGTATTGTGCGGATTTCTTTGAACAGAAGCACCTGTCACAATAACCTACATCACAATGAGTACAATGGGCCCCACTGGCGAGCAGGCCGCCCCAAAGGCTGACCTTTCGAAGCAGCGAGCGGTCAAAGCTCCCCAGCGCCAGCGTGGCGGCCTGGCCGGCCCGCAGCACCCGGCAGGCCGAGCGGTTCCTCTGGATGCTGCACACCGTCAGACCCAGGAATTTGCCCTCGTCCGTGGGGCCCACCACCAGCTGCTCGCCCTCACGGCAAATCCCACTGCAGGCAGAACCGGGGCACGATAAGCCGACCAGAACCCTGACGTCGGACACGCTTTAGGAGGCGTGCTGGGCAGCGCCAGAGTAACGGGATCCCAATAACACGGGATCCGTGTCCCGCTGGCGGTCAAGGCACATTCTGAACGTCCCAGAGGACGCGTGGGGGCTCGTTTATGCACTAACCTGTAGAGAGTCCCTCCCACCACTGTGCCCACGTCTGGCACAGTGTAGATCTCATCCACCTGCAGGGACACCATCTCTGTTAGGTTGGGCTTCATTTAGCAAATGACTAAAAGTGGATATCTATATTTTTATTAATTTAACACTTCTATCTGAAATATTGTATAACGAAGAAAGCACGGTCAAACAGTCCCTGGGTAGCTGAGGGTTAAAGGCCTTACTGTAAAATCACTCTGCCGAGGCTTAGATTTGAACCGACGACCTTCTGGTCACAGACACAGACCACCCCAAAAAAAATAATAATAAGATGGAAATATGCATCTTTGAAGGACCTGGAATTCGGTGAGCTGCTGCATGAGCTCCTCTTGTTCCTTGCTGTTGCTGAGGGGGGGCAGGATGTTGAGAAACACCTTGAGCAGATCTAGGCTCTCCCCCGACACGCTGGACAGGGTGAAGATCGGCGTGATGCTAAGAGCAGAAACACAAGACTCGTCAGAGGCCGAGACCGCGCCGGCCGACGAGCTCCGGCTCGCAAACTCGCCACCGTGAGGACGACGTGTGCATGTGTGTAAGCTCAGCCGAAGACCCCGCGGCGGATGCACAGATGGCCGCGGCTATAAAAAGCCCGTTCTGCCGTGAGCCGTAAAGACGCCGTACATCCGGTGCGGTAGGAATGAAGCGACGGTACGCAGACGACTCACCTGGGTGACTGAGCAAACTGCTGGGCGGCGGTGACGGCGTCGTCCTCGCTGGCCACCACCATGGGGACCTTGTTGCAACCAGGCTGCTTGAGAATCCGCTCCAGCTGGCGCACGGTACGCTCCACGGTGCCACACGGGCACAGGTCCACCTTGCTGACCACGATGAAGATGGGGACCTTCAGAGCCATTGCCAGCCCTAGGTGTTCCCTGGTGGTGCCCACTGAGAGCCAAACCAGACCCATCAGTGCTCAGTTCACTACCCCACCAACAGGAGACTCTTCTCCATTTTCAACACTGGACACACTGGTGTTAATGCAGAAAACACCTCAAGGTGTCAACATGAAATAATCAGGAGCATTCAGAGTCAGGCACTGAGAAGAACGTTTTCTGGAGGAAATTGGCCCTTCTGCTCCATGGCATAAAGAAAAAACACTCTGGTCACGGAATGAAACATAACCGTGTTGACAGTACAAGGCAAATTAGCCAAACTGGTTTATTATGTCACAGATATAAATCCAATCAGATGGGAAATGGGTTTGTTAGCTTCGAGTGGTGGCTTTGCTCAAGGGACTTGAGACTCCTGTGAGAAGAACCAGCATGACTCATTACGATTTATCTGACTCACACTGGTCTCAAATACAGAACCTCCTCGACCCCTCCCTCCCAGATTTCCACTCCAACTCCATAAACTCGACCCTTCATTTTGCTGCCGGCAGCCCCAGTGAAAGCAGAGATCGGAGACTCAGGTTTTCCACCTGACCGCCCCAGTAGGGCCAGTGACACCAGAGATCCCCCCTCCGGTGCTGATCATGACATCTCCTCTTTGAAATGTAACATCTTAAAGTTCTGGATAAGTAAACAGCTCCTTTTCATCTTATTCTTGCCCAGCTCACCTACTACCACGCTAAAGGCTTTGTGGAAACGCTTACACAGAACACTAAACAGAACTTCATCAACACACAAAATAGTGCTTATTAAGCAGCTCTCTGTTCTACACTGTACAGATAGGGGGCACTGTAGCAAAAAAAAATCAGCGACACTGGGCTACTGTCAGGTGTCTCTTGGATTGTGTGTTCATGGTCCATTTTTGAATAAGCTGAATGTCTTTACAAATGCTGAAATAACCTGTAATACAATGTAGAGTCAATGCATCTACAGCCCATCTAGGAAAAGGCAAAATCCATAAAGGCACCAGGCATCTGTTTGCCAGTATTTATGAATGTGCTGACAGCAAGGAGATACGTCCTCCCTCCCGGTATACGGGGATCTGCATTTGATGCTTGTCTCCCCCAGCAGAGTTTCCACAGAGGTTGTCCTAAGTATTAAGTGCTTTATTTCCATCAGCAGTGAAAGCATGTATGACACAAACATACACACCCCAAATAATGCCCTTAGGGTTCCTGTTACATATTGTGAAGGACAATATGGATTAATTCTCAAAACAATGCTAGCATCAACGTTAGCATCGCGCTGCACAACTTCACCTATTCCGAATTACTGACACCAGACGTCATATTGCGCTGTAACAGAATTATGTTGTTTCAATCCCAAATGTTCGGGGACCCCAATCTGATGAGGGGACCTCAGCAGGCATGGTGGACGTGTTGCAACTGAAAGACGAGCCTTAAGAAACCTGATTTATAAATACAGCTGACCCTTACTGTAGAGGTCGCCATTCGTTAGCGAGCCTTAGTGACCGCTGCACACATCACGGCCCTCGAGAGGAGTTTCCCCAAGTGCCTTTGCGGCAGGACCTGCTTGTAAACACATCGTCGCCACTCCCAGTGACTCTGATGCCATAAAACAGCCTGGATAGCTCTGATCTCGGTGATCCCAAAGAATGTTAATCACGCTAAGAGCGTACCGCATATAGCACAAGGGCATCGACCCCATGGCAATATGACAGGCATTCCACAAATGCCCGCCTGCAATAGCTGATCCGGGCACCAGTTTGCCAGCTTGTAAAAGCGATATACCTCTCCAAAGTCCAAAGTCTACTCTCACCCACTATTAATCATTCATTAATATGCTTTCTATATGGAAAAGCACTGTCTCTGGCAAATGATGCAGTTGTTTTATGAGAATCCATTAAGCGCACTGGTCCTCTGAGCTTTCCATTATCTAGGTTTTACATATTTACTGGTAACATCGAAAAAAAATGTACGGCGGCAGTGACACCTGCACACCCCTAATGGCCTCAAAGCCATTCCTCAATGCTGCAGCCCTGACTTCCTTGGCACTACAGCGGTAAGTCAACAGCACTTACAACACTGGCAGGGATCTCAGCCCCCACCCCCCCCCCCACCCCGTCACAGTCCACCAGCAAGCCGCTACGTAACATAGATTCAGTTTACCGCCAGATAAGTAAGACCTTGGCTCTGGTTGCAGGAACAATACACCCTGGACAGGCCACATTCCCAACCCACTTTCGCGTGTGGCACTGACGCATTTCCGCCGTGCCGGCTATCCCCGTATCCGTGCCAGACCGAGCCGCTACCAGCGGTGCATTTCAGGTTCTGCTTTCCAGAACCTCTAGGGCTACATCTTCCACCTTACAGCGTTCTGGTCGTCCCTCTGCCCTAGCAAATATTATACTGCGCGTTCATCTGCCATCCAACGTTCGCACATAATATAGTTGCTTTCGGGCAATTGTGAAAACATGACAGACTCACCGATGCCGGTGTTGGCGCCAACGACCAACATGGCAAAGTCAGGGCAGTAACTGGTGAGGCCAAAGATGGTGGTCTTCAGGTACTTGTGGTGCCCGGCCAGGTCTATGAACGTGATCATCTTGGAGGCGCTCTCGCAGATCTCTTCTGCCGTACGAGACTCGCTGTAGTTCACCACCTGTGGCAGACGGAAACTTAGAGGTCTGAGGCATAATGCTAATCGCTAGCTCGCAGGTCCCCACAACAACCACAGCTCCGTTAGCTTGAGGGAGCCTTAGTGCCGTTGTGGCTTACCTCCCCTTTGCTGTTGAAGCCCAGGATCTCAAAGCTAATGCTGGACGTCCTCCCAGACTGAATCTCGTGGAGGTGTCTGAAGAGGTTGAGACGTGCCCGCCCTCGGCCGTTGTCCAGCTCACCTTGCGTCAGCACGCCCAGGAGGGTGGACTTTCCAGAGTCCACGTTTCCCAGCACTGCCACACGCAGGTCCAGAAACTGCGCACGTACACAACCCGCGACGTTAGCATGGCGCTGGGCCACACCGTCGCCGTCTGACGCGAGAAAAACCCACCTGCTGGTCGTCCGGCACCTTCCTGACCAGGACCTCCGCGATCTTTCGGGAGACGTCGGAATCGTAGTCTACCTCTCTTTCTCTGAGGACTGTGATGTCAGCGCCGACCCTGCACATGAAGGAAGGCGTCACTTAACAGATGGTACAGAAGCGGCCAAAGAACCTGGAGAGACACACCCCAAACACGCCTCTGGCCCATGCAAGACTGGGCGCTGACTAGAAAAGATAAAGTTTTCACAACATAAAGTCCCATAAAAAGTTTCTATTTGATTAAAGCTTTGCCCTAAAAAAATGTTATTCATTTAAATATTCATGTCTCATCTAAGGTAAGGTAAGTGAGAAATTATTGTCACAGGAGATATTAAAGGGGGCGGGTCCAGACGTAAACGCACTTCTCTGCCATCCTGCGCAGGGTCCTGAGCGACGCCCTCATCTCCTCCTCCGACAGGCCCACCAGGAGCCCATTGTCCTCCACGCCGATCTGGTAGACGGCCTCTCCCCGGCCCTCCTGCAGACGCCATTTCAGCTGCGTGGCCAGGTGCTCAAAGCGGTACTGCGTGGGGTTCACTAGCTTCAGCTGCCAGGGAAAGGTGCCGGGCAGGGGGGCGGGGTTAGGGTGTCAGGGCAGCACTGATTATTGGGCCAGCATCTCCATGGTAACCTGGCCAGGCCAATGGCACTGCCCGACGCATGTGAGCCATGCAGTACTGTAACGTAGACTGTAACGTGACACAGCAGGTCATTAGGACTCTGAAGATGGCCCCATGAAGATGGGTGCCCAAGCCAGTCCAGCCCATAACAACACAACAACAATAATAAAAATAATAATCATTATGATCATCAACATTACCTAGCAGCTTCCATACACCTAAACCCAAAACTGAAACTGTACAATGCATTATCTCCCTCTACTGCCATTTAAGCAGATAAAATGAATAAATTGAAATAAGACCAGAAAAGCTGAAAAAGTGGGAAACAAGACAACACAAGAGAAAATTAAAGGCATAAACAAAAAATGGTAAGAATAAAAAGAGCCAATAAATAAATAAATAGTTTCAGGCGTTTTTTTTTAGTCTGGCCAAACATTACAGTTTTTCCCCAGAGCTAACAGAGGGCCACCATGTGTATGGTTACTAATCCTTGACAGCTGTGTTCAGCTGTGTTCAGTGATGAGGTGTCCTGTGAACCACCCTGTCAGAACAGCCCACATTTACCTTGTATTCGATATTTCCTTCTTCAGCCTGAAATGGGGGAGAAAACGAATTTTAGCATGATCAACATAAAGGAAAAACCTAATTCTGCCAATTATTATTTTACTCTAAAAGTATGCATAACTGCAAACTAAAATGCACTTAAAGCCCCAAACGCTAAATATAGTTAAACAATTTCACAATTGTCTGAGGGCTGCACAAAAACAGTACTCTCCCATGTCAATGATCATTTTAGGTCCACATTCTTATTACTGTATAAAATTTCACGGGCGTAAATTCACAAGGTCATCAAACGCCATTGGATCATGTTGAGACTTGTCCCCTCACGATATGTAACAGGAAGCTGAAGTGCTTTATTTGGGGCGTTATCTGTGCATGTATGTATGTATAGTACTGCGCGTTTTTACCGCTGACGGAAAATGCAGTCAAAAGTGTCACAACAAAAGCCAAACGAGCGAGATCCGTTTACTGGGCGAAATGTTTTCAGTAACACACCCACTGTGCCGTTAAAATAACCAGGGTTGATATGTCCTGCCAGCTGGCCTCTAGCTTACTCTAAATGACAACATATATTTTAAGACACGCTTAATGTTTAACTATAATTTCTTTTACTGGGATTTACATGCTCGTGGGGTTTAATGCCGTTAAAAAAATACCCCCACCTGACAGCAGGGGCAAGAGCAAACGTGGTGAGATACGGCTGACATGCAATGTACGGCTGCTAAATTGTAGGTATCATGGAGGTTAGAACATGCATATATTCCTTTATCGGTTTTGCTCTGCAGATTTTCAGGGTCAAAGTGACGCGACTTCTCCGTGGGTGATGCATTCCCGCCCCCGTCACGAGTGTCAGCTCCCCGTATTTACAAACACAGCCAAGCCCGCCCAGCTGCTCCGCTATTAGAGCTATTAAAACGGCGATCGGGCAGTACGGCACCGTACAGGGGTGTCCTCCGAGGTTTTCTGCAAGCGGAGGGCACAAATGTGCAAAAAGCACAGCAATGAGAAACGGCCATGCAGCCGTAATTAAACATGCATTCCCAAAACACAGCAAATCCTTGTCATATATAAGCAATTTAGCTGTAACGCTTTTAGCACAGAAAATAAGGATGCATTAGAAAAATTATATTTCCGCTGATATATCCGCGAATGCTCAGCCTGGCTGTTATCATGAAGCACTGATATTGGCCACGTAGCATCGTCCAAAACGTCAGCGCAACATAGCTTTGTCTGCCCGGCAGGACAGGACGCTTACCTCCGGAGGTAGGTATGGTGGGTTGTTGCTGGGTTTTGTGCCTCTGCTGGATCTACTCTTCGCCTTTTTCCCGTTTTTCGAACCGGGCTTTTTCAACCCTAGCCCAAACCCGTTGCCCGCACCTGAGCCCAGTCCCTGCGAGCCGGACTTCAACCCGGCGCCGGTACCGAAGAGCTCTGACACCCGCGGATCCATTCCTTCAGACCCCTATTTATAAAATCACATTCGAAGATATATTTTATTGATTCGGGTCATTCACACCGAATGGGGAAATACAGAAAAAAGGTAAAGATTTTTCAAAAAATAAAAAAGGAAACAGACCACCTAAACCCCCCTACAGGGACTACAAAACAGATCCAACTCGTTTCCCCATATAAAATACGGATATACGTCATGGATCTCATTAATATTAATATAACGCCAAAGCAGTCTCCTCCTTGTCATTGGTCAATATGCCTGTCAATTACCTGATCAGCGATCAGTACTTATTTATTATTCATGACATGCAAGTCGCGCAAACGTTGAAATCTCCTGCAATAGTTATTGCTCTACTTTTGCGTCAGCAAACGGAAAAAAGATACCGAAACCCTTTGTAATCTTTCATTATCTTTTGTATTCCTTAAAAAACTTAGTCAAAGTTTTTATTGTGTATTTTAAAAGGACACAATTCATTATAGTACGAAGGGTCTATTAAAATATCGCAGTTAACCTGTATTGTGTATTATCTGTCCTAAGTAGTGCCCCAATTGTATCATATTTTTGTTTATTAAGTTATTTTATCATCCATATTCCTGTTAAACCTAGAGCTACTGATGGGTTGAAAGCCACAGAATTATCTATCACATTATCTATCACATTTATTATTGTTGTTGTTGTTATTATTATTGTTGTTGTTTTGCTAAGATGCGCTATTGACTATAGGAGCATTGTCATATATTCTTTTAGAATCTTTAAAATATTTCAACAGTAAATTTAACTCAGCCCGTGCATATGATTATTTTAAATGACTTAAGTACCATAAGCTTTAAGTAATGCATTATCTGTTTCAGTTTCTTTGTTTCAAGTTCACACCCATACATAGCAGTGTTTGTTAGCTAATGACGTTTGACGTCTGACATTGTTAGCTAATGACGTTTTAGAAATTCTTGTGGAAAAAGAGTACCCGCATCATACTGGGTAGTGGATAACATCAATTTAATTGAATACATAATTTCAGACAACTATGCTAGGCTTGAATGTTTTTAAGACTTTATGTGAGTGTGGATCATATTTACACGTAATGCTATTACGACGCCTTCAACGTCTAAGAACATCACATAGCTTAAGAACCAGATTCTTCGGCAAAATCAATAACGGAAAAAAAAATTATACTCGAAACTATTTTCCGTGTACAGTAGTCCCCCAGTATCCGCAGTTTTTTAAAAAAGTGTAAAATGACCAGCGGATATTAATATAAATTACTTTCTTGTTTATATTTTAAAATAACTGATTAATACCCAGTATGTGAAGTAACCTGAAGAATTTATTCAAGAGTGCTCACATTTACTGACGTTTTTAATATCCTGCGTAGTAATGTCTGAAAATTAATTTAACTGAGTGAATTTCGCAATTGAAGATTGATAAATGATCATGAGCACGCGAAACGGCACGACTGACTACCGCCTTCTAGTGGTTAGGGACAGGCTGAGCCGGGACTCAACGTATCAGATAGAAATCTAAATTCTGTAATTATACAGGATTAGAAAACTTTCATTGCTACGGAGGACACTGTTTATAGATTGTAGTCTATACTGATTCTCGTTTTTAGGTCGTGTAAAGAAAAATACATTTTTTCCCTGGTCAGTACTGTTGGTCAAAACTAAAAACATGATTTTTTTTTTACAAAACCAACTATAAAATGCCGTTTAAATGAAATTAGTTTAAGCATTTAAAGTGTCACACTTTCATTTGCGTATGTAACCTATTCTAGTACGCAAAAGCCAAAGTTCAAAAAGTAAGTTTTTTTTCAGGTTCCGCTTCCGGTTTCCCATGATGCATCGCAACAGGGGGAGATTCAAACCTATTTCCACCCTTTCCGAGAGATGGCGGAGCAGTGTTTCGGGCAAGCAGTCGCTGGTGGGGTGGACCTAACACACAGATCTGACAGCGATATCATTCCCGACCCGGAATTTAGTGAGGCAATGCCGACGGAGGGCTTACATGTAGACAACCGCAAAAAATCGTCCAGTATGATGGATCAGGCTGATAAAGAAAACTACGATCTTCCGGCCCTGTCTGACTTAATGCTGGAGGATCGGTCCTCTGACGGTGGGTCCAGAACGTAATGCAGTGTTTATCCGGTCTTAAGACGACGCTTGTATCACGAATCGAGTGTTTCAGCACTTCAACGAAAAGCGAAGATCAAGAAGCGTATTATCCCCGGTCCCAATTGGCTGTACCAGACTGTAGCACAGATGTATAAATGTGCAAAGAGAGTGTGTCGCTATTAGGTAAAACCGTCAGCTCGTAACGGAGTATTTTGTGAGAATTGTAGAAACCGGGGGCGTTAAATGTCTGCTATAATTATTTTTTTCTTAAAGTTAGTTTGTGGCTTTAAATCGTCCATGACGTTTTATGGTGCTCGAGCGGTGAAGGTATTGCGAGACGGACATCTGACTGTTTAGCGAGAAACTTTTGATTGTCCGTCGCATGGACGCGGCACAACCGACCAACAAAATTAATTTTGCTACCATTACATATTTTACAACATTCATAGCACTGCAGTATTAATACATTTTTTATTATATATGTGTTTGTACGTACATTTTTTTTCTTTTCCAGACAACTCTGAATCTCAGAAGAGGACAGGCAGTTTGGCAAACTACACCTCGTCAGCAGACTTGAGGTCTCCCACAAACATCCCCGCAAGGCGGCATGATTTGCTGGATGATGAGGAGGTGGTACGGATGGCCAAGGAAGAGGGCCGAGTGGCTGTGGTGTTCCCGGGCAGAGTCACTCAGGACAGCTGCTGCAAGTTTGTCTGCGAGATCCTGAAGTGTGTCCTGTACCAGCGACAGCAGCTCCCCATGATGTACGATCAGCTGGTGTATTACCAGAAGAAGCAGCAGGCGGCCGGCCGGGTATGACTGGGGTGTCACCTACCATGTGCCCTTTTATCATTGGATAGGCCCCAGGTTCCGCAGTACCCAGTACTGGGTAATCAGTTATAGAAAATAGAGGATATGTCCCCTAGTCTTTGCATGTTGTGATTATACAAAAGTGTTTTGCTTCTGTGTGATGTGTGGATCATTACTTTATATATTTAGGTACATAATTATATTGATGGTCTTGACTGTTTTGCATGACACCCCAAGATAAATTTCTTATATGTAAAAGTACTTGGTGATAAATGAATGATTCGGGTTGAGAGACGGGCTGTTCCTTGTGTTCAAGGTGGAGGATGCCGTCGGCTGGCAGGCAGCACGGCCGGGTGGCTGGGATTGGAGGAAGTGCCAGCGCACGCTGCGGGATCTGGACGAGGTCATGCTGCACCTGCAGGACCTGTTTTCCCTGAGCCGGGTGCCGCGCGTCCTGCTGATGCTGGGGGGCAGCGTCGTGCTGCCTACGGAGCTCTATGAGGTCGACATGGAGGCGCTGGCGGCAGGTATGGGCGACGGCTTCCTCCGCACCGCCCCCTGCCTGCGACAGCTCTTCCGCGCCCTCTTTGTGGCCGACATCCTGCCCGACGCCCGACCCGTACGCCTCATGGCCACTACGGTCATGGCCTTGGCCCACCGGGACTGCGGGGTGGACTGGTTCCGGCCCAAGCTGGACTACCGGGTTCCGGCGCGTGTCAAACGGCAGGTCATCTCCTTGTCCAGCGACCCGGCCCTCTCACATCGACCCACGACACAGGCCTGGGGGGACTATGTGTGGTTTCAGGCTTCTGTATCCATCAAAGGCTTTTGCAAATGACTCACAGGCAGGCAGATTATAGTACCTTTTTAAAATCAGACTTTGACTTGGGGAATCAAATTGCAGGGAGACAAAGGGACTGAAGGCAGCTCCCCACCATCCACACTCTCAGGGTTTTACTCTGCTCAAGAATTCAGCGGTGCTATTTTAATCAGTGATGAATGTGAGCGATGGAGGCCAGGCCTTCCCCGTCTCACTCGCGTTCGGTGCATTTTATTACATGTGCATAATTCTTGGATTTTTTTTAACCAGTGTTTGGTGCTGATTAGGATATTGCTTTGGGGGGGGGGGGATACAGTGAAGCGAGATCCACACTGGATTCACTTTCCACCAAAATGGATCTTCAGCATGATGTGAACCAGTGTCTGCATCTCCTCTTCACGACTGCTTCCTAACTTTTTTCATTTTTTTTCTCACCCAACTTTTAAAATAATTTTTTTCTGTTTACTTTTAAAGTATTACCCCTTTTAAGTTATTTTACACCCTCCCCTGTTTTCACTGGAGGAAGCAGTGTTGCATTGCACTTTATGACACCTCGTATGTGGACGTCTTGTGTGATGTGATCCAATCCTTATCCGTACGTCCCCAGTGTTTTCCAGGCATGAGTTGTGTGCATAGTGTATAAAAATATTAAAACTCCTGCAAGCATGTGGTCTTGACCTCATTACACATGCTTACAGATTTTAATGTCCCATGACAAGTATAACTGTAAAAACAGTGCAGTACTTCACATGGCACTGGTTACTTCATACATGCTGCTCAAAATTATTTCGGAAAGGAATCATTTTAAACTCAGGATGTATCTGACTAACAAAATTCAGTCCATTAGAATCAATGTAAGTAGAATGAGGTTGTTAAAAGTAGTTCAACTTCTAAACATTTTTACTTTCTGCATTATGGAATTTTAAAGAATCATCAATGCAAAAACTTCTGTTTTTTTTCCATCTTTGCTTCCTGAAACACCTCAGAATTAGTTACTTCAGTGATTGACTGAAAGCAGCCTGACCTCGTCAGCTGTGATCTGCTCATCGTGGGACCTGTTAAAGCTTCTCCACCTTCTTCACAAACATTCTGATGTCACTGGCCAGTAGCTCAGGCTGTTCGAAAGCAGCGAAGTGGCCCCCCCGTGGCATGTAGGTGTAAGAGTGGATGTTTCTGTACCGTCGACGTGCCCAGGCCCACGGACAGTGGAGCAGCTCGTGTGGGAATGCCGCCAGCCCCGTGGGGACGTGCACGTCAATCCTGAGGACAGAGACCGGTCACATCACTCTCTCGTGTCCAGGCAACATCCGTGATATTTCCAAACACCGGGAATGGCTGATTCCGGTCCCAGAAAGCTATGATCTGCCCTGGTGTTGCGTTTATATACTTTTTTTGTGGGTTGATAAATAGTACTGTCTTTGAAAACATTAAATTAAGTAATTTAACTTGAGGCACACTATAAGATTTATTGGGTTACCGTATTTACAACTTTAGCATCAGAAGTTTAAGCTAAGAACATGCTAATGTTTTGGTCTTACTTGTAGTCCAGTCTGTTCTCAATGTTATTCTTCATGTTCTCTTTGTAGAAGCGCATAGAGGGCACAATTGTCCCCGTTGTCCAATATATCATCACGTTAGTCAGGAGATCATCAAGGGTAAATTGTCTGGGATACAAAATGTAATTTATGTGAAAAACCATTTCTAACATGCAAAGGGAGGAAGAAACGTTTCCACATAAATTTCCTATTGGCATAATGAATGAGAGATTTCAGCATACAGTAGAAATGTACATTTTTATAACAATCTAAGTTTCAGACATTCTGTGCTGTGATTCTAGCTTGTGGTTACCTTTCCAGGCCTCCATCCTCTACATTCCTGTTGTTATAGTCAGTCCAAGTAGAAAACTTCTCCAGGATATAAGAGGCCAGACCCACGGGGGAGTCATTTACTCCACAGCCAGCAGGGGGAGACACAGTCAAGGTTAAAAATATGTTCAGGCTTTAGTAACAACTTCCCAGTGGTTTATAGCAAGGGTTTGCAATCTCCCTTAAATTAGGGATCCCCAGATGAACACAGACCATGACAGAGTTAGAGACCCCCTTTTTTCTTCACGCAAAAATGGACGATAATAACAACATTTAAATTTAGAATATGTCTCCGAGGACCTCCAGCTGAGAAATCCTATTTTAGAGCAAGCTGGAAACTAGCCAGTGTAAAATGAATGCATACTCTTAAGTCAGGAAGACCGAGCTGCTCTCACCTACAGTGTCGGGCTTCGTGGCCTGGATATGCAGGTAGCCACTCTCCCTCAGTATCTCGTACACGTTCTTCTCCATGAAGGGGAAGAGCCGCTTGACATCCTCCTGGGTAAAGCCCACCAAGAAGGGCAGGTAGGGCCCGATGATCAGTGAGAGCAGCATGCCGAGCCCTTTGCTTCTCACAGAGAAGAAGTTCAGATGCAGGCCCCTCACGCACCTGCAAGGTCACCAGAAAAATGAGGGCTGTTCACTTATACCAGGAGCAGCATGGCTGACGTGATTTTGTGGACCACTCTACTCACTCTGGTTTCATCTGAGCCATATTGCTGGTAATGAGGGACCCCCAGTCACCGCCCTGCAGGTAAAATTCTGTAAAGCCCAAGCGCTCCATCAACTTCAGGAAGATGCGTGCAGCATCCAGGGAGTTAAATCCTGAGAAATACAAGAATGCAGTTTCTCTCACCCCTTTCGATCCTCTGGCTAAAAAATGAAGTCTGCAAAGGACATTGATTCTTTGTGGTTTCTTACCCTGCCTGTTGGGGGCCTCAGAGAAGCCATACCCTGGGATTGAGGGACAAATGACCTCAAACGCCAGGTCGTCCTCCTGCTCAGTCAGCAGGGGCAAGATCTTGTAGAACTCAAAGAAGGATCCTGGCCAACCGTGAACCATCATCAGGGCTTTGACTCTGCAGCCCTCAGGGAGGCTGGGGGAACGTACCCGGATGAAGTGAACATCCAGCCCTGTGATTGGCAGGTGTGGTGCACACATGAAAAAAAAACACACACACAGCAATACTGAACAGCCAATCACAATCAGCAAGGTAATAATGAAAAAAGAGTTTTGGATGGAACTTTATTACATATATATGATGATGGCACACAGTCATCCACGATGCTGTTGACCTTATGTGATTTATTTATTGCCATTGAATCTCACCTTCAATTTTGGTTTTGAAATGCGGATACTTATTGAGAATATCAACCTGTTTTTTCCAATCAAACTCATTCCTCCAATAAGAGACCACCTTTTTGAGGTAGGTGGTGTTGAAGCCGTAGTGAAAGCGTGCATCCTCTAGGGGTTCGGTGAACCTGGCCTGGTCGATGCGTCTGTGGAGATCCTGGCAGGAGGGAGTTGGAAAGTCAGTTGTTGCAAATTCAAGCACATGCAACTGGGCAAACAGAATGTACTGAGACACTTAATGATTCCTTGCATAATATCAGTTGTCGGTGTGATGAAACTGACATTTGCCTCATTTCCACCAACACGGAAACTGGTGCTGGTGCCGATACTGGGCTGGTTCTCACTTGGTGCCTTTTGAGAACCTTGCCACGTTTCCACCGATTTCAAAAAGGAACATAACGGAATTGATTGTTATGTAAGCAGAAGTGAGAGTAAAGTAAAGGTTTATATGTATTCCATCTGGCAAATCAATCTTTCGTTTTCCACAGAATAAAAAAAACGATGTAATGTTATTCCACTAATCAGCTGGCAAGTTGATTCACTGCCAGTACCAGCGATATTAGACAAAACTTTATCGATTATGGATTGAATTGGAGTCCTTTTCACTGGCCCAGGACCAATTTTTTCGCAGCACAAGCGTGCAGAACTAGTTCTGGATTGGGAGAAAGTCTGGCACCGGCACCCCCTTGGTGGAGGTGATGATGCGTCACCACATTGAGCACCACCTGTCACACCATGTCTTGATGGGAGGAGTTAAAACTCTATGGCCTACTTTGACTCAAGACCGCAGATTTGCATCTCTGAAGAGCAAATAGGACGTCACAGAAAACTGAAAGACAATCCCTGATGCATCCCTTACCTGAATTTCTCCTTCTGACATTTTTATGAGAAAAGGGTAAATACTTTTGTCCTCTGACAGTGGCTTTGGACCAAAACCCCACCAGCCATCGCCCATTGGGAGGGTCTTTGCCTTCCTCTGAGCAGCACAGTAACATGCCGCTAATCCACCTA
>JAODJU010000062.1:3709331-3734538 GCA_026776725.1 Gnathonemus echidnorhynchus | reverse complement strand
TATTACAGAACAAACACTTAACCAGAAGTCCAAAGGACTGTGAGGGGTCAAAACAAGAGACCAGGAGGATAAACCAGGAAAAGGCCTGACCTACAACCCATGGAAAACAATAACAAAGAACAGAAACACCAGCAACCCATGTGTGGGAACTAAAAAACAGCACTAACAGACCTACAATGACCGACAGGGCACATATAAAACATAAAAACATAATAAATTTACAAAGGACAGGAGGCCATTCGGCCTATCAAGCTCGCTTGGAGGGAACTTAACTGATAGTTTAAAGTTGGCAGGATCTTGTCAAGTTCAGATTTGAAGGAATCTAGCATTTTACATTACACCACCCCATTGGGCAGACTGTCTCTGGAAAAAACTGAGACCACTCCCTTTTTATACAAAAAAACATTCGCATTTTTAAATCCTGGTTTAACCCTGGTTATGCTGGCAGAAAGTTACACAGCCGGGTGAAACAGAATACAAGAATGAAACAGAATGACCAGAAACCAGCCAAGTAGTGGGTGGAAGCAACTTTCTAATACCAGAGATGACTGTCAACATAGCTGACATTTTCTCATGAATCGGATAATTCGTGTAGAACAGGCCTGTAGATTAAAATACTCCTGCTTTATCCCAACATCTTTTGTTTCTTTCTATTGATGATACAGAGCCCTTTTCCTCTTGACCTTCTTCTTAAATTTAGCTGAAAACCACCTTGGCTGTGTTTTCACAGGTTTTTTTCTTTTTCATGAATTTGAACCCCCCTTGAGCTTGCAGTAATGTGCTATGAAAACATTCACAAGGCTACTATACAGTTCTGGTATTTACCTCCATCCAGTTTACCGTCTCCAATTTCCATCTCATCCCATTACAGTTTGCCTTCCTAACATTGTATATTTTTATTCCTGACTTTTCTTTATGGACATAAAAATTTACCTCAAATTTAATGGCATTATGATTACTGCTGCCAAGTAGATCAAGAACCTCAAGTTTACCAATTCTGTCTTGGTTATTTGAAAGCACAAGATCGAGAATGGCTTGTCCTCTGGTGGGAGATTTCACAAACTGGGTGAAAAAGCAGTCTTGTACCATTTCCACCATATCAAGTTAATTTGCTGTAGAGCCCATGACCGGACGCATTTACTGTAATTTACTGTATACCTGGTAAATTAAAGTCACTCATAAAAACCACATAATTTTTATTACTCATACCCCTAATATCATTATATAAAGTTCTGCTCCCCTCTCTATAGAAACAGATAATGAACACCAGATGAGAGACAGGTGAAAACATTTCACTAATGAAACACTAGGGTAGGAGTAATCAGGAACAAGCTGGGGGTGAAACAGGATGACCAGTGACATCTGCTGGCCAAAGGAGAACATGACATGACTGACAGAGACTCCAAATCCCAATCTTGTTAAAAAAAAACACTACCAAGCAAACCAAGTATTGTAGTATTAGTATTTTAACTTTATTCTAACTGGAAACAAACATATATTTATTATAACACTACACTCGTTATAATGAGCATGCATACAAAATGCAAGGAAACTGATATAAAATGACAACAATATATTCCCTGAACACATCTGCAAAAAATCTGAAGTAACATGGAAATGATACAATCCTTAAATTACCATTTGTACAAGTACAGCTACAGGAACAATGGAATGCTTCTTCTCACATACCCCATTTCGTCCTCCTTTTGAGACGTACAGAAATTGAAGTGCTGCAAAATGATAGCAAAGAGAAGGGCAATCTCTGACACTTGATCCCATTACTGTCATAACTCAAAAACTATTTTTAAAAATATCTTTATTAGGTTTCTCATAGACGTACAGAAATTGGTGAAGTGCCGCAAATGCTACTTTGGGGTGAGGGTCAGGTGGACATGGCGTGACATCCAGAAGTGAGGGCATGGTCAGTAATGACGACTGCTTCATAAAAGGTAGATGCTGCATCTGTGATTGGACGTGCATCGATCTGCACGGGCGCTATATCGGGGCGGCCAACACTCAAGTCCATGGGTAAATCTCAATACCAAGAATGCAAAGATCGTACTTACTAACTTGCCTTCCAAGAACGAACTTAGGGTGCAAGAAATCAATGGATCGGTCTCGTTTGGCAGAGAGTGTTTAAATTCTCACGTTTATAACAAATACAACTTCATGAAAATCGGTTCAGAATTAATTCATACATCTACAGTACGTCTGTCTGCCCCATAGCATACTGTATGCATACTATCTATATATGGTGTCTTGTATGTGTATTACACAGTTTCTTTTTTCATTTGTGCATTTGTAAAGTTGTATTGTTCTACGGTTGTTTTATGTAGTCTTTATGTACAGTACGTTCAGTTTGCTTTAATTAATGTACTACGCTGTTGATAGGAACTCGTGACCAAATGCTTTCAATCACCTGTTCTAGCGATATGAGAACAAAACCGATTTGATTTGTTTACTAGCGGCTCTTGACCTCTCAAACATGGCGGACGCGGGGAGGCATAGTGGCGACTTCCAGCATCAGCCAATGAGCTGTCGGATTTATACCTATGAGCCACGCCCACTCACTGAAAAAGAAAGGTCACATGACTAGAATGTTTATATACCCTCTGCGGCGAACGGTGGGTGTTTATTTTATGCTCCTAGATTAAAACGGTGTAAAGGGGAAAATGGGCTTTTCTTGGAAAGCAGTAGGGCTCTTTCTCGCTGTGTTTTTAATGGTGGCGAATGCCACTCTTGTCGGTGGGCCGATGGATGCGAATTTGAACGAGCCGGGAGTGAAGGATGCCCTTCAGATGGCTGTCTCGGAGCACAACAAGCGCAGCAATGACGCCTATCTCAGAGAAGTTTCAAGAGTAATCAAGGCCCAGAAACAGGTTTGTAGTCGTTAAAATGTTTTTTCGTCTTTTATTCTTAAAAAAAATGTATTAATGGCATGCGTCATCCGCAATGAGATTGAATAATTATTAAAACTGTTATAGGAATTATATTAACTCCTATATTTGTTATTTCTGATTTCCTTTGGGTTGTATTAAATTGCCATAGCCTAAAATAACCAAAGATGCATGATGTGAGGGCGCTACATGTGTAGTATCGAATGTGATGCTATTGTTAGGGCTAATCCGTTATGTAACGCATCAGTGCGGTCGCCATTAAACTGAATAAGACTGGAAGAAAATGGCAGCCATTTAAACCTGAAAATAAGAGCAATGCAGAGTGTTTGTTTAAAGCAGAACTTTTATTTCAGCAGTTACGCCAAATATATTTTATTAATAGTAATATTTGCAGTTGTAGGATTTCGTTTTTTGTTTACTCTCTAGTGTAAATCGCTTATCAAATCAACAAACCGATACGCCGATATTATTTCACGTCCGCCCGATTAACATCTGTGTGATGTAACGCGGTCGGCTAATTTCCCATGCTTGATTAACCATTTGATCTCTTTCTATATTGACATTTCAAAATTCAGTTGATAGATATATTTACTATGGTCAATTTTAGCTTTTTTTGGACTTGAATTAACATGAATCAGGTGAAATGTTAAGTCAATGTTTTTCTCTGCATTTCTCTATGTACGGCGTGTTTTTTATGTTGACCACATGACCACTTCTACTCATTTTTGGGCTTCGTATCTAACATTAAGTTGCATATTAATTATTCCCTTATTAAAATGACTGAGAACGAGTAATTCAACTTCCTTCCTGTAATTCAACTTCGTTCCTGTGGGAAATATATTTATCCATCTTACCACCGCGTATCCAGACCACGGTCGATGGATTGTGGAAAATAATTCACTTGTATTAAAGCGGAATTAAACGTAATATCTGCCTAGAAACATCTTAAATGAACTGTGCTTTTAATCAGAGGTGCTTTTTGAGATATTCCTTAATTTCTTCAATGTACTACCCCTTTCCCAGGTGGTCAGTGGCATTAAATACATTTTCACAGTGGACATGGGCCGCACCTCTTGCAGGAAGGACGGTGCTGAGTCCTCGTGTGCAGTGCATACGGATGTAGACCAGGCAAAGGTAAGGAGCCCCATTCTTCCCCACAAACACACCCCCACACATCAAAGCAGACATTTACATGACTGCAGCTCGCCATGTTCCTCCCTGGGATGGTTTCTTCCCAGTGACATGAATTTTAACGTTAGCCAATTCACATCAGTACTGCGGCTAGGAGCTCCTAAGTGCCTAAATCAATTCATCTAATGCCGAGTCTCACTGTTGAGGCTTTTATTGATGCACATATAATGTGACTCTTTTATGTAACGTGTCTGGATTGGCTTCATGTAATGCTGAAGCGTGTGTGTGTGTGGAGGGGGATCCTTTCAGCAAGTCCAACTGCCACCTTGACTGATTTAACTGCGGTGACTTTCTTGTTTCAGCCCTACGTTTGCACTTTTGAGGTGTGGAGCCGGCCCTGGCTAGGAAGCATCAAGCTGCTGAAGGAGGAATGCAAGCCGTGAGCTGACTGCTCCCTGGATCTGCTCTGCCTCACTTAACCCTCTCTGTACCTGCAGCTAACACGTGCAGTTTTTAGTATTTAATCCTTGCACTTTGCTTTTTCTCTGGCATGATGATGTGTATTGGATTTTTTAGGCAGGTTTCCTTTTTAGGAATTAAAAAAATGTAACAGTCATAGGACTAATTGATGTTTCAAGCTATGCAATCATTACATGTAATAAATGATTCTTAAAACATCATATTTGCCTGTTGTTTTTCACAAGTTTTAGTAGTCCTTTGCCATAAATTGGTTAAAGTGTACAGAAATGAGTCACTGGTTTGTCTTCCCCCCTCTTGTGAAAAGGCAGAATGTGGGTTTTCTTGTTTCCCATCTCTTAATTTAAAAGTGTCTGTCCATTGGAATCCAGACTCCATTGCACGTCGCCTTGCAGCGTTCCAGCTTTCTCTCCCTGTTAAATTAGTTTTTCCTTGTACAGGTTTTCCTTGTATGTGCACTGTTATATAATCTTTCCATGTCATAAAGGAAACATTCTATTTGACTTGTTTCATTTATAGTTATTCACTCAATTTTCAGTGCTTAAGTATAAAAAATCTGCAGTTTATGAAATAAATGGAAAATTGGTAAAAATCTGCGGTGTGACTGGTAGTGTTTATTCCCGTGGTCTTCAGTGCAAGTGAGTATGGAATATAGAGGTTTAAAAGGCTTTCTAAAGCCTAGGGGTATTCCTCAAAGCAGAATTTCTCAGTTAGCTGGATAACTTAAACCAAATGGAAAGCTGTCCAGTAGGAGGTGAGGTTCTGCAATGGGTGGCTGCCCTTCATGGCCAGCTTGCTCTTACAGAGAGCAAGTTGAGGGAGGCATAAAGAGAATTTCCCCACAGGGATCAGTAAAGCATTAATTATCTGGCTAATGGGAAATATCCCTCTTTGTGGAATATGCCTCCCCAGCTGCATCAAATATCAAAGGCTGTTTTCATTAAGGGAAAGACCATTTTCCTTATTGCACAGCATCGTGTATTTTTAAATTTGGATGAAATTTAGATGCTCTGTGTGTCCCCTTACTATCAGGCAGGAGGGTTAGGGTTAGGCATCATGAGGGCCCCCACCCCCCTCCACACGCTCTGCATATCCTCATATCATCAGGCTATGCAGTATCAGGGCTAGATTCTCTAGGCCAGGGGTCACCGACATGGTGCCCGCAGGCACCAACATGCCCCCAAGGACCACATGAGTCGCCCACGGACCTGTTCTAAAAATAGCACAACTCACCAGTGAGGAGCGTCTAAAATTTAATTTTATCCTGTTGCTATTCTTCTTTAATCACATTTGCATTTATATAGATTTGAAAATGACACTATCTAGAAAAAGCCTTTAAAACATGTTTATTATACATGAAGTTTAGATAAGTTTAGGAGGGCATTTCAAACTGGTAGCCCTTCGTATGGCTCAATACCCGTGAAGTAGCTCTGTTTCAAGAAGGTTGGTGACCCCTGCTCTAGGCTTCGGAACAGCATCTTCCCTGATCTCTGCCTCCCACTGATCCCACAGCCCAACCGCCACCCCATCTCAGACTGCACTGTCACTTTACAGCCACCTATCTATTACTATTTTGTATTTTTACATTTTTATTATCTTTAATTCCATTCTTTAAATTATACCTCTCTATTTTTTGTACAGCACACCTGAGGAAACACATTTCGTTCCTTTACGTTGCACTACTTCTCATTAAATCGGTCGCACACACTATACCGTCCAACTTATCTGTGGACGTGTTGCCACGGAGTTTTATACGTAAAGCACCGCGCGTAATGTGTTATCAACTGATATTGCTAACAATGGCTACCAATTAACCGGGCCAGAATTGGATTTCATGATTAGTCGGATTATTTGTCGTATTTAGGTAGTTAGGGCTAATTGTAAGTGAACGAAGACAAAGACCATTTAAACTGAGGTATCTTAAATCCGACAAATTGTCCGGCTAAGGAAAAAATCTTGCTTTTTCATATGGGTCCATGGTATTGCTACTTCTGCGGCAAACGGAACGCATCCGACTCGGTTTTCCCGAATTTTTAGCGGATGTGACGTAATCTCGGAATCCGAAAATCGGATCCCTAGGCAAATGTAACGCACGATTAATAATACAAGTGTAAAAGAGCCCCAAGACGCATTGTGATCCCATAAGTCACACCGCTTGCTGATGTGGTCTGAGACGCGTTTGACCACATGCTTTTAGTGTAAACGCTGATGCGTCCCACACAAAAACATCGCAGTAAATGCTGGGACAGTAACGAAATCTGAACACATGGTCAGCTGGACACCTCGGAGACACAACTATGAACGGCTGTATACCCATAACCCGCTGTTCGGTACGCTTCATTTCGGTTTCCAACTACACGGAGGCAAGTTATTAACTAGCTAGCAACGCCACTATGGTACCTTCAATGTACAGGCGTAAATCAAGCGCTGCAACGTGCTTGTTAAACGATCGGCATGATTGACAGGGTCGTCCGGCGACGTGCGGCGTGCCGGGTGGGTGGGGGCCGGGTTGGATATGTCCACCCACGCCTCCCCGTAGGTCGGTGCAGGTTGCGGCGAGACATGCTTGAAATTTCCTTGACTTCTTGTTGATCTAAAGAAGGCATCCTGCAGATAGCTGTTAAAATCTGACAGGCGCCAGGGTGCAGATCCTCGAAAATTAGACGGACCGACTTTTCTATCGCGAGACTGTCAAGGTAGCATAAAGAAAATCCCCGATTTATGTTGTTCATATGCATATTTGCAGTCGTGTAAAAAAGAGGTTTACAGAATGTAACTAAATAATCAGGCTTGTGGTTAAGAACTTGGTTTGTTTTTCGTTTCATACGTATTCGAAATCAGACGTTTTGTTCCGGTTATTGGTATTGATATGTATATTGCTCTCTTCAGAATAACGTAATAATGTCATAGTTTCATAACGTCATAACGTTTCATTAGCATACTCTACCTTTCAGATAAAAGTATAACCTTCGATCCGACCACACTGAAATAATCCTAAATTATTTAAATGAGATGTGCTTTCTAAAGAACGTTTATTTTTACGTTATTAAAAACATAGAAATAACATTAAAATAGTATATCGTAACAGTATATTTAACTTAACAGAAATACACACATTTTAATTCTTAAATCGTTTTCAGATTTGTAAATATTAATTCTCCGTTCGTTAGGTTATACACGCGTGTCACATGATGCATCGTATCGCAGCCGATGTACTTCCACAGCTGAACAGCAAATTCACAAAGTCCAAATTCAGTCCATGAGACTGTCCGTCAATGACCTAAAGTCATACTTCCTCATTGTGGGCTATTTCACAGTATTGGGAACCAAGATCCACTCGTTACATTTTCAAAACTCATTCCACAGACCACAGAAGTCATCTCGAAAATGTATCCGGCTGACTGAGTGAATTTAGAAAATTTGTTTTAGAGTTATTTTATCTTTTGTCGGTCCGAGCCTCTGGGTGTTTTGTGTACCTGTTTGACATCATGTCCCATTGCCGAAGTATAGTTCCAATCTTCACGCTCTTGGTATTTATAAACACTCTCTGTCTGGTTTTCTGTATTTTGTTCTGATATTTTCCTTTAAATCCCTTAGCAATACATCTTCTTCATTTTCTCAGTCTCTCAGGCTAGAGGTTCAGTTTTATGATCACTGAGACATCAAAGGAAAATGAAGGTGCTTACCAAGGCTCAGATGATGGAGGCAGCAAAAGTCCTGGAGACCTTCCTGCCACAGTCCCAACAGGTGAGTCCATGGCCAAACTGGTCACAGAGTGACATATTAATTGGTCTTTGAAAAGAAATAAAATTTGGATATTGATAGTGATGTTATGTATTCATTTCCTAGGTTTATGGACACCTTTTGCAAATGAGCAGAATAAGATCTTACCCTCTGGACATTGCAGTGGATACTTGGCCTAATTTCACGGCAATAATTTGCAAGCCAAGAGTTGAGACGGTACTACAGATGACGTGTTTAGTGCTTGTATTTTGTTTGTGTTTTTCATTTGTAATGCTGATTTTTTTTTTCTTACTCGCTCACTGATAAAGTTCTCCTGATTGCAGGAAGGAGATCTCTTCAAAGACTCGAGTGTCTTTGCTAAAGATGGAGCCTCCTTGAAGAAAATCTTGGCAGAGCCAGCCATTATCAACTGGGGAAAGTTTTTCTGTCTTGGTATCTGGCTCAAATGTGTAACTTTTTTACTCTTCTGAACTTCTTGGCACTTCGGATAAAAGTATTTCCTAAATAAATGCATTCTTTCTTTGTGTAGATCTATCCCAGTGACGTTTCCCTTTGCTCTCCAGCAGCCGACCTGTCACTGGAGGCCGTCTTAAAGGAGGAGGCTGAGTGTAGAGGGGTGTCATGGAAACGTGTGACGACATGTTACATGCTAAAACTACAGTGTGTCAGTCACCTTCCCACAGTGGACAGGTACAGTAATCCTACCAGGGGTGCAAGTATGCCAGACCCTGGGTGCATGTTCCAATATAGGCTTCTGTAGTCGTCATCTGTATGCCACATCCTTTCATGGTTGTGTATGGCTGTCTTGGGATGACTTTCAAGGCTGATGCCATCTTCTGGCTCTTTCCCAGTGCGCTGGGGTTCAGGATATCCTCCCTCGATGAGTCTCATGTGGACCTGGTGAACCAGAGCTGGAAGTTTGGGGCTGGAAAGCACAGCGTCAGGATGATCCAGGACATGATTCGACACTTCCCCTCCTGCTGTCTGCAGGACGGGGAGGGCCGGGCCGTTGCGTGGATCCTCATGTACCCTTCAGGGTGCATGGGAATGCTCTATACCATGCCTGAGCACCGGGGCAAGGGCTACGCCAAAATCGTGATAAATGCGATGTCGCAGAGGCTCCACAGCGATGGCTACCCTGCCTACTGCTTTATCGAGGAGGAGAACAAGCTGTCGTTCAGACTGTTCAAAGGCCTGGGCTTCACTGAGGACCCTACATACAGATTAGCCTGGTTTACCTTTAATCATTTATGAAGTAAGACAGAAAAACTAACAACCTAAATCAGTTAAATCAGTTGATCTTAAACAAGCATTTTTATAAACCACTCATCACTTATTTACCTGAAATTTTGTAGCACTTGAAGAAAGATATAGAATCTCTTGTGGGAAATTACACTGGTTTACAAGGCTTTTGTTTCCTTAATCAATTTTAATGTGCCAGATAGATTTTGTGATGCTGATCACAAACACTTTATTTGACGGGCCACAAAAATTAAATGGTGCCTCAGTTACTACTGAAGTACAAATATAGAACAAATACAATAGTTTTCTGAAATAAAATATGATTTATTAATGATGAGCAAACATGAAATTAGTATTTCACTTGCGTTATTCATTTCTTGTTTCATTTCTCTGAGTCTTTAAGTCTGAGAGAAAGACCTGAGAGAGGGTCTTCACACCCGTGAACAAGCTTTACATCTGTAAATATAAACCTATAGTGGAATTATACTGACTAGATGGACACTTATTGACCGCACAGACTGTCTTTTCCTCAGTGATTAAAGCCTAATATGTTAATGTGATTGGCCGAGAGATTCGTGTCATGCGTTGAACACGATGTACAAGGAATCTTGAGGTTGGAGATGAGTCCGAATCTGGAATCAACTTGGTGAGGTTTTCCTTCATGCTGCATTATCTTTTACTTGTTTGTTTTGTCTTTTGAGCCCCTTGATAAACTCTCTAGATTGTTGGCCAGTTGTGAGTATTTTTTTCTACAAATGAAAGCCAGATAATCTTTGATTTTTCTGAAAAGTCCGTCATTGGTGTGTGTAGAGGTTTGTGGGAGGGAGTTACTGGAAAACATTATCTGAATTCTTAGAGTGCAGCTGATTTTTCCAAAGTGTTTATAGCATATGAATAGCTTTGGTTTTGTTCTGGAAAACAATAAGTTTTAAGTGGATGAAGCTGTATTCTGGTTAGTTGTGCAGATAGTAATTACAAAACCTCTTCCTTACTGCACCATCATCAGTCTTTCATTGACATGATTCATCAACCTGAATGCTGTACTTTTTGAGCTACACTTCACTTTTCTTCAATACAATGCTGCTTTTTGTCCTGTCTGTCCACTTCCAGCAACCCTAACCAGTAAATCAGTTTTGGGAATAAACAAACAGCTTGATCTGGGTCCTCAGATTGTAACAGATTCTTTGAAGGGCTGCTAAACCAATGCCAGAGAAATTAATATTTTTTTTAAATAATGTGTGTTATTTCAAAAATGTAATTGATATGTCACACAGGTCTTTATGTCATGCCATGAGAAACCTATGAATGCAATTACCTCATTGTAATGTTCATTTGGGTTCTTGTGGTGTTCTAGCACTGATGCGGTATATCCTGAAACATTCCCACACAAGTGACATCAAAGCTAACTTAACAAAAAGGTCAAACTAACTGAGCCCACAACAAATGTGAGAGTGTCTAACATCTGAGTCACGATTCCATGTTCATTGTTTTCAAACATTTTCGGAAATTAAAAACCATTCAAAACTATTTTAAGCATTTAAAAGAACTGCAAAATTTCCCAGGCTTGAGCCAAGCTTGTTTTTTATGCTTCTGTCAAGTTTATAAATATAAATATTATATATTACAGCATATTTTCAAACATAAAAAAATGAAAGTGCTTTACAGAAAATGAAATGGACACAAAATATGAAAATTAAAAACACAAAACATTTAAAAACATATTAAAAGTGAGAAAGTGCTGGTCACATAAATCATTAGAATTAGGTGATCATGTGAAAATCATGTGAAAGCAGACAAGTATGGAACCGTTTTTAGCAAGGACTTAAAAGTAGTAACATCAGGCATTTTTACGTTCACTGGTAGGAGGTATGGAAAGAGTTACGATCGTAGCGGGAGCATTTTGAATAAGATGAAATTGTTTGATGGACTTTCGGGGAGAATCCAGCCAGGAGACCATTACAACAGACCAGTCAACTGGAGATAAATGCATGCATGCCTCTGATTTTGGCTATATCTTTAAGATAAATAAATGGCACTTTAGTTATAACTTCAGCAACCACAACAAAGCTAATGTCCTCATCTATTATTAAACCAAGATTTTTAACTTGGTCTGTAGTCTTTAGAGCCCTATTGCCCAGAAAAGCTTGTAATTTGTGTCTATTCTGTCATTTCTCAGACCCCAGATGCTGCCCCGCTGGGCTGAGCTGTACCACAGTGCACTGCACCCCAGTGACATGCTTGATCTTATCTCACTCCCTCCCCTTGCAATCACAGCTTCACAAACAGCCAGCTGGGGGCTTTACCAGCACCCCCAAAATCCCACAACATCCAGCCCAAAATACCTCCTCCAGAGAAACGGGGCCACATAGAGGAGAGAGGAGCAGCAGCTCTGTGAATTTGTTTGTTTAAATTATTTTGAATTATTTTACTCAATTTCTTTTATACAACTGGGTATTTTACTAGTGCAATTTGGTTAAGTACCTCAGGTTACAACATGAAAGTCCTCTTCAGAACTAAGCCAGAGCCTGTTCTCTGACCCCAAGCTTCTCTCTGACGTGTATATGTGTCTTACAGGAAAGTGAGATAGGAGGCCAACACTAAAGAATTCCAATGTACAGACTACCATTTACCACTGGCTTCCGTTCCAACTAACAACTTGTACGTCAAAATGGACATATGTTGGAAAGAGAAAATCTGGATAATGACACAGACTGGGAGACGCGTGCGCGAGACTGGGATGGTCACACTGCTGAGTAGCACAGTACTTTATCCAAAGCAACTAGTTAGCATAGCACTGCTGGGCGTACTGCCACCCAAAATGTATTTTTATGTACATTCACTGACGTTTTTAAAAAATTTTGTGCATATGTGCGAGTCCGAAATTGCACAGGTGGTAAATTATGGAGATTCTGTATGTGTACATGTACACATTTCAAATAAAGCATAATTTCATTTCACTACGCCGACCCAAAAAGGATAAGCAGTTTGGAAAATGGATGGATGGAAGTCTTCTTTACATTTTCAATCCAATGTACTGGTGGACTCACGAGTAAAAAAATTCTGTTGAAACAAAATCAGTTAGACTCCCTATAACGTTTTCCTCTGCTCACATGCACATCAAGTGCGGTGACAGCTTCTGGCTCCAGCTGCTTAGCATATAGCAGACCTATTCAAACCATGCTCCCCAAGGGCCCAGCACTGATTTTCCAGCCTTCCTTCACCTGTGAGCCAGGTGTGAAGCCTCTGACCAATCAGAATCAGTAATTATTAACCTAACTACCTGGGAGAACTGAAAACAAGGCCTGGATTTGGAATTGTGGGCTAGATTTGAATAGGGGGGCATATAGTATCAATCTGATTGAAGCCCTACGCTAAGCGCCGGTATCTGTCATGACCAATCCGCTACCATTGTGTGAGCTGAAAGTGTGTTCTGGTATCATCATGACAATTTCAGCTAAATTACCTCCAGACCTAAAAACACAAACTGCACACACACTGTGGATTCCTCTCACGAGCCAGAAAATGTTGAGGCTCCGTGGGAGTAAAGCCATCATGCTGCTTTGTCATCTTGGTCAGAGGTTTTTTTTTTTTTAAGCAAAGGGAATGGTCCTTTAATGTTAAAGCTGGTTTGGTTGCCCTGAATAAGGCCAGCAGAATGCAGAGTGCTGTAGTTAAGTAGACACCCACACCACAGGAATTCCAGCTCCAAAGGTCACTTTGGCTTGCAGTGTGCAGCCTTTCCAGCTCGCCTGAAAATGCCAACCGGCCCAGTATCACATGGGAAGGTTAACAGCACTTGGATAGATCTATGTTACCCGTGTACTGCCAGGACCAGGGCTGACAATCAGCCAAAGGTAGATGAGCCTGTCCTGCAAAGCAGCTTTTCCCAATCCGGGCCGCATTTTTTTGCAAATGTGGACTGTCTGACAGAGAGCTCTGAGGGAGCAAAAATGTGGACTATCTGTGGGTCCCAGATGACTGAATTGGGAAACACTGCTCTAAGGACTGGGGCAAATAATGTGGTAATTTCACCCTGCTGTTCTTCCAGACTTTGTGTGGGGAGGCAAACTCTTCCCTTACCCCCAATCAGACCTTGCTTTCCACCCCACCCTGCTTCTGCCCTGGGGAGAAGGGAAGAACTTCACTGCTGCATACTCAGCTGCAGCAACACCAGCTGCAGTCAGATAGAGGTCTGAGGTCTGGTTCCCCTGGGGATATGAGTGACAGTCCCGACAGCAGCACTGACTTTGGACTCACAAATGAGTGTCAATCAGATTAGAAATAGGGAAATACAGAATGGTGGCTTTATATTATCCCAATTCCCTTTTATCTGCACAACCAACATAATCATCTATTTTATTACTTTATTATGTGAACCTATGACAGGGTACATTCAACCCAGTCCCCTCGTGAAAGTAATGATGTCTCTGGCCACAACACCAATATCATTCTGCCTTTAACCACAGGACACTCAATCCTCAGCATGTAATACTCCAAAGCCCCAGCAATACAGAACTGTAGGCTTTCCCAGTCACTGTACAATGCAGTGCTTGTGCCCAGGTTGGAAATACACCAGAACACTGCCCTTTCCCAAGCCAGGGCTCCCAGAAACCACTATTTACTTAAGCTCACTGCACGATTGTACACCTTTTCCCAAGACTTCAGTACCTGTAAAATCAGGACTTGAGCTGTATAATTCCTCCCCACCCAAGGCAAACAAGAAATAACACAGAACCCTTTTCATACGGCCTCTGCAGTTTGATTTGATGAGACGCTACACCTAGTGCTCAAACTGTGTAACTTTGTATGTCTGAAGTGTCCTGTACCTTCGGATTATGTTTCTCAGCCAGTGCCTTCAGTAGAAGATTAGTGTCAGGACCTCCTTAAAACCACTAAGGAACAAAAACCACCAAGGGGACTTAAACTAGTAACCTTTGGGCTACGAATCCATCTGTGCTACAGGCTTCCCCATTAGCTGTAATCAAATTAGACAGTGCATGTCATAGGGACGATTGTGCACAGACATAAGCTTATTAGAGAAGACGCTTATGAAGCAATTACTGCTTTAAATATTTCGTAAGGCTGTTTCAAAACTGACAGAAGACCCAAAATGTTGATAATGCCTGAACCTGTGGACCAGTAAACTGATACTTAAGGCATTATATAAAACTCTCCTTGAGTCATAAAACTGCCACATCATCATAATGATCGACAGTGGTTAAACTTTAGCTAAACTTTCTAATTTAAATGAAAATCAAGAGCATGTCAGAAGAAAAGCACAAACAGTTTAATTGTGTGCTACTGTCCACATCAGGGTTCCTGTGAGGAACAACATGATGGAATTAGTTCTTCATTACACTGAAAATCCGTGGTCTTCATAGCAGACTAATGGCAGCTTCCGCGGGCCTGCTTTTGCGTAACATTCATGGACCTTGCGCCCCCTGGAGGCCAAAGTGAAAATCGCCATCTGGCCTCACGTGCAGTTCAACAACCAGTTGGCTGCTGCTACAGCCAGGAGACCAAGCACCATGAAAGACGGGATACTCTCCAATATCCTCCCAGCACAAAAACATACAATACGAAGTACGGAAACCTGCTCATCTCGTGGAGCATAATCCACTTTGTATGAAGCAGTTTGTGGATAAAATCCATTCAGCACGTTTATGCAGTCACGCTAATGATGGGGCCGCCCAAGCCCCCTCCAGCACTCAGGTATCCACATCTAGGGCCCCTGCGATGCGGCTGCTCCTTGATCACGCTCTGCCTCCAGCCGCTTGGTAAGGACGATCTGCTCCTCAAGCTGCCGCAGGTTTGCTTTCTTTCGCTCCAGCCTCTCCAAGTCTCGGACGACTCCCTCGCGAAGTCTCTGGCAAAACCATGATTACAGCATGTGGCACTTAAAATTGGGCTACTGCCCTTGAAGGCTTAATTAGTACATTTAACAACACCATTAATTACTTTGTCGTAATAAGTTCCAGTAATGGTTTTCAAACCAGTCACAGCTGACAGTACCGTTTGGTGTTACGGCGTCTGTGCAAAATTGCCTCTTTATTAGTTTTGGTATTAAAGTGTCACTTTATAGCTTAAAAATGCTGTGACAGGGTTGACATTGTTAAGCATTTTCGTAACATTGTCACAGTTTCACCTTGTGAAGCAATGTAGCGCACTGTGGTCTGATAATTTAGACGGAAACTCCTAACACGCCACTGAATAAATCAGGTGCTGTCTGCTTGGACATCATAGAGAAATGGGCCAAAACAGGCAACCCGATAACACCCAGACGCGCTGCTAATGTCGGTGGTTATTTACCGCTCTCTCCCAGTTCTGTTTGACATGCACGCCAATCACGGTAGCTAGGGTGAGCCCAACCGATACACCCAGGATCATTTTCGAAGCCGTGGACATGATAAAACCCTGTTCTCCTCCGGCGACAAACGAGGATTTTCAGCTCTGCGTGAACCGTAAGGTGACCCGAAACGTGCTACGTCACAGACCCGGATAGAATCGTTTCTCAGACCAAACTAATCGATTACCAACCTCGAGTTGCTTACATTCAGCATCCCGATTCATAGTTAAATCCTATACTATCACCTAAGTCAAATATTTAATATAAACTGAACTATAAATTAAATACAGCACCTAAGTGAAGAAATATCTATTAGTTATCACCACACAGTACACTTAAAACAGTAAGCAGATGGCTATACTCATAGGAGTTTGATGTTGAGATCCTCTGTTCAGGTTTTCCTTAATTTTTCAAAACTTTGACTTCAATGAAGTCCTCAGTGAAAAGGAGGAAATTTATTCTTTCTTTAAAATAGTTTTAGCTTGTAACTTGAAACATTTTGCTTAAAACACATATTGCACACTTCAAAGAAAAACACATTTTGAGCTGATTGAAAAACCAGGTCATTTTATTAAGACACACAGTAGTCTGTAATGAACATTACTCACAATTAACATTGTTGTGAAAAAACAGGGAAATTCTCCTATTACTAAACAAACACATTGTGTGCAAAACGAATGCGTACTTCACAATTAGAAGGACACATCTCAGTTTTAACCACGTAATGAAAACTTCAGACACGATTTACACCTTCTCCTTAAACTCTTCCAGTCGGATTAGCCATCTGTTCCAGTACACCAAACATACGTCATGTTTCATAAAGTGGACGTGCGCAGGTGAACCGTCTTTGTAGGCCACCACGATCAAACCGTTTTGTACCTACAGGCAAACAAGAACAGCAGCACTAAGACACAAAAGTCACAGAAGTACAAATTTTCCGATACATGAGAACTGATCGAGCAGACTGACCTGGTAATTATAATTTCCGTCGTCGTTAATGGCCCCCATGTAAGCAGCGATCTGTAGGGGGTTATCATATGTGTTGCGGAGGTGGGGTTTGGGCTTCTCTGAGGTCTTCCAGTCAATCACACAGAGCTCCCCTCTATAACAAAGAAACACCATCTCCTCAGTGATCTACTTGTGCCAACAACTGGAGCAGAAACAGTAACGTTCAATTCCAATGTGTACACACAAAACACTTAGGTTTCATTTTACCTTTTAGTAATAACAGTCATCTAAACTTAAATACTGACTAGCACACTAACACGAAATAGATAGTTATGTATTTCTATTGTACAAAAAACTAAGATCATTTGACATAGAATACCTTAATTCTCAAAGATATTGATGTTAATTTCACCAAATCCGCTTACATTTACAAATGGGCGTTCATTACAAGCTCAGCCGAGCTTATGCCTAGTCGACTCCTTGACAGCATGTATATCTGTAATCTGCTATTTGTCCTGCTTGCACGTTGCTTTGGACAAAAATATCTGCTAAATAAAAATAAGTGCAAATGTAAATGCACAATCGAGTTAAACCATGGAGGCTGGTCCCACCTGTACATAGCTACACAGTCCACCAAGCCAAGGTAGTTCAGTGACTGATGCTGCACAACACTCTCAATGGCCCTCACTCCACGGATTTCTCTGAGAACGTGGCGAACACTCTCGATGTACCCTTCCACCAATTCTGAAGATCCTGTGTCGCTGGACAGCTCTTCCTCCGGTATTAAAATGCCCTCCAAGGCCGAATGGAAGCGTCTGCCTTGTCTGAAAATATCTGAAATCATTTGGCAAATAGCTTTTCAATTTGCTACACTTTAAGCTGATCATGTTAACATGACAAAAAAGAGCCGCTTTGAGCCTAGTCAGCTCTGGGTACGATCTGATGTGAAGCAGAAAAGGGTTAAAGTTTCTTACTGATGGTGTACTCCTTGAAGCCTTCTTCTCCAAGTTCAGCAATCATCCTCTCCTTCCAGCGTTCCAGGTAAAAGGCTTGCTCAGGGGGCATGGTCTGCTGCAGAATCTTAGTCACACTGGGGACCGTGACCTTGCTAGCACCTCTCTGCATGGCAATGCGCATCGGAGGATTTCCCTCATCTTCCGATGGACGATCCAGTGACTTGTCAGGATAAACTAGTGGATGGGAGCTTTTGGGAACTTTGCACTCTTGTGCAAAGGCTGGTTTTGATTTGATAATGGGGCCAAAAATATGTTCATCTTCCTCTTTAAGGCTTGCTGGAGTTTGGGAGCTAGTTCTTGATAACACTGACCTTACCAGGGAGGAGTACTTCTCAGTGTCCACTGAGGTGTACTGGCTGGACTTTTTACGAGCGCTCCAGTGGCTGGATGTTGAGAGACATGCAACTGGACATAAGGCACAATAAGGAAAGAAGGAAGCCACCAGCCCCTTCACACCTACATGTCTGATTTGATTCAAAAGTTGAGTACATTTCATTTTTGAAATAAGAAAGCCAAATCCTGCATAAGCCTTTTGTATTAATGATCCCTTGTTATCATTAGTTGAATTTCGTGCCAAGATGCTGTGAAACAAACGTGAAATCACTTTTACTTGACATGAAATGTAGACATATACTTATTGCTAAAGTCAGTTTCCAGAAAAGTAATGTAACCTCTAGAAACTAATAACGCTCTGCACGTGTTATAAATTACAAAAGCACTAAGCAAAATAATTAAAAGAATAGTTACCACTTCGTTCTTCGCGAGCTTTTTTCGTGCCGTATTTTATTAACCAAAAGCGATTGGTAGTACCTCAATGTGATGATGGGAATTGTAGTTTTTCTCTGCGCCATTTAAATTGTTCCGGTGCTCTTAAGTCCTACAAATTCCATGATGCTTTGTCCCCATATTCTGTCCGTTAAGAAATTCCGTCCGTATTCTTGATGCGGAACGAGATATATGTAAATTACCCGAGCCTCGATTCCGCCTACTACATTCCTTTCAACTGAGCAAAAGAAAAACATACCGGATTAAGCGGAATCAGAAAGCAACAGAAAACCTTCTGACTGACAAGCAGGAAACGTAATAGGAAATGGGAACAGAGTTTGGCCCTGCCCACCCCGAAACGTCCGTGGCTCGGTTTTGAACAAAGTTAGTGGAAGTAAACGGGGTGACAGGGAAGGCAAGGGCAGTGGACAGTAATTTGGATAAAGTAGCTCTGTAATTAAATGAGCGATTTCTGTAACACTTTGCCTAGTTAGTGTGTACCGTGTCTTGAAAAATGGCATTGACCCCCGATGAATACGATAGAGATAAGGTGAGTGAAGCCCGTAGCTAATTCTTTCTATCGACAGTTTCCATTTTCTAAATTCTAAAATGACAGTACGGGTTTTTTAATACAAAAGATGTTCACTTATTTCGTGCAGCTGCAAGTTGACATGACAGTCTTCTATCTTCCGTTGTTCATTATTAATAGATGAGCCAGTTATAATGTGTGTCACGGGAAGTTGAACTTGATAGCTAACTTGTTAGCTAGGGCGCTCCTGCAGGACGTGTCATATGCTTTTGTGCCCATAAAATTGTTTTTCCTTGTTTTATTCCCATCTAGTAAGTTCGCAGCCCATCGATGCTTTCAAAGTTAACATTAAAACTTGCATTAAGCTGCACAACTCATACGGAGATAGAAAAGTAACGTATGTGAATTATGAATGAGATTACCTGGAGTTTTATTTTCGTTTCTTAGAGTATAACTGTGTGTACAGGCGGGTCTTGGAAGGCTGTGCCCTTAAATTATCTGCACAACTAAGTATAGAGATAGTGTTTGGCTGTGAAATAATAATACACTTGTTGTGCAAAATACTGCTTACTTTATGCGTGTAATTGGCGTAGCACTGGTGTTTTTGCGTTGTGGGGGAATTATATTTGGTTTGTATAAGCGTGTGTAAGTGGCGAGTCATTAATTTTAATACTGGATGTCGAAGGAGACGTTGTGAGCACGCCTTTATTTGCGCCCTCATTTGCGCCTTTCGCCTGTCACCCTCGTGTCGGACGCTAATTGCGCTATTTGGAGGCTTGTTAGCCAATTATCGCACGCGCCATCCAGACTGATTCTAGTTGCCAGTTATTCTATTATACATTTAGCGCTTCTTTCTTTTCCCAGCATTACTTCCGAGTGCATTGATTTGTTTTTTATTGTAACATCATATGATCTTGACTTGCGTAAATGAGATCACTTGTCGAAATTTGGGTGTCTTTTAATTTCCCTACTGAATTAGCAGTTAAATATTGATATTGTAAATTAACATTGGCAAGTTACATTAGACTAGCTTGCTCAAGAGACATTCATCTATATATCAGATTGGTGTCTGGTTGCAGTAAATGTTCCTGTGTCTGTGTGTTTGTGCAGGAATGCAGGTATTTTAGCTCTTTCTTTTTTGCGTTTGGAATTTGAGTCATACATTGTGTTGCAGTCAAGTGCACTGTGTTGATTATATCATAGGCCAGTGATTTTGGAGGTCTGCTTCTTTAAGGCTTCCTGCCAGGCATTCCACGGGAAATAAGGACTTCCACCTTATCTGTGGATGTGTTTCTGCTGACACTGCAGTCGACCCTGGGATTGTGTGACACCACGGGTCAGGGTTATGGGGACATGCTCTGATCATCACTTGCATTTATCTGCTTTTTTTGTCCGAAAGCTGAGTTTTCTGTGCCAGCTTTCTGTGCACCTTTTATAAGAATTGGTTCAGAATTACTGGTAGTAACGAACAGATGCCAAGGAATTTTACAATGTGCTTGACATTCAGTTATGCCTGAAGCTCTTCCTTTGTTTGCTGTGATTACCATGCTTGCCACTGTCATTTTGTGCAATAACCCAGTGAATTATGGGAAGTAAAGGCCTTGTGGTGATTTAATGTATTCAAATTATCTAACCACCACATGTGGATGGGGTGTGTTGAGGCCCTGAGGTGAATTTTACCTTTGTCTCTCTGGTAGAAAGCATGTGGTTCTCTGTCTGCCTTGAGTGGATTGGTGTCTGTCTGCATCCTAATTGCTAGAAAGGCAAGCCCAGACGGCTGAGGTAGGGGGGATGATGAGCTGTGTCATCCATTAGCACATTGCAGGTCGCTTTTTTGTTTCCTGGTGTTTTGTTGGTCACCTTGTGTGTTGGGTGTGTGAAACGGCTGAGGCCTGGTTTTACTGCTCGGAGGCCTTGTGTGATGCAGATGGGCATGGAACACACACAAGTCTGTTTATTTTGACATGGACAAATGCTTGTGTCAATCTGGATTATGACAGATCAGTTCAATTCAGTTCTATTCAACTATTGTCATTATTGTATCAAGAAGTAAACATATGAGTGTCTTGTGACTCCTACAGCTGGTGCAACAAGTTTAAAATAGAATAATGGAATAGTACAACAGTAGAATAACAAAGACTAAGACAGTAGAATAACAGACAGAGTAAGGAGTATATGTATCTAAAGCTTTTACATAAAACAGGCAATACAGTATTTGTTCAAGAGATCAATATCGTAACAGTATGAAGGATATGGTGTGGTATAAACATTGAGTTCTATAAACAATTGTAATGAGTAATGAATAGATCAGCAGATATGTATAATGCAGGAGGTCAGAAGAGTACTACAATGCAACATCAGGAGACAGGGGTCAGGAGTAGGGGGATCTGTGGGGGATTGGAGGTCATGTTTCACCATTCAGATGTCTGGTACTGTTAAGATGGAACTAGGTGGTCCAGATTCTGAAACACCTAGGTCTTTTTCCTGAGGACGGGAGTGAACCATTAAAGGGTGAGAGGATTCTTTGTAGATGCTATGCCCCCTTTTCAAGCGGCGTTTGTAGTAGGCGTCCTGTGTTGCAGGTAGGTGAGTGTTGATGTGCCAGGCCTTGCCCATTTTCTGGAGAGCCTTCCCATCTGGGACTGCACTGTCACCGTGCCATGCAGTAATGCCATACGTGACAGTGCTCCGGAGGGTGCTCTGGTAGACGTTGACCAGGATCTTCTTAGTGAGTCAGACCTTCTTCATCTTCCAAGGAATTAGACGAATTGCCAGGCCTTCTTTGCAATGGAGATTGTGTTAAGTGTCCCTGAGAAATCCTCAGTTATGTGGACCCGTAGGAATGTGTAGTTAGTAACGCATTTCACCTCAGAGCCATAGATGTAGATAGGGGTGCGGTGATTACAGAGATGTCTACAGTCAGTAATGAGTTCTTAGGTTTTTTTTTTTGTTGATAAGAAGGTTGTTGGTGGAGCACCATGATACAAAGTGCTGGACCTCCTCTCTGCACCATGCAGCAGGCTGTTCCTTCTCTTAGGACCACAACTACTTTGCACTGGTCATCTTTGGTGTTGCTGGCCGTTGGACCATGGGGCCCTAGTCTCAGTCCCAGGCTCAGAAGAGTATAAAGGTCATTTGTAGGGTTGATTATTGTGACTCCTGATATGAATGTTGTGTTACACTCACACATACACAAAAAAAGTATGTTTAACAA
This sequence comes from Gnathonemus echidnorhynchus, assembly GCA_026776725.1. Classification (NCBI taxonomy): domain Eukaryota; kingdom Metazoa; phylum Chordata; class Actinopteri; order Osteoglossiformes; family Mormyridae; genus Gnathonemus; species Gnathonemus echidnorhynchus. Next base: position 3,712,229 of record JAODJU010000062.1, on the reverse strand, counting down.
AAAGTGTACATTTCCCTGGCTTCCATTTCCAAAAAAGTATATTTCTTTCTTTGAATACTCACAAAAGCAAAACAAGGAAAGGAGAGAGAAATGTTTGAGGCTCTTGTCTAGAGCCAGCTACAGGACCCTGTTTTTCCATTCAGTAATATAATTCTTAGGTTTATTTAAACTCATGCAGCAGTCTTGAAGCAGAAGGGACTGTAGATAAGTGAACGCTTTGTCTTCTCAGGTCCGATCGGTGTCTGTGGACCTGAACAGTGATGCCTCTCTACTCATCGACATCCCCGATGCTTTATGTGAGCGGGACAAGGTGAAATTCACAGTCCACACCAAGGTAAAGGGGGCGCCCTTGTGCTCTGAGAGGTGTCACTTTGACCTCTGCCTTTCTCCCTCTGGTCCTCCACCTCCCAGTTGGTGGGGGCCTCTGTGTTTACACGTCTGTGTGTGACTTCATGACCTTAACAGTAAAAGACAAGAAGGTGCCTGCTCTGTATGTTGTGAATTTGTAACCCCCCCCCAAGAAAAAAAATGTTTATTTGGACAGATTATCTTTCATCACAGAGCATGCTCACATGCATACCAAGATTTTAACTTAAATGTTGACATATTTGTTTTTTTTTTTTTATTTATAAAAAACACTGGATATCTGTGGTCTACTGGCCTATATCTTTTATTCTGTGATAGCCAAGTGTGGTTCAGACTTCTGAAACACAAGTCTATGGCACGGATCAATGTCGTGTTTTTCAATGTCACACCGAGCTGTAATCCAACTTGTGTGAGAATGAAGACCTACAGCCACATCGTAGCTTTGTGAAATGTAAAACGTGCATTTTTTGTGACTGTGTTTAGCTACGTGTTCGTGACCAGGCCCGTCCCTGGGTAGTGTTAGCTGCTCGGTGAAGCAGGCAAGCGGAACAAAACCCTATGTTTCCTTAGACGACACTCAGAAACTTCCAGAAGCCCGAGTTCTCAGTGCCACGGCAGCATGAGGACTTCATCTGGCTCCACGACACCCTGGTGGAAACGGAGGAGTACGCCGGGCTTATTGTGAGTCACCCGACCGGGCCCAGAGGGGGCCGGTAGCTTGGGGTTGGGGAGTCGGGCACCAGCCAGAGAGAGGCTCCAACAAGGGTGGTGCTCAGCTGGGCACATTGAACCACGTTGTTGGCAATGAGTAAATCGTGTGATGCAGGCTGTGTAACTTAGCCTCCTCCCTGGGCTGGGCTCACATTCTTGATGTAAATAACTGTCAGAGTTTGGCTGTGTCTCTTATCTGAGACACATGGCTGCTTCTGTATGTTAGATAGACGCCCCCAGTCTAATGGGGCCTTTAAAGTAAGTGCTGTTGGCGTTTTCGACACACAGCCTGCACTTTGGGCTTCCTGTGCCTCACTTTGCGTGTTGCACAATTACTGGTCAGACACGCTTACGCGGCAGACACTCTTCCGACCATCACAGATGTGACTCACTGTCTTTCCACGAACCCACTAGATCCCACCGGCCCCTCCCAAGCCTGACTTTGAGAGCCCCCGGGAAAAGATGCACAAGCTGGGTGAGGGAGAGGCATCCATGACCAAGGAGGAATATGCCAAGATGAAGCAGGAACTGGAAGCGTAAGTGCAGTGCAGCCATTGGCCACCAGAGACATTGTAATTAGCAACTTAACGGCAGGACTGTTTAAGGAGCTCAACATCAATGTCATCAGGTGTGTGGTGCCTTCAGGAGATCCCTCTTCCCCTGAGTTAAGCCCCACGTCTGTATGTTTCTCGGCAGTGAGTACCTGGCAGTATTCAAGAAGACCGTGCAGGTCCATGAGGTCTTTCTCCAGCGCCTCTCCTCCCACCCAGTCTTCAGCAGGGACCGCAACTTCCAAATCTTTCTGGAGTATGACCAAGACGTACGTGGCTCCCGGTCCCCAGGACAGGGGGCGTGCCCGGGCCCTGTCCTTCCAGGACTGGCTTCCTGTAGAGTTGCTGGCCTTGCATTTGCAGGAGGATGACAAACGGTTTTGCCTAACGTCAGCACTACAGCTGTGTTTGTTACATGTATATATTTTTAAGAACAGTGTTTGCATGATTCCTGTTTTGTAATATGGCAGCTATATAGCATTTTCTGCTTTTGGTGATGTGTTTTGGTTTCGTGGGGCCTGTCCATTGTTAGTGTTTCACATACCTTATCTGAGAGAGTTGAGGGTCACTGTGGTTCTGCGGTTCCTCCGACAGCTGAGTGTGAGAAGGAAGAACGCCAAAGAGATGTTCGGAGGGTTCTTCAAGAACATGGTGAAGTCTGCGGACGAGGTTCTGATCTCGGGGGTCAAGGTCCGTTGGGCGTCCTGGTGAAAGTCAACACCTTGCCATTCTTAGTGCTGTTGGCGTTCGGAAGTCATCGGTCAAGTGTAGGTTCCATGAATCGTGACAGATCATACTCTGTCCTGCAGGAGGTTGATGACTTCTTCGACCAGGAGAAGACCTTCCTGCTGGACTACTTCAGCAAGATCAAGGACTCCACTGCCAAAGCGGAGAAGATGACTCGCTCCCATAAGAGTGAGGGCACCTTTCCCCAGCCTGCTTATACCTTGTTTCTGTGAGCACCCCTCAGTGCTCACCTCCCCTCACTTTGCAGGTGTGGCTGAAGATTACATCCACATCTCCGCCACTCTGAACAGCCTCTCTGCAGAAGACACCACAGCGCTGAAACAGTGGGTACCTCTGGGACACGGTGCCTGAAAACCTCTCTGCTCTTTCTCTGGGTTCTCTGTTTCCATCTGGCTTTTGCGTGTAGCTTTCTAGTAAAAAGGATGCTCTATAACAGGGTTATTCATCTCACGGTCCTCGAGGTCCGAGCACTGCTGGTTTTCCAGCCTTCCTTTACCTGTCAGTCAGGTGTGAAGCCTCTGAC
>JAODJU010000062.1:3691546-3709231 GCA_026776725.1 Gnathonemus echidnorhynchus | reverse complement strand
ATTATTAAACAACTACCTGGGAGAACTGAAAACACGGCCTGGATTTGGAATCGAGGTCCAGAGTTGAAGAACCCTGCTCTATAACATGGCAGAACCTGTGGTGGTTGCCCTGTTGTCCAAGACCACGACACTGCGCCCCCATGTGCCTGCACAGTGACAATTTATCTACACAGGTTGTGATCCACCAGGACCTGTAGCTCAGGGTACATGGGGAGTCCAAAACCAGATTTGTTCAAGGAATACAAAGCTGTGGCATATGGCCTTCCTGAATTTGTTGATTTCTCTTCCTCATATTTAAATTCAAGCTTTTAAGTTAATTTTTTTTAATTTAAAGCGAAAGAAAAGCTATATTACCAGATAAAGTATCAACACTCTACTGAAGCAGTCAACACACAGTAGACTATGACTGGAATATATATTTAAATGAACTGCAATAAACTACATGTTTGGAGAAGATAGCAATTGGTCTTTCTGTCTCTTTCCATCACTTCCTCTTTCTGAATCCACAAGGCACTTGGAGAAGCTGTCGGACCTCTTTGAGAAGCTGCGGGTATGTCTTGCCGAGTCCGTGGTGGTGCTGTTCGTGTGTATGGTGCTGTTCGTGTTTATGGTGCTGCTTCTCACCGGCCGGCTGCCTGTCTGCTCATTTCTGCCAGAAAGTGGAAGCCCGGGTGGCGTCAGATCAGGAGCTGAAGCTGACGGAGCTGCTCAGGTACTACATGAGGGACATCCAGGCTGCCAAGGTGAGGGCCGTCTTCGTAGCAGGAGGGTGTGTTTCTGCTTAGTGGACCAGTGCTGAGTTGGAGCACAGTGCGTCTCTGATTTTTCTTATTGACTTTTAAGGAGCTGCATTGTTGAGGACCGTCCATTTGTAGTCCTGGCTGTGGCCAGCAAGCAGTGAAATTCATGGTATTACACTCCCTTCCCATGATCCCCACCTACCCACGTCCCCTAGGACCTCTTGTATAGACGGGCCCGGGCGCTGGCCGACTACGAGAACTCCAACAAGGCCTTAGACAAGGCTCGGCTCAAGAGCAAAGATGTGGTCCAGGCGCAGGAGCACCAGGAGCAGTGTCTGCAGAAGTTCAACAAGCTCTCCGAGTCTGGCAAGAAGGGTGAGGGCGGCACTGGGCCGGCGTGTATTCAGCCCGCCTTGGGTTGGTACTTTGGTGTTCCAGAGGCCCAACAGGAATTTTGAAGGCATCAGATCTAGCTGAATTTTCCATTAGTCATAGACAACAGTGAAATGTCAAATTCACATGTGTAGAGATCCTCCTGAAAATAAGATTGTTCTGACCTTGGGGGGGGGTCCCAGAGAAAAGAATCACAAGAGGAGATTATTAAAGGAATAAAATTGGGTTATTCACAAGTCCATTGGTTTCCTCCAGTAAGGGATGCAGTGATCTGGAGTCTGTTCAGGCACAGAACCAGATGCACTTTGGATGTCAGTCCATTGCAGGGCATATACAGATACTTTAAGAGCAATTATGTCAATTTAGTGATTCACCTAAAGCTTTGGGGGTGAACCAGCAGAGCACAGGGAGGTCAGACGCAAATCTGCAGCCCTGTAGATCTGTGATGGCGACACGAAGCATAGACCCACTATGTTACCCAGAGCCGAAGATGATGCAGAGGTTTTATCACCGAATTCAGGGTCATTGACATGATGTTTTTCTTCTGCAGAGCTGACCAGCTTCAAAGGAAGGAGGGTGATAGCTTTCAGGAAGAACCTTATCGAAATGGCAGAGCTGGAGATCAAGCACGCTAAGGTGTGTGGCGGACCGACCAGCCGCCGGCTTCCCCAGCGGCTCCCGACCTTGTGTTGAACCCACCGCCCATCTGTCTGTTTCCGCAGAATAACATGTCGCTGCTGCAGAGCTGCATCGAGCTGCTGAAGAGTAACTGAGAGCCAATCTTTGGACAGCCAGACTGAAGGGAATCCCATCAGTTCACCTCCAGGGTCAACTGCAGCACCCACACCTTCCCTGAAGCCACCAGCGTAGCTGTCCTTCAGCACACTTAAAGTTTACAAATATTCCACCCCCTTGCTGCTCCCATCTCCTGCTAACCTACGTCTGTTTGATCGTCCTCATGCTCGCTGTCCATTTCTGTGTTTCCCGAACGCTTTGGGCGTTGTGTTGAGTCCTTCGCCACTGGAATCCCCACTAAAGCATGCCATTTTGAATTTAAGTACACATGCCTTCAGCTGTGCCCCCCCTGCTTGTTTATTGAGTGTACTGGCTAGCTTTAGCCCTTGGTTGACATGCACCACCTTTTGCGTGCTGGCAATGAACCAGAATCCCCTGTTCTGTCCTCTGGTCTTTGCAGTGAATTTAGTGGCCCTTAGTTTGTTGATTGCCTACGGTCTTCTCTCTCTCTATCTCTCTCTCTCTCATTTCGTCACACAGTGAATATTTCCTTTTTTGCCTGGTTTGATTCAGGCATTTGAAACGCTGACAGTTGGCCTTGCTCTGCACTGATGTGGAATGAGGTTTGGACACTTGGATGAGCACGTTAGAAAAACAGGAATCATTGCGTTCCTTCTTCCCCATGGTCCTGTATGTGTGTTTACCATCCAGTGACTGTGTGTTTGTGTTTGTTTTTGTGTTTGTTTTTCCCCTCGAGGGATAAATGGAGCCACCGTGCAGCACTATACTGGTAAAAGCACGGCAGGGATGATTTTTAAGACTCTGGTCATGTTTCTCTCTCTCTCTCTCAAAAGACACCGTAATGCTTAAAAATACAAATAATCCCCAGATGGGGCAGGTTAAATGTGGGAATCCTTTTCAGTGTGACCAGAGGGGATATACACGTGGGCTTTTGTGGCAGGAAAATGAACAGCAACAAAAAAAAAAAACTGACCAGTTTTTTGTTACTGGTTTTTTTTTACTTGGGGATTTTTATATGCTTCGACCAGTGCCCTGTGTGTTGATGAGGCATAGTACCAGTCTGAGTCACCCCCTTAACCTTACATCCGCCCGAGTCAGAGTCAGATGGTCCTGGCTCGTGGTGGTGCAGCCAAACCCACTTCCTGCTGCGTGTGGTTTCTCCATCTCAACTCCACACCTTCCACCAGCTTCCTGGCCATTCGTGCCACTGTGCCAGCCCTCCAGATGTTCTCTCTATCTTTCCCTCCATCTCTCTAGCATCTAAAGATCAAACTCTGTCTCTTTCATGCTTCTGTTTCAAAAAGATGTTTACTTTTTTATTTTCATAGTTACAGTCGCAGGCTCTTCTATTTTTTTTCCCCCCGACGGACACATGAAAATTGCATGCTAAAGCAGTGGAATAAATGTGCATTTCTGTGTAACACCTGAATTCCATCAACCCAGAAAAATTTTTTAAAAGCAATAAGAGAGCGTGATGGCACTACAGTTTAGAAATCAATTGTGAGCTTGATTATTTCCTAAATCGTTATTGTTTTTTTTGATAATTGAATGTATTTCTAATTGATACAGATTTTGAACAATGTCTTGTAGATTGTTTTTCTTATGGAGTTTTGTTAGTTTTTTTGCTCTTTTTTAAGATTCTTGTAATAATTACAATAAATGTCTTAATTTCCCAGCTCAAGGTGTTTCAATCAGTATTTTTTTATCCTTGGGATTCATGGAAAATAAAGAAGGACATTAATAGTTACATTATTCTGCCAGTAGGGGGTAGTGTCTGCCCATGTGCCAACAATGTTTTGACCTGTTGTCTTTAGTCTTATCAGCTCTATTCTTATTGTCCATTTTTTTTAGGAGCTGAGAAATTTGAACTGTCACTGAAACCATGTTCTATGATGCAGGTTTTTTTGTAGGCTTTTCCTGTCATGAGCATTTTTCAGAGCATAAAAAATTCACAGGACCCACGAGAGATGGCAAGTCTGCAACCGTTTAGCTGTACCTCAGTGCGTCTGTACCTCAGTACCCCTGGCTTTCATTTTGCTGTGCTTTTTGTTTCTTCTGTTTTTCTCTTCTTCTGATTTGCCTTGCCCAGCTGGGATTGAGCGTGCTATGAAGAGTCTCTTCCTGGGGGGTTTGGGTTCTGTTACACTGCCATATGATTATGTTACAAAAATCTCCGCACAGCCTATATAACGAACCGCAGCTTTGACCAAAAGTAGCGGTGGCCAGTGTGAGCCCTGAAACGTTATAGGCCTGGGATTTTGAGTAATGACTGCTGTTAATCTGCAAATGGAGTAAAGGTCAAGGCGCGTTGGGGGGGGAGTGGGTAGACGGGCCGGCGAATCCCATCATGGCTGCGAGACCGTCCGGAATATTCAGAGAGCTGGGCTCATGGCGAAGATGTGATTAATAGCCCTTAGCAAGTCTGCTATCCTTGTTTTTCAGCTGAGATGAAGCACTGTAGAGCGGTATATACACAGACTAGGCCCGATCTCATCTCTAGTATTCCTGGCTAGCCACAGCACTTGAGTGTAATTTACTACCTCCCTTCACGTGGTGAGTTAATCTTTTTTGGGGGGGGAGGGGGGGTTCCCAACATAGTCACTGTAAAGGGGTTAATTTAGGACAGTAACAACAAGGAGAACTGAAGCTAATTTTGAAAGTTACAAACTCACTGACCGGCAGGAACGCAGTTGACATGCCACAGACACACAGGGGCCACATCTCTGCAGCTCCTTTGCTCTCCAGAACCATTCGAGGAGTAGGCGAGTCATGCATTCACCTCCTGCGCACCACTGATGTACTGAGCTGTTATTTTTGCACTTGTGGTTTTCCTGTTAGCATTAATGAGTCTCTCCCTTTAGCAATGTGTTCTCAGCAACTGAAAATGCCATTGAGCTGGATGTTTTTGATGATCGCATAATTCTCTGTGATTTCTAGAGATTGTAGTATGTGAAAATCCCAGGACAGGGACTTTCTGAGATGCTGGATCCGCCACATCTGATATCGACAGTCATGCCACGATTAGCTCAGGAATGTTAATGCTTAGTCAAACAGAGCCTGAACTTCTTGACCCTGTCTACACACTATGTATTTAGTATTCAGAGTAGCAGCCTGTTTGCATTAACAAGCAGGTGTACCTAATAAAGTGTCGACAGAGTGTAATATAATGTGGAAAAAAGGTGTCACATAGGTCAAAATAAACTCCTAAGGTGTATCAAAGAAACAGGTTTTCCAAATTATTGCCCAACCTGACCTGATGTTAAGTCTATGAAAGTAAAAGAAAGCTCTTTGAATGTTATCTGAACGGGAATTAGGGACCATGTAATGAACTATGGTCAAATTTGTTTTTTTTTTTTGTTTGCAATGTCGTGTTCCCTGTGACGACCTGAACTTCAGCATGGGCCTGGATCGATGCAGTCACATGTCTGAGCTCTGAGATATTCCAGTTTTGGTAACAGCTGGGAAGTTGTGCGCGTATAAACGCCCCAAGAGCAGTGGCGCGCTGCTGTGGAGAGCAGGATGTCTGTACCTCACTGTAGACCAGGAAAGCGTTCACCTCTGGGCTGACCTCGGACTGACTGTGTTCTGGAGATCTCAGTGAAAGATCTTTACCCTGGAACGAATCTCAGCCTCAGCAAACAAATGAATGTGAGCAGCTGTAGCCTTCAAGACTGACAACATCCTTCCCTCACAGAAGGTGAGATGAGAGAGAGCCAGGACCACACGATTACATGACCCTATTCAGCGAGACATCGTGCTGTAGATGCAGAGTAACTGTGGCTCATTGGTTGACTTGGGAGCAGATTCAAACTCAGCCCAAAAACATACTCACCAGTGTTCAATGTGTGTGATCCTTCTTCAAGCCCCTGGAAACTCACAAACTGTGCTTTTTGCAATCGAGTGTGATTGCAAAAACGGTCAGGTTATGACCAGGTTACTGTCATCTTCCTGACTGTTAGCATAGTCTCCACCCATGAAGTTACATTTTGGTGTTTAGTGGTAAACCAGGAAGTATGTTGCAACTGCAATGTTTATCACAAATTCTTTAGATGACCAGCAATAATAACATTAACATGGTAGCCACAGGTAAAATGCCTGAATAATTCTGGTTCTATTGTAGTCTGGCAGCACCTTGTGTTCTGCAGCCTTCATACAGTTGAGTTTTGCCAACTGGTGTATTAACTTGAAAAGTATAGGTCCATTCATAAAGCAGAGGCAGTCACATGACTCAGCCCTGCCTGGATGCACTTGGACGTCTGGAGAAAGCATTGCGAGTCAGAGCCGCAGGCTCCAGCGCGCTGTGGCCCACAGGTGAGCTACTTGCGAGCCATTCTCTCAACAGGAAATGCCAGTAAGCCCCCGGCAGGAATCACCGCCACCAAAACACACACTGCGTTTCCTGTGCAGGCCACATTGCCTGGCAACCGGCCGCAAACAAACACTCTGTCTGCAGAAGGCCGGCAGTCTGGCCAGAATCTGAGTCTGTTAGGCTCTCCGAAGTCGATTTGGTAACTCCCTAAAACCTACACTGGAGCGGCTCACATGGCATTTATGCTGCATACTTTCTAACCTTGCTCCATTGGGATTGCAGTTCTTCCTTGCTGATTGGCTGCTTTTCTGGCTTTTTGAGTCCCTCCCCTACAGTGACTCAGCACTTACTGCCGCTGGAATTTGCTGACTTGGCACTTTGCTGTATCTCTTCAATGACTAGCTGTGTCTTCATTGGCCTCTCTGTCACCCATCAAACTCAATATCTAGCATCTTCTCACATCCCTCGACATGCTTTTGGCAGCAGCATGACTGAGCTAAAAATTTCGAGACAGAGAGAAGTGCTTAGTTGTACACCCTCCGACTGTGCAAATAGGATCTGCAAACTGTTCATATTCTATCTGCAGCCAGTCATCTCTTTCCAATCAGTTGGAGACCAGGATGACAAGGTCTGAGCTTGTCCGGTGAGGTGATGGTGCCATCTTGTGCTGGTCTGATACTCTTGTTTATGAGAGATCATTTTTGTGTTACATTTTGAATGAAACTTTAGTACATGATTTTGCTGAGTTCCTTCTGAGGTATGAATTCATTGTTTCATTGACATGGTTTGTTTGTGCACAGATTTGAATGGCATTGTATTTTTTCATTTTTTCTTTCTTTTTCAGCCATCTGAGATGCTTTCCATCGCAGCATCTGCAGAGCTACTCAAGGGCAGCGCTGAGTGAGGAGGAATCTGCACGAGTCAGCCTTCAGAGACGGCCGGCTGAAGATTGATTTTGGGGGGCTGATCCGACTTGGTGATTTCCCCTGACTTCGTGGGCCAAGCGTACACGTTCTCCCATGAACGGCATGTGCATATTGGTCAACACAGAGAAACCCAACATTGCCTCCGCCATTTTCTGCCCAATCTTCGTCGCTCTCTGGATATGTAGCCCAGAAGTTTGGCTTGGGAGTGATGGCCATTGGAACTGGGGAAGCTCCAAAACACCCAGCACCAACACTGCCCCCCCCCCCCGCTCCATCTTTGAATCCTCAATTTCTCCAGACCGCCATCAGCAGATGCTGCACTTCCCATCATTCCTCAAGGCTTTTGATCTTTGCAGATAACGGAGGCCTTTCCATCCAGAACTTTCCAGATGCACTTTGAAGATCCAAGATGGCATGATCTTGGAAGACTTTGATGGAGCATCACCTGTCTGTGATTATCAGTAAATGCTAAGTCAGGAGATCCGTGGTACCTTGGTGAAGCATCAGTCATCCCAAGAAAACCTTCTTGTCTCCAAGCCAGCACACCCTACCTTGCTGTTTCACACAAGGTTTTCTCACAGTTTCCTCCTTTGGTGAGACAGACGTGATGTAAGAAATCACGTGTCTGCATCTCTGTGTACTTTTGAGCCTGCTCTGTGTGTTTACGTGAGCAACACTGACGCCCAAGGTTTGGACTTCCAGAGCAAACATTGACCTGAAGTAAGCAGAGCAAACATGCTGACACTTGCTGTTTCTCACACGGGGCCTTAAATGCGAGTCTGTCAGCTTCCATCTACGTCCAGGACCTTTCCTTTCCAGTCCTTTTTCCTTCCACCCAATATCCTTCATTCCTGCTTCTGTGGGGCTCAGGGTACTGTGTGGTACTTCTATCAGTCCTGTCAAATGGCCCGGCACAGCCTAGATGTGGCTCTGGTGATAAAGAGACCAAAGTCCTCAGCTGTGAACAATAGCCTGGTGATGAGGGTCACAGTGCCCAGGAGGACACGGCCACAGGACACTCGAGTGCATCTCTGTCGGTGTTTCATCAAAACTGAACGGACTCGGGGGTTCTTTCTGGAGTCATTCCCAAGGGTCAGTCTGACACCAGTGATATGCAAAAGGGCAAGACTGTGCCACCCACATGGCCCCTCTAAAGTAGATAACAAAATTACTGAGTGGATCCCAGGGGCGATTCTAGGATTTTTTAAGGTGGCGGCATATGAGGGGCCATAATTCATACAGAAGGGCCGACCTTTTCATCATATGTTTTGAATTGGTGAGTGACAGGGGAGTGGAATCCAGGGGCCAATCAGCTTTCAGTGCTTTTTCAGTGCCCTTGTGGACCCGCCCATATATGTACCCCTGGGGAACTCAACTTGCTCTTCCCCCCACCACATTCTTCTCAATTCAAAAACATATGTACACACTCGAGCTCTTGCTGGGGGGCCTGTCAGGTAGGAGATGATCCTTTAGGGCCACACAAAGGCCGGTCTGTGCTCCCGATGGCCTGAAACCCCCTCATATGTTGAGTAGATGCCTGATGACCCCCCCCCCCTTCACAATGCACAGAGGGTGCAAGGAGAGAGAATGGGCACAAGGCTAGAAATGCAATAAAAATCCAGAAACCTCAGTGTAACAAAAACAAACACTCGTGTCAGGAATATGTCAGTGTTTGGCACATTACTGAGAGTTTTGCTGTAGAAACATGCAATGTAAACAACTAGTATTTTTGTTTTTGCTGTTAGCGGTGTTGCTGTAATTGAGGTTTATCTGGGTTCGTTTGCGATGCCTGCTGGTTTATTATACTGCAGCGTTGACACATTACGTCAGTTGTTATATCAGTTTAATGGTGTCTCTCTTTAATATGGTCAGTCTGCTTCAGTCAAGTTTATGAGTTTTTGCTGTAACAGGTGCTACAGCAAAGGGTGAGGAGTTCACCCAAGGCCAGGGTTCAGTCTTGGGTCACGCAGTACACTGGTGATATCAAGTAGGTCACCTTCTGAGATGTTTTCAAGTTCACGGCCTCATTGGCGCTTCCTGGCCATACCCTTGAGTTTGCCACACAGAAGTTCTGCAACTCCTTTTATGATTCACTCTGGCATTTCATCTTCAGTCCCCAAGGCTGATGACTTCACAACTTGAAGATCATCAGTCTATATCCACTCAAGGTCAAATGTCAGCCAGGAACCGGACAATTGAAGTCAATCTTATTAGCGATTGCCTCGGAGCATAATTGATCATAGCCTTAGCAAATACTCACAAGGCATAGCTACTTCTAGTCATTGTGAATCAATTAATGCTGTGGGATAAAGAGGAACTGAAATTTTATAATGTCATGAATCATGTATAATCTTTCTCATAATGGGAAACTTTTAAACTGTAATTTCATTTGTGTAAGTATTAAAATTGTTTTTTTCATCTTTTGTTTCTTGGAGTTTCATAAGATGCCTAATAAATGTTTTACTTAGACTATTCATAACCGTTCATGGCACCAAAGGCTCATGGGAAAGAGATTTTAAACTTTAAGGGCTAAGACAAATCTGGAGTTTTATTTTAAACACCAAAGTAAAAGAATGCTGCTTAGAAATGCATCACTTGATGTTAGACTATTAGTATGTGTATCTTTTTGAGTTAAAAAATACATGTAGTATTTAGTAACTGGTTGTTAAAAGCTTTTGTATGATTTCTTCTACATGGAACTGAAGGGCATTTCTGTCCACATGCATTATGATTTCAGACTTTAAATCGGGTAGTTTCCGGTGAAGTACCATGTGAAATCGGTGGGTTTTTCAGAAGATAACCTGCCCTGTCTCCCTTTGTGGATGTGTGCCGTCAGCTGAAAAAGAACCACCCCAGGAGTGACCAGGGAAATTTTCCTGCTAAGTCAAGTGAAAACGAGTACCTCTCTTTTTCACCGCTGATCAGACGTTGTTACTCTGCGTACATCACACCCTGCAGCTCTTAAGGGAAGATGGTGGTCCTTTTATTCATCGGTGATTGCCGTAGGAAAGAGCTTTTTTAACATCACATTTACAGGTACTTTCAATCATCAGACACCTTCGTCCAAAGCGAAGTACAAGTGAGGCAAGTACATGATGCTGAAGAGCCAACTGGAGCAGAAGAGCAGTGGTGCTCATCGTTTCATGCCCATACATCTACAGCCATGTATCTCACGTTGCAAAACAAAGTTCCAGTGAATTCCAAAAGGCAAAGGAGAAATGAATCAGAAATTGTAATCATTTCCCCAAAATTGCGGTGAATTATAATTTATTTCTCATAATTCATCCCTAGCAGTCACAGTGGACATTCAGCAACATTAGTAAGGGCACGCCTAGCCTTTAGTAATTATGAAACTGTACACTAATCATGTTATTTCTTTTAGGGCATAACTTTTCAGGGTCGCTTCCTGTCTTATTTTCAGTTTCTGGTGAAACGTTGCCGAGTTACAGCCTGATTCACTCATCATAGAGCTCCAGGTTATATGAAACAGCAGCTGAAAATACTGAAACTCTCCCCGGGTCCTCTTCCTGTTCCACCATCCTGTTTGGGAAGTTGCATAAAGCTGGACAGATGGACACTAGTGACAGCAGCCACACGAAAAAACACAGTGACTTATATGAAGGCCAGAACTCATGACGAGAGCAGGGAGGCAGCACGTCTGTCTGGCATCGACCTGGTGACGCCAAGTCCCCAGCCGTCATAGCAGAGGGACAGCGTGTGTGATGAAACATATAAGCTGGCTTTTGTCCGGGCACAGGAAGTGGCTCAGGCAGCTCTCAGACCCGGTTTACAGGGGCCTGGTATTGATTTCCTTGGTTGTGTCGTTTATAAGCGCGGGACTCCGCTGTTCGGTGCTAACGGAGATGTGGCTCTAATCACTGTTCACTGGCAGCTCTACCAAGCCGCTCAAGTCGTGCCTGTGCCTCTTCAGAAATGCTCCTCTGCTATTGGTTGCACGACAAGTGAGTCACCCGGGAGAATGCCGAACGTCTCTTTTCTGGTGACATCAACGGGTCGTTTGAGCTTCTTCTGCCATTTCCCATAATATGTTTTAAGAACAAACATATCAACAAATGGAAAACCTTTGCACTGCAGCATATTTATTCTGCAGTATGAAAATGAAGGTAAAGCAATTAATTTTGAAAGGCATGAAAGAATAGAAAACACACATGACATATTATGCATACTAGTGTATATAGATGGGTTGGCACCCCATCCTGGGTTGTTCCCTGCCTTGTGCTTGTAGTCTCTGGGATAGACTCTGGACCCCCCGTGACCCTGAATAGGATAAGTGGGTACAGAAGATGGATGGATGGATAATATATATCTGGAAAATCTCGAATGTTGGTAACACTGGAGATACGCATATCTTTTATCTGGTAACTGTAAAGGTTTATGCTTAATGAGTGAATGTTTGTTCCACACTCTTACTCTTGTGTTTCCTGCTTGTCTCTCCCCCTCCATAATACAGAAAGTGGGCCACGTCCTCTGCTTCAAAGAGGACATAAATTGAAGCTTGTCATTCGTCTGAGGAAGGGAGGGGGAGCGAGGGGACCAGTCAGATCTGTGATTCACACCCCCGCAGATGAGCACGTGGGCTTCAAAGGGCTGTCAGCGGAGTGTGGCCCCTATCCTGCCACAGGTATACACACAAGAATCTGCAGGGACGTTCGTCGCCTTTAATGGGGTTTTGAATGCTTGTTGCTGGTTTGTTTATTTGGTAACACTTTACTTACCCATGTTCTGAGTAATTTATAAAAACATAATTATAACATTATAACAAATAATAGTACATTCATAAAGCATTATAAACATGGCTATAAATATTTACCAAAAGGCATAACACATTATAGCCATGTTTATAATGCATTATATGAATACATTATTATTTGCATTATTATTGTGAGTGAGTGGGGTGGTGTGTGGCTCTGTGGGTAGGGGACTCTGTGCCCATGATCAGGAGGTTACTGGTTCAACATCCAAGGCTGAAAGGGTGATTTCATTGTTGGGGCTTTGAGCAAGACCCTTAACCCAAAATGAGTGCTGAGTGCTGAGTGCATAAAAGTCTGCAATGTTCTGTTGACTCAAAAACTGTGCGCTGGGAGCTTCATGGAATGGGCTTCCATGACCGAGCAGCTGCATGCAAGCCTCACATCACCAAGCCCAATGCCAAGCGTCGGATGGAGTGGTGTAAAGCACACTGCCACTGGACTCTGGAGCAGTGGAAATGTGTTCTGCGGTGTGATGAATCATGCTTCTCTGTCTGGCAGTCTGATGGACTAGCCTGGGTTTGGTAGATGCGAGTAGAACGTTACCTGCCTGACTGCATTGTGCCAACTGTAAAGTTTGGTGGAGGAGGGATAACAGTATGGGGTTATTTTTCAGAGGTTTAGCTAGACCCCTTAGTTTCTAGGGAACTCTTAATGCTTCAGCGTACCAAGACATTTTAAACAATTCTATGCTTCCAACTTTGTGGGAACAGTTTGGAGAAGGCCCTTTTCTGTTCCAGCATGACTGTGCCCTAGTGCACAAAGCAAGAAGAACTTGACTGGCCCACACAGAGCCCTGACCTCAACCCCATGGAATACCTTTGGGATGATCTAGAATCGAGATTGTGAGCCAGGCCTTCACGTCCAACATCATTGCCTGACCTTTAAAATGATCTTCTGGATGAATTGGCAAAAAGTCCCACAGACGCACTCCAAAATCTCATGGAAAGCCTTCCCAGAAGAGTGGCAGCTGTTATACTGTAGCTGCAAGAGGGGGACAAACTCCATATTGATGCCTATGGACTTGGATTGGGATGTCATAAACATTTCTGTGGGTGTAATGGCCAGGTGTCCCAATACTTTTCTCTGTATATTGTATGTCATAACCCACCTTTTGAGTATTTGTACAGGCCTGATGAAATGATTGCATCAAGAACTCAAAACCTGACTTATAACCACAAGAAGCAGTTTCCTGATGTTTGCAAATTGTTACAAGCTATTAGTGCATTTCGGTTTGCGATGTCAGTTGCATTTTCACTTCTCAGACCAAATATGGGACGATATCAGTTTTTTCAGGTCAGCTGATGTACCGGTTCAGAGCGGGGGCATGTCTAGCATCTAGCTTGTCCTGTGCTCAGGAGCTTTTCCCACATGCTGTCTACATGCCGCCCCCCATACTCCCCTTTTCTTTGCAGCCTCATTGAGAAGAGAAAAGCAAGTCCATGTAGTTCCTAAATATTCAACATTAGTACAGGATTTCATCTGCAAAGCTACAAAGACACTATTATCACATAGAGCTGACAATGACAGCGGCTCCACTGGTCATACAGCCTTCTTGGTTTACTTCTAGCTCGCGTTTTATCAAAGAAATTCAAATCAGCTTGTTCAAACCCATCTGATTGAACATGCTTAAAATGCTCTCCGGGTAGCTACTACTACCCATTTCCTGCTGGCCAGCCCTCAGCTTCTGCTCCAGCACTACGAAGACCAGCAAAACAGCTTCTGACGTCCGACAACAACTAGGTTGTTGAACTTAAACGAATACACAGAACAACAAATGTAGCTGGGAAATAAATAGTATGTTTAATTTTTTAATTATACAAATCATTGGATTTTACCGGGCAGAAAAGGTGGCTTGAACATTAGCCAACTGTGGTAGATAGCTACCTGCCAGTAGGCTACTCTGCCTGACAGCAAATGATGGTGACCTCAAACTTTGTATAGATTAACCACAGTTCAGTTAAATAACATGGCACTTAGGCTAACCAGGTGAACTATAATGTCAACAATTTTACCTCTCATGTCCTAATTAACTTGACATCAGGGTGAGGGTGCGTGTGTTTATTTGGTGAGAACCAAAATTAGATGGTTGGACGGTGGCCTTGCAGAGGTAAGGAGAATGGCAGGAGGGGGCGGGGAAAGGGATTGCCGAGGATTGGATTGGAACATCCAAATGGTTAAACTGGTCAAACTGGTGAAAAGTATGTGATAGGAATATCAACCTGTCCTAAGGTCCCACCATTCTGTGGGCTGGCAGGGCAGGTTGGGGGCTATTGCCCGGTCCTTGGCACACCCCTGGTTCAAACCAAAGCACAACATGTCACTTTTTTCCCACAACTGTATGGGACATCTGCTGTCATTAGGTGGAATTAGAGGGCCCTTACGATCGAAAGGGTTGAAACACATGGAGGCAATGGATAAAAATGACAGATAAAAACTTCTGGAAACCATTCAAGCAGGGTGAGGTCACTGGTTTTTTGTTGACCCTTCTCTGCCTGGAGTCGGCGTGCCCTGCCCTAAGGACCAATATTCCACGTCAGCGGTCACAAATGTCTCCACTGAATCAATGATATGGGCATTACAGGTCATTGCTTGGCAGGTTCCTGGGCCTCCACCCTCGAGCAGCCTGATGTAGGTATGGGATGGAATGGGGTGTGGGCTGTTACTGTGTATTTCTAGCTGTCCTGCATGATAAAGTTTCCTGTGTCCCTTCTGAGGTGCTGTAAACCTGAACTTAAGAACTTGTTCTAAAAATGCTCTCAGGTTTCACCTGCTAGACATTTCATCTCCAGTTTTTAACCTTTTCTTCCTGATTCTCTGTAGTTGTTGAAAATTGGTTTTACCGTTATTTTCCACGGAAAGAATGGTGATTCTTATGAGAAAGTTTCATCTCTGTATCTGGTTTCTACTTCCTTGAAAAAAAGGAGGGTTCACTGTTAACTCTTCCTTGCTGATATGGGATCAGATGAGCTACTCGGCATTCCAGCTTTCATCCCGGTGCTTTCCGATTGAGACTACACCATGCTCCCCTGTACAGGCTGAATAATCTCCTGTGATTCCTGTGTTTGATGTTGTCTCCCAGATAGGACACTAATGATTTACTCCGGGTAGACACTTTCCCGGATCAAGGCTACTTCTTGCTAAATCCTGTTTACTCAGCTATAGGAGGGTCGGGAGTCACGGGTGCGCATGGGGTGGCCGGCCAAGCACAGCCAGCTGGGGCAAACTGTTTGACCTGGAGCCACATCAAACGCCAGAGATGCCGCTCTCCTCAGCTAGGAGGAGTAGCTCAACTGCAGCACCCTACACAATGAGTCTGGTGTTAATACCAGTATAGGTTACTACTCAGCAGTGAAGGGGATTGCATTTCAACCACCATCCCAGAAAACCACCCTTGCCTTTAATTTTCCAGTGCATAACCTCTCAGGTGCATTTTATTCACTCATATAAATAATGAAGATAACATCCATCCATCCATTAATCTTCCAACTGCTCATAAAGTACCGGGTCCTGGGTATAATTCTTCTTTTGATCCTCCAGTTGGGCGCAGTGTAAATAGAACTTCCTCTTTTTACTACTGGTGACCTTTGTTTACCTTAAATAAAATGAGTAAGTCAACAACAACCCTTGCCCCATGGTTTCAATACCTGTGTTCTGTTACTGGCTGAATGGCGTGGCTTGATATGAGCTACCTCAGTTTGGTTTTGCATGAGGTGTTTTTGCTTCTTACTTACACATTGCAACATATACAAGACATTGAAGGCTTTGTCACACTACAGAAGGTAGTATGATCTCCTGAATGCATTTGAACAGAATTATTCAAAGTGTCCAGATTATGACATTTTAGTGGTGGTTTTGTATGAGTGAAATGTTATTATTTGTTTGCCTGTTATGACAAAATATGATGCACTGCTTCCTGTCATGTGACAAATGGAGCCACCAGGAGCATCATCTGGATCTCTGGGACTGAACATCCCATGGGAAATCGAATTTCAGCGCTTGCTGGACATCTAAAAGGTGTTATAGCTCCTGTGTAATTTCAACCATCTTTGGCTGCTGAAACTATTATGTCAAAGTCACTGAACTGGAATCTGTGTCACCTACCGTCCTGCTCCAGTGGCAAGGTGGCTGTATGCAGTTTATAGAGCTTTTGTGTGACATTAATGACCTTGATAAGGTACTTGTACAGTACTTACACTTGAAAGGCAGACATGGATGTAACACATGTGAATATGTGACACCTACCTTCAAAGTGTTTGGTCTCACTGTGGTTGTCATTTACAAGACATTGATGGGAAGATTATAAGCAATGTCCTCACGCACTTATGCTTTGCTTGTGTGGGGCTGAAGCTGTGGTCTGTGTTTATGTGTGTGTGGTGGTGGGGGAGGTGGGGGGGGGGGCACTCCAGCTTCTTACCCACCCCCAGGCCAGAACATATTATTTTGGTTTGGGTGACTGCTCACACAGGATATGATGCCAAAATACACTAAAATTTCTCAGAAAAAACATGGGCATCTCATTTTTGTAACTTTTTCGTCTAATGTTTTCCTGAAACTAGTATCACAGCAGTAACCAATAGAAAAAAGGTTCATAGAGTACTAGCAGGGTTACCAACTTTGGTCAGCTGGCTGGCGTGACATTTTCAATTTGAAACACGTATGCAGATCAATTAACATGCATGTAACAGTTTTAGTACCTTTCCCACAGTCTGTCGGGTTTGCAGACGACTCCAACACTTTCGATGCAGCAAATTCTAGGTTTAATAATGGAATCATATAGATTTGCCGTAAGATTTCTTGCATGAGCATGAGAGCCTGAAAGCGTGAGTGTTACGCCAGATGTGTAAGCGTTACCCTGTATTTGTGAGTCACATGAGAAACAGCTGAAACTGTAGCCTAAATGGCATGAATAGTGGAGGTCAGTATAAGACAATTAACATCTTACACAATTTTCATGTCAGGATTCATCCAAGCGCTTATACTGATATATGCACTCAGTGGCCAGCTTGTTAGCTGACCTGGTGGCTAATTCACGAGCCTGTTCCTCCAGACAGCAAATCATGTGGCTGCAACTATGCACACAGCATGCACACGGTCAACAGGGTCACCTACTGTCTACCTAAGCAGTAAGACACTTGACGTAAGTGGTTTTAAATGTAGTCTGATTGTCGGTGCTGTACGTGGTTCTTCCTGAACCATTTCAGCAACCCTCCTGGGACCACAGAGTGTGGAGTTTAAGGAGAACGGCTTGATGAACTGAAAACATCCAGTCAATGACGCTTCTACAGCCAAAAACACCTTCTTAATAGGGCAGAGCAGACTCGTTAGAGCTTACAGGAAGACACAAGTGGAAAGGTGACAGCTCTGTGCAACAGTACCGAGGAAATAGACCCTCCTTGTTAATAGAAAAGTGCACCCAAAATTAAACGAGGAAGGCCAGAAATCTGAGCCTAAACATCCAGTCTAAGTCTTGCTTTGTTGTGATTAGATATCTGAAAAAAGATGAAACAGATATGAAAAAGAATAATTCATAAGCATACATACATACATTTATTTATATATATATATATCTCCTCCTGAGACACGAGGAAAAAAGTGTCCTTCAATTTTAGGTTAATTGTCTTTGGGGGAAATAAGACATCTTACAATTTAGATTTTTTTCAAATGTATTTTTATTTTAAATTTCATGTCCTCTTTAGTGTACAACAGGAATATATATGTTTCCTTACATCAGTGAAAAGATAGATGCAAAAACAAAATGTCCACTACAATGGACATAAATGAATGGGTGG
>JAODJU010000062.1:3661938-3691446 GCA_026776725.1 Gnathonemus echidnorhynchus | reverse complement strand
TGAAGCTTGAAACACTGATCACTGAGAATGTGAGCTGGAGCCTAAAGAAAGCAAATACATCAGTTACCTACAGAGGACAATTGGAGGTGGGTGGCCAGATAGCACAGTGATTAGCAATGCTGCTTCACAGCCTAAGGACCAGGGTTCAAATCCCCCATAACTCCGTGTGGAACCTGCACAGTCAGGTAGTCTGCACACCACATGTGGGCTCCCAGACACCCTCACCACACGCAGCCTGAGAAAACCAATGGCCAAATTTTAGTCAGGACATCACCCCTACTTTTTCCAAAAGATGCCAAACAACCCTTAATGCAGCAGGATCATCACAGACCAACAACCCAACTGGGCTCCCATCCAAGCACTGACCAGGCCAAACCCTTCTTAGCTTCACACAGACTACCAGGTCCAAACTGCAGGTACCATGGATGCTGACACCCTAAAACACTGATCACTGAGAATGTGAGCTGGAGCCTAAAGAAAGCAAATACATCAGTTACCTACAGAGAATAGTTGGAGAGGGGTGGCTGGATACCACAGCCCAAGAACCAGGGTTCAAATCCCCCATAGCTCCCTGTATGTGGAACCTGCACAGTCAGGTAGTCTACACACTGCATGTGGGCTCCCAGACACCCTTGCCCATAGCCTGAGAAAACAGATGGCCAGATTTTAGTCAGGACATCACCCCTACTTTTTCCTAAAGGTACTAAACAACCCTTAATGAGCCCTACAGTAAAGAACCATGAACTTCACAGACCAACAACCAAACTGGGCTCCCATCCAAACACTGGCCAGACCAAATCCTGGTTGGCTTCACACAGACTACCAGGTTCAAACAGCAGGTACCATGGCTGCTGACAGCTTTATATATATATATAAAATGTTTATTGTTTTGGAATACAAGATTTTCACTTTATGCAAGAAAATGTTCATTTTTACATTTGTTCCATTCTATTGCATTTGCCTTTCCTTAGATGTCGAATAAGACTTTTTTTTAGGTTGGCATGCCATCCCTTGATGAATTTCTAGGCTTGTTTCACTTGGGTGCTCTTAACAAGATTGTCAATATTGTTTTAATGGCTGAACCTCTCCCATCTACAATCTTTCCAGAACGTCGACTGTAACGAAATCCATCAGCTCCAGTTTACGCCTTTATATTAATAATAAAACAATGCAATGCTTGTGTTAATTAAAACTCTAGGAGTTTTCTTTATGAGGGCTACCATACATTTTGATTAATCCAAAATATTTCACAACAAACTGAATTTATGAACCACCACATCACTCAGAATCAATTACAAATAATTTAATTTTCGGCCAACTCAAATCAAGCGCAAATGCCCCTTACACATTCGCATCAAGTTCCATGCTTGGCAGACTGTTTTCAAATGCTGGTAATGTAAATATTGTCCAAAGGCTTGTTTGATCACTGGGCAGATAACATACACTATATGGACAAAAGTATTAGGACACACCTCTTAATCATTGCCTTCAGGTGTTCCTTTCAGACCCAAGCAATCAAGCACCGAGCCATGCAGTCAGGTTTACAAACATTTGTGAAAGAATCGGTCATTCTGAAGAGCTTCAGTGAATTCAAGCATGGTGCTGTCATAGGATGCCACCTTTGCAATAAGTCAGTTTGTGAAAAAACTTTCCCTGCTAGATATTCCAGAGTCAACTATAAGTGGTATTATTGTAAAGTGTAAGTTTTTCGGAACAACAGAAACTCAGCCACGAAGTGACAGACCACGTAAAGTAACAGAGCAGGGCTGCTGTGTGCTGAGCCGCACAGTGCATGAAAGTTGCCAACATTCTGTTGACTCAATAACTGCACGGTTCCAAAATTCCTCTGGCATTAACTCCGGCACAAAAACTGAGGGCCGGGATCTTCATGGAATGGATTTCCATGGCTGAGGAGCTGCATGCAAGCCTCACATCACCAAGCGCAAAGTGTCGGATGGAGTGGCGTAAAGCACGCCGTCACTGGACTCCAGAGCAGTGGAAGCATGTTCGATGAAGTGACAAATCATGTTTCTCTGATGGATGAGTCCAGGTTTGGTAGATGCCAGGAGAAGGTTACCCGCCTGACTGCATTGTGCCAACCATAAAGTTTGGTAAAAGAGGAGTAATGGTAAGGGGTTGTTTTTCAGGAGTTGGACTTGTCCCCTTAGTTCCAGTGAAGGGAACTCTTAATGCTTCAGTATGCCAAGACATTTTGGACAATTCAATGCTTGCAAACTTGTGAGACTACTTTGGAGAAGGCCCTTTCTGTTCCAGCATGACTGTACCGCAGTGCACAAAGCAAGGTCCATAATAACATGGTTGGATGACTGTGGTGTGGAAGTACTTGATCGACCTGCACAGAGCCCAGACCTCAACCCCATCGAACACCTTCAGGATAAACTATAACGGAGATTGTGAGCCAGGCCTTCACTCCCACATCCCAACATCAGTGCCTGACCTCACAAACGGCCTTCACTCCCACATCCCAACATCAGTGCCTGACCTCACAAACGCTCTTCTGGATGAATGGGCAAAAATTCCCACAGACACGCTGCAAAGTCTTGTGGAAAGCCTTCCTGAAAGAGTGACAGCTGTTATAGCTGCAAAGGGGGGACTAACTCCATATTGATGCCTATGGGTGTAGAATGGGATGCCGTAAAAGTTCCTGTAGGTAGCCAGGTGTCTCAATACTTTTGACCATACAGTGTACTTGCAGAGAATGTTTTTTTTTTTTAAAAAAAGCTCAGAATCTGAATGTGCAGACAATAGGTGTGATGATGTCATGATGGTCAATACAAATATTAATTTACCAGTCTTTTTCACACTGGAGAACAGTGGGGTGGACCTGTTGTCAAACACCATCATCTTCGATGCATTCCTCTCGTTTCAGTCATATATAAAACTGTAGTATTACATTTCTTTAGTCCCACCTTCTTCCTCCTTTCTTGCTGCAGTCTCTTTACGCTCCTGTTACTGCAATGATACTGCAATGTCATCCTGCTGTGCCTCACAGAGACACGACAACCCAACTTTTCATTCATTATTAAAGGTCACTTTCTCCACCCTGACCCTCAACACCGGCACTTTGCAGGGAAGCGTTTGGAGTCCACTGCTGTGCTCCTTGTTCACACCTGACTGCGTGGCCAGACACAGCTCCAACACCATCATTATGTTTGCTGACGACACCACCAACAAGATGTGGCTCATGCCCCCATCTGCATTGGAGGAGATGCTGTGGAGATGGTCAGCAGGAGAGATGCTGTGGAGATGCTGTGGAGATGGTCCTGTCACCCAGATGTCCACCACAGTCCTCACCAGTGTCTACAGGTGAGCTATGGACTCCATCCTCACAGGGTGTATAACGTGCTGGTGAGGCAGCTACTCCGTGCACGACAGGAAAGCTCTGCAAAGTGTGGTGAAAACAGCTCAGAAGATCCCCGGCACTCCACTCCCAACAATGAAGGACATTTATACCATGCGCTGCCTCAGAAAGACAAAGTGTTTCATGAAGGACTCTAGCCACCCTGCACTGCCTCTTCTTTCTTTCCTGCCTTCTGCTAGGAGACACAGGACAACCCTCACATGCTTCACAAGATTCAGGAAGAGCTTTTACCCCAGTGCTGTCAGACTGTTCAACATACACTGCTGTGACATATATAGGTGCAATGTGCAATAATAATAATGCTTACTATGTGCAGTATAATGTGCAATATACAGTATACTAACAGTGGGTTCAACAAACTTATGTGCAATATTGCCAACACAAAATACACATGCTACAGACTGCTTAAAAAACACTTCACACCTGCACTCTTATGGTCACTCATGGGCACCCTGTCAATAGCATGTTATTTGTTAGCTGTTTACTGTTTGTTGTTTATTTAATGTTAGCTATTGTAATGTTGCACTGCTCTGTTAATTGTTACAACCAGTAACCCAGCAAAAGATCATGCGTTACCCCCCACAATTTTTTACTATTTGTGATTTACAATCTTGCATCGTGTAATTTGCTAACAAGGTGTTTTCGTTGAGCAAAGGGTCAGCAGGAATTATGCGGGGAATTGAGAGGGGTGTTGGAATCAGCTAGAAAGACCACCCACATTTAGGGCTGTAGAGCTGTCGGTAGCTGAACAGAGGAGTTCTTGTTAGCCTCTCGTGGCTTTGCTGTGCCAGATGCCATATGCATAGAGAGCCAACAAAGAGGTGCATCAGGCAGTCAGGGTGTGCTGAGGGGGGAGTCTGAGAGGTGGAACATTCCAACCCCCCCCCCCAACCAACCAACAAGTACCTTGTCATTGGGACTTCCTCTAAAAAGCTGTAGTGGTTTTGGTGGGGGGGATGCTGTTTACATTGCCCCTCCACTTCCCACAGAATTCCCGGGCTGTGACCATGCAGATAAAATGCGAGCCTTCTGCAGACACAGACAAAACAACAGCCATGCTCTTCCGCTTTCCTCAGGCGATTTTAATAAGTCTGTCCTCTGGGCATGTGCTCAACCGATGCCATGATCTCACAACTGCGTGGGAAGCATGGATGGGACATTTTTACACAAACGAAGTCATCTTCAGCCTTCTCATTCTTTCTTTATACTATCTTAAAATTCACCCAAATTCCAGCCAAAAAGTTATGACACAGCTGCATATTTTTTTAAACCAGCTGGCATCAGAATTAATGTTGAAACTGCCTGCCACTATCTGGATATCTATTTAGCATGTTGGGTGTGTACTGCCAACCAGGTGTCAGAGCCAAGTGAACTGATTTGCATTTCTTTAATTGTTAAATATATAAAGAAATGCCACGGCCTCCTAAGAGATCAAAGAAATACTACCTATTGATGAGTTAAGGTTCCGTTCTTGGGGTGAGCAGACAGCAGTGCAGACCCCCCTTGCAAAAGTAGGTCTGCAGAGACGAGTGTATATTAACTAAAGTCTTTATTAGGGAAAACTAATTCGAGTCAAAAAATAGCCACATTCTTTGCCGAATTATAACGCATCACTTAGTAAGCAGAAAATACCAAAGTGCACTAAATATAGATAAGAAATGTTTTTCGATAAGAAATACAATATCTCAAAATACTCCAGATATTAACTTTTTCTTTTAAGTTTCATTTGTGAATCTGTTCAAGTAATGCCGAATTTTTTGTCATAACTGTCTGGCGTCTGTAGTTCTTTTCCCAATAAAGCGAAGGGCAATACAACTAATAAAAACTACACTTCCCGAAAACGAGCCATTATGAGCGTCACTCGTTCAACGTTGCTAGTATTTCAACGATTTGGTTGGTTAGACACAATTGATTGATCACATTCTAACCAATTAGATCTGGACTAGATTATCAGTACCTGAACCACTGACCGGCTTTTTGCCAGCTCACAAAAAGTGCCACGACTCCACAAGACTGCTGCTACTCTGAAATACTGGGAACGGGAGGCTGTGCAGAGTTTTTTTTTGCGTTTGAGAAAAGGAATAAGGAAAATTAGAGGCTTAAAATACATCTTTAAACATTTTGTGACCTACATTTTTGAAGCGGTCTACAACTACTCCAAAAGGTTGATAAGGTGAGGTCAGGGGGATTTATTTTATGTTGGTTGACCACTCAGATGATACCTGGAACGACGGCTAAATTTATTAATGTTTTAAAGTCTTAAATATTTGCCAAAGTTTGCTAGTGTAATGCACATTACATACCCACTGATTACAAGTGCAGATTAAAACCTAACCCACTTCCACGATACTGAATTTTAGTTGAAATGTAGCAAATGTGGCAAGTCCTAAAAATATTTTATTACTGTTATAGTAATACATCGTGCACGTTTTTGACATAGGGAATGTACTTAAGTAGTTCTTCCTCCATATGTCTAGTAAACGGGAAAATTCAGCCAGTTGGCTAGCGACACGTTGAACTGTTGCATTATAACCAGCTATAACGTTACCCACGTAGCTAGCTGTTTGAAGACTTAACACGAGAAGATGAACATATTAAGAGAACCCAGGATTCTTTTCTTTTTCGGCACATCAGTTAAGTAATTTAAAAATGTCAAGTAATCACAAACGCTTAATCATTTTAATGTGTGCTGGGCTAGTACACTTGGTTAGTTCCTGTGGAATTTTTCATGAAACGCTTTTTTCCAGTTGTCAAGTTTATAAGATGGCTAATATTGCGAACATTTGGCAGTAGGGGAATTTAAATGTTCAGTGATGTGGATGTAGACACCTTTTTAGTCAACTAAATGTTAAAGGACTTATTGGCTGCATGTTTTTCGTGCGGCTACGCAGAAGTTGGATAACTTTGATTCTCTCTTCCCCCCCACCCCCCCGACATTAACACCGCTACTTTTAGTACGTTATCCGGTGTCGCTGACTTTCTGCATACTTTCAGATGCTGCTAAGGTGATCCCTTTCCGTCCTTAAATGTTGCATTTTGTGCGCCCCTTCAGACAAAAAGAATGCGCACTTCGGTAAATCGGAGTGACGTGTTCGCATGTAACACCGAATCCACGCCGGATGCGTAACGCGATGCTTAATGAGCGCGTGCCGATGAGACTGGGGGGTTAAATCGAAGTGACGTGTTCGTGTGTAACGCGACGCCTAATGAGCTCGTGCTAATGAGGCGGGCGGTTCCGAGCTCTCGCGGGTCGCTTCGGTTCGGCCGCTTCATTAGAAGCTCCTCCCTTGTCTGTCCCCGTCACTCGCGTCACGCGTGGAATCGGCGTTACCCGACCTGAAGATGCTGCATTGTGTGCTTAAGCCGCCCCGGTCCTCGGTTTTGTGCTGCTACGTGTCCAGTTGTGTGGTGCTACGTGTCCTTCCCCCTTCGACATCTTTTTATTATACATTATTTTATCTTTCGGAAATATTCTATCACCACTGGCCGTTATCATACCGCACCATGTATTTTGTACTTAAATCGAAATATATTATGTATTTAAATCGAAAAGCTTTCTTGTGATATGCTTTGTTAGACCGAATGCTGATGTAATCACTTTCATGGCGATCTGTGTATCCGTAGTGGACATTTAATTGGGGAATGCCCCATTCAGCATCTGGTGCTGACTCGAAATTTGGCGATCCTAGTTAAGACGTAATCAAGCGACTAGCCCTTGTACTTAAGACTTGGAAATCAATGTCAGCTAAATTACCACCTTAACTAAACAAATGTATGCTGTTAATCTTTTTTCCAGAATATTAGCAAAATGTGTGTTGTGTTTATACAGTTGGTGAAAGGCAATTATGGGGGGTTTGGGTAATTAGACGTTGTTAGTTTTTCTCCTGAAAATGAAGTCTGTGGATGGGATAAAGCTGACTTTTTTTTTTTTTACCCCACAGGGCAGTTCTTGTTGTATGGTGGGCATTGACCCACTTGCTCTTGCCCTTTGAAAAGGTCTCTTTACATCCTGTGTATCATATTCCAATGTGGAAAGTGTACAGTGAAAATATGTTGAGAAATTGAAGGTGTCTTTGACTAGATGTGAGGCCTTTGTCTTTTGTTTAGTCAAATATGCCTAAAAAATAAATAACTGTGTAGGAAACTTATTCCAAGGTTGCTTGTATCTTTATACTGTCTGTACAGTAACAACTTATAATGGGTCTTTATAAAAGGTATGAGGGGTTCAGCTCTTGGGGCCTCCGTTGTTATGACACCCCCGGAGGTCCAAGATGAGACTGGGGGGCCCCAGCGAGTGAAGCGGGCCTGGTCCTCTGGGAATCCTTCAGGAATGGGGAAAGTGGTGTTCACATGCATAGTGTGAAAAGGTTTGGGTAGGAGTGCTCAGTGGCAACGTGGGAAAAGTATGGTACAACTGGCCTGGGGGGAGGATGGGGGTCAGGGATTGTACAACATAGGTTCTGTGAAGGACAAAATGACCGGGATTGCATTTCGCTAAAGAAAAGTTCCTCTCGGGTAGCAGGAAGCCTTCTGAGCCGTTGTCCAAGGATAGTGCCATCTGTTTTTCTTGAAATGTGTGATCAGTGTTGTGAACTGTGTGTGAATGTATGTCTTAGCTGCCACTCTCAGTCCTGAGTTTTTTGTTGAGAGAAGCAAGGATGTTCTTGCCCTTAAATATGTATATTTTAGCCTTACTAGTCTGCAGCAATTTAAATGTGTGGACTTTCAAAAAACTCCTGCAAAGCAAAGAGCTACTGTTGTCTAAAATAGTTTTCCAGTATGGAGTTACCATATTGTGAAGAATGCCAAGCTGAAAGTGGAGGAAATTCCACGATCACTTTTCTGAGATAATGCCTGTCTGCTGTACTTTGAACCAAAAGAAATGTGTTCCTAGATAAGAGATTGTAATTACAGTCGGCTGACTCTCCAGCACAAAGCTGTCTAATGCTTTGTCTTTATTTTCCTGACCTTTATCGCCTAAGATGGAGTGCAGTGCTCTGGGTGGATAATAATGCCAATTCTGGAGGCAGCATGCAGTGAAACTTGTGGTGATTGAGGTCACTTGTCATGTTGCACTGTGGAATCTCAGAACTAAGCATTAGTTAATGCGGTGGAAAAGTTTGCAGTGCGTTGGCTTGTATGGTATCGAATAACTTGGGGAAGTGATATTCAGAACAATATAAAAAGGATAGGCATAAAATCAATGACTTCCCCATCCTGCTTTTATGCTGCCTGTTAATTGATTCATTGTCTGCTTAAACAGGCTTGACTGAACGTTCCTCGTGCAGCCATGGACATCTATGACCCCCAGACCCTCGGCATCATGGTGTTTGGCGGCTTCATGGTGATCTCCGCCATCGGCATTGCCCTGGTGTCCTCCTTCTCCATGAAGGAGACCTCATACGAGGAGGCCTTGGCCAACCAGCGGCGAGAACTTGGCAGGACGCAGCCTCAGCGCTCGGAGAAGAAGAAGAAGGAGAAGCCTTCGGAGAAGAGGAGCCGTGCCAAGAAAAAGGAGGAGAAACCCAACGGTAAGCTGCCCGAGTCGGAGAGAGTCCCGGAAGCTGGAGAGCCAGTCAGCGACTCGGAGCAGGAGCCACCAGCCACCCCTGATCTCACCCCTCCCGTCTTGGAGTCTCCCATCGTCGTTGCCACAGCTGCGCCCGTTCCTGTTGCTGCCACCCCTGTACCCATACCTGCCCCAGTCTCGGCCCCCGTACCTGCCCCGGTCCCTGCCCCGGTTTCTGCCCCAGCTGCTCCTGCCCCTCGCCCTGCTGTTGTGGAATCTGCCCCTGCTCCCTCCCCAAAGGACAGGAAGAAAAAGGAGAAGAAGGCAGCCAAGGTGGAGCCCGCACCCACCCAGACTGCCACCGCCCCGCCTCCCAAGGCCCCCCCCGTCCTGGAAGTGGTCACCAAAGAGGTGCCGGTCATGGCTGTGCCACCTGTTGGCCCACGTCCCTCTGCTCCGGTCACCGTCGCCCCTGCTCAGGCGCCTGTGAAAACGGAGGAGTCCAAGACTGAGCCCCCCCCCAGGAAAAAGGCAGCTTCCAAGAAGAAAGCTGAACCAGGTGAGCCGCCCACGTGAGTGTCACCCTCTGTGGGTCACACGGTTTCAGGCCCCATGAAGGGCGCCCTCTACAGGATGGTGTCTGGACCAGAATGGGGGGGCAGCTTTCTGTGTCGTTCGTTCAGCAGTAACATATCAGGGAAAGTTTAAAAGTAAATATTATGGTGCACTAATATGGAAAGTTTGACCTGTGCTGATAATGGCATATTTTTATGTAATATTGCTGATGCTGATAACCGACTGACCTCTTAGTCACTTGCTGCGTGGAGTTGGGCTTGGTGTCCCTTGAGTCTTTGCTTCTGGTGCTGTTAACATTTAATCCTGATAAAGTTAAAATGTCAGACAGAATTGACACATCAGACCAATACCGGTATGATGATTAACAAATATCACATCAGATCACATTTATTGTCACATTACCAGGATGGGTGATGTAGGGAGTGAAAGTCTTGGGTCATGAGTTTCCTATCAGCAGTGCAGTACATGAAATAAATGCAAACTGTGCATAAAACAGCCGTACAACGGCGTTCACTCACAGCCCAGGTGTACACAGCAGTTTAGTGCACCAGAGGAATTCACCAGTGCAGTGGGGAGTGGGGGTGGTGACCTGTGGGGTGGCTGGACCTTAGCTGGAGTTCAGCTGATCCGGGGCCTGTTGGTCCGGCTCTTGGTGCTGCAGTACCATCTGCCTGACTGTAGCAGGGGGAGCAGAGCGTGGCCGGGGTGGCTGGGGTCCCTGATGATTTTAGCGGCTTTCCTCTGGCTCCGCCTGGTGTAGGTGGCCTGTGGGGGCAGTATCTCCCCTCCGATGACCTGTTGGGTAGAGCACACCACCCTCTGCACTGCTTTGCTGTTTAAGGCAATGCAACTTCTAAATATTAGCTGATATATTGTGCATCTCTAATAAATACAGAAGTAAAGTAGTAAATGGTTTAGTACCTTTTGTTTTTTCATTTAAGTCATTACTACTGTGGGATTTTGCTGTAATTTTTGTTTAGAGTAGCTAGTTTGTTTAAAATTTTTCCGTTGAATCGTTTTGTTTGGGTTTTTCTTTTGCCTTCATGTCAACCAAAAGAGTCCTATTCATTAAGCTGGGGCAAAACCACAGTGTGTTAGGTTTGTGATGGATTTTCACCTGGGGCACCAGGTGAGCTTAAGGAGGGACCTAAAAATAGCTTCTGTGAAAGCGGCTAAGTGCTGAGGTCCAGGGAGACGTAGCACCACCAACAGCCCCTGGGGGGAGCTGGTTTTCCCCATCATCCCTCTAAATACAGCAGCTTGTTGGTGCATTAGTCTGACAGCAGTGACAGTGCTGGCCTTTGTTCTCTGGTCAGGGTGAGGGTGCTCAGCCTTTACCCCTCCGCTAAGTGCACGCAGCTGTCTCTTTGATCCCAGCATCCCGGCTGGTACCCCGCAGCAGGCGTGGCGCTTGATTGGTTGTCAATGTTGAGCTTCAGCAGCCGTGGAAATGGGCCCCGTTTATGGTCTTAACGTCTGTTTCACCAAAGAGGGAACATCTCATAGTTTGGGGAGCCCTCTGTGCATCTAGTTGGGGCTGCTTCTTGCCGAAGCTTATCTCAACGTAAAGACGGCCAGTAATCTGTGTAGTAACACGAGAGCACTGTATTCCCGGGAACAGTTCATCTAATGTTTTATTTTGCATGTTCCGTTTCCCTAATTGACTGTGATTCCTTGGCGAGTTTCCCGGATTTTCAAGTCAAATATAAATATTTTAAATGGAAGTAAATGGCAGGATTCTGCCTTGATGGGCCTTCGGACTTTGGTGCAGTCCAGAAAAAAGTGGTATGAAATCGGTGGTGGCGTATGGGACTTTCTTCCTGTCGTTGGCCCACAGAAAGCCAGCTTATTTGGGTCTGGCTGTGGTCCCTCCCTGAAGATGGCAGGATTGAGTCTGTCTGGTTGAT
The DNA here is from genome assembly GCA_026776725.1 of Gnathonemus echidnorhynchus. Lineage (NCBI taxonomy): Eukaryota > Metazoa > Chordata > Actinopteri > Osteoglossiformes > Mormyridae > Gnathonemus > Gnathonemus echidnorhynchus. The sequence continues at coordinate 3,680,072 of JAODJU010000062.1, read as the reverse complement.
TCGACCGCTGCAATTACAGCCGCGTCCTTGTGTGAGCGCTCCAGAAAAGAGCCGCTGCAGGCCTGAGCCAGGCCTCTGCGTAGCTGCATGTCTCGCGGTGAATCGGGAGGGGGATGCTTTGGATGGAATGATTTGTGACGGGAGAGGGTGGCCTGCTGGTGCAGACAGACGGAAAATAGAAAGTGTAATGTGTGTCTGGAGTAGGTGTGTGACTGGTCACCTTCGAAGGAGGAACGGCTGGGCTGGATCCTCACCAACCCCCCCCGCGGCCCGCTCCATACCACTTGTTTCCAGTCTAATCTAATTAAATGAGACACTTGGCGGCTTTACCTGAATTCAAATCAAGGCCGCAGATGTATCTTATCGGGAGTTTTTGCAGATATTTTTAGGTATGGAAAAATTCCAGTGGTGTAATGGTCTTTTTCTGTTTATGTGATGTGTGATGTTTGCAGCCTGTGCGTAACTGTGGGTGGCGCCCTGCTTCTGAGCGTGAGGCCTGCATTTTGTTTGTGGCGTCCGTCACGCAAACTGTCTCCGACACAAGTGCTGCGGAGAGGAAAATTAGCCGGAACTCCGGTGCGCCAGCATTGCAGCCCTGAGTTACGGTCTGACGTCCGGACGCGTGTGCCTGGAAGGAGGACTCGCATGCACAGTGTGTTGATCTTACCTATCGCTAGAGCGACTGAGGTAAAGCATCTCGGTCAGGGGTATAATGGCAGTTTGTGGGATAGTTTTAACCAGTACATTTTTTTTTTTTTGTCCTCTGAGGCACTTCTCATGGATAGATGATTCTGTTGCTAGCCTCCCCCTGCTGTCTTGTTGATCACAGGCTTTTTGAGTGTTGTCTGTGTCAGTGTGCTCAGAGCATTGGTCCAGGTTGTCCCAAAGTATTGTGGGTTGCCTGCCCCCCCCCAGGTCCTGAGCCCCTAGCACAGAGTAGCCAGAGTTGTGGCTCACCCCCCCCCCCCCCTTGAGCGTGGGTGACGTGTGCTCGACAGAAGCTCTGGCAAATATCATTAGCCCCCAAAAGCGTTGCTTTGGCCTTCAGAGATGAAAGTTTAATAGGTGCCAGAGTCCTCTATAGAAGGATGGAGAATCCTGAAGGGGCTGTTATGTAAACTGTTGTGCAGCAGGTACCTTCTGGACGTCCGCAATGCTCCTAGGGTTTCTAGGTGGCTGGATGGTAGCGGCAGGAACCCGTGCTTCCATAATGTAGAGTAGAGCCACACGGCACTTGAGAATTCAGCCTGGTGGATTTGACTAAGAAGTTAAGTATGCAAGCTTCTGGTTCTCAGCCCTGTCCTTCGTGGGTGAATAGGAAGAGTAGTGTCCCATCAGTCCCTCTTTTCAAGGAGTGGGGGGTGGGGGGGAGCAGGGTAAGATTTTCCATATTCTCACCGAATGTTTTCCAAGCGCTACTGTAAGCATGTTGGGGGAGTCTCTAGTCTAGCTGTAGACTAGAGAGAGAAAAAAAATACAGTGGACGCATGGAATGTGACATTCTGAGAGTGCTGGGGGGGGGGTTGTCGTCAGTGGCTTCTCACAGTAGGATGATTGAGGGGTGTGGATTAGCCGTCGCTCCGCGCTCCTTTCCGGCGATGGCGGACTGCGAGGAGCCGCGGTTCGTGGCTCAGCCCCGTTCCATTCAGTCTCTGGCTGGATGATGGTCTGGCGCCCGCCGGGGACTGCGAGCGTTCGCCTGAGAAACGCCCAATTAACAAGCGGCTTTTGTTACTTTTTGATGGTAGGAAAGGAAATGGTTTCTTTCCAGTTTGAATGTTGGAGTTGGAGCCTGCTCTAGTCGAAGTGAAGATCTGGGTGGATTATACGACCCAGCAGTGGGAAGTGGGCACTGCGCCAAGCTCTGGCACACCTGGTATCAGAGTGTCGGAGGAGTTTGGGCTTTCCAGGCAGTGTGTCAATATTCCAGCGGGGGTCGTTTCCCAGTCTGCCTCTTAAGTGGTGTTAATGACGGCGTGTGGAAATGGGGAGGCCTTGAGCGTGGGTTATGGATTGGAAGCGTGTTTGTGCTGCCCGCCTGACTCTTTCCTGGCTGTGTGCTTAGCTCAGCTAGCGACTGCGTTTCCCTTAAGCATGATGAGTAGCTGTGGGGTGCAGCTCAGTCATGCTCCTCGGGTGTAGCGGTGCTGCCGTCCAGTCATGCCTACGTCGGTACCAGTGCCGAATGACATCACAGTGCATGGCGGGATATTTTGTATTGAATTCAAAAAATGGAAATAGTATGTTATAGGACTGGACGACCTGCCATGTTAGTACCAACATCACACATTTTGCACATCCAATTCTTACATTGGTAGTCAGATTAAGCTTTTTCTTACTTTAAATTCTGTATGAACATTATAGTGCGGGGGGTTAAAGTTTTGCTAAAATATTTTTTTATTCTGTTACTTTGTCATAGGAAAAAAAAACACTTGGCAAGCTTTGCAATTTTAATTATTCCTTGTATGTTTAAGAATCGGTTACCTCCGCTGCGCTTGCATGAGCGCTGCGTACGTCCTGAGACAATCGTAATCATTTTCATCTTCGGCATTTAAGTCACTCGAAGATGGGTTTGAGAGAAACTTATGAACTCCTCTCTTTTGTTTTATAAATGCCCCAGTATTTATTATAGCAAAACCACAATGCTGGGACAGCAGGCCGCTACCGTTAGCGCAAGCATTAGCACTGTCACCTTTTCCTCGTGTGCTGTAACGCTGTCACCACTCTCTCCTCCCCCTTCAGCTCCGGTGCCCCCCGCCGCCACTGAGGCTCCCCTCAGCTTGCCCTACAAGTCTCTGGCCTCCGCGCTTCGCAGCGCGACGCTCAACGAGGGTGAGGTGCAGCGGCTCATGGAGATCCTGTCGGAAAAGGCCGGCGGCGTGCAGGGCACCTGGCACACGGTATGGCCCCCGCCAGCTCTCCAGAGCCACCTCCGGATGCCAGTAGCTGTCCCGGCTCCCACGTGGTCCAGTGGAGACAGTGATGCTGAAAAACTGGCTTTGGCCAATGAGCCACCATGATGTGTCCGGAGACATAGGAACTCCCAGCTTCCTTGCCTTGGCATCTGGCCGTGTCTGATTAAGCCTCTGCACACAGCCAGTGATGTGGCTTTGATGCGGCTCCTTCCTTTTACGCCGTCTGGCCGCGACTGTGACTGCCATTCAGCACTAAACACTCGCCGAGGTCAAATGTGTGTAGCGGAACGCAGTTTGTTCTGTGGCCTGTTAGTCTAATGCGATACCCATTCATGGTGAGGCATCTCAACCCTGACTGCATGGATGCTGGGCCAGAGACCTGAGCTCGTTAGGGGCTGTCTGTGAATGATCTGTGAATGATTTTGTTGTGGTTTTCATGTTTGTCTGTCTGAGCCAAACTTCACCCTGTTTCCAGGAAGCATTTAAAATTCCTTGCATATTTGCACGATTTTTACTCATTTAGGTCCAGCTTTAGTGTAATGAAATGCTAATTAATCTGTTTCCTATTGACGAGCTAATAGAGCCATGTGTCAACTTTAGTGATGCTGACATAGTGTTTTAGCGTTCAAATATGGGCGTATTTGCTTAAAATAAGATTTGAAGTAGATCCAATACCAAATAAATTAGTTCACGGAACTTTTATGCTGCCCTGCACTTAGCTGACCAGCTGAAAACTCTGAATTGAATTGGCTGTTGAATGCAGTCTCTTACCATGAATACTGCCTCACGCCTGGCTGCCTTTCGCAAAGCAAGGTTTCCTGTTAGCTTCTCTGTAGTCTGACTATAAAGTAAACACTAAGAAGATGCTGATGGTGTTGACGTTGCTAAGAAATGCTTCGGGTGTGACGCGGCCTTGGCCTGGCAGTCAGCAAGAGCCGCCGTAAAGGTGACAAAGAGCCTGTTATGTTTTTATTCCTGTGACAGGGCGTCAGCCGCAGTGGAGCAACCTGCTCGGCCAATCACAGGTTGTTATAAATCTGCATCAGGTTTTCATGTTTTGACGTCTTGCCTGTTAGGATGCGTGTGTCGGGTTTGAGACGCCCGTCGGTCAGAAATGTCATTTAGAGGTTTCCTGGCATTGACCCCCCACCCCCCCCCAATTCAGGCCACCCAGAGGGGGGACCCCATGGCTGTGCTGAAGAAACAACTGGAGGAGAAGGAGAAGCAGCTGAACGCGGAACAGGAGGACGCGGCTGCCGCTAAGGGCCGCCTTCGGGAGCTGGCCAAGGTGCGAGTGGTGTCCATCTCAACGGCCGAATCCGTGCCGTTCGGGCCAGTTAGACGTGTCACTGGTGACCTGACCCGACCCGTCTGTCCTCGTCTTGCAGGAACTGTCCGTGGAGAAGACCAAGCTGGCCAACGTGGAGACGCGACTGAGCTCCCAGCTGAGCTCCCGGGAACAGGAGATGAAGGCGCTTCAGGCTCGCATGCAGGCCAGCTACCAGGACCATGTCGCTGAGACCCAGCGGCTGAACGCCAAGGTGGGGCCACCTGCCTCATCAGGGGCTGGGGACTGGGGGTTCCAGTGGGCTTCCGGTCTGCAGCGTTGGTCTGGGGGCTGCAATAGGGTCCTTCAAATATTGTGCTTTTGATGTCATCCTGTTGAGCGCGGTCTTCCGGAATGGCGCGTACTGTAGTGTGAGGTCTGCTATGCCTGAGTTGGAAAGGGGTTGCGTGTGTGACCACCTTCCTGTCAGGATCTAGCAGTGCTGCTGTTGGCATCCGGCGTGTCATTGAAGATTTCACTTTGGTGGCAGTGTGCTTTGAAGTCTGTGTTGCCAACATGCCCATCTCTGAATGTGAATGAGACTGCACCCACGTGAAAACTCCATCTGTATCTGGGTCCCGGCCAGAGTCATGTGATGCTGGGATTTGAAGTCCAGCTCCTATTGTGCAGAATTGTATGTAGGTCCAGGGTCTCCGTTCCATTTGGCTGGCTGCCCTTATTTTTTCTGCAGAAGGTCCGAAAGCTTGTGCACTTAGTAATGCAAGCAGCTGCCTTGTAGCGTGACTACAGAGATTTTTTTTTTTTTTAAACCAGTGTGTAAGCTGCGTGAAAGAGGCAGCGATGTCTGTCAGCTGTCCGACGGTAACACTAAACAAGGAACCCCCACCTCTCCACATACACAGATCCAGAGCCTGCAGGACCAGCTGGAGAAAGGTCCAAATGCCCAGCTCGCCCGCCTGCAGCAGGAGAACTCCATCCTGCGCGATGCCCTCAACCAGGCCACCAGCCAGACTGAAAGCAAGTGAGTGCCAGAATTAACCCCCGGGGGCGTTCCAGGTGCACCCAGCTGAACATGGGGGGATTGGGGGGGGGTGATCGTGATTTTTTTAATTTTATTTTATTTTTAATTCATTAAATTTCTGCCAGGTAATTCCCTGACATCTAGCTCTACAGAAGCGAACTGGTGGTGACCCATGCTGAGTCCCAGGCAGGTTATTGTAAGAGCAGGGACCAGTGGTGGAGCATCGTGGTTTAAGAGCAAAGAACATACTTTTGCAGTGACTAATCTGATTAGTCTGCCGAGAGCTGCAGCCCGTTCCCACAAATAGCTCAGCGGATGTCTCTCTGGCCACTGGCAGTGCAGTGTTCAGTGCGAGCACTGCTCCGCGCCCCCCAACACCGCTTCCGCTCGGCCTATCCTGGGATTTTAGTCATTCCCCATCAGTCCTGAAATGGCGCCCAAACCCCCCCCCCAAGTGAAGCAGGGTCTGGAAACCCCCTCACCTTGCTGCTCTGGGTACTGAATGCAGCCTTCAGCGACTGCGTGCGTCCCAGGAGACGCTAACGGTTTAACACTGCGCACACCAGCTCAGTGGTGACGTGTGAACGGCCTTCACTGGTCTGCGAGGACAGCTGAGCGAAACCGGCATGTAAACAGAGCAGAAACTGAGAGGGGGGACTGTAGGACAGTGATGATTTAAAAAAACGAAACCTCTTTACGCACAAGTTCAGCTGCTGGAGCGCCAGTTCAGCTCCCCACCAGCTCAGTGCGTTTGTCACGTCTGATTGCGGATCCCCCCCCCCCCGTTCAGGCAAAACGCAGAGCTGGCCAAACTGCGGCAGGAATGCACCAAGCTCTCTAAGGAGCTGGGGGACAAGAGCGACGCCCTGCTGGCGGACGAGCAGCAGCGCAAAGCCCTGGAGGCCAAGGTGGCGGCCTCTGAGAAACAGCTGGCCCAGGTCCAGGTGTGTACAGCCTGCCTGCTGCACCACAGCGCCCTCCTGTGGATCTCTCCACCGGAACAGTCATTGCCAGAATGCCTTAGTCAAAAATAGTGTAAATACCTCACCCCAGTTACCCCAGTTAAGCCTGTTCGCCTTAGTTGCTCTGGCCCTAAACCACTCTTCTGGTTTTTGTCTAATTTGTAATCTTGTCTAAGGCCATGATGTGCAGAAAGTGTGTTAATGGTGGATGGAGGAGAAATGCTTGCTGGTTTCTACTCTTTCTTTTTAAAAAAAAAAAAAAATGAATGTGTGAATGAAAGACATAATCACCCATCAGATGTATAAAGTCATTTTACTGGGAGTGACAGGTGTCAGTATGGGGTAGAATTATCAATCCCTGTCCTAGCTTAGTTGTATATGTTCCTGTTCATGACTCACTGTTGCCCCCTATAGGCCAGCCAGCTGGAAAGCACGCGTGCTCTGCAGCATCGTCTAGAGGAGGTAAGCGATGAGCTCCGCAAGGCCCAGAGCACCAGCGGCAGCCTACAGACGGAGTTGGACAAGGCCCGACAGGAGGTGTCCAGCCTGGCTGGTCAGTCTCCATCACATGTTGTTCTCTAAGAACTGTGTGGTGTGCTTCTTCCAGAACATTCTGAAGTTTTCCTGCCCTTGGGTCTTGACCCTAAAACCTACTGGTAGAATTTCTTACCTGCTGTGGGATCTGCACTTTCTGTCTGCCTCCCACAAACCCTTGTATACCGCTGCTCCCTCCTTACACCCCCCACAGAGGTCCAGGCGCGCGCAGCCAACGCCGAAGCTGAACTGAAAGGATCGCGTGCCCAGGAGGAGAACCTGCGGACCCAGCTGGCCCAAGGCGAGACAGAGCGAGTCCAGCTGCAGGAACGGATCCGCTCCATTGAGGCCCTGCTGGAAGCCGGCCTGAAGAAACAGGAGCATGAAGCAGAACTGGTATTGGTCTTTGCTGGGCCATTTGGGGTTTCCTTTTGACTGTCTGTACCACCTTCTGATTTTGAATGCCGTCCTTGAAAAATTGTCTTGAGCTTTCTGGATCCTTGTGTGTTGATGTTGACTTGCACGTATTTCCGAGCGCAATTCCAAATTGCGTGTGATCTGGGAACCTGATTGGCAGTGTCCGTTTTGCATTCCCAGCTCTCCAGATCTGCAGACACACAAGAGCTGCAGAGCAGGTACCCTCTTGCCCGTCTGTCACTTCAATGGGGCTCATTCAGGTGTGAGCATCTTCTAAAAAAGCTCTTCCCCTCTCAGCTTGAAGGAGAAGGAGTGCCTGGTGGCCTCACTGGAAGAGGATCTCAAGCAGCTGAAAGACAAGATGGAAAATGTGAGGAAGGCCAGTGCCGTAGGTTCCTGACATCCACAGGGGCACCAGTGAGAAGTTCTGAGTCCCGTGGGCTGCAGCACCAACACAAGGAAGGTTCAACCTGGTGATTTTGGATTTTTGTGTCTTCCCCCAGCAGGACCGCGTCGTGGAGGTGGACCAGCTGCACAGAAGGTCTGTTTGATCGCTTTTACAGCCATTTTTAATCTATGGAAGCTTTTACTAAGCAAATGATTCAAAGCCATATTGTCCTTTCAGCTTGAAGGAGAAAGAAGACCATGTCAGCACCTTGGAGGAGGAGCTGAAGGTGCTGAAGGTTGAAAGGGAGCAGGTGAGCGATGCCAGTGGCGTTTGCCTCGCTGGCCGGACCATCCGTTGAAAAGCCTGCTGACTCCTGCCACGTTCCTGATTCAGTTGCTAATTCCCTCTTTCAGATGCATAACGTAACGATTATTTGATCTCTGCAGAATTAGTAGTCATTCCATATCAAGTAACCCAGTATGAGAGAAATTTCCCAGGTCACCCTCTGATTCCCCTGACAAAAATCACATACTCTCCTCTACCAAACTTAAAGAGAAATCCAAAATATTAGGTACGTCTCTCTAATAGTTTTGAAACTACAGCCTTTTGAAGTTTCAGTTTTTTATGAATTTTGCTGACTCTGTTCAGGTCCAGCTTCCAACATTCATATCTTCATAATGCTTTACGAGTCATCTGGAATGCATTATAATGGTTGGTATACGAATTAATAGAGAATTAGAGAACAGTTGTCAAATCATTTTCAGATAAGACATGGTAAAAATACGAAAAGGATAGTTAACTTGCATTTTGAATTTTTGGCCCTTTTCAGGGCATTTTAGAAGGGAAATTTACGTAAGAGTGTCTGATCTGATTGCATTTTTAAATGTTACTAGTCTCAAAGTTTCAAAGCTGTACCATGTCAAAGGAGCTCTGCATGTTGAAAGTTGGACTGAAACACTAAGTCAGAAAGATGCATAAAACTTCAAAAGGCTGTAGTTTCAAGACTGAGACAGACCCAGTATTTGTTTGGTATAGGAGTACCTGCAAATGTTTTCAGGGGAATTTGAGGGGGTGACCCTAGACCCTCTGGGTGATTTGATATGGAATGACCCTGTAATTCTACAACAGTGTAATGGTGTGGATCAGTGGTTTAGGTTGCTAATCAGAAGGTTGCTGGTTCAAATGCTGGTTCAAAGCAGTCAACAATGATTGTGCTATTGGATTGTTGAGCGTGGCCCTTAACCCCCCCTGATTTTCAATTGTACGTTGCTTCGGATAAAAGGATCTACTAAATAGACTGGTTGTTATTCAGCGGGAGAATCTAAATGTTTCTCTTGTAATGGGTTTATTTCAGCGACTGGACGATGCAGCCAAGGTGGACCAGCTACAGGAAAGGTTTGTTTTGGTGATGTCATTCACCGCCTCCCCCACTCCAACAACCGCAACCTTTAATTTCTCACCTTTCTACTGCTTACAGTTTGAGAGAGAGAGACTCACAGGTGGTTTCACTAGAAAGAGAGGTACAAAAGTTTAAAGAGGAGGTAGAAGACAAGAGCAGGACCTTGGTGAGTCTGCCGTGAAGACACTGGCCAATGGAGTCGTCATCCCCAATTTATGGCAAAACCATCATTCTCATTAAAATGGACGGTTTATTGTTCTGTGCAAGATTAAGATAAATCCTTGAATCTGCTAAGGCCTTTTCTAGAACTGATCACATAGATTTGCCTGTGGTGTTAACGTTCCCTGGTGATTCTGTTCCTCTTAGCAATCTGACAGCATGGCCCAGCAGGAGCAGTTACAAAGCAGGTACAAATTTAAACATTAAACAAAGCCGCTGTTGTACAGCTGTCAGTGTGTTTGCATTCACACGGAGTGAATTTTTCTGTGAATTTTTCCAGTCTGAAGGACAAAGAGGGTCTGGTCACATCATTGAAAGCTGATCTTCAGCAGCTGAGGGGAGAAATGGAGCAAGTGAAAAGCAGGAACAGTGTAAGCACCGCCCTCACTCCACACCCATGCCTGCTATTGGTCACTGCTGTTTTTCTGTCCAGTTGCACTTGAAATTAGCTCTGTTAGAATGTGATGGAGAAGCCATTCCTGATATATTTACCTGTGCAAAACACCCTGGATGGATACGTCTGTTGGTGGACTAAGCCATCTGACCATTTCGCAAATGACGTGTGATTAATCGAAGGATTAGGGTTTTAAAGGTTTGTTCCTTTTTTATTTGTGGGATTGCAAGAATGTTAGCAGATAAGGTTTGTCTGGGCTGAAGCCATCTACTTATAAAACGCTAGCTGCCGTGGGAGTATTTTGGCTGTAGCTCTGAAGCCGAGATCAGGTACATGTGTGGTAAATACAGGCAAGCGAGTGTTCTGAGCCCACATTATCCCTGTGTGAAGCCAGGGGGAGTCCCCTTAGTGTGTGTGGAGAGTGATGTAGGTGACGAGGCTTTTAAGCCAAGTTCTGCACACTTGGCCTGTATACTTAAGGGTAGCCTGGAGCCTGTTACTTTGACTGCAGTGTAACCTTTACACCAGATCGCTTTAGCTTAACTAGGCACTCTCTGAATAATCCAATTTTTGTGCTTCGCCGCTAAAAATCTTACACTGATTATTTGCCCTCAAGTCCTTGAGTGCTCACCGTCCCCCCCCGCCGTCCCCCATTCTCCAACTTGGGTCATCCAGTGACATTGTAGATTAGGCTTGGCTGACATCTATTTTTTTCATACCATCATACCTTGTAGACATTTCCCATTGGCGTACTGTATATAATGATATTTATTTTAAAATGTAAATCTTGTAGGCTACTGTAAACTCTGGAATCAGAGAGCCGGAGAAGTTGAGCACTTGGGAAACGAGGAGATGAGTTGAAAAGATCAGCCTTTGTCTGGCAGCCCTCTCACTGCCCATCTGCCGCCATACGCGTACTGCGTTCCACATGGCTGCACATGCTTCAGCAGTTTACAGCACATTCATAGCGCATACTGCCCAGGAGTATTGCAGATGATAAATAACTAAACAACAAGGGTGTGTACATTGTGTTGGAAAGTCACAGAATATGCTCATGTAGTTTCAAGTACAGAAGAACCTTGGAACTCGAATGCCTCTTAACTCGAGCCAAGCCGGACATCGAATGAGTTGTTTTTTTTTTTTTTACTTGAACCTCTACTGAAATCTCAGAACTCGACCATTCCTGCTACAACTTTCATGGGTCGAGATACTCTACCAATTCGGACCTCGAACAGGTCGGTCATGGAAAATCTATCCACAACTCAACTTTAAACTCGGAACATGTTAAAACAAAACAGACCTACTAAAACTTGTATGGATTACGATGTGTGTCTGATGGGCTGAAACGAAGGCAGCTGGACCTGCTGGGATGCTGATGCCTATGAATGGATCTCAGTCTCTCTGTTCCTCTCCACAGAGTTCGACAGGCGTGCGGCGTTCCTGTGTTTGTGTTTTTTTTTTGTGCTTTACCTACACTACAGTACATTTAGTGATGCACTAAAAATGCCCCCCAAAAAAGTGAGCAGTGATAACAGGAAAGTGGTGACAGTAACTGTAGAACTTAACTTACATTATTTCTTATGTAGAAATTCGACTTAGACATCGATCAAATGGCAACTCGACCAGCCTACCTGAACAAATTAAACTTGTACATCTTGTTCCAAGGTACCACTGCATTGTAATGGCCTAGGAGAGGAAGTGAGCCCCCTTGTGGCCAACAGTTGTATGCCTCCATTTACAGGGTATTGAGCAGCAGTTGAGTGAAGTTAAGAATGAGACAAGGATGGCTCTTCAGTCCCTCTTCCCTCACATCTCCATAGAAACAGAACAGGTAAATGCATAACCGCTGTCCCATCCGTGATGCCATTAAACCAAACGACTAACAGATTTGGCATTCTTTGTGCCATTACGAACACCCACGATTTAATTTTGGTGGGCTTCTTGCCTTGGTTGGGTTCAGATCACAATGGCCTTATCTGCAGTGTGCATGGAACCATCTTTCCCTTTTATTTCAGGCTCATTGGCTGCAAGAATTTGCAGAGAGAGCCCATGAAGATTTACGAAGCCGGCAGAACCAGGGGGCCCAACAGACGAAAGAATCGCCCGTGAGCATCTGCCTGCTTTTCATTGCCCCTCTGAACTTTGACGGGGGGATTTGAGCAGGGATTAACGCAAGCAGCTCGCACATTCGCTGAAGTCTCTCGCCCTGTCGCCTGGTTAAAGGAGCTGCAGGGGATGCTGAACGCAGCTGAGGAGTCCAGGAGCATCCTGCAGGCCGAATGTGATCAGTACAGGACTGTCCTGGCAGAAACCGTAAGTCTGGGGCTGCCGGTCGCTCGGGGGGGGGGGGGGGCATGCTGAGGCACCTTCAGTTAAGTTCCCCTCTAGAGCAATGGCTGTGTGTGACCCCCCCTCTGCAGGAAGGCATGCTGAAGCACCTGCAGAAGAGCGTAGAGGAGGAGGAGCACGTGTGGCGAGGCAAGATGGAGCAATCGGAGGAGCAGCTCAGGAAGGTGACTGTCGGCCATCTTACATGACCCCCCCCCCCCCCAAGAGTCCCTGCACCTGGAACACTCATCTGTCTGTCTGTAGGCCTTGGACCAGGTACACACCCTGGAAACAGCGGTGGAAACAGCAAGGACAGAAAATCAAAGCACAGAACAGGTGATTGCAACCACAGCTTAGTGTGTCTCTGTGTGGTGGTTAAATCTGACCCCGGGCAGAAATGCTATTAGAGCTGTAGCAGTGACACTCTCAGGGGTGATACTTTCGGGGCTGCTGGAAGCATGTTCTAGCTGTGATGGAGTTGGGGGGGGGGGGGGGGGAGGTGTTTCTGGATCATCAATTTATTCTTATGGGTGCAGCTCAGGAGTCAGGTGATGCTTCTGGAGGCTCAGCTGGAGAAGCAGATGGAAGCTGCCAGTTCATATGACCAGAGCACTTCTGAGGAGATGACGCAGGTACAGGGGTTGTGCATCATCCTTGTGACAACGTCATGCACCGCTAGCGAAGAGCCAGTGCCACGTAGTCACCTATGGAAGTGGTCTGTCATAGTGATGGATCATGTGACTGGACTCATTTCCTGTGAGCTAATGATTTTCCCTTCTTTTGCAGCTGAAGCAGTTGCTGTCAGAGACTCAAATCCAACTGGAAACAGCCCAATTAGAAGCCCAGAAACAGAGGGAGGAGCTGGTCCTGGTAAGGATTGCCATTGGGCAAATCACCAGCTTTAATATTAATCAGTGTTCTTGTCCCCAAACTGCATTTTGTCCAGCCTGGCCTGCAGTTTTTCGGTTGCTGTGATGTGATCTCTGCTCTTGCCATAAGAGGAATGACAATTTGGTGGGCTGGTGTTGAGCTTTCTAATCATTGAATAAGAGGGAGGGAATGGGAGGGCATTGGCAAGGGGGGGGCAGGGCCTGTGATGAGCGACAGCTTCCTGTTGCAGGTCAGGCAGCGCCTGAGCGAGATGATGGAAGGCACGTGGGAAGCGGACAAGCCCCGCGGCCCGCAGAACGGCCAGCTGGAGCCTGTCCAGGTCAGGGCTCGAGGCCATGTTGGGGCGAGTGGGGGCATGCTGATGGACACTGGGTACGGGCTGGAGTTTACGGCCCTGCTAATTTGCGGGGGAGACCTCCGTGTTTATGGTTTTCCAGTTAACCTTGCTAGCAGTCACCTTGCACCTGGAACTGTTGAGATTTGGTGTCCAGGCAGCCGTTCCTGTATTAACTGATCACCGCTAAAACCCAACGCATTCTATGTCCTTAGACCACAGAACCCCTGTGCCAATATATGCACTGACTGGTGCTTCTATGAGCAGCCGGATCTCTTTCAGCAAGTTCTGACCCCAGTGTGTCCCAAAAACAGCCACTAGCAGTTTGCTACCCCCCCCCCCCCCACACACAACATGTGATTACTTTATTTTTAGCCTCCTGGACGTTTTTCAGGATGCCTGTCTTATCACGCCAGCATGTTCATTACTGTGCTTTTCCCCTCACCTGCTAATGAGTCATTCTAACACTTCTGTGCCAACAGCTGCCTCTTCCTGCAGGCCTTGTATTACAGTGCCCACTGCAGTCTGGAATGAGCAGTGCTGCCTGACAGATTAACATTATGGTTTTCTTATGCCTGATTGGGCGGGGGCGGGGGTTGGGGCAGAGCCAGCCCACCAATGAAATGCACAATTAACCCTTATTGGTCTGCATCTCTGCCTATCACTGGGTGCCCTGTCCTCAGGGGATAGCTGTGCTCCTTTCAGACATCATCTCTCCCACAGGTCCTCTCCCAGTTGCAGCAGGCAGAGAAGACCATAGAGACTGAGATGGCACTGAGGCAGGGACTCGCTGAGGAGTTTGAACAGGTATCCCTGGCCCAGCTGCCAAGGCCTCTCATTCCACGCATTCCCCTCTAGCGCCATGTCAAACGTGGCAGGAGCTTACAGGCCTTGGCTTGACAACACAGGCTGTTTTCTACAGCCTTGGGTCCCAATCGGAGAGGAAGCCGCATAAAGCTCCCTGTGGGCCAATGAAATAACAGCAGCTGTACCCAACCCAGTCCTCAGGGACCCCAGGCAGTCCACAGTTGTTAGAAGTTGCTACTGTAGTGGTATATGGCTCTGGGTTAGGACTCTGTGCTTGTGTTTGGAAGATCATTGGATCAAAACCAGTGTTTGGCGTAGTGATGTCACCGTTGGGCCCTTGAACGAGGCCCCTAACCCCAGCCGCTCTGGGGACTGGCTGACCCTGCCTTCTCAGAAGGGGAAGAGTTGCTTTGGATAAGTGCTAAATGAATAAGATCTAAAAGTATTTTAGCAATATTCTTGAAATTCTTTTCGCATTTGTATTTCACAGATTTTCCAAGGAAAGATCTTTAAATGGACGTGAAGGGTTTTTATTCACCTGGTTATATCATCTGAATTTAAACATCATCGCTCTAGGGACTTGCATGACCCTGCTTTCTCTCTGCGTTGCTTTGGATTTAAGCATCTGCTAAATAAATATGACACTGTGAATCCTACATCTGACAGCTTCACCGTATTCGTACTACAACCCCTGGGCAGTAACAACCGTTTAACTGACGCTGCTCAGAGAGGGATCCCTCATTCAGACATAGCAGGCCTGTCAGCCTTGACCTTGTGTGTCTTGATTGACCCTCCCTCCCTCCCGCACTCCTTGCCCTCAAGGCTCAGCGGTGTGTCGTCGACCTGCAGACCCAGCTAGACCTGCTGAAGGCTGCTGGCTCCGCCCCAGACACTGAAGACGTGACCCAGCTCAAGGTATGGATATCTGGCAGTGCTGTGCGGAATGGCCTTTCACACTCCAGACTGGGTGGAGAGAGACCTGCCAGCCATCAGCTAATCGTCTGTGTTCCTGGGTGCTTCAGGAGCGGCTGGAAAAGGAGAAGAAGCTGTCCAAAGACCTGGGCCAGGCGGCCACCAAGCTGCAGCAGCTGCTGAGAACCACCCAGGAGCAGCTCACCAAAGAGAGAGACACTGTCAGGAAGCTGCAGGACCAGCTACAGGCGAAGGTAACATGCCGGAGCCACCGGGGGCCGCTCAGATTATCATGATTTAAGGCATGAACGCACATTCGTAATATAAAACTATCACAAAAAGATGAAGCTCAATGTTACTCTTGCTAAGCGTCAGTCATTCAGTACTTAATTTTGAAGCTGCCAGCGCCAATACTTTGATTTCTTGAAAATTCCGTATGCATATTTAGCCCTTTGGCCTTTCATATGGACTGATGTCTATCCCTTTCTGTGTAATGGGCCCCCCTGTGCTGGTGTTCATAGTGGACCTTCAGATCCTGGATGGCAATGTCAGGCTGTGTGGAGAATGCCAACACGGCCAGTTCGAATGGTGCAAGCTGGTGTCGAACTGGGACAAAGCGTACAAAACGAGTGTACCCAGCAACAGGCCAAACGCACGAGCCACGGCTGAGCTTGACTGTGCAGGGTGATGTTTTCTCAGCCGACTCAAGTCTGCCTTTCTCTCTCTTCCAGGATGGAACTGATGAACTGAAGGAGGGGACCTCTGTTTGAGACCGAGACACTACAAAGTTATCAAATTGCCTTGCAATTCACTATAGTTATGCATTCCTGAAATATATGCTGTTTATTGTACTGTAGTTTATAATTTTTTTTTTTTTTTTTGGAAACTTAAGGAAAAAGGAATTAGCGATGAACATTTCATTGCAAAGGAGAGGGCTAAAATAGTGATGTACACCTTTTTATAAATATCTAAATGTACATTCCAACAGGTGACTTCTGGCTGTGTCAGAGATTTGACCCAATCTGCCTTATGTTGACAGAGTATCCCACCCCACCCCCACTTCAGTGTTAAAAGGGAAGTCATGTGTACGTTAAACGTACATCATCTAGTGCAATTTTACTTTTTTGTTCCAAAAAGTAGAAATGTTATGATACAAGGATGCAAAACATGTATTGCCTTCTACTTAGTGTAGCTGGTTGTCAACAGAAATGTGTGAATTTGATGAATAAACTACAATGTAACTGCAGCTGCTCTATTTTCTGGATGTCTAATGTGCGTCATAAAGGTGGACTTGTAACTCTGCAAGGTGGTTAACTCCATTTCAGATGCTGTTTCTGCTGGAGCTGGACAAATCAGGTTGCGCTAGACATGTAGGGGTTCACTTGTTTAATTGCTTGACTTTGTATACATTGGAAACTCAGACTGAAGCTTGACAGAAGGGTTTTAATAAATTGGAGAAAATGTACGTAACACATCTGAGTTTTCCTGCCGGCAGCCATTGCAGCACTTTCCACGTAGGGAAAGGTGGGGAGGTTTTGAGAAACTGAATATCAAGCCCATCAAACTTCACCCAGTTAGCCTTCGTTTTTTTCTTTCTTTTTAGTTTTGAGCGAGCAGAGGGTTTTGAGCTTTGAGCAGTCAGTCAGTTTCCTGGCTTTCGAAAACTGACCGTGTTGCTGGGAGCTACATAAGGTGGAAAAACTGTGAGGTGACGTCCTCAGGTAGAGCGATGGTGACCACTGGCGTATCACAACGGCTTCCCCTTGATAGTCTTCACTGCGCCGCCTCTTCCTAATTTGGCGACAAGTTCTCTGATGGCTGGTGTCAACATTCTCTGTGATCTCCCATTCGCACCTAATGCCTGTGGAATGAACCAAATGGAGCTCCAGGTAAGGACTATACAAGTCATACTTACATATACAGTAATTTACAAATTTAGATCTTATGTGCACACACCCCCTTTCCCCTCCCCCCATCACTATGTCCTACTAGGGGGTTTCAACCATCTCTCTCCTCCACAAAAAAACAGATGCTGGATGTGTAATGGCACAGATAAAGCCTGTTACCTTGTAGTTTCATCTTGAGGGCAGTCCTGACATCTGTATATGCCATCATATTTCTAACAAGCATTTTTTGGATTCCTGTGTTTTTAAAAAAAGATCTCAAGGTTAATGGGTTCACATTTGCCCATTCCCCATTTTGGAATACTTTAACATTGGCCAGCTGATGCTTTGTTGCGGGCAGGCTTCACGGGGGGTGCCAGGGTGGGCCTGGCCAACCCACCCAAGAGGGGAAAGAAAAATGTGTTTTCCTGAATATATATTTTTTCGTTTTAATTTTTGCAAAAATGTATCTTTGATAAACGTAACAAAAATATAAATATTCTCGGACTCTATATATACATACAATCACCGTTGATACGAACGGAAACGATCATCCAATCAGTGTTAACCTTGCTCTTTTTATGTGACGGAGTCTAACGTGCACGTTTCGGCGGTCACCCAGTTCACTATATGCATTTCTGTTAGTCATCGGTGGGCTTGAAATCTGTGACGTGTAGCACTTCTCCCTCATTCATGGTGATATACCGCTGGTCATAGCTTTGGTGCAACATCACCAACTTCGGGCAATTGTGATCCCGGTTGTCTAGCCTGTATTCCCTCATTTTCTCATACATCTTGACCACACTATCATCAATCTCCTGGAGATGATAACCGACCAAAAAAAAGTTGCTTCAATGATTCTCTCCAACCTGAAATCAGCAAAATATGTTCATACGCATCTTTTTATGATGACGCCGAATAAAACATGTACATCAGTTGTAAAATGAAATTAAGAAATACAGCAAACTAACAAATGCCGTCTCAATAACCCACGTGTTCCCTATAGGGCTGCCACATTCATGAAGAAATTCTGAAGAAATAAGGAGGGCGTTCCCGACAAAATTTGCGGGGCCGAGGAGGAATCGATTGCGCGGTCCCGTCCGAAAACACGGGACGAACTGCTTCCCGTATTGATTTAAAGCAGCATTTTATGCAATGGATCAATCACAACGATGTGGGTAGTTACATAAAAATAACGGCCACTTGGTGTGATGAATCCCACGTCTTCGTAACCGAAGGCGCGTGCCAGTTTGTCGTAATTAGCATAGGGAAACGCCCTGCAATTTCCCATAAAAGGGCATGAGACTGTAGGGCCGTGTGCAAGGAATGGCGAAGACACGCGCAGGTTGTAAGCCGCTTGGCACGAAGAGGAAAAAAAACTTCAGTAATGCTGAAGTAGAAGTATTAATACAGTAAAATCCCGTTATAGTGGACTCGCTTAT
>JAODJU010000062.1:3649410-3661855 GCA_026776725.1 Gnathonemus echidnorhynchus | reverse complement strand
TCTTGAGTGTGCGTAGATTCTGTTCTTAGCTAAGAACAAATTCAGATAAGAAAACATTGGTGAATGTCAGAATATTCGTAAAAAAGTGCGTACGTGGGGTTTAAGAACAAATTTGTTAGTAAGAACGGTTAGTGAATGAGGCCCAATGTGCGCCGAAAGAAGGGACCGCTTCGCATTAAATTCAGATTACTTGATTATCATGGTATGTTACCGTCAACCCTTAACTCGAGATTAATAACCTCCTGTCAAACGTTACAAATGTGACCGTCACTACATTTTAAGTCAAACGTGACAGCAATGATGTTCATGTCGACGATAGTCGTTGTGCAAATACACCTGGAAATGACGATATCGAACCAAACAGCAAAAGTAATCATAAGTCAGCTAATTTTCAGTATTCACGGTAGCGATTACGTCAGCGGAGGCAAACGGGGGGGCAGTTTGGAGCACACACCTGCATGTTTCCAGACTTAAACGCCGAAGACCCAGCTCACATCACCAGAGTCCCCCGTGCATGTTGGGTGTCGGCCCTGATGCCAGATATTTGAAAAAATTGACTAAGTGGAATAAACTGATTGATTGACACGCCCCATTGCAGAATTGCCGAGGAGGGTGTCTCATCCTTGGGGAGGGGCATTTTCAGACATGGTATTCTCCAGGCATGGGGTCGGGAGATCTGCTGTCAACGAGATGACCGTTGGCCAACATCCAGCCTGGGTATTATGTTTAGGACCCGCTGATTTGGATGGGCAAGGATCAAGGGACAAGGCATCTAATGTGGAGCCCTAAGCAAGCTTCAATGCCCCCCAGCAACCTTCAGCAGGTGCAGGGAGCATGCTGGGACCGGCGACACCGACCCGCGGCACAGTGAAATCAGCTGGCTAAGTTGGTGCCCTGGGCGGGCGCCTGTGTCACCTGATGGGTTGACTGGCGCAGGTTCTCACCCATTGTGGGTAATTAAGGAAGGATAAGATGAAGTTTTAAGGCTGTGCTATTGGTGGAATACGCCAGGACTGTGTTGAGGGAGGGGGCACGTGTACGATGGGTGTGCCAGAGAGGTGTTACTGTTTGAGGTGTTTCCCCTCACCTGATGCTGCCCATTATCTTTTATGGAATCCAACCAGGTTCTCTGCAGAAATCTGACAACACTGAATCATTACCCTGACAGTCTCTGATTCATGCACTGACTCATTAATCAACATATAATATAAAATGCCATTGGCTGTTCTGGGAACAGCCTATAAGAGCCTCCAAAGAGGGTTTTGGTCATATGTGTTCACTCTTCTGGCCACATGGGTAGCACTGTCACCTCGCACCTGCAGGGGGGGGTTCTGCATTCCTGAACTCCGTGTCACATGGCTTTCCTCTCCCAGTCCAATGACATGCAGTTAGGCTAATTGGCCATAGTCTGTGTGCCCTGCAAGTGGACTGGCATCCCATCCAGGGCACCCAGCCTGGCATGTGCTGCATGGGAAGTTCTAGGCCTGGATCCTGCCCAGGAGACATGGTCAGAAGTGTTATTATTCTTTATTTTTCTTATTTTTTTGCAGTGTGCTCTTTTGTATGTGTAATGTACTGGATGCCTAAATTTTGCCCAGGATCAATGAAGTATATGTATCTATCTGTCAGTCTAATCTAAAAGACTAAACAGCGCACAGCAGAAACCCGCCAAGATGCAGACACATCAAAAGCGTGATTTCTCAGACGTTTCTTCCTACTTGGGTTTTTTTGACACAACATGACATGATTTGACAGGAATCTCCAGTTAACTTTCTCGGTATTCCAGCTGCGTGTGTCTCTGTGTCTATTTGAGGAGTGGAGGTTATGTGGGCAGGAACTGGGAAGAATTGCTGTTTTTGGAAACATAGGCCCAAGACTGGCTGACTGTAACCGCAGGCAGGCCCCCAATGCTGCCTTAGTTTAATAGGCCTGCCACAGATGATTCTGAAGCATCTTCAGGCATAGATTTAATGGTACAGTATTAGGATGGCAGAAAGTAAGAAAGATGCTGCCATCTTCTGGTCAAAATTTGTAATTACAAGCTCAACTCTATACTGGTGTAAGTTCTCCCAATGCTTCTAGTAGCTCTGGCAGTGCAAAGCCTACATTCTGATGTTGAGGAGAAATTGTGCTGGTTGTTATGGATCATGCATTCAGGCCCAGACTAGCCTATTGAATTCATTGCGTACATTCAGAAGTAGAAGACAACTTTATAAACCAATGTTCTTTATGCAAAGTGTCCTTCAAGAAAATGTGCTTATGTTTGTGTTTCGCCTGTTCCCAGCACACTAACTTTTAGCCCACATTTATAAATGTAAATAATACCAACCAGTTGAGCATAATGGATCACAGTCACAGAGAACTCAACTGGTTGGTTGAAACAAAATCCCGGTCTGGTCTTTTACTCTCTGGACCTGAATTACCCAACTCTGAATAATAGTAATTATAATAATATATTTATTTCAAACCCAAGTAGCATACATATTTATGGGGGGGGCATGCATGTTGTCATGGGGGGCACCACCCCCTCGCCCCCAGAACTGCCCCTGGCAACGATCTAAAAAATCTTTGATGCACTGAAATAATTAAAAATAGTACTTATCTTTGTATAATTTGTATAAGTCTCCACTCTATATGCATGTGAAGTCTGAGCTTCAAAGCCAAAAGCCAGACATAATTACACACCCTGTGTCACTTGACAGGCACTTGACATTTTCAGTCTTACCTGTGAAATGCTGCATTATTTGCAGGCGAAACAGCTTTAGATCTTTAGAAAGGATATATTTTTTCCATAAAACCCACTCTGACTAGTGCTGCTCGTTAAAGGGGGAGACCGGCACGACAGTTAGCACTGTGCATATACGGAGCACCCACCTAACCATGGCTGTCATGCATTGTTCCAGTTGCAGATGATATTTTTTTATTAAGAACATGAGCCACAACATTTTTAATTTCCTTTTATTATTAAGATCAGCCATTCCACATGCAGCGCACGATATATGTCAGCTTATTTTCTTTAATAGACCATATATAGGATCAGTTAAGCTGTACAAAATGGTGGCTTAACTGTTATAAAGATCACCTGTTATGACAAGGAAAAGCAAAATAAAAGCCATAGGATATATCCCAAACACCCTACTGACGTGATAATCGATACCGTAAAAGCTACCATCCTACACATAAAACTAGAATAATACGTCATTTTGTGAAAGGAAAACCCCATTTCCGATACAGTAAACATGAACGAAGTACTTGTTAAAAAAATTATAACCTGACTTTCGTTGTATCTTATCTGTTCTCAAACTTTGAACTCTCAACTTGCCCCCATTTTCCCAGTTGCATCTCCTGGCAGTTGCAGGTTTGACACCTTCATCTGATCTGGAGTTTAATTCATAGCCACACAAAACCACTGCAAATAGAAGGGAATACGAAATTTGTAATTTTGCCGTCACTTATTACAATTTATATATGCAAAGGGCAGCAAAATTAAACTCACCTGTGACATGTCCAGGTTAATTTTCCCAGATTTATTCACGTCAAGCTTTTCGAACATTCCTGAATGGGGTGAAATATAAACCGAATGTTTACACGTGGACATTAACTAGGTGTCGTTAAATCATTATTGTATTTGTTAAAAAAAACCATTGCACCTAAAAAGTGACAGAAACTCACTGAAGAGCATCTCAACTCGAATCAAGGCACTCAGGAAGCTGTCAAAGTCGACTGAAGACGCTGAATTGGCATAACGGCTCACAATGACCTGAAGCACCGCGTTGTTCACCTGGAAACCTGCAAAACCATAGCACATTAAATCCTGCATTTTCACTACAGCGTCACACACCACGGTCACAGTGAATCCAAGAGAGATTCCTGCATGTCAAGCAAATATACCTTAAAGCACGTACCAAAGCTGAAGCAGCAATGCAATAATAACTGCAATATATCAAAAATACTCTTCTTGAGAATGAACTGAAAATTTAAAAGGAAGTTGATTTAGTTCAGCTGCCTTAACATTTTATGCAAAGAAAGATCATATCTTTTGTGTGCTGCAGACGTTTGTTCGCTCTTATTCTTTGGTAACCATGTGGTGCTGTCTGACAGTATTGTCTCTCTAAATACCTGATATTACTGTGAATGCACTAAAGATGCGGTCTGGCTCATTGTACCTGCTTGGGAGAGAGCCTCTCTCATCTCGTGGCTGTTCATGGCACCAGAGTTGTCAACATCAGCACTCTGGAAGATTTTCTGGAGGATCAACACATGACAAACGTGACAGTGAGGAAACGAGAGCTCAGCCAGGGTGCTTTGAGTGCAGAACTGTGGTGAGGGACATCGCTCCATCCATGATACCGGACCTGATACTGCTGGATCTTCATCCAGAGAACATGGAACTCGTTTAGGCTCAGCTTCCCATTTCCATCTTTCTGGTTATAGAAGGTCAAGGTTGTACCACCTGCTTCTAACTAAATCAATGTGGATAAATGCAGCTTTTATTTCAGTACAAACAGAGATGCATGATTCCTGTTTTCAGCTGACTAGCAAATGTTCTCATTCTTTTCTAGTTGTCTGTCTGTCTGTTTGTCTGTCTATATAATACAGAAAGGACTGTGTTTGGGGGTGTTTATTTGGGCAAATGTTAACATACTCTGCAGATGATGATGATGATTCAGCTGAACAAAAGGATACATCCAGGAGACTGACAATGCTGCGACAGGTCTCCAGTGTGATGCCTTCTGACGGGAAGCTTGTTTCTGAAAAAGTCACAAGTTCTGCTGGGACGGTGGTCTATCCAGGGTGTGAGCAGGAAATTCAAACAGAAGTGTGGTACTGATTGAGGCATGGACTGTGTTCATATTGCCATGTCACTAGTAACCTATGATAGCTCATAACTCACTTTTTGACAAGACGTGGTTCAAAACTTGCAACAGCTCAGGTGCTGACAGCTCTGAATCCTGTTTGGGTGGATTGTAGTGATTCTTACATCAGTAAAAAGACTGTAAGCCATTTAAAAATATGATCTGAATGATTGATTGATAGTCAACATTCTAGACAACTGTCATGGCAACAAATTATAGTTTATGCAGAAACCAAATTTAATGGCTTTGTTAGCAACTCAAGTAAGATGTTTTCAGCAACAATAATATTTTTTTATCTAAATAATAAGCAAACCAGAGATACTTTGCATGAGCCAGTTACCAAGAGACAGCAAATTCTTTACCAGGATGCGAGATGAAAAACTTACATTTCCTGAAATTTCCTTGAACAGCTGCTTGAACTGGGGATCCATGTCATCTTTCGAAATTTTATTCTGTAAAGCATTTAAGAAGACTTGCATATTTAATAGTGTTGGCATCTTTGTGTATTATAGAATATGTATCGATGTATAGGCTACATCAATATGATTAATTCAAACTACTCAAAGTGCCTGATCTAGCATATTTTTCAGAGGTATGTCTGAATTTGCGCTGATATGGAAACAAAATATAATGCATTTTAATCTTTATATACTAACTACTTCATTTGCGGTATGCAGGTTAAAATGGAAGCTATTTTTCTGTCATAGCAACGCAAATGCACATAAGATAAGTACGCATCTGTGCTTTTACAAACAATCGATTGTCACGCGTATCGTTTTTAAAGGTAAATGCATACTTGCATACCAGTTATGTTCATCCCTGTTTATATATTCATTTATTTGTTTTTCTTTAAGCATTAGAGTGTCAACATCCAGGAGAACCTAATACTTTGACTTACCTGGACTACATTCATGCTGAGACCTGCTGCCATTGGTCTGCAACAAAAACAATCATAATATCATTGGCTAAAACAGTCAGATGCAGAGATTTTGAAGACATCATCGTGAGGGTCTGAAACGTTTCCCAATCTGGTCCTTGCCAAAGTTCACTAGGCCTACATGTTCAACATGACAGTTATAGCACAGTTTGTTTGGACAAATACACAGCTCTTGAAAACCTTATTGTTTATCTGAAGAAGGGATCATCAGCCTGTCCACACAAGGATGAACGTGTCAATGTGAAAACATTTTGACTGAGGGGGAAAAAAACTATGTAGGCTACGTTTTTTTAAATACCATGTTATCAGTAAAAATTACATTTTGATCAAAATGTCTGTCAGAATTCGCCCTGGTGTTGACCTCCAATCTTGATTAAGTCTTACACATTATATGTTAACTTTTAAATTGAAATCAAGCTCTTATGAAATCCATATATTTTGGTCCAGCAAGAACCTGACCAAGATAAGTGGTTGAAAGTTGGATGGATTTATATAATAAAGGTCCTGTGTCATTGGTGTCTAATTTGTGATGTGTTTATGATACGTAATGGCAGTATTTCCTGATGTGTTTATGATACGTAATGGCAGTATATCCTGATTTGTTTATGATACGTAATGGCAGTATTTCCTGATGTGTTTATGATACGTAATGGCAGTATTTTAAAAGACTGCCCACCTGGTGCTCACTTGCTTCTCAGCGAAGACCCGCAACAGGAAGCTGCCACGCTTGTGAGGCTCAAAGGTGGAGGGGATGATGACGTACTCGCCTGGTGGAAGGTGAAAGCGGTCACAAACCTCACGGGAATTGATAAAGGTGCTGCTGTTGGCCACGGGCCGGTGCTCCAGGAGCACCTTGGGGCCCAGGTGGACGTCGGTGCAGCCCTGGAACTGTGGGACGGGAAGAGCAAGGGGAGCAGAAAGCTCCAGTCAACGTCGCCAAGGTGCTACCTGGACTCTGATGTCATGAAAGGAACCCTCAAACAGAGAGGCAATGGAGCTTGCACATACCTCTGAAGGAACCTGAAAAGAAGAAAGATCCTTGTTTTAGACAGACTTACACAGACTATGTTTGTCGTTCATGGTGTGTTTGATTTGGCCAAGCAAAGTCTGCACCTCATATATGCAGAAACCGATGGTGTTGAGATCCTGGCCGAGTCTGCGACTCTTACGGACATCTTTCTGCATGAGGCCGACCAGGAAGGAGCAGCCGTGCTTCCCATCAAAAGGCTCGTCGTCCACTTCCTCCAGCTTGATGGCGAACTGGGGGTTGGACGCGAAGGTGGCTGCAGGGGACAGGAGAGAGCTCAGTATTCACCAGCTTCCATTTTCTGTTTCAAATATCGCTGCTCCCTATCAATGCTACCCTCTGGACTATGTGAGAACCAATTAGATTAAGGTATAAACTGCAGTATAACCATTCATAAGACCATTCATAAGAAATGGAACAAGACTTGGGTCACATGGAAGGTTGATCAACACCTACCTCGATTATTCAGGCAGCCCCCAGCAGTGGAGCCAACCCTCCACTGGCCATTGAACTCATAGTAGTTCCACGAGCCCAACTTGTTACTAGTCAGAGTGTCTGGGGTGAGGTTACATATGTCTAGATCCGTGAATTGCTGAATAAAGTCCGCGTAGGCCATCCTGAGAGGAAGAGCAGACAAAGCCCATAGCCAAACACTGTCATTAAAGACATTTGAATTGTTCTTCAATTCAATCATCAGTGGACCATGATTGCATATAAATACAATCTGTGTTGGCGTTATTCGTGTTGGGTGGAAACTGTCCAGGTGACCTCACCATGCTGAAACTACCTCCAACATGACATTGCACCATTCTACAATTCTCTCCAGCCCAAGATCAAACTCTGTTCAGACAAAAGCTCACCAAAATTCCCCGTCTTCAGCAGTATTCCTCAGCCTGGCTTTTTCGCTCGGATCGATCTTGTCCCATTCCCCCGATCTGGTAGTTGAAACATCCATCTTTGATTTGCTTGCTACCTTTTGATTACAAATGTGGCCCGTTGGGACACTGGCATCCATGGTCTCACCTGTCACTCCAAGGGCCGGTCCATTCTACCTCACCCCAGGGGTTCCGGAGCCGCAACAGCTGGATACTGCGGCCTTGCATGTGCACCTGATGTTTGGATTGAACACCACAGACAAAGGCTTAAAATTTAAAAATCTTAAACCTTGGCATAAATATTCTTTTCCATCAGATTTGATGCACCACATTAATCATCTGACTTTGCAAATAAAACTCCCAAACTCATGTGAACTTTAAAAAAAAATGCATGTTGGTCCTGGAGTGATTTTTGGAAAACATCACCCTCTTGACAAAGTTTTGTACTCTACATCCACAGCTCTGTTCACAGGCGATGCTGATTTTACCCAGGCGTCCTGATAGGTGCCTTACCTCCTCAGCACCTGTGACAGAATATGCGTGTCCTTTTACCAGCTGGAGGGCTGTCTTAGCTTCTAGGTCATAGGCGTTGGTGATCTGTGCAAAATCACAGCCTCACGTGAGAGCATAAAGGCAAGAACAGGGTCTGGGGTGTTGAACTAAACAAGAGCAGTTCACCTCATTTTCATAATGACCAGAATGCACTTGTCTCATTCTCCATCCATCCATCCATCCATCCATCCATCCATCCATTCTCCAGTACTGTTTATCCTGTTCATGGGAGCCTAGAGCCAACCACAGGTAACAGGGCACAAGGCAACTCACACTGGTCAATTTAGAGAAGCATTCATCCACTCAGTTAACCATCTTGCAGGTTCATTCAGACCCTGGAGATGCCAGTCGAAAAAATGTAAATAAAAGAGCGATTTGCATTTACCTCGATGGAGGCACCCAAGAGTGATTCAAGCTTTAGAGCTCTCTGGATGATACTGAAGAGTTGAGGAGGAGCTTTCTTCAGCTTGTAGGATTCTGCTATCCCTCCAGTGAAGTCCTCAAAGCCTTCAGTGGTGTTTCCCCCAGACAAAGCTTCATAGCATCCATTCAGCCTGTGAAGAAAAAGAAAGTGAAAAATAGCAAACCCTGCAAAGAGACATTTAGCTGTAGGAACGTGCTTGCTTGGACAAATCAAATGCACTGAACACAATTGTGAATATGTCTGGATATTCTGGAATTGAAGCTAGAGCAGGAGATTTTTTTTACCTCAATGAAGCTTCAGTCATAGAATATCTTAGCTTATTTCCATATGCAAAGCCGGAACCAACTGACTGTGGGCCTTCGGTGTGGTTCTGACCTGTCTTCCTGAGTTTGCGTCACCTCCTCCATGTTCTCTAATGTCAGCATGGAGCCTAGATTTCATGAAGCTCATCTCTCCAGTGTCATGATCTTAACTCTGCCCTCCATTGTGTTTGTTCTTTGGTGTCACTGTTGGTAGTTTGGATTTCCCACCATGAAATTCCTGCTTGAGGTTCCTACTCACTTGGCGTAGGCCTTCTCCAGCAGGGCGCTCCAGAACTCTGTGCTATCAGGCGAGTGGACGAACACCAGCTGTCCGTTTTTGGTGGGTAGCCGGTCGTCGATCACCACGTCCACCCACACCCCATACTGCCAGAACTGGTGATCAGAACAGCAGAAAGACATGTGAACCTGATTTCCTTGACAGAAGCAGGTCAATGAGACAATGTAGCTGCAAAGATGATGCAAAGTAGTTTGGTCAGCAGACAAAATGCTCAGCCCAAGTTTTTCATAAAACCCTGATGCTAACCTGGAAGTGAAAGATCCCAGCATAATTCTCCTCAAAGTTCTGCCCTTGGGGGACCACACGGGCCAGGATATCCTCGTCTAGAGTCAGGGAAGCAATGGCCGCCAGCAACCAGCAGTCACCTGAAGGAGGTCGTCAAGACATCGGTATTTGGTGCGAAGGTAAATGTGGTCTTTGAGTTTAACAGTGGGCAGGTTTCCTGTACAAAGAATGTCATACCAAAGGATGATGAATGAATGCAAAGTGAAGGTACATATATAATTGCTACTTGCACATTAACCATTCCCTTCTGACTACTGTCTCATTTAAAATGTCCTGTAGGGGGCGCCTATTTCCACATTAAATATACTGCTGTTATAAATAATAACATCTGGTGGTTATCAAACAACTGGGGATTCCAGGTCAGCCAACAAGAAGAAGAACAGGAAATAAAAAAATACTCCAGCACAGAAAAAAGCAGCATTTTTACCCCTTGCTGTCACTGTAACACAAATGCACAGGTGTGTGCCTGTAACCTGACCTGTATTTCTGTTAAACACATATGACAAAAAAATCTAGCAACCATCACAACATCACAAAGGTATTTTCAAATAACAGCTTTGCATTGTTTGTGTACATTATAGAGTCAACTACAGGCAGGACAATGCTTGTGAAGCAAGAGCGTGCAATTCGGTCATTCTGGAGATCCTTAAATTGTTCTGTTTCTCAATATACTGTCCTCCAAAAATGTTTTTGTAGTTTAGTATAATCTTTGCTTCAGACTGACACAGGCTGCCACCCTTCGAGGCTGAGAAGCGGGTCCCTTGCTTCATCGTGTGGTCAGCTGATCTGTGGCTCCACACCAATTGGCTGCAGAGCTGGAAGTTTCAGGTCCAGAAAGTAAAAATCCAGGTCAAGATTTTGTTTCAACCAACCTGTTGAGTACTATATAACAGTGACTCTTTCAACTGGTTGGTTGAAACAAAATCGTGGTCAGGATTTTTACTTTCTGGACCTGAAACTTCCACCTCTGATTGGCTGGTCTGCATTACAGCCTCTTTGGTTTTCGTGCAGCCCAGATCAGCCACTCTGCTCATTAATCCCACTCAGCCACAGGGGGTTCCTGTTGTTAGACCTCCGTCATTTCAGATCCTGTTTTGTCTTTTGAGGAAGCCGTCCAGGAGAATGCTAAGCTATTTATATACGTTTAGGAAAATGCATCAGTATTAAATTAGCGAATGATAGAAACAGTAGGGAAATATCCTATAGGATAGTTTTATTTGCACAAAGTGTGCTTTATATTATAAGTAATAAACCCTGTCAAACATGCCGTTTAGGAGACAGCTGGCAGCCATACCACCATTTTCACTGTGTTCCTGTTAAACAGGGTTTTGTTTGTACAACAAAAAAAAAACAGATGAAATATTAATGTTCAATACACAACTATCCACTCGTAGACGCTACACAATGGTTTAGATGTTCCTGTTTTGTGTCCGTAGCGAACATTAGGAGTAAAGCTCCAACTAAAAAGATTCTCTACTAAATTTAAGTTTTAAAAAAATGTAACCTCTCTTCTAATCTCCATTGCTTCAACAATATGGGCGAAAAATGTCAAAATATTTTTTAGGTATTACACTCATTTCATATCTAATAGGCCTAACTCCCTAAACCTTGTTAAGTTACCAAATTTCCCTACAATGTTTTCTTAACCATTAACCAAAGAAGGATAAATTGTTAGTGGTAACCAGGAAGAAGGTTGTTTAACATCCAGTGGAGCAAAGTACATTAATGTTAATGAGAGGTAAATTTCTCTCAGTCACCCAACATACTGGTCCTTCAGTGTGCTTTAGATTTAGCCAAACCTGTATGGAAATATCACAGCAGATGCAGATATGTATTTCAATTAAAAGGAACTGAACAGAAACTGTGATGTTGATTTCCTGCTGAAACAGTCGGGCTGCTGGACATTCTGATCTTCTCACCCCATCCTTGATGCCATGCTTTGACAATCCTGAGAACTCACCCAGGATTCCCTGACAGATGTCTGTTCTCGTTGCTCCATCGATGATGAAGCGTGGATTTGGGCACAACTCCTGCAAAGATCAAACACCAGGAGGGCAAGAATCAGAGACGCTGAATTTTCTTTGACAGAATAAGGCGTTGGGCCCTGTATAGCGAGAGCCCCAGAATTCTGAAGTCACCCATCACATCTATGGACCAGATGTGTTCCTAGATCCACAGAGGAGAGTAAATTGTCGCAATGGGAGTGGAAGATTATGGTGGAGTAGCGAGGACTGATAAACCCAGGAGTGATTTATCATCTTCCCTGGAAGGGTTAACAATAACAAAGAGGATCCCGGAAACTACCCTTCTGAAATGTATTACTCGTTAGCTTTGTAAGTCATTTATAGACGTATATGTGATTCCTGCCAAACAAAGGTGCAGGTTCTTTACATTCAGGATTTATTTTGGCTATTTTGGATCGAGTTTCGGCCAGCAGAGATGGCTTTCTGATAGGATCCCAGGGCACAACCACTGCTCCATAAAAAGTAATGACTGTACTTTTACGCTGTTTTAATTTCACACTGGGTGATGATGTGGTCACAGGACAGTGACCAGGTTGGCCTGGCCAGTCCTGTTTTGCCAACAGTATCAAGTATCAGATTTGCTGTCCGCACAGAATCGCTGAAAGTGCTGCACGGTCCATTTGCTGACGGGGAAAAGCATGTGACACAACTATATGTGCTCAGTTCATGTATGTTAAGTAGGTCTGTGAGGAATGGAGAGCACACATTTCCATCTACACAAACCCGCCCAGAAATTTTATATATATATGTATGTATATATATATATATATATATATATATATATATATATGTGTGTATATGTATATATATATGTATATATGTTTCAACATATATATATATATATATATATGTGTGTGTGCGTGTG
>JAODJU010000062.1:3630219-3642084 GCA_026776725.1 Gnathonemus echidnorhynchus | reverse complement strand
TTTATATATTGTTAGTTGCTGTAATGTTGCGCTGCTTTATTTGTTTAATCGTCCAGTCTGTGAAGAGATTATTTTGTTGCTGAGGCTATTCCATGATTGGTGCGCCCCCCCCCCCATACCTCTGCGCCCCCCAGTTTGGGAACCACTGCTTTAAACGGTCCATCAGACATCACACGTATTAAATTAATCTTGCCTAGTAATGTAATAATCAGCTTTTAATGCATCTATGTTTTTTTTACTTTCTGCGGCTGTTAGGCGTCATCGAAAACAACGTAAGGAAACAGGAGAAAATCGGTCTCCTCAGTTCGCAAACGTTTACAGCGTGTTGTTAAAGGAAAAGGTGATGTAACACAGTGGGAAATACGCCCTTGTCCCAACGTTTTTCAAAGATGTTGTTAGCATCAAAATCAAATAGAGCATATATTTGTTATAAAATAATGAAATTTCTCTGTTTCAACATTTGATGTTGTCTTTTTCTGTTTTCAATTAAATATGAGTTTGTTTGATTTCTAAGTCATTGCATTCTGTTTTAATTACATTTTACATCGTCTTAACTTTCTGGAAACGGGGTTGGACATTTCATCTAGACAAAAACTCATAAAACATTTCACATAATGGCCGTTCATCTAACTAGAGAAACGTGGAAGAAACGCATTTCCTATTCGCAGGCAGTGACGACTTATCTGGGGTATAAAATCATTTTTATTTTATTTTGCCGTGACACATTAGTTTAACGTTTAACAGAACGATAAAAGTCACGTTTGACAAATTACGTTTGCTAAACTACGCTTTTGAGTAGATGTTTTGAGCCGTGCTTTTTTGCGGGGATGTGACCACGCCTGAGCGAAAATTCGAGGGCGGGGAAAGAATGTAACTTCTGCTGGAGGAAAAAACCCGACGCTGCTACTGAGTTGCAGAGCTGATCGCGGAACCGTCATGTCTGGGGTGGCATCTAACCTGGCCAAGAAAAGGGCACTGGCCGCCGGCTTTGGCTCCAACGCCAATGCCATCAAGTACATCGGCCAAGACTTCGAGGGGCTGCGCGCCGAGAGCCTCAGCAGGGGGGCCCTTTTTTGTGATCCGACCTTCCCGGCCGCACCAGAGTCGCTGGGCTTCAAGGAACTTGGGCCATCCTCGTCGAAAACCAGGGGAGTTCAATGGAAGAGACCAGGAGTGAGTTACTTTGTATTCTTTTACTTTATAGATGATGCGCAACAGGCACTATATCCTGTAATGAATCCAAGAATTTTATGACAGCTCACAGATATGTAGAACGTTAATTGACTTAATAGAAAAGCAAAATTGTCATTTTAACTACAATCTTCAACTTGAATCCCAACGCTTTTGTCGTGTAAAAAGTTTACAAGACGAAGCCTTACGGTCTTGTGGTTGGTAGACATGAACATCACTCACAGATTTATGACGGGCGGGGCACATGACTCACAGAAGTATGTATTTTAAATTTAATTTGCTCTTGATTCACCGTAATGTTATCCAAAGTGATTGTCTGCAACAAATAAACCGTTTACAGCGGTTGCCAGAGTTCAGATTGGAGCGCTTTTTGCATTGGACTTGAATCCTTCCGTCCGATCTGGTCTCGAGTTTACACGAAAGATTAGGCAGGAATTTGCACCTCTATGTTTATATACGATGAAGCGAAAAATAACAAACACGAGGTGTACAATAAATACATAAAGACAATAGAAAACAGGACGTCCGAGTAAGGCCTTTGAAACAGAAAAATGCATCAAGTCGGGTGTTGGTGTTTGGAGGGGTGTGATCTGTTACCACTAATATAAAAAACTCCTCTAGGAAATAAAACCACAGAGCGTCTTTCTGTTTCAAAGAGCGTTTTTATTTAACTGTCAAACAGATAGAGAAGCACTGGCGTTGTGCCAGTCAATTAAATTAGACACTTGCCTACCCAATATCATGTAAAAACGTAACGTATAAATTAATAATTCCGTCAAGCCAATACTGTGCGAACATTGAGTGTGAATAACACGTCCCTTAACTTGCAGTAAACTTGCATTCCGGGTCATTTGGCCAATGAGCGAGCTGCCTGCATCCGACTCCTAATCCCCCCCCCATCGCTCATCATTACCGATTATCCTACACATCACTAACATTCAGGACCTACATCTCAGCTACGTAACTAAACAAGGTTAGCTGGACATGTTTGAATGTATAATAGTTACATAAAGTTTCAAGAACTTAATATCTGAGTATTTTTATGTCTTATTTGTGGTTTTGAAATGGTGCCGACCCACAAATTTGTCTTGCACAACGCCGCTCAGTACAAGTACTTACATGGTACTTGCAGGCATATGAAGGCATTTCAGTCAGTTCTGGCAATAAAACTTGCAGCCTTTGATGAATTTTTCTACTATGTGTTGCTCTCAAAAAATGAGCTGTTAAGTGTCGACATTATAAATTGCATTGGTGTCAACAGTGCATCAAAGACTCATGGTTTCAAGCCCAATTTAACAGCTTAATTTTTTGATGACTTACTGTTCTCGCCAGTTTTTAAATTTTTTTTAATCTCTTGTCTCACTGTTTTCACTGCAGTTATTATAGTTGTGGGCAGTGGTGGCTTGATGGTTAGGGAAGTGCACTTGTAATTCGAATCCCCCACCAGCAAGGCACCACTGAGGTACCCTGAGCAAGGTACCGCCCCCAAGCACTGCTCCCCGGGCGCTGAATTAGGTGCCCCCTGCTATGTCGCGAAAGTCACATATGGGTTAAATGCAGAGGACACATTTCGTTGTTGCACACTGTGTGGTGTGTTGACAATGACCACTGATCACCTAATTCTATTATTATGTTTTGCAGGAATTATGCAGAAATCCACAGTTTATCGTGGGTGGAGCTACCAGAACGGATATTTGCCAAGGGGCCCTCGGTAAGTTGGTGCAAAACACAAGCGTTATATGACACTCGGTCAGGCGGTGAAGGTGAACCCGCCCCCTGCAGGCTGAACACCCTGAAAAAGAGGTTTTTCTGTACGGCTTAAACCAGGAAACATGGCTGATCTCAGAAGGAACACTGAGACTATGCAAACATGGCTGATGATACTGCAAATAGTGTCATTCAACTTGTCTTCTTATAAGTAACCACACACGTCACTCTTGGAGTTTTAACAGAAAAATGCAGGCAGTACCGTTCAGTTTTAAAATTACTCGAGATTCTCAACATATCTCATAAAAATAAAAGTCATGTGCGTGTGGAATCAGGTCAGACAGGTTCCTAATGAATAAATGAGACTAGACCACAATGCTTAGTTACAGTGTGGACAGGCAGGAAGGGTTAATTATGGGGTGTGTTTGTAATGGTGTTAGGCCAGTATGGAGCTGGTGCGTATTTCATAGTAGGGGGTTTTAAGTTAAAGGTATGCTGCACAAACAGATTTGTGACAAAGCCCCGACTGCAATGATTATTTGGTATTTCAGAAGTACCAGCTTGCTCTGTTTTGGTTCAACAGAGAACCAGCCACAATCACACTGTGGTCCAGCTGACACCAACGGTTTGACTCCTAAGTTGAAAAACCAGTGGAATTTAGCGCTACAAAGTAGCCAATGAACGGAGGCATCTGGAAGTCAAATGGGACCCATATTTCCTTGGTGGAAAGCCCTTCTGTAGTAGGTGTGGGCCTGACTATGTACTGTCTGTAGCAGGCTTGGTGTGGAGTGGGCATGAAGCTAAAGAGATGGAACAAGGAGAAAACTGTGGATTAATATCAGGAGTGTCTGTTCTGTACACTTCAGTGAATGTGGAGTATGTATGGCTTATGAAATCAAGCTTTATTTGCACAAGTTTGTTAGTGGTTTTTTTTTTTTTGCGTATTCCATATTCCAGAGCGGCCCTCTTTTTAATACTCAAGCACACACACATATAGGGGTGATAATGAGGCCTGGGGTCTGAGCACAGGGACAGCTGTCAACCAGCACCACAAGGAGCATTTTTATTTATTTATTTTTTTTTTGGGGGGGGGGGGGTAAGCACCTTGCTTAAAGGTGTGGCGGATTCACACCAGTAATCTTCTGATCAGAGACACAGAGGCCCAACTTACTGAGCCACCCCGCCCATGTGTTCCATATATCCCCCTAACACTGTACTGGATAAGAGGAGTGGGTGGGTGGACAGTACTTACTTGTAATTATGTTGTGCTCATACCAACAGCGAGGACACAGTTTAGGTGAGACATTGATTGGTTCGGAACTGAGCTTTAAGATGAAATAACAAAAGACTTTTGCACCACTGAGCATTGTTGAAGCCCTGTAACCAACTGGGTGCTCCGTCTGCTACGTAAGTGGCATAGACAGTGCTCAGCGTTTGTTTAACTGCAGGGTATTGTTATGTTAGCTTCCTGGTTGCCGTTATAGCGTGGTGTTGAAAAGCCATGGTCATGCTGGCCTCACGATACTAGGCAAGACTCAACTAGCCCGTCTTATATGACACATTAAACTACTTGCTATTTTGTTATGCCTGTAAATTCTACTTATGGTTTATAAGACCCCAGGAGTTTTTATTTGCTCCGCGTTGGAATAGAGCTCCACTCATTGCCGCTTGTTGAGTGTGAGGTTTGGATATTGTAGGTTTCGTAGTTTTGGAGAAGCGACCTTCAGCAGTGGCAGTAGGGCGGCGCTGTTCATCTGACGCTCCTTCCGTGCCCCTCAGGTGACTGCTGGCTTTTGGCCGCCATCGCTTCCTTGACCCTCAACGAAGACGTGTTGGCCAGAGTGGTCCCCAGCGGGCAGGACTTCACGGACAGATATGCCGGCATCTTCCACTTCCAGGTGAATACTGCAAGCTGGGCGTCAATGGAGCTCACTGCAGCAAACCACAGGAAGACCCTCTGCGTTTCACAAAGGCCCACAGCTCATGTCCTACTTCCTCAGTTGCCGTGCCTCTTGTGTTGCTATGTATTTGTTGCTAAGTACTGGCTTATCAGACAGGTTATGACTGAATATAGAGACAATATATTAATAGTTTAGCAGGTAATTGTAATGATAATAATAATAGTAATGATGATGATCAGTATTGTTACATTTATGTTCTCAAATTCTGGAGCAAAATGATTCGCAAGAGTGAGAGGAAATACTTAAGAGGAAACAGACACAGGAGAGGCATATTAAAATGACTCGTGTGCCTGAGTTTTTCCTGATTTATAGCTGAGCTGATTGTCTGGCTTTCGATCCTTGCGTAATTTGAGTCAATGGACAATAGGTGGGCGTGTTCACCAGGGGGAGTGCCCACTCCTGGGGCAAAATGCCTTTGCAACTATTGTGCCCAGGAGTCATTTGTCTCAATATTTTCAATTTCTTAACTACCATTATTAGTGTGATAATTGATGTTATTCTGTTATTGTTACAAGTCACATGTGTGTTAACAACTGGTTCAGTAGGTGTAAGTGAAACTAGGTTTCTGTGTATTGTTTTATTAAGGATATATGTGCTTGACATAGAAACACAATGGGCTAGAGCAGCCACCCCCGTGATCCGGTTTAGTCTGGTTCAGGGAGGTAGTCGCATCAGATTTGCATGCCAGCATGGCTAGATGCAGCAACATAAGCATATTTGCCCCCCACCCCTCCCCTCCCCAGTCATGCTGTATTGTTTGACTGGGTGCGGTGGAAGGAAATCATTTTAAGTAGGAATTTCATTTTAATCCAGATAAGCAAATTGCAGAGAGATGAGACTGATCAGCCAGTGCTGTCTGTGGCCTGCAGGGGGAGGCGTCTCGGTGTGATGGAGCTCGTCTGCGGGTTTCCGCACGTTCAGCGATGGTGGTTAAGCCTCTGCCTCAGTTTACAAGTGTTTTCAGTTTCATTCAGTCGTCCTGGTCGTAGTCTGGAAGAGCTATTTTTTACTGATTCTCATTATTATGTTATTTTGGACAAAAGCATTGGCTAAATAGCCTGGTATGTTTTTTTACATTTATCTTCCACCCTCCCTGGCCAAAGCAGACTATCGACGAGGGGTTTCATGCTGTACGTGTGTGTTTTTGGCACTGTGGCGTAGTTTCGAAACCCCGCCTCGCCGGGGGAGCCTGACGCTGCCTGAGCCAGTGGCTCTGTGACGCTCTGTGGTTTTATTTGGTCTTCAGCTCCTTTGTGTCTGACTGCCCGCAGTTCTGGCAGTTCGGCGAGTGGGTGGATGTGGTGATCGATGACCGGCTGCCCACCAGGGACGGGGAGCTGCTGTTCGTGCACTCGGCCGAGGGCTCCGAGTTCTGGAGCGCCCTGCTGGAGAAGGCCTACGCCAAGTGAGTAGGAACCTCAAGCAGGAATTTCATGGTGGGAAATCTAAACTACCAACAGTGACACCAATCAACAAACACAATGGAGGGCAGAGTTAAGATCATGACACTGGAGAGATGAGCTTCATGAAATCTAGGCTCTGTGCTGACATTAGAGAACATGGAGGAGGTGACGCAACCTCAGGAAGACAGGTCTGAACCACACCCAAGGCCCACAGTCATTTACTCGCTGATTTGGAAAAACCTTTGAAATCAAACTTGCATTTCCAATCACTGCTGTCACTTCTCTTGTAACTTTAAGTTTTTGTCATAGTGGTGTATCATTTGTACATGTCTGTGTATTTCTTGTAAAATGATTTTTAATTTTATTACATATATATATAATTATTATTTTTTTCTAATTTTAGATGCATTATGCTTTGTTGTACCTATTTATACCTAAATTATCATTTGTTGTATTAATCCTCTTCTGTGCTACTGGACAAAAAATATCCCTTCATAAGGATCAGTGAAGTTCTATCTTATCTATCTTCTAAGCTTCAGCTTCATCCTGGTCTTTCCTCTGTGCTTCTGCTTCACAGGGTGAATGGAAGCTATGAGGCCCTGTCTGGCGGCTCCACCACCGAAGGCTTTGAGGATTTCACTGGGGGCATCGCGGAGAGTTACGAGCTGAGCAAGGCTCCATCCAACATGTTCCAGATCATCCGGAAGGCCCTGGATGCCGGCTCGCTGCTCGGCTGCTCCATCGACGTACGCTCCCGCCATCGCGCTCTTGCCAATTCCCTGTAAAATTAGCCGCACCGGGAGCAGATTAAACGCATAGATGCTAAACACGTCTTTGCATGTTCAGACCAGCAGAGCACTCACAGAATGATCTTGACATTCACAGAATGGTCTTGACATTCACAGAATGATCTTGACACTCACAGAATGATCTTGGATAGAAGTAGTG
The DNA here is from genome assembly GCA_026776725.1 of Gnathonemus echidnorhynchus. NCBI lineage: Eukaryota > Metazoa > Chordata > Actinopteri > Osteoglossiformes > Mormyridae > Gnathonemus > Gnathonemus echidnorhynchus. The sequence goes on along the minus strand of JAODJU010000062.1, from coordinate 3,634,874 downwards.
GCGAATCAGAATCCTGCCAGCAATAATAAAATGTCTATTTTCAGTTAGCGTGGTTCATTAAAGAGAGGAGTACATTATTTTGAAGTGGAAGATTTCGGCAAAATATACAGACACAACAGACATGGTACAATATCAGCAAAATGAACACGGACAAATGGTGGTACCCCTGCGAGGTGCTCAGAATGACTGGGTGGTGACTTCTGTTCTTCCAGATTACCAGCGCTGCTGACTCGGAAGCTGTCACCTACCAGAAGCTGGTTAAGGGCCATGCCTACTCCCTGACGGGGGCCATCGAGGTGACAAGCACTCGCTTTCTTTAGTTCCGTATGACCCGGGTCATGTGACGTATACCAGCACGAACTGGAAGCTTACCTGGACTATGTCATAGTAGTAAACCAGGCCGCTAAGTGAATCCTCCTGGGTGTCGTGCCAGATGTTAACTGGAGATGGTGAATTCCTCTCGCAGGTGAATTACCGTGGACGTCTGGAGAAGCTGGTCCGCATAAGGAACCCCTGGGGGCAGGTGGAGTGGACGGGGGCTTGGAGCGACAAGTGAGTGGGCAGGATGGGTGGGAGCAGCACAGAGGAGCCAAATGTCACCTTTGACCCCAAAACCTTAAGGGTTTAATAGAGGGACAGGCTCGCCCAGTCTGCAGTCAAATCCAGCTGCCCCTCGCAACCTGCGCTTATGCAATCCGAGGCTGTGTGACTACACTCACCTGAGTGGGCGGCTTTACAAGAGCGAGAAAATCCTACTCCTTAGGATGCCATTCCTGACTGTCACTCTAATCCGATGTTTGCGGACAAAGATATGAAGATTTATGGGATTTTCATTCTTTCTCCATCTCCAGCTCCGCCGAGTGGAATTCCGTGACTCCCTCAGAGCGTCAGAACGTAAAAGCTGACGACGGAGAATTTTGGTATGAAACCGGCCTTTTCATGCTTCATTCAGACATTATGTTGCACATTAGAATATGAGTAAACATGGCCGTCCATTCTCTCATTGTCGCTAGGATGTCCTTTACTGACTTCCTGAGGCATTACTCTCGACTGGAGATCTGCACCCTGACCCCGGACACATTGACGAGTGACAACTTCAAGTACTGGAGCATGACCAAGTTTGACGGTGCCTGGAGGAGGGGCTCCACGGCAGGAGGCTGCCGGAACAACCCCTGTGAGTTTGCAGTAAACACTCTGTTCAGTCCCAGTAAGCCTCGCCCAGTCTCAGCAAGCCCAACCCAATCGAAAAGCAAGCCCAACCCAATCCCAGCAAGCCCCACCAAATCCCAGTAAACCCCACCCAGTCCCAGCAGGCTCTGCCCTGCCCATACCCCTCACACCACAATGTGAGACAAACTCATCCAGCATAATGCGTTAAACATACCCCACACAATTCACTCCCTCTAGCATCCATACTGTATCCCCACCCTAACCCTAACTGTCCTCTGGCCTAGCTAGCCCCCACCCTAACCCTTCCTCCCATCCCTCCTGGGCCTGTTCCTCACAGTGGCATGTTCTAGACCAGCACTGGGGCTGCTCTGAAGCTTGTTCCCTCAAACAATTTCCAGCTCATCCGCACAGGAAACTTTTACTCTATAAATAACAGCCACACTGGGACACCATTTTTCCATATTAATGAGTAAGTGGTATAAGTGATGGCTGACATATACTTAGCATATTAATACCTATGGAAAGGTGTTTTTAGTGATATATTTCAAAGAGCAAGTGTCTTCTCAGTGTCCTCACAACGTAAGCTGCAGCTTTACCGGAAGCTAAACGTTGGGAGCTTTTTGTATGGTATCAGTTTGTTTATGAGTTTATGAGATTAAAAGCCATCAGTTATATTAAGAGGCAGTAGAAAGTCCCCACAATAGCGATCTGGGGTGGTGGGATGCTCAACAAGTTAGAGATCTATGCCCGTATCCGCAAGGTCATGGGTTTGAAACCTATGGTTCCCAAGAGTAGTCATATCACTTTTGGGCCCTTGAGCAAGGCCTCCAGCCCCAACCACTCCAGGGACTGCTGACCCTGTGCTTAGACCTCCAGAACAACACCCTCTCTCATTCAGTGCAAGATGGAGAACATGAACGCCAAGGAATTCCAGTGGCAAATAAATGAAGTAGCTTGTCCTTCGTGCCAGTGACCCAGTTTCTCATGTCAAGCCGCCTCTCCCTGCACAGACACATTCTGGATGAATCCGCAGTTCCGGATCAAGCTGGACGAGCAGGACGACGACCCGGACGATAACGAGATGGGCTGCAGCTTCGTGGTGGGACTGATCCAGAAGAACCGGCGGCAACTGAGAAAGACGGGCGAGGACATGCACACCATCGGCTTCGCCATCTATGAGGTGGGCAGATCTCCGGTGTGATGGGCCAGAGGCTTCAAGGTTCCCATCTCGGTGCCCCCTACTGGGCGGAGGTCATATTGTCACCAATCAAAACTGAGTCTTTGTAAATGAAAATCAATATTACTGCGCATTTTCAGTTGTACATGTTGTGGAAGAACTGGGGAAGAAAAAGATTTTACTAGTCAATAGTTAAGGGACTAAGGAATTTCATGTAGACCCATTGAATGCTGGAAACCTTCATGACAGATTGTATTTGTTTATGTCACATTTTTTTGTTTTTGTTGCAGATTCCTTCTCAGGTGAGCATCCCATTGACGCTGTCGAATCTCAAGGTCGTATGAATATGGCGGCATTTCGGTGAATTGTAATTGTTATTGTGTGGTAGCTTTGATAAGCGAATCCTCACTCTGCTTCACAATGCACTGCTAGGTTTACCATTTTTATTAATCTTATAGGGATGTCCTGTTGTAAATAAGACAAACAACATTTCCGTGACCTATCCTGTGAGAGATGTACTTAACAGGAAGTGTCTGGCAGCGCTCCCGCCCCTCTGACCTGATTGGTTTTGTGCCTTGTCAGTTCCGTGGCCAGACCGAGGTCCACCTGGACAAGAACTACTTCCTTACACACGCGCAGAAGGCCCGTTCAGAGACCTTCATCAACATGCGAGAGGTGAGCTCACGCTTCAAGCTGCCCCCTGGCGAGTACCTCATCGTGCCCTCCACCTTCGAGCCCAACAAGAACGGGGACTTCTGCCTGCGCGTCTTCTCCGAGAAGCAAAGCGAAGCACAGTGAGATTTCTCCTCCCACTCACTCACCTGTCTCTCAGTATTTTCCTTCTTCCTGACCGTTTTACTTGTCAATTTTGCGGTCCATGTGTAAAACTTTAATTCTGCACATTTAGGGGGTTTGGTTAATTGTTTTATGATATTTCAAAGGCTTTTTCTCTCCCTTATTCAGGTTGTGTGAGGATCCAGTTGAGGCAAACGTGGAAGATGTAAGCAGAGTGTATGTTATGTATTTTCTCATTATAACCCCACATTCTTGGTACCGTAACTTAATTTTTTTACCTGTTTCAGGACACGGTATCTGAGGAGGAGGTTGACGCAGGATTTAGGGGCATGTTCTTGAAACTGGCTGGACCTGTAAGTATTACTTATTGGTCAAAACATCCTTCTAATGAATTCTACCACCCTGTCGGTTTGGTTAAGCATTTGTTTCAGGTCATGTTAGCTTCTCATATGCTATGAAATGGCTCTGCGTTCACAACTGTTTGATTTGCCTCTTTGCTAACCAGCTGTCATCCTGTATTTACAGGACAGGGAGATTTCTGTCACAGAGCTGCAGACCATTTTAAACAAAGTTGTTGCCAAACGTAAGCTGATCTCTTATGAGGTACAAAAAAAATTGACAATTGAATGTCTTATTGAGTTGCAAAGTAACAGCTGTCTGTTGTCATTCTGTCACAGGCACTGACATAAAGACTGATGGCTTCAGTGTGGACACCTGTCGGATCATGGTCAATCTCATGGATGTATCCTTCAGTAATCTACACAACATCAGAGCGTTGCTTTGACAGCTTACTTCTCGTTATGGTCATGAACTCAGCCGATATCATCACATATATGCAGTGAGAGACAGAGATCATCCACACTCCAGTACGGTCTGCTGACTCTTTTATTCAGGTCTGTTGTTTTTATACCTAAATGCAAGGGGAGTGATTTCAGACCATCCCAGTATCCCAGTTTTCCTTGACTGAAGAGCAGGACAGCGGGAATGGCAAACTTGGAATGGGAGAGTTTGCCTCGCTGTGGAAGAAGGTCCAGAAATTTCTGGTAAAATACTCCTTATGACCCATAAACACTGGCTATGGTGCTGAAATTTTATTTGTCAAGAAGATCCAAATCCAGTGCTCACTTTGGCTAACAGGATGTGGTGGTTACTGATTTAGTGAACTTTTTAACATTATGTTGTAAAGAAATCCACTGCAGCATGACTCACTAGACAAAATACCTACTATACAATTTTATTTTGACCCATTAGAGGCCTGCTGTATACTTAGATTAGATTAGATACATGGTTTCTACAGCCAGTATTTACTGGGAGGCCAGTAGTTGTGCTGTCCCTGAATCTGAACACACGTGTCTCTGTCCCTGAATCTGAACACACGTCTCTCTGTCCCTGAATCTGAACACACGTCTCTCTGTCCCTGAATCTGAACACACGTCTCTCTGTCCCTGAATCTGAACACACGTCTCTCTGTCCCTGAATCTGAACACACGTCTCTCTGTCCCTGAATCTGAAC
>JAODJU010000062.1:3597208-3630119 GCA_026776725.1 Gnathonemus echidnorhynchus | reverse complement strand
CCCCCCCCCCCCCCCCCCCCCCCCCGGCACAGCCTGGGCCTTCACTGGTCTCTCTGTCATTCACAGGGTTCAGCCTGAACAACGAAATCCATCAGATCCTGGGAGCTCGTTACAGCAACCTGGACATGACCATCGACTTCGACAACTTTGTCAGCTGCTTGATACGCCTGGAGCTGATGTTTAGTAAGTTTCCTGACAAACGTGAGTTCCTGGATTTCAGGAAGTGGCGACAACCAAGAACAGACATCAGTTTACCGCTGGCTGGTGGTTCTGCGTGTCGCCAAATGATGTAACAAATACGACACTGACATTCCCGTTTATTAAATGTCATGCTACTTTGAGCTGTGCTGATGGATATTTATAAAAAGGCCTTTTTGTTATGAATAGACCACGGCAGCAAAACTGCAGGTTTCACCGAGAGCTTGAAATCTCTTTTCTTTCATGTAGAAATCTTCCGGAAGCTGGACATGGATAAGACTGGCTCCATCGAGCTGGACTTCATCCAGGTGAGACTGCATCCGATTTGCGACAGAACACAGTGCCAGCATGTAGACGGCTCACTTAGCCTCTTATTTCCTTTGATTGTGTTCCATGACAGCAGTAGCCCTTGGCGATACTGATATCACAGTTGTGATGTTTTCTTTGTTTGTACTTTTCCAGTGGCTGTCGTTCTCTATGATCTAGACGACCTTCATGTATGTACTCACCAGGAGCCGTTCATCAAAAACACTTCATTCTCATTGATTTGAAATGTTATTACAGTTATGTTTTATTTCATACTATAATATATTGCACAATTATTGGCTTCATTGTATGTTTGATGGTTCTTTTTTTGTGACTTAGTATGGAAAGAACTACAGCAATAAATGTCAAAAATGGTCACTGTGTTGCGTTTTGATTTTTTTTTTTTGTGGGAAAAAAAATTTGCCTGGGTAAATATTTTTATTTAGCAGGCATTTACAGTTAGAATGGTATTTGTTTTGACAAATATGAGCTTTAGGTTGAAACGTACAGTGTATGTTCTGTGTCATAGTAGTTGACCAGACACAATTTCAAATAATAATTTTCATATGGATATATAACTTTAGGTGTGTTAAATGGTAACCTCATGGTTTTCTAATAAAATACTTCCTCATTCTGTTTCCCAAAATACTCTAAAAAGTGATTTACTTTAACATCACTGGCTCCTGTTACTAAAATTAATACCTAATCTATTAAAAGATAGCTGGCTGGATGGATCAGTTCAATCTCCGGGTTGCTGGGAGATCGAGAAATTGCACAAACACGCTAACAAGAACTGAAAGGAATCGTAGGAGACTTTGGCCTGTTGCCTATACTGAGTCATCCTTGTTTTTTCTTTTTCAAATACAGTTTCTATCGATCAGGAGCACATCAGCACTATACAAACCTGAAGAGTGCCAGGCCTTCGCTCACACTGGACCGATCAGAGCGAGTTGCTTTACAAGCCTGTGCATTCGGCCCATTATTTTAAATATAAAGGTTAAATTCCCAGGAGGCTGGAGACTGGGGTAATTAATACTGCATTCAAGGCGCGGCCTTTTATCTAAACTGGGATCTCCGTAGTCGTAGGGCGCCAGTCGGTAGTATCACTCACACCGCCTGGTTCCTCTCCTCCGCTGGAGGTGCTGTGCTCGGCAATCAAAGCCGGCAAGACTGCAGCGCAGTACCGCTATAGTGGGTTCAGGCTCTTTAAAAGAAACCTTAATAGCGCCGATCGCGGCTGTCCTTCTCTGAATCCTTATCGGCAGGCTCGGCCTGCGTAACACCAGCTGCTTGCAAGGATCCAGCGGCGTAACTTCTACCCTCGGGGTCCGGGTTTAAGGACACAGTCCGGCCTGACAGAAGCGCGTCCCGAGACCGTCTGTGTGCCATTGATTTGTGGTAAGTAGCGATTCATGCGGGGATCTCGCATGTGTGTTTATATTCGCTTAGTAACACGTGATTGACGGGTTTTAACTCGTTGCCTTGGGCTGTAAGTAACGCGTCCATCACGTCAGAGGATCGCGATCGCTGAGATGGTAACTGCATGGTGGTTTACTTTCTTTCTACAGAGTTTGAGATACGAATGCCTTATCAGATTTGGCTTTGTCATCTAGATGGGTGCTTGGGGTGATTTTGCACTTGTTAGCACATGCATGGGGGTGTTATTTGGGTGATCTCCAAATGTTTTTGTGCTATTATTAATATTTATTATCATTATTATTATTATTATTATTTACGTCAAGTCCCCGTTATTATCTCATCTCATTTAGTTACTCGTCAGAGCCGAGGCGTATACCGAGGCGGTCATAGATTATTCATGTAGACATTAAAACTGGTAACTGAAACTTAGCTTTACTAAGGTTTTCCAAATTTGGTTTGGTTAAAATAACTATGAGCAGCTCTGTTTTTGTTTTTCTACTTCCAGAAACTGGGACTGATATTTTTTTATTTTTAACAGAACCACAAGACATTTATGCAAAGTCATTTTAGATATTGTTAGGAATTATAAAAAATGTATTAATTGCAAACGACTTTCAAACAAGCAATACTAAATTGTGCCTTATGATTTGCTGCCTTAAAATATCTCGGCACACCTTTATCATATTATCATACTATTCATTATATAATCTATATCATTATATAAATAAAAATTAAAAACATCCTTCCGGACGCTGGATTATAAAATGTTTTAGTGTAATCACACGTGTTTAGTTGCCTTTAGGTGCTTGTTTATCACAGTGACCTGGTGCTTTTCTTCAGGAAACGTTTTTTTTATTTATTTCTCCTTCTACGCTGATTGGTCGCCGACTTGTATTTATTCTTGCGTCGTTAAAATCATAACAGCCGCCCTGAATGGTCCCCGTGGGACCGCCTGTTGGCATGGCTGCTAGGGGGGTTTGGCTCAGCTGTCCCATGAAGTCAGGGAGTCCGCACTCCCCCGGCAGACAAACATGGCTGTACTGAGAGGCGCTGTTTTGTTTTTGGCGGAGAGAATCCAGTCTCCCTCCCCTCGGAGTTTCACAGTGTAGCAGTTTCTTGTTATCGGGGTTTTCAGTCACGAACTGGGCCGACATTAACCTAAAGCTCCTATTTTCCCTTTGATCCACAAATTATAACCCTGCAGGCCTGTGCTTCGCTCACCGGCGTCTGGTTTCTTAAGAGTGTTTACAGTGACACAGGAATGCATAAACGCACATACACACGCTTAGCAGAAATGGGGGCTTGTCTCAAACTTGTGGCTTTCCTGCTTTCAACTGCCTAACATTATGACACCACAATGATTCTTATTGAGCTTCTGCTCATCTTAAAGCAGTTTCTAAACGAGAAAAGGCCATTAGTGTAAACATAAGCTTCAAAAATCCTGATTATTTTAATAGATGTTTCTGTTGCATGTAAAAACAAAAAAACAGCCTCAGCAGTCACACATGCAGCTGACCGCTATTGGCTGCCTCGTTAAAAGCACCCACCAATGGCATCGCACCTGCTTAGCCTCATTAGCCATGCGATACTTGGATGAGCTGACATTAAAATTGAATAACCATGCACAGCCTAGTCAGTGCGAGTTTCCTACTTTGGCTCGAATAAGCAATATTGGACTTGACATGTGGCTATGGCTCTGCCCGCAGCAGGCGGCCATGCTGCCCGTGGGCCTTGGCACGCTCTGGCGCACCTCTGGCTTGGCTGTGGTTGCTGGGGGCAGCTGGAGCTTTTCGTTAGGCAGGCTAACCCCTCTGGCTGGGCCTCAGGCTTAGTGTGAAATACGGGCCTGCCCAAAAGCTTTGTTTAGGTGGAACTTATTGCTTGATCAGGGTGCTGGTGGTGGGGGGGTTGTTCATTACTATTCATGCCAGTTTTCTATTAGGTTTGGAAGCTGAGATGTGAATAACAAAACCTGTGTTGATTGTTTTTCCGAGAATTACAGCCAACGTACTCTTTCCCTTAAAGCAGTGAGGCGTCAGGTAACCCTACCTTACTCTGCCTTGCTTGCTGTTGTCTTTTGCCCTGGGGAAGGAGGGCTGCACAGAGCACACCAGCCAAAAGCCTGTTGTCGCAGTTAAAATGGAGCATTTTGCTCTCATTTCCTCGAATTCACGTGTCAAACTGACAGCCCATCTTCCCCAGAGCTTTTATCACGTCTGCAGTGCTTTGCATCTTCTTTTCTCCTTCTGTTATTTTCATGGTAGTTATTTTTGGTGTTTTCCCCGTAAAAGTGGCAGTACAAAAAAAAACAACCTAATTTCGCTTCAGCCCAGCAACGGGGTGTTTTATGTTCATTAAAACATGTTTCCAGTGAGGAAGCACATAATTGTATTGTTTGACCTTCATCAGCCACCGTAGTACAATTCACAGGTGTGCATTTCAAACTTTTCATGAAGCCAAACATTAAGCAAAGTAAATGTAGTCTGCTCTATCGTTCAGAGATGTTCTGTACCTTAACTGACTCCCCACTGCTGCCTGCTGTAATGGCGTCTCATAAAACTGACATTGCAGAGAGTGTCAGCTTTGTGCGCATGCATAATTTAACTTGCCATTTATCCACGCCAATTCAGTTTTTCATATGTATAATATTGCTTAGCAATGTAATAATCTTTTTGTGTTAAATGGATTGTTAAGGAGGCCGCACTGCGGCTTAGTGGGGAGCAGTATGATCTCACACCTTGGGGGTTGTGGGTTTGAAACCCACTCCCAAAGCTGTGTTTGCATGTTCTCCCTCTCTCCGCGGGGGGTTTTTCCCTGGGAACCCTGCTTACCTCATGCTGTGTGTGTATTTGAGCACGTGTCCTTTATACCAATTGTGTTTGACATGTAACTGAGCAATGAAAAGATGGTTTATGGAGTCTTCTGTTAAACTAGTATTTATGTTTGTACTAGTTAACATTTGTATACATGATGGTCATTCGTATCATTTATTATACAAATTATAGCTGCAAAGGAGGGACTGACTCCATACTGATGCCTCTGGATTTACAATGTAATGTTTTAAAAGTTCCTGGGGGGGTAATGGCCAGGTGTCCCAATACTTTTGTCCATACAGTGTGGTTGTTTTTCCATCGGACAGCAACAATATGGTTATTATTCTATAAAAGGAGGTTCATTGAAGCATCTTGAGAGTATATATCTGGGGGGCAGCATACAGTTTTATGTTCTTCCTTAGACTGAAAAGACCCATAATGGGATGACAGGAGATGGTCTGCTTAGTTTCAGCCACCATCCCTGTCCTGGGTGCGCCGGGGGGTATTTATAGACCCGCTGTGGGTAAGTCTGTCGTTCTTATTTTATCTGGCCAGCATGTACCCCTCTGGAGGGATCTCAACTCGCATACAGGCGGATAGGCTGAAGGCGGATGGGATGGGCTCCATCGAGCAGGCCGTGAAGTTCCTCAACCAGGACTACGAGGCCCTCAAGCAGGAGTGCCTGGAGAGCGGCTGCCTCTTCGAGGACCCCTGCTTCTCGGCCGAGCCCTCCTCGCTCGGCTTCAAGGAGCTGGGCCCCTACTCCTCCAAGACCAGGGACGTGGAGTGGCTGCGTCCCACGGTAAGGCTGAGCAGCGGGGGGTGGCAGCGGGGATCTGGGCCTGGGAGCTCGTCGCCATGGAGGGAGGTCCGACTCCATTGCTGAAGTCACCCGTGCTGGTGTTTGTTTTGTGGGAAGAGGATGTTCTGGTGTCTGGCCAGGATCAGATTGCCAAATCCCAAATGCCATTCAAACTAGTGTCTGAAGCAGCCTGATATGTTCATTCATGTCGGCTACATGCAGTTTAATCCCCAAAGCTGCTCAGCATCAGCTTGTCTGGGGGGGGCCGCGATTATGAACCCGAGACGTTCCCAGCTTCCTAGGCTCAGCTGCTTCACTCACATACCTGTTAAAAAATTCCTTCTGGTTCTCCGCTAACTCTACATTCTCGTCATTCTAGCGTCTTACATGTTAAGTTATGTGGCCTTAATCCACAGTGAACTATTTCTATGTATAGCTGAACGCTCTTCTACACTCTCTGTAAATAAAACATGACTCCAGCTGTAATTATCAATCAAACCTGCCCTTGAGGTAGATGAGTGTCCTACCAGCAGATTCTATAAACTGTTTCCTTTTGTGTTTAGTTGCCCTGGGGTTGCGGGGGTGGGGCGGAGCCGCTGAGCTCAGTCAGGAATACCACTGTTAATCTGGATCAAAGGCCTTGTTTGTTTTCTCATTAAACGCACAGCTGTGGTCATAAAACTAAGGGCTGCTAAGATGTTTACTGCTGGCCAGTTGCTTTCATTATTCTCCGGCAGGAAGAATATGAACACGCCCATTGAAATTGCTATACAATGCTACAATAAAATCTATTCAGGAATTAATGGCACCCACTCATGAAAATGACAAGAAATCATTGTATTAAATAAATACACACGATGATCCCGATATTGTTCTCTGGGCATACCCGTTTACTTTAGCACATTGATTTTTCAAAACATTTCTATAAAACATAGGTTTCAAAATTTTTAGTACCCATAAAGAATATTTAAAATAAAGCCAACCAAAGTGGTATCTATTGTGAAGTTCTCTTCTGTTAAGTTGGTCTCAATATACAGGAACTTTATTGCCATCATTCACCAGTACCTGTTTCCCTGGGGTATTAATAGGAGGTTGCACACATATGTACGACCACACCCCTTTGTCATCTAACACTGTGGGTAACAGCAGTCCTATACAGAACAGGTAACATATTAAAACATACATTAACACTTGAAAATATCACTGAGCGCAGCTGGGAGAATTATCAGAAAGTTTCAGAAGTCTGGAATTCAGGTAGATTTGCCAAGAAGACGATGTATGCACATAGTAACCCCCAAACAGTGACGGAGATGATGAGGGAGACCAGTCCTGGGGAATTCAAGGATCAGAGTCCCCTGGGTTATCGGGTTTCTCTCAGACGGCACCTTAATGTCAATAAACCCTTTGAAAATGTTGCACAAAAGAATCTCTAACTAGCACAACCCTCAAATTTCAAAGTGTGAACTTTTGATAAGCATTATTTAAACTACCATTGGAATGCTGTGCTGTGATTACACGAAATCAAAATCTTCAACCATGCACACCTTAGGCAAGAGGACTGCGTAAAATGAAAAAACAGTATAATTATTCATTTTTATGAAGGACACCAATAATTCTATATTTCCCAAAATTTAATCAGTACATCAGTTTGACAGGACTTGTTCTAGGCAACTGGTGGGTTTGCATCATGTTTGACTCAAGCTGCCTCTTCTAGATTATTTTGCATTGCATTGAATATTTTGAAGACAAATGGCTCTGATTACGTATGTCTGGAAGTCCTGGGCTGACCTTGTCACCTGTGCCTTTCACAGTCACTCTTAATGGGAGTGCAGAGTTAGCCCACTTTGACCAGAGCATTTCCCATCATGCCTGGCGTTACCCGTATTGCTGTGTGTTGCACACTTGTGAGAGTGGGCAGTGATGCAGAAACGTGCCTCTTCCTGGTGAGCATGTGTTTGCTTAGGGGTGGGGGGGTCGAATAGTTCAGAATCCTGCATACTGGCCCTGCCTTCCCTCTGTTGCTGAGGGCCATCGCAGGTTGTGGGCGTACAGCTCGCATCACGATTGGCCGATGGACACCAGGTGCACCCTGGGATGCCTTCGAGTTGGCCTGGCCTCGCTGATCCACCGCTCCCTGAGGCCTGCTTGGATCCGCCTCTTTTTCCTCAGAGAAATGTCCGAGAACTGGTGATTCAGATGATACTGGATGGTAATGCATCCCAAATATGGTCTACGAACTTCTGTGTTAAATTTCCCTCCAAGTCGTCCCAAGGACAAAAAAAAACCTTCCGTCCCAGTGAAAAATCGGAGCAGAGGCTTACATCGTTCTCAAAGCATGTACAAATAAAACAGGTCTCCCATTAGTGAATATTTATCACAGAACAGGGAGACAGCCGAACCACACTGACAGAAACACTGTACCCTTATAGATGTCACTCGCTTCTTTAAGTGCGTGGCTTATTCACATTCCTGCCCATTAGCATTGCCTTTTTTAAGATAAGCCTGGCTGAAAGCCCCGTTGGCTGAAAGCTTTTCAGGTGAGCTGTCATGCTTTTTCCACTGGCTGCTCGGACATTCCTGACTTGTTCGACTGGATTTTTTTTTAAATTTTATTTATTTTTTTTTTTACAGGAGTTGGCGAGTGACCCCCAGTTTATTGTGGGCGGAGCCACAAGGACTGACATTTGCCAGGGGGCCCTGGGTAAGTTCTGATTGCCCCTTCCTTCCATGTACCCCACCCTCAGTCATACAGAGTCCAATTCACAACTGGCTCATGACTCCCCTTTCATCTGTATGGGGTGTCTTGTGATGCTCAGCTCCTCTGGATTACGCGGCATGGGATACGGTCCCTGCGAGTGACGACTGCCTGTCCTCATGGCGCTGTGGTCGTCAGCTCAGGTTTCGGACTTCCTGGTGTTGTGGGCGAACTTTCCCTTTTCTGTTCTCTGTGTCTTTATCTCCTGCACCAAAAACATTTTCTACTGGGCCACATACAGCACTTGCTTGTCATTAAGCAGGAAGTGTGTTGGCAAAGTGCCTTTTTCCGCTGTGACCTTATACAGCACCTCACCACAGTGCCTGCGGTTTTTGAGCAAAAACAGCCCTGCTTTGAAAAGCATTGCAAGCCCCACCCCCTGCCGTTGTTCTGATTGGACCAGACTTCTGTGCTCTGTGGCATTTGGATGAACTCCCTGAGTGGCAGGCGGATGGACCACTGGAGAGCAAGCACGGGATTCCTCACCCTTCTAAAATCACTCTTACGGCTCAGTCGTTCTCTGTGGTTATACTAGCTCTGACTTGCTATAAGAGGTCTATAATTCCTGCCCGTTAATCAACGAAGCGGAAAAAAAATCAGTCAGTCCAGTTCGGAACACTGCATTTGAACAAGCGATTCACAGAACGCTGTGTGGGTGACCACTCAGGAGGAATCAGTAACGAGGCACCCCAGGGGGAAATGCGACTTTGGGCCCCCCCGGCCCCCCCCCCCATCATTTTGTACATTTGTGTCCTTGCTGACTGGGGGGCTGGGAAGCGCAGACCTTACAAAAGAGCCAGTCGTTATGCTGACGTGGCTGTTTCCCCTGCAGTGGTTCTTCATTGCCTCTTGAGATGACGGTAAATAAAGTGAACATTGCAGGGAAGTGGACCAGTGCCCTGTGGGCGGAGGCCCTCTGAGTCTCTGAGTCTGGCCCCTTTTTCTTTTATCCCCCCTGCAGCACGAGTGCTGAGCGTGACGCAGAATCGTGAATGTAACTCATGTTACAGCTGGAGGGTGTGTCCGGGCACATAGCTGGGGTGACTCATCGCTGTGGACCGCTAACTCGCAGCCCAGGCGCCCAGGGGGAAGATGGGCCCTCAGCCGCCAGTGCCAGGGCTTCAGTCTGTGCGCTCAGCACCGTTTTTAGTGCTACAGCTTGTATTTGCAAGTTCCACTCCGTTTTTAGCATTTTTGTAGTTTCCTTAACTGTGCCGCCCTTAACAGTTCTGCCCTTTCACAACTCCTGTTGGTCATCAGTATGGAAAATGCCAGAATTATTGCCAGTACAGGATGGGTGTCTCCCGTATCTCCCACACAGACCTTCCCCTGTGTGTCATCCTGGCATCCTGCCTCCGACTCCTACAAGTGTCTGTGGCCAACAACTCCCCCTGCTGTTCGCAGTGGGTATGACTACATGCTATGGGATGTGTTTTCCATTGTGAAGCATTCGTAATTGGTGTAACTGAAGCATTTATGGTGCTGGCGGGTGCTGAGACTTGCCGGGACCAGCCGTTAATTTCTTTTCTTTTGCCTCATGCCTCTATAACAGGAGGCTTGAATCCCGCCTTTGAGCTCTGTGTGGAGTTTGCACTTTCCGCCAGGTACCGATGTATTCGGCTCTCTAAAAACCCGTCGTTGGCAGAGGTGGCAACTTCAGGTCCAGAAAGTAAAAATCCAGCCCATGATTTACTTTCAACCAACCAGTTGAGCATAAAGAAGCACAGTCACAGTCACAGAGGACTCAACTGGTTGGTTGAAACAAAATCTTGGTCTGGATTTTTACTTTCTGGACCTGAAATTGCCACCTGTGGTCATTGGTTAAGAGTTGCAGGGGGCGGATTTGCCGTTCTGGGTGTGGTGGAGCACAGAGAAGGTTCCGGATCGTCCGCAGTGACTCAGAGCGCCGATAACATGATCCAGCTCACGGGATGGTTCACGTTCGTTACCGGCAGGGAATTCATGCCCCTGTTTGGCGAGACGCATTCCTCATTATTCCATTTTACATTTTATTTATTTAACAGATACTTTTATTCACTTCTGAGAGTGCAGGGTCAGCCCACCCTACAGGTGACATGGGTCTGGGGTTCGATTTGATTTGGGGGCACTAGAGAGCAGGTGAAAAAAATCAGAAGAGATGCCTCCGGCTGCATTATATGACATTAGTTATTTACACTAGTTTTAATATTGCACTGCGCTTCTTGTGAAACAGTTGCTAGTTTGCTAGTTAGCAGACATACCCTGTACACTCGGGGGGGGGCTACCTGGAGCAACTGGGAGTAAAGAACCTCTTTCCTATAGTGAAATCACTCTGCCGACATTGGGATTTGAACCAGTAACCTTCTGATCACACAGAGTCCTAACCCACTGAACGGCACACCACCCCCTTATCTCTCTCTCCTCTTTCTCTTTTCACCGTGTCTGGTTGCCCTGAAAGGTCACACCCCCTCGATCTGCATGGTGACTCGTGCCAGTCCGCCGTTCCCTAATCTCGATTCCCGCGTCATGGGGATTCCTGGAGCTTCGCCTTGTGTAATCTTCATCCCTCGAGATTATCACGCAGACTCATCGCTGCGCTCTGCTGCTGCCTGCACATCTCTAGTTTGGCTCCGTTTCCATCGATGCGGCTTTGATCCTCCAGGGGACCCCAGACAGGCTGCCGACGCCGTTCATCCCTGCATCTTTGCCAGTGATTTACACTCAGCACCGGTTTATTATCCTGTTTGTTATTTTTGTGTTGTTTAGTTCACTTTATACAAACTGCAGCTGCCGTCTTGGTCCGAGGCCCTTCTCCCGGTTAGTGCGGGTTAATTATAATCGCACTAATGAGATGATAATGACGAGAGGATAATGACTGTCTGTCTGACTGTGCAGGGGACTGCTGGCTTCTGGCGGCCATCGCCTCGCTCACCTTGAATGAAAACGTGCTGCACCGCGTCGTCCCTCATGGCCAGACCTTCGAGGAAGACTATGCTGGAATCTTCCATTTCCAGGTGCTTAGTTTAAGCAGGTTCAGGTTGCCATGGCGCCCTCGACCACACAGTTAAATTGCCAAACTGGACGGCTGTATAAATAAAAGCTGCGGCGATGTGGCTGGACGGGACTCGTGTCCGGTCCTCCTCTCACCCCCCGCCTTTTGTGTCCCAGTTCTGGCAGTTTGGTGAGTGGGTGGACGTGGTGATCGATGACCGGCTGCCGGTGAAGGCCGGGGAGCTGATGTTTGTCCACTCGGCCGAGGGCAATGAGTTCTGGAGCGCGCTGTTGGAGAAGGCCTACGCCAAGTAGGTGCTGGCCTGCTAGCCGACCACGTTGCACCGCGCCGCCGCTCGCGGTCGCTAACCGTGTGACTGTCACCACAGGCTCAATGGCTCCTACGAAGCGCTGTCAGGGGGCAGCACCACCGAGGGGTTCGAGGATTTCACGGGGGGCGTGGCAGAGATGTACGAGCTGCGGAATGCCCCCAGGGACCTCTATAAGATCATCAGCAAGGCCCTGGACAGGGGCTCGCTGCTGGGCTGCTCCATCGACGTCAGTAGCCCCTTCGCTGCTTCTAGCTCTCCTGGAGAGCAGCCATATTTAGCGGCACTGCTCCGTATAAACGTTACGGCATAGCCGAGACTGAAACCCTCCCCTGGCCCTTTGCAGATCACCAGTGCCTTCGATATGGAAGCTGTGACCTTCAAGAAGCTGGTGAAAGGCCATGCATACTCCGTCACCGCGGTGAAGCAGGTGGGCGGGGCCAGAGAAAGAGGCAGCAGGCTAACAGCCTTAGCTTCTGCTAGCTCCCTATTTAATGCTTGAACCCACGACGTTCTGGGTTGTAGGCATGTTCATTACCACCTCCACTACTGCGGTTGCTTTTTGTGTCACAGGTAAATTACCAAGAGCAGATGGAGAGGCTGATTCGCATCAGGAACCCCTGGGGGCAGGTGGAGTGGACCGGGGCATGGAGTGACAAGTGAGTGGAGTCTCTAAACTCGCGTGTTTTGCGTGTTCCTCAGCACATATGCAAACTACCATGCCCATTAGCCAGTGGAGTGCAGCTCATTAGCTGTGAAATGCAGTCACTAACAGTGTGTTAGCAAAATGCTACTGCTGACAGTATTCCTATAAAGTGCTTTGGCTAGCAGTGGGCCAGTGGTGTGTCAGTTAAATGCTGCTGGCTGTTTGTCTTTAAAATGCTAATGACCTGGCAATAAAGAGCTTTTGCAAATGGTATGTCAGACTACGCCTTTCCAACCATGTGACCTGCTTCCACTCATACGCTCTTTCCCTTTGATCTGTAAGTGGCCCACCTAACCCACAGGGCATGTAAATTCCTTCACCCCACCCCACCTGCCCCCCCCCAGGCAGGGAGGTAACTAACCAAATGACACACATCCTGGTTCTTCCATCCATCTAAATTGCGTTTATTAGGCGCATTCTCACCAAAGTTCAGGGTCCAATTCCCTGGGCCGTCTCCACCTGGTACTTCTGTAGCTCGTGGCCACTGGCATGTGTCACTTTTCCAACGTGCAACAGGAATCTTTTTTTTTTTTTTTTACTGGAGGAGATGGCACAATCCAGAAATATGCATTTTATTTCTATTTTATTCAAGTTTAGAAGTCATTCTTAAATCTGGCCAAAAGATCGATGAAATGATGTAATGTTATTCCACTAATCAGCACTGACAAGTGCCAGCACCGGTAATATTAGACGGAAGTATAACGGTTATAGATCGAATTTTCCAATGCAGAAATATGGCCACCCAAACAGAAAAGGTATTCGTTAATGCATTTATTGAAATTGATATACAAGAATAATTACATCTGCTCAAATTTTGCTCGTCTACGTCTGTTTTCCCTGCCCTTCTGTGTAACTTCTAACTTAGCACTGCTGCTTGTGGTAAACCAGTCAGCAAGTTTATCACTGTAAGTTGATCCCACCTAGTAGTTCCTGGTTGAGTGAAAAGTGACTAATCCAGAGTAGTAACTAAAAAAAAAAGTTCAGGAACTGCCTTTGAGGAACTAGAATTGGCCTGAGTTCCAGTTGTGGGAACATGACCGAAATTCTTGGTTCCTGAAAAAGGTTCCTGTGGTGGGAAAGCCCCTTATGTCCTCACTCAGAAGCTTTCATTGAGTCCTCTTCTAGAATGCTCCTGAGTGTGTTTGTTAATAAAGGATACTTGATTCAACCATCTTCTCGCCAGAAGCGATTTTTTTTTTCCACAAGGGAAAAACGCTCTTGCTGATGGTGTGCATTTGTCAGCAAAGTGCTACGTCTGAAGGGGAAATGCAGTTACTGCCTGTAAGATATTGCTGCCTACAAGGCACTTTCACACCAACATCCACTAACTGCTTCCTGTGACCTTTTCCAGCTCCCCTGAGTGGGATGAGATCGACCCGTCCGAGAGGGAGGACTTGCATCTGAAGATGGAAGATGGGGAGTTTTGGTAAAATTATTTTCTCTCAAATACAGGTACCCATCGACTTGCGTCTCGGTTCAGTCCCGGAAGTGAGGACATAAGTCACTTTGGACATATCTTGATCATTATATGGGATGGGTCAGATATATTGTATAACATAAGATACAATATCACACACATTTAACTGAACCTCTATAGTGCCAGCACAATCGGTTTGTTTTGTATGGCAATCCGTTTTCGCTTTAATTAATTTCCAAAAGATATCATAAATTCAGTTCTAACTAGTTGGAATGCAAATTCTTCATATAAGAAATTCCATTGGAACTAGTTACATTGTGTATTTCTGATATCAGAAATTCAACTTCAGATAAAATGCATATGGTTAATTGATATTGATAATTGATTGATATTGGAAATTCAGTTTTTTTATATCAGGAATTCAGGTTTAACTAGTCAAAATACCAATTGTTGATATCAGAAATAAAAAAAATGGTTAAATCCAATTTATTATATCAGAAATTCAACTGTAACTAATTATAATTCAGTTTTAATTAGAGCTAGTTACAGTTGAATTCCTGATATCAGTAATGGTCATTTTAACTAGTTACAACTGAATTCCTGATATCAGAAATTGGCATTTTAATTGGTTCAAATTCCATCTCCCACTGAAATGAATGAGAAAAACGTTTTGAATCTTGCTAGCTAAAATAGAATTTACGATATCAAGCACTGGCATTATAACTATTACAACTGAATTTATCATGAAGAATTTGCATTCTAATTTACAGTTGAATTTGTGATATCCTCTAGAAATGAATCAAAGCTAAAATGGCTTGGCATAGTTCTGGTTCTTGCAGCATGCCACACACGTGATGAAATGTGTCTGCTAACATCCGCTGCATCTGCTTTGGATGTCTCTCAATAAATTTCATTAAGGCTGTTATGGGGCGTGGGCACGACCAGACGGTTCTCGATGGGATGTAAGTCGATGGATGGCCGTAATTGTTCCTTAATTCTTTTCCTTGACGCACAAGTGTATGTTTCACTCTTAGTCAGTAATTAATTATATTTAAAAAATACATTAATTGTTTATAGATTTTTTTACTTTGAAATTCCCTTTGGATGCAGTTGCCGCTTAAATATGAACGAATGAACCAATGAATGAAATATATAGATAGATGGACACTTTTTAAAAATATGATAATATGATAAATGATGCGTAGTGTTTATATTACCAGGACTGTGTGACATATTGCTGGGCTGCACTTCATGCTCGCTGACCCTCGCTGCTCCCTGAGTCTCCTGGCCGATGTCCGGACGTCCTGAAAGTCGCGCCCTGTCTTTCTCAGGATGTCCTTCCAGGAGTTTCTGCGGCAGTTTTCCCGTCTAGAGATCTGTAACCTGACGCCGGACGCCCTGAGCGAGGACACCCCCAGCTTCTGGAACACCATCAAATTCCACGGGTCGTGGAGGCGGGGCAGCACGGCGGGCGGCTGCCGGAACCATCCCAGTGAGCGGTCGCCATGACAACCAGACCTGTCACCTCCACCATCTTCGCCTGTGATGACGCAGTGAAGCTGCAGCTTCCTGTCCGCTTGTCGGTTTCCTCCTCTTACGTCCCGCACTCCCACCCCGACCCCAGGCACCTTCTGGATCAACCCGCAGTACAAGATCACCCTGCTGGAGGAGGACGACGACCCAGACGACGACGAGGTGGCCTGCAGCTTCCTGGTGGCCCTCATGCAGAAGGACCGGCGGCGGTTCCGCCGTCAGGGGCAGGACATGCACACGATCGGCTTCGCCATCTACGAGGTGAGACTTCCCTTCCGGGCCGCCCCGTCAATGACCTGCAGTGTTTTTAAGGCCCTTGTTCACCTTGTGCTTTGAAAATCTGCTGATTCGGACTTCTTGGTGCCGCCTTGTACACAGTGCTGCCAATGAACACATTAACGAAAATGAAACACCAATTATATTTACCACCAGTCAAAATGTTTTGCATACATTGAGATTTTCTACATTTGTATGTTACTCGCTTAACATTTACTAGAAATACATTAAATATTCTTTGCTAACAAATAAATTTACAGCATGTTCACCATTTGAGTACCTTTATTAGCAAGAAAATGTCAAGAAATTTTTTGATTAATCAAACTTCTCTAGCAGGTATAACAGCAGAGAAAATTGGAGGCATTCTTTTTACAAGAAACATTAAATACTGCTCTGTTTCATGGGATGAAACGGTTAACTAGCGCATTTAAAGGACAGTGGTAAAAACCTGCGGTGTGCAAAATCTTTTGACTGGAAATGAATTTATAGCTGGTGTGGTGTAAGCAGGATATTTAGCAACTTCAAAACCACAGCTTTTTAAAATGGTTAGAAGGTGGAGAGAGCAAGAAATTTGCAGAAAAGGAAGGAATAACAGTTGGCCTCCAGGAACATTTCTGACAGTTATCTGCAAATCTGTGTGTGCAGAATAATTCATTTATGTTCTTCTTTCTTTTTGTGTCCTATTTGTACAGATTCCAGATGAGGTATGAAGCCATTCTGTCTCATGTTACTTGGCTGATCACCTCATTGGCATTCCTATAGCAGTAAGAATGTAACCAAAGGCCTATTTAGTGGAAAAACCTTGTTGCAATTATTACGTTCCATGTTCACTGGCTCCCTCTAGTGGCGAGCACTTTTTAAGCACGTGGACTCCTTGTTGTGCACGTTTATCCTACATTCCACTCTCACAGTTCAAGGGCTGCCAGAATATCCACTTGAAGAAGGACTTCTTCCTGACGCACTCGTCGTGCGCGCGCTCTCAGACCTTCATAAACCTGCGGGAGGTTAGCACACGCCTTCACCTGCCCCCGGGGGAGTATCTGGTCGTGCCCTCCACCTTCGAGCCAGCCAAAGAGGCCGACTTCGTCCTCAGGGTCTTTACCGAGAAGATGTCCGAGACGGAGTGAGTGAATCTGACCATTCACCTTTCTCGCATCATCCTCTGTTGGGTACTCAGCCCTCCCACTTGAAGAACAACATTGTAGAAATGATGAAGCCTGGTTTGCGCTTCGTTTCAGGGAGCTGGACGATGAGATCTCGGCCGACCTTGAAGACGTCGTGAGTTGTGCAGCACATTGGCGTCTCAGTACCACTCTGCATGCCACGGCTGCGTGGGTTTACTGCAGGCATTGAAATTTGCTTGTTTTGTGATTCATTTTTGCAGGAGGAAATCACAGAGGATGACATTGATGATTCCTTCAAGTCTATGTTTGCGCAGTTGGCCGGAGAGGTGAATTGTTTTCTGTTACTTTTATCGTCTATAATTAGGACTTTTTAGACTAGTTCCTTAGTTTAAATCCAGGTTATTTTAGACAGCACAACAAAGGGAATTATTACCTAATGCAAATCTCTGACTTGAGATATGTACCTTGCAGGACATGGAAATCTCAGTCCGTGAGCTCAGGACTATCCTTAACAGGGTGGTGTCCAAACGTAAGTATGCCTGTGTTTCGTAAGATATCGTTTTTCCCAGAATTAAAAACGGCTTTGAAGCAGCGCATTAAAAACATTGTCCATACTGATCGAAGCCAGAAATGTTGTTTTCTGTTTTCATTTCAGTATCAGGTGATTTCATTTCACTAAAGCGATTGTGTCTATTTCAGATAAGGACTTAAAGACAGATGGCTTTAGTATGGAGTCCTGCCGGACCATGGTTAACCTCATGGATGTATCTTTTAAAAAACACAGCGCTGTGTGTGTCTGTGAATTTGGCCATTACTTTCCTTTTGCTTCCTGTCATTTTCTCTTACTTTCCCTTGTATCCAATCAGGTACTTCTTTTCTCCTGCAAAAATAAAAGACATTGAACAAAGTCCACACTGGCACCGCTTTCCTTTACGCAGCAAACCCTCAGAAAGATGGCAGTGCCCGTCTCGGGCTTGTGGAGTTTCAGATTCTGTGGAATAAGATCAGAAAATGGCTGGTGAGTGAGCAGTCGGGTCGTATCGCCCTGTAGCCCGATACTGGCCTTTATGGCTTTACGATAAGCTGTTTATGACTCAGATATACAGTATAAATCTGCATTGGCATCAATGTGACCAAAGAGAAACAGAAATTACTTTATGAGATTATTTTTGTACTTTATAGCAGCTTTTAGGTGGAGAGCAGATGTGGCCATTCTTATTTGCAAAGGCCTGGTGTGTGTGTGTGTGTGTGTGTGTGTGTGTGTGTGTGTGTGTGTTTGCGATAACCTTTAGGTCAGCTGTTCAAACCCAGGTACAAGGACTGTTCAGCCAATCAGTCCTCTAATTAGTAATCTCATTACGGAGTTGCAGGGAATACACGACGGCCCTTTCTGGATAAGATTGGCCACGCCTGGTTTAGAAGATGAGATGTTTTGCTGTCTCTGCATCACCGTGTAACCGGGTCCCTGTCTCTCCCCCCTCCCCCAGGTTCTCTTCAGGCAGTACGACCTCGATAAGTCAGGCGCCATGAGCTCCTATGAGATGCGTCTGGCCGTGGAGTCAGCAGGTACCATCTGAACCAACTCACTGTTGCTCAGCCTCTAGGCACCAACTGCATGTCATCTCCACGGGCAACTAACTAACTGGTTCAAAGCTGGTTTTGCAAGTTTGAGTTTACAGTGTTTCACATGTAATGTACCTTGTCCAGGGACTGGACAATGAAACTGAAACACTGGCCAAACTAGTGATTGAGGTTTCAGGCCTATATATCTGCGGAGTAGTAGCCAGTCACTGATTGCACATTGCATCAGTAAGAGCAGAGTGTGAATATTACAATCCACGCAACATAATGGGAGACATTTCAGAGTTTCCAAAGAGGTCAAACTATTGGTGTCCTCCTCTCTGGTACATCTGTGACCAGGACAGCAAGTCTTTGTGGTGAATCGAGAGCTACGGTATCCAGGACAATGTCAGCATTCCACCAGAACAGATGGCTCGCATCCAACATGGGTAACTGTACACGCAAAAGGAAGCTGTCTGAAAGGGACGTCTGAGCATTAACCCAGATTCCAAAAAATATAAAACCACAGCTGCCTAACTCGCTGCGGAATGAAATGCACACCTTGACTCTCCTATTTCCATCAAAACCGTCCACTGGGAGCTTCACAGGGTCAGTGTTCATGGTCGGGCTGCTGTAGCCAAATCTTTGGTCACTCGTGCCAATGGAAAACGTCTGTGTCAGTCGTGCCAGCAGCGCAAATCCTGGGCTGTGGACAATATGAAACATGTATTGTTCTCTGATGAGTCAACCTTCACTGTCTTTCCCACATCCGGGAGCCTTCCGGTGTGGAGAAGCCCCAAAGAGGCTTTACCACGCAGACTGTTCTGTACCCAGACTGCAGCACAGGGATCGAATCCCTCTGGCCACTGTGCAGGACCATTACATTGTCCTTGTATCTACCTTTGATGCTGTATTGGCTGCAAGAGAAGGCCCTACACCATACTAATGAATTACTGTGGTCTGAAACCAGGTGTTTGTTTCACTATCCAGCTTCTGTATTTAAAGACACAAAGACAGAAGAATAAAACAGTGCTTATATTCTACAGGCTTCAAGCTCAACAACAAGTTGAATGAGATCCTGGTGGCCAGATATGCCGAAAACGAGGCCATCGACTTTGATAACTTCATCTGCTGCCTTGTCAAGCTAGAAGCTATGTTCAGTGCGTAACTTTTGAAATGTTCAGAATGCTTTGTTGTATCTTTGAGATTTATTACTGCACTTTCCTAAAAGTCCAAAGTTGTAAAATTGTCTTTTTTCTTAGGGACTTTTCAAGAACTTAACAAAGATGAAACTGGAGTGGTTGAAATGAACATCACAGAGGTAAAATCTCATACTTTCCGACTCAAATGGCTGTGATTTTCATATTAATTCCTACTACAGTGATTCCTTATAGAATCCTCTTCACCTGACCCAAACACTTCTCTCCCTTCCTTTTTGCAGTGGTTATATTTGACCATGTGTGGCTGAGGAAGAAATCATTCCAGCAAAGGGTCCAATGGATTTCACCTTAGATCTACTGAAGTCCCACCTTCTCTATCATGATTCAACAACTTTGACCTTTAGTGTCCCTAACCCAGGGGTGGGCAATGTTATCCGCAAAGGGCCAGTGTGTATGCAGGTTTTCGCTGCAACTCCCTAATTAGGCCACTAATTAGAGGACTGATTGGCTGAAGAGTCTTCACACCTGGGTTTGAACAGCTGACCTAAAGGTTATCCCAAAAACCTGTATACACACTGACCCTTTGCAGATAAGATTGCCCATCCCTGCTGTAGCCCCTGAAACACTGTGCTAGTTATTGAAAAGGACAGCTCCCAAGTTCATGCCAGTACTAGTGCCATTTTAAACTATTTTATTTGATTAGGGACTTAACATACACTGTGACCTTCTGGATGTTGTTTTTTTTAAAGACTTGCTGCGTAAAAGAATTTAACCATGTAGTTCATAGTTGTTTAATTGTTAACCCATTCCAGAACAATTCATCCATTGTTGCTATGCAAAGAAAATATGTTCTACTCGATTTATGAAAATTACTCCTAACTCAAAATTCTTTGCTATAAAAGTACTTACCTGCACTGGTAAGACTATACGAAATAACCGGTGAAAATAAAACTCTTAAACTGCAGTGATGTTTAAAGGAAAAATATTTAAGGGAACACCTGCACCCATTATTAATATTACAAAGCCAAGACCTACAGTGACCCCACAAAGTCATAAAGTGGTAGATTTTTTTAATAAAATAAATTGCTTAGGGGGATTAAAAAGGGTTCATGCGCTGAAAATTAAGATATGAATATTGGAAAATGTATTACAATCATCTCTCTCTGATTTGATCACTTGCTGTTCACTCTCAGGACTAGCATCCATGTTTACCTTGTAGCCTTAATTTAAAGAAAGCAAATGTGAGGCAGCGCTGCTCAATTTCTGCATGCACACCAGACCACAACCTGCTGTTTCTGTCTATGGTGATCGCTCCCTAATTTCAGGGGTACAACAGGGATTACCTCAATAACTACCGATTGTTAGGAATGCCACACTATTACTTGACGAACAGAAATGTGACAATGTGCACATAGTATACATTTATTTCTTGCTTGAATGGACCTTATTTAGTATGTTTTAGGATTCAAAAGCACGTTTTGTTTATGGGCACATTGCTTAGACGTGCCGTATCTGTGAAGCACTGTTTCAGAGTGTTATTACAATAAAATGCCATAAACATCAACCTTCATTTAATCGTGGATTTTCTATGTCGATTTTGAGTTGTTTTTAACTCCATGAGCATAACGCCTATACACAGTACATTATTTCAACTCCGTCATGAAATATTGATGAAATACAGCATTGTCTTCCCACAGTCACAGTGAGTATCGAAGGCATATTTTTAAATGAACAGAATAGTTTCCAGTCCGATAACGGTTCAGAGGCGTAACACCCACAGCGTCGTCAACTCTCTACTCTTTAGACTTGGCATCTCTATTATCCAGCAGTCCCAGTAGAACAGCGTCAGATTCTAGCAGAGTTGTGTCCGTGTTAGACCCCAGAAACCGAGATGTGAGCTCCAGGTCTACCAACCGTAGGCGCACCCTGGTACCCCTCTGGTACTTGTCCCCATCTGCTTCCGGCCGTTGGCACACGCAGTGGAATTTGCCCCCAAAATCGATGTACAGGTCGTCTTGAACGATGTGAAAGATCTTGCCCACGACAACTTTGTCCTTGGCTGGTCCCATTTGAATCAAAGGAGAGTGTCTCAGCAAGTATGCGAATGACTTGACATCTTTGACACCAGGCGACGACCGGAGTCCACTTGTCGCTAGATCTTGCTTCTGCATGTCGGAATGCAACTCGTATGCGGCCGCAAATCCACTCTTTGTTTTTTCTGCAGAGCCAGTATTTTCCGTTTCCGACTGATCTCCAGAGCTGCTGCTGCCGCTGCTGTTGCTGCTTTGGGTACTTAATCGGTTCCGTCCCAATGTATTCCCCCTTCTTAAAAATACAATATGCATGTCCTTCCTCGCTAAACGCACAGCATTCATGATGGCAGCCATTTTAATTGCGTCACCTACCCTCAACGGATTGTGGGAAATAGTTGTCGGTGACGTCACGCGCTATAGATTTCGGGAAGACACCGGATATTGCGTTTGAGCAACATGGATGTGTTTGTGACGGATGTGTTTCACCGTTCACATTGTTTAAGTCTCTCTTTTGGGGCTACCGTTTGGGATTTGATTAATGTTTTCTCCAGAGAAAATGTGAGTACTCCTCGTATGTTTCTCTTTGGAATGTAGAAGGAGGCAGTTAACAGACATAGTTTAACTGAAACAACAAGCTTACATGTCTCGTAGCTAAAGTGTCTATCCGTTTTGTAACGCAAATGAGGCTTCTGCTGTCGGAGAGCCGCAGCACTTTTTGTTTTAAATTCGCGCCCCAGAATATTCCCAATGCTTGATTGAATAAATTATGTGTAAGTGAATTGAAAATCTTTCTTACAGTAATGAGTTCACACGAGAACCTATTGTTATGTGGCGATGGTTAAGTAGAGACCTCAATTAAGCTTATAAAGTACTCCTAAATGCAGTTACTATAAGTAGCAGTTACTGAAAGTGCGTTTTCGTCTTCAGGGAATCCCGTCTACCGAGTTTTATGTCAAAGGCAATGGCCGTGTCTGTGACGCCAAAGATGGATTACAAGCCGGAGGGTTTTACAGACTGGAGCCTCGGTTGTGCGGCGGCAAAGGAGGTGGGTCCTACGCCATAACCTGCACATGTCTATCTGAAGAAAACGAGGCTCTAGTATCTCTGCATGGCTTAAAAGCAATATCTTGCCCGGGACCCGTAGGGCAAACAAATCAACAATTAATGGACTACCAATGATTTTAATGTATAACTGAATGTCTTGGCACCTTAAGCGCAATGCAGTCTAGCCAAAACATCTATATCCTGTTGAGGTTTGTTGGATTAAACCTGTGTGTGTGTAGTGCATGAGATAAATGTGCCCTGAGTAACAGTAACATTAATGCTTTCTGATAGGCTTTGGGTCCATGCTCAGGGCTCTTGGAGCTCAGATCGAGAAGACAACTAACCGCGAGGCGTGTCGAGACTTGAGCGGCCGGCGTCTCCGTGATGTCAACCACGAAAAAGAGTGAGCCACAAGTTTAAGCTCGTGCGAGTCACAGAAGGAAACGCCTCGTGCCCTTTTTGTGCATGCATTGTGGCAGCGTTGCGTGAGCTGAGGAATATCATGCGTGCCTGTGTGTGTTGGTAGAATGGCTGAGTGGCTGAAGAAGCAGGCGGAACGTGAGGCGGAGAAGGAGCAGAGGCGGCTGGAACGACTACAGCGCAAGCTGGCTGAGCCCAAACACCACTTCACTGACCCCAACTACGAGCAGCAGTGCCATGACCTGGCAGAGCGCCTGGAGGACTCTGTGCTGAAAGGCAGGAACTGCAGCCTGTGCAGAGTGCAGTGAAAGATGCTCACGGGAGTTTGACTTGCATAAAAATGGCCAGATCGAAAAATGACTGGTTTATAGAGAGAAAAAAATCAGGTTGTACAGGAGGAGGATACAGGACCAAGACATCTGATTGGTTGGTCCTGCCTCCTTTAGTTGCTAGTTGCTTGGACCCACCTCCTCTACAACCTGATTTATTTATTTTTTTATCTCTCTGAACTAGGCATTTTTCGTTCTGGTCTCAGAACATTTTTCTTTAAGTAAAACTCCCGTGAGTATGTGGGATACGATTAGCCACCATGTCCCGTAGGGGCAAAACCTGAGGGCTTGGGGCAAAACCTTAATTTTTGCTTAGTTGACTGTTGTCCTGCGTTCGATTATCTCTCTCCGAGTTGGAAGTCGGACAAAAACGTCATGAAAATGTCAAACATCACTTCCTGTCGGAAACGCCTCCTTTCCGATGTCAATGTTAGAGAGAATTTTGTTTTGCGAGATTCCCATGTCGTCATTCCAACATGGCGGCTTACAGTCAACAGTAATTCGATTTTATAAATATTTAAAAATGTTTACTTTGTTTAATATTAATAGTTATAAATGTAATTGCACGTGTTCGATTTAGAGAATATTATATCATGACCGTAAACAGTATCCTAGCATGCAATATCAGATTTTTACCAGACTTATTAGTGTCTTTTGTTAGTAGGTAGTTTGTTTGCCTCTCAAAAAAAATATTGCTATGGATCTGCTAAAACATTATAAAGCTTCTAATGTGGTTTGACTAGTTTGTGTTCCTTGAGTGTTTGTCCCTCGGGAAAAAAGAATCTCGCTCCAAATCTACTAAAATATAAAGCAACAACACACAAGGACAGTGTGTTCGTGGAGGCAGCCATGTTTGTCCCGAGATTGCTTGGATATGGTGTCGCGCACCTCGGAATTTCCGACTTCGGAGAGATAATCGAACACATGACTAGTCTGTTGAGTATTACAGTATGTCACGCTGCATGTCAGAAAGCCGTGTGGTCTTATTCTTGGGTGGCATGTGCTTACTCTATTAATTTTGTACATATTGTGTCACTCTTGAGTTAGCAATTTTTTTTATGATTCAACATTGCAGGTAAACGTGTGCGCTAATGTCATGTATATGAATCTGATAAAGGTATGCAGGCTTCATCCAGTGGGACTGTCAGAGCAGATGAGGGACCCAGCAGGAAGAGACTCGCCACAAGTCAAGACCAGATACCCAAGAAGAGGAAATGCTTTTGGTAATGGCCAAGACTACCATCTGGAATGGCAGTAGAATGCAAGAGTTGAAGTCTAAAAAACTAGTCAAATACAAACACTTGACACCTTAAAATTTATCATGCATATGAACAGGTGCATTTCTGGACCTGCTTTGTAGCTGAAAGGTCATCAAATATAAAATCTCTATATTAGAAACTTCTGTTTATTGTATGTATGGAAAGACATGGACGTTAATTTTTTTTTTTTTTGGAAATCTTAATCAAATCTGTGAAGTACACTTTGGCCAACTGTTTTTTTTTTTCTTTCCACAGGTCTGGAGTAGGTGATTTGGAGGAGATGGTGAGCTCTGATGACAGTGACTCTAGTGAGGAAGACTCTTCTCCTTCCACTTCGTCTGGCACTCCTCTTAGAGGAGGCAGTTGCCCTAAAATGAGTACTGTGGAGCAGAGTCAGGAGGCCAGTTCCAGTTCCAGCCCAGGGCAGGAGGCCAGTTCCAGTTCCAGCCCAGGGCAGGAGGCCAGTTCCAGTTCCAGCCCAGGGCAGGAGTCCCCACAGGGCACCCCACCCGAAACACACGAGGAGGAACCAGGCTCTCCTCTCCAGGCTGAGCCGCCCAAGACAGACGAAGACCCCGTCATTCCCACTGTAGTGCCAACAAAGGAGCCAGAGAATGCAGCTGTGGGGGCCACAGAGGCGGCTGCCCCCGGGAGCGAGGCGGCTGCCCCCGGGAGCGAGGCGGCTGCCCCCGGGAGCGAGGTCTCGCCACCACCCCAGAGTAGAAGCCCTGAGCTTGCTGTGAGTGTCTAATGGCTGCTGAAGACATGCAATGGTTGCTTAAAGCATTTTATACTTAAGTTGACCAGAGATCCACATATCTGATACCCAAGGACACTCTCATCATACAAAGTGATACGTGTGGCAAATGGCCACAACAGCATAGATGGCTACTCCTGTGTATTTGCTCTGCTATGACACAAACTTAAAATGCATCTTAACCTTTATACTGCAAAATAAGTACAAATTAACTGCTACAAGAAATCGTCACATGTAGCGCTTTGAATATGGTGAATATGTACCAGTTATGTTGCATCCCTGAGGACAAAATGAGACGGCAGCTTGATTATCAGTGTAGATATTTGATATCCGGGCTGCTAACTCAACTGGAGAACCAGGGAAGGAGACTTGGAAACGCACAGTTGGTCAGATTATGGTGCAGTTGCAGGCAGTGCCTGATTTAGCCTAGGAGGAAACTGAGGGCCACTTTATACTCACCACTGCTCAGACCATTCTCCTCTCAGGCGCTTTCTAGTTCCTAATATTCCTCCATATTCTAACTGTAATAACTGCAGGCCAGCGGAAGTAAAAATGCCAAGATAAACATCCATGCATTTCCTTGTCCGCGCAGGTGGCCGGACCTGTCGATCTCCTGGCTTTCGGCAGCGCAGAGGAGCTGGAAGCGCTGGGAATGGAGCAGCTGAAGGCCGAGCTCACGGCGCTCGGGGTGAAATGTGGAGGGACCCTGCAGGAGAGGGCGGCCAGGCTGTTCTCTGTCAGAGGCGTCCCCAGAGACCAGATTAGCCCCGCCCTTTTGGCTAAGCCCAGTAAGGGCAAGAAAAAATAAGCCTGCAGCACACTGGCCCGCTTACAGTGTATGGCTTTGTACATCATTTTACACAAAAAGCCTGAATACAGAATTGATATCAAAGTTAGCAATTGTGTGCTCTGACCACTCGATGTCTGGAGGATTTTTGTATCATACTGTATATTTGTACTTGTGTATTCCATTTCTCAGTATTTTACATGCATCCCAACTTCGAATTACCAATAAAGGATAATGATCAGTGTTAACGCTTCATTTTATTTGAAAAAGCAAAATTTCAGGTGATTATGTGGAGAACGTTTCTGAATATATTGAAAAGTTTTAATTGCAGTCTCGATGCTATACGAATTTGAGTGCAATGGCGAGCACTTTGGAATACTCCCCGTCCATCCTGCGCAGGTGTGACGGCAGCGGCACTTTGATCCGTGTCCCGGTTGGGTTTCCGTTTTCCTCAATCAGAACAACGTTGTTGGAATCGAACCGTGGCGTCATTCGCTCCCCTGGCATTTTGTGTCCCACTACAAGCGCTTTCTTCTTCTGTCCTTTGATGGCGAGCAGTACTTTGGTTCCCACTTTGCCGACGCCGGATTTGTTGTAGACATGAATGACGCGCGGCGCGCGGTGATACGGGGTGTTTCCCAGTGAGCTGTTGTCCACGACGCGCACCCGGGTCATTTTGTAGATGGCAGATGCAGCTGCAGACACGCTTAAGAGAAAATGACAAACGCAATTTTAGACATGGTCACAAACAAAACAATTTTAAGTAATACATTAGTGTACTTTTAATTTCTTGATTATATGTATATGCTATCACTTGGGTTATTCCACTTTGAATGGAATATCACATTACGACATTTAAATTCTGTTACGTCTAGGACGACACAAACGCGAAACATAAAAATATTACTGCTACCTAAAGGCCTTGCGGGGCATCACTCTTAATGACTCGGAGAGGCCGAGTCCGAGTCTTGTTAACAGAGCCATTTGGGTTTCGGGTGAATGGGGAACCTGTAATACAAAAATACATTATTGTAATCTGCTGGAAGATAGATTCGCTGGTTAGTATCACACACTTCTCTATCGCTACATAATATACAGATGATCCTTTGTGGCATGATATGGTTCAAATATAATTTAAACTATAAAATGTGGGATGTTATTATTTAGAAACTCACGTTAGACTTTTTTTTTCTTAGATGAATCGGCAGTATGGTCCTTCTCACGGGCGCTCCATGTCAATGACCTTTATACGTCATAGGAACGAGACCAGATATGTGTTTTTTTATTATTAAAAATGAATACTTATCTTAATAATCAAGGTAACAATATTTCTTCGTTATAATGTACACACGTATAATATTTTACGAATAAATATTAAAAGTAAAATTGTACGCCTTATTGACGTCATCAGAAAGCGCCCGATGACCCACGTGATTAGTTAGGTAACTTGCCTACGTTCCGATATTGCATTGTATTTATCTGGATTCCAAAATATGGTTCAGCATATATGATTTTTTTATAACGTGTAATGAGCACGAACCATGATCCAAATTACAAAAACTACGTAACTGCAAACAAATATATCAATTCTGTTACAACACATAAAGTAAAAATAAAAGTCCCTTAACGGCAGCTCCCTGTATCACGATAACGATGGATACATTTTTGAATTTCTATTTTTCACTATATTTGAGAGTGTGTATTAAAACAAAACGCAAGCATTTTTTCAATTAACATATGTTAAAACTCAAAAAGCATGGAACATGGAACAGTTTATATTTTACTATTTATTATTTACACTTATATATTTCAGTTTATTAGAAAATTATTAAATCTCTGAAACCAAATACACAATACATACTGACATATCTTTACGGGGACTTTCCATTCATTTCTGTGGACATAAGCCTAATCCCAAAAATGACAGCCTTAACCCCTACCCAGCCCTAATCTTATCCATAAGTATCCAGACTGAATACAAAACTTCTGACATTTTTATTTTTTATAAAACTGAGGTTATCCTTGTGGTCACAAAAAAAATGTCCGCACAAAGTTCATAGTTACAGGTTTTTACCTCATTGTGGATTGTGGGGAAACACACACACACACACACACACACACACACACACACACACACACACACACACACACACACACACACACACACACACAGATTGAGAGGTGACGTACGCCTTTTCCTTATAGGACGTCCCTCTTCAAACTCCACCTGATAGCTTGTGCGCTAGAAATTTAGACAGTCCTGCCGGTGTGCGTATGTCAGCTAGTTTATGGGAATGAATGTGTTCCTTTTCCCGTGGTAATGCAGAAGAAAAAAAATATTTCTGTAAACATTACAGACATAGCGACGGATCGACAAAGATTATTCATATTACTGGATAATTTACCCAAACGCCTGTAGATACGTGGAAAGGACTCCCAAAGACTCCCACTCTTTACAGGTAAGGTTTGTGCTTTAAACCTGTCTGGTAGCTTATTTAATGCGAAATGAATAAAGCAAGTGTTAGACAGCATTGTTGTCGCAACGCGTCCCGGGCGGATAAAACTAAACACCGGTTATTTTTCCCCTGCGATTTACGTCATTTTAAAAACTAGACGAGCACTGCTGGTTTACACGAACGGAGCGGATGATCACTTCGCGACTTTAAATTGTCGGTTAACCAAACAATTCACCCCGATAAGCAACTAGATGACCAACTAACCATCGGTGTGAGTAGTCTGTAGATTCACAGTGCGGGTAAGCAATAAACATACTGAGATCTCGCTGTGATACAATGTAGCTGCTGTTTACTCCGGGCTTACCCGGGCTCCGTCCATAACGCACTACATGGTTGGATAATGTTGGCCTATTTAATGTTAATTTGTGTCCGATGTTGTACGGATATTTGGTCAGCTTGCCTGGTTCGCCCTGTTAGCGATATTTTGAGCCCTTTCAATACGTGTCGTGGTAGAGTCTCTTGCATATAGGCAAGTGGAATTCAACATAAGCACCCAGGACAGCCGTCTGTTCCCATCGATATATGCACGCCGTTTAGGCTCTTATGTTGTTTGATCCCGTATTTAGAGTTTCAGTACATTGCTGGTAACTTTCTAATGCCTGTATATTTCTGAAGTACACGGTTTATTTCCGATGGTTGAGCAGAACGTGATTTCAGATGATCTCTTAGATGTTCCTGATTTTTAAATACTAGTCTTTATGATCCGGCTGTTTTCTTGGACGGGGTTATACGGCGTATTTTGTTTCAGGGCAAAGCACAGCTGGCAATGAGCAGCTTTCGACACCCACGGCTTTCTTATTCCGGACTGCATTCCCCGTAAACACCTTGTTCTCTTCGACAGAAATAACACGCCAGGCAATACAATAGTGATAGAGAAACTGCAGTGTGACATTTCTGACTTTACTTGACCGGCAAATAGGCCCAAATGCAAGACAACAGTAGAGGAGGCTGGCCAGAGATCTGAGCCGCATTTGTTCATTTTTACACTCGTCTGCTAACTTTTACTTAAATCGGTACAATACCATATGAAGAGAAAGGAGTGGGTACCGTTTTCTATGTGACAGAGGTCTTAGATAATCCACAATGGCCAGATTAGTGTTAATCCTCTTGTTTTAACTTGAACATTGCGAGCAGGTTAGGGCTTGAATGACGTTGTGTGTCTTCAGGTTGATTAAATGGCCAAAATAGCATTATCTTATGTTTATGGAAAATATGGCGTGTATGGATTTTCTTTGCAAAATGTCCTAAACGCTAAAAATGTGTGCACATTATTGGCTACTGCCCTTCCTTAGCATGTAAATGTCGGCCATATGATGTGTATAGTTGTACTCATTTTAAAGCGACTTTAAACAGCATACATTTATTTCTAACGTTTTCTGTGTTTTCCAGAAATGTCAGCACATCTGATTGCGCGTTAGGCGAGTCATAACTCGTAGGCCTACATTATATTTGACACTCTGAATGCTTAGACTAAGGGAAAAGGCGACACCTTACCTTAATTGCCGATATCGTGTGTTTATTCTAGTTTATTTGGAATTAAACCTATCGCATACCGGGCGGCGTCTGTCGCTTCAAAGCGGCTGTGGTGCAGACACATGTGCTGGCTGCTGATCGATTCATCTGAAAGTTTTTTTCGCCTTTTCTCGGTTTTCCGAGTATAAACCGCCAGCTTGTTGCTTGTCATCGTTCGATAATCTACAAATGCTGCGTGGAGAAAATGCAGAGGCTGGTGGCCGGGGAGGGTGGGGTTCCTGCTGGCCACAAGTCCTCTCTCAGTAAAGGGTGTTTTAAGGGTTTAATACTTTTATTGACGCATTATGACTAAGCACGCGGCATGATGTGTGTGCTGCAGCTCATTAGGGAATTACTCTTTCCTCTAGGTGTGCAGAGAGCGGGTATTGTACATTGCTTGTTTTACCGCAATGGCTGAAATCTTATGAATATTTGATTAGCCAAAACTGACTCTTCCTGCATCAAAATCCCGTTTGCCCGCTGCTCCGCGGTTCACGTAAGTTGAGTATTTGTACACTTAAGTTTTTAAAGGCTTTCCGTGTCGTGGTGCCAGTGGTTTTGCACTTCTGGGAATATTTCTTTGCGACATGATTTGCTTTATTCTTAGCGTGTATTGGCATTCTCCGTGTTAACATTTCTCGTGAGGGATATCTTTTGCCTTTGCTTACAAACAGCAAAAAACACATTTAAGCTCAAGTTCTCTGGGGTATAAGCAAGGTAATGCATCCCTGTAATGGTAAGAAAAGGAACGTGTCCTATTGGCAGGTGTCTGTTGTATGTGTTGGACATTATTTGTTCTTGCCTGATTCCTTCAGTTTGGTATTTGGACCCCAGTGCAGTGGTTTTGTGATTGTACACTGTGGGTTAGTGCCTTTGTAGATCTGCCGCCCTGGCAGGTTCTACTGCTATTGGAACCCTTCTGGGTTCTTGGCACCATGATATATTGTGGCGTTTCTTTCCTCTTGGGAGACCCTGCCCACCTAGAATCACTTGCTCAAAACAGTTTTGGAAACCCAAGTCTAATTACGAAATGTAATCTGTTCAGCCATGCATTCGATTTCCAAAACTTACAGTGCCAGCTAATGGTCACGGCAATGCGGGGTCTGTTCCGGGAAGTATGGTACATGAGGCAGGATGCACTTTGGATGAGGTCACTGAATCATCAGACGACCAGGAGGTATCCCACGTGTAATGTGGGTTACCCCCTGAGTCAGCACCCCCTGGATAGAATGGCTCTGGAAAGCACCGTCATTTTTGTTTTCATGTTGATCATGGGGTGAACCTGTCATTAGTATTTGCAAACTGTACAAGAAAGATTGTAGTCATCTCCTACTACAGTGTCAGCATGACAGTTTATGTTGGTAACAGTTGCTGTCCGTTACTTTGGCGTGCTAAATTTAGGGTCTTACAAATGGATTTAAGTAATTTTTAAAGTATCTCCCCCTTTCTCTTCTGGAAACGTCCCAGTGTGTCTTTTTTTTATTATTCACTATGCTTCCTAAAAAATTGATACCCTGTTGGCCAAAACGATCTTATCAGGTTAATTCCATCAGTGTGTCAGCCAGAACGGTCTGTCAGTCTTTATTAGTGTCCTGAATAACACCGGTTTCAGGTGAACAGTCTTTATATGAATCGGCCATTATGATCTTTAAAATGTGCGTGAAAGCAGGCTGATCTGATAAAACTTTGGTTTCCAGTAACACCATCTTCACTTCTTGTTCTTCTTTTTAAAATTCATGACAATTATGCGGCTGTTTTTTCTATTTCTATAATTGTGTAATATTACTTTAGAAAAAGATACATAATGATATAGTTAATATCCCAGGTGTTTAAATTTCTCCAAATCTTCTTAATTGTTACCACAGACCAAAATTGTTCTCTGTCATTTGTTTAATGGGAAAAACTGACAAATGTGTGTTAATATGCAGTTTAGGTGTTTGGAATAATAATCAAAGTGGGAATGACAAGCTGAGTAACATTTTGAATCTGGTGGTCGGCGAATTCAGTGGGGGGTTCCTTTAAGGAAAGTTTGAAATGTGGTGTCACTTTTGGCGTCTGTGTGTTTTGGTTTTGATTAAACGATTAGAAATGTGGAAGGGGAAGCACTGGCTGTCATACCCTGCAAACCTGTGTCTGTGTGTGTATGTATGTATATCATATTTTGTAATAATTTTGCTGTATTATCCTGTTACGGCTCAGGTCACATTACCCGTCAATAAGCCGCTTGGTTCGGCTTAGATCTGGTGATGTAGATGCTACAAAAAGGCAAGAGTTGGGGTTTTATAGCATTTAGGTCTGATGTTGCGTTGAACTTCTGCTGAGTAAGGCTCTTTTGCAGTGCGACTCAGCCGAGAGCATATAGGATGAGGCCCCATGCGGGTCACATGATGCTGCTTGAGGAAACTGAGGGTCTGTCTGGATAATGGCCAAGTGTCTTATCTTTCACACCTGGCCCACTTGCTGGCTCGGCAGGTCGGAAAGGCATTTGTTAACAGGGTCGGCAGTGACAGCAGGCCGTTAGTAATTACATTTTCATTCTGTGGGGGTCATTGCTTTCAGGTGACCTGTAATTAGCGGCTCTGCCACTTGTCGGAAATGTTTGGTTAAGTGGAAGAATGTGTCAGTCTGGCTAGAATAGACTGTTACTCTCCGTCCTTTGAGCTTCCTGGTTGTTAAATCAACAAAGGATTGCAATTGGTTTTTATAGTTAAGGAAGCTGTCAGTGGTTCTGTGGGCTTTCAGTGTCATTTTGTAATTTTACACAATGGGGTTTTCCCAGTCCAGATATGGCTCTTGCTTCTCCATGTCAACTTTCATGAGCGTCTGTCCTCCGCCAGTTGGAGAGAGACAGTAGCTGCCTTCCCTGGGTGCTATAAACCCCCGCCC
>JAODJU010000062.1:3552586-3579089 GCA_026776725.1 Gnathonemus echidnorhynchus | reverse complement strand
GGCAGAGTTTACTTTTACCTTTAGAAGATAAATTAATAAAATTAAATAATGATATTCAGCGAGTTTAATTATTTTACAATGTAACGCGAGTACATTATAAGTAACTGTAATTAAAATACCTAAAAATGAACAGTAATCAGTTACTTTACTTTTTCAGTGGAAAAGTAATTTAATTACAGTAACGCGTTACTTAGTAACGCGTTACACCCAACACTGGTCACTATAGGGTGTAGGGGTGTGATTTCCTGTCTGAAGTGATGTTTACAAGTGAAAAGGTGCGATGAGAATAAGATTGTTATGATATTACTCACCAGGAAGGGTCCATCATAGCAAGGCAGCAAAGGTTTGTGAGATGGTGTTTCAGCAAAACACTCAGTTTGCTTTTTAATCTGAAGGTGCAAGTCAATCATGTGGTTTAAATAAAACCCTTGAGAAATGATCAGTGTGTGTGTGTGTGTGTGTGTGTGTGTACATACATCCTGACTTTTTGAGGGGCAGATGATCGAGTCAGCTTGACCGGTAAAATTTGCGTGCTAAAATTTGTGTGATCGTCTGTGATCCAAGAAGGGCGCTTGGTAAAATTGGGGGTCATAGTTGTCGATCTGGGGTGGGACGGGGGGGAGGTTGGACAGTGCTGGCCTTACACTACATGACTTTTCAAGCGATTTCATTGTTGCAGAAAAATGTCCAGTGTAGGAATAAAATCATGAGAGTTTTGCAGTGGTGTATTGCTGTCTTATCCTTTGGTGCTAGGTGGCCAGGGTAGCTATTTACGTCAGTCTTTTTCTCATCTCGGTTGATTTTATCGGAACGTTGTGTTTAATATTATCGTAGGTCTGTAGTCTTGGCTCATGCACATAGTGACAAGGACTTTGTCAACAGCCAATAAGCGAGCTCTCTCCAGCCAATAAACGAGCTCTCTCCAGCCAATAAACGAGCTCTCTCCAGCCAATAAGCGAGCTCTCTCCAGCCAATAAGCGAGCTCTCTCCAGCCAATAAGCGAGCTCTCTCCAGCCAATAAGCGAGCATATAGGTGACTAAATAAAAAGCAGATGAATAATGTTGTACAATCTGAATGAGAACCTAATGACAGAAATGGTGAAAAAGATCACCTACAGAAAGGGTAAGAGTTATAGAGTCTTATCGCCTCAGGTAGAAAGGATGTTAACTGGGAATATCACACCAAAATCATCACATAGACATTTCAGAGAAACATCACGTTAATGCGGCGTTAAAGTGTATTTTATAGTCTACTGAACAACCTAATGTGATTCCATGGTGTTTGGACAAAGTTAATAAGAGGTGAATTATGGGACAGGCCTTCAAGCAGCATGATGAGCATCACATTATTGAGATG
Organism: Gnathonemus echidnorhynchus; assembly: GCA_026776725.1. Taxonomy (NCBI): domain Eukaryota; kingdom Metazoa; phylum Chordata; class Actinopteri; order Osteoglossiformes; family Mormyridae; genus Gnathonemus; species Gnathonemus echidnorhynchus. Next base: position 3,577,732 of record JAODJU010000062.1, on the reverse strand, counting down.
CTAATGCAATTAACACAAATAGCATGATAGCTATAATATTATAAGGTGAAATGACACGCGAAACGTTTGGCTCGTTCCTCCAGCATCTCCATCTAGGCCGTGTGACTCTGAAGCTGCAAAAGTGCACAACACCAAGCAAGCAACCAAACACTGCTGGATGATCAAATGCATCCTCTATCGGAAGCATGAATGGCTCTTTTCTGTGGAAGAAGTAGATCTTTTCATCTAAATGTATTACAGAAATAGAAAATTGAAGTAGATCCATCAAGCCTCTTAACCTTCTGGGTCGTGGGGGGTCCAGAGCCTATCCTGGAAACCATGGGCAGGGAACAACCCTGGACGGGGGGCCAGCCCATCGCAGGGCACACTCACACCTATGGGCAATTTAGTAGCTCCAATTAGCCTCAGCATGTCTTTGGACTGTGGGGGGAAACTGGAGTACCTGGACGAAAAAGGGAGAACATGCAAACTCCACACACACATAACCCAGGTGGGGGCTCAAACCCTTCCCCAGTGCGAGGGAACAGCGCAAACCACTGCACCACCATGCCACCCCTTGAAGCAGATGTTTTCGTCTAAATGCATTACAGAAATACGAAATTGAAGTAGATCTGTCAGTCTAAATGTATTACAGAAATGGGAAATTGAAGTAGATCTGTCAGTCTAAATGTATTACAGAAATACGAAATTGTTTCTACAGTCATTTAAAAGATGTATGTCATGTAAAACATATGGCAACGATATTCTATCCCAGTGGTCACCAACTCCGGTCATGGAGAGCTGCTGCCCAGTAGGTTTTCTATCCTCTCTGATGGTAAATACCAGGGCCAGGTCTGGCTCATCAGAAGCCAGATAGGATAGAAAACCTACTGGATAGTAGCTCTCCAGGACAACCCCTGAACTATACAATGACGTGTAAATGATGAGCCCTAACCACAAACATTGTTTATTTAGTCACATCATTAGTTTACTACTCTCTGAAAAAGTAAGTCCTTGGCTTTATTTACCAACACAAACATATGATTTCTTAAACGCATTTCATTTATTTATTTTTTTCCACAATGAAGAGAACTGTCTGGCACAATGATCAGAAATAGCAAAACAAGAAGATGTTTTTTATGACAGTCTACATGCCCACAAATGCATTTCCCTACTTTCATATTGTTATAAAATGCTTTTCACAATCAACAGTCGAGGAAACTACATAGTTATTACTGAATATTTTTCAGAATTGCGATATCATTGCAGCACAGTAAGTCAGTAACTGTGTTATCTAGAACCCTTCAGAGTTTGCGTTGCTGATTGAAGTGTTCCACTGTGTGCATTTATGAAAAACATTTTATGAGAAGATCGACTGATAGGAGGATGTGTGTGGGGTGTGCATTTTATGCACAGAGCATGCAGCCTTTTCAAATCTAGCTGCACTGAAATTGAATCTATGGAGCTTACTCAGATAATAATTTTAGGTCCACTGTGTGAATTATCAAAAATGTCTTATACTATAACAAGCAAAGAGGAAAATCTGGGGCCTGTTTCACAAAGCAGGGTTACTTGCTTAGCCAGTTAACTTGCCAGATTTAAGGTAGTCTTGGATAAATGTAAGCTGATGAAAATAAGGTCTATTTAGCCCAGACTACCTTAAATCTGGCAAGTTACCTGGCTAAGCAAGTAACCCTGCTTTGTGAAACAGGCCCCAGGCCCCAATGCGGACGTGTTTACAGATGCCTTCCTGTTGATTATCTCTGCTTACTGCGAGAACTAGGGGGGGCAGCACTTTTAGCCAGATGAATGCGGATGTTTGAGAGCTGTACTCTCCCTCAGATCGCCGTCACTGAGGAGGTAGACGGGGTGGAAAATGGCCAGGTGGAGCCGACCTCGCCTACAAGCAAGGCTGCAGTGAGTGTTGGCTATGATCTTCTCTTGGTGTTCAGACCAATTCCTAAATATCAAGTGAGCCTTCAGACTTTCCTGAATGTGGTGGGACCTGAACATTTTGAGTGATTTCCCTTTGCGTTGTGTCACAATTTCTATCACGTAACTGGTAACGATTTAGCAAGACATCCTTGTGTTTTATTTAAAGCATCCTTTTTTGCTGTGGTGTGGGCAGAACATTAAACTTTCTAAGATGCCTTCCCACAGACACTAACAGAGCTTTCTCTTCATTCTGTCTCCACCAGATGTACATCGCCCAGGTACTGCAGGACCCCAACTCGGACGAGGCCGGTGCAGGCAGCGAGGAAGACGACGGCCAGGGGTCCTCGCAAGACGAAGAAATGTTAAATGCTGCAGATAGCCTCAATGATGGGGAGTTTCCGTCTGGAGAGGACAGCCTCATAGCCAATGAGGTTTGCCAGTAGCACCTGCCAGGGGTGAGGGAGGAGATAACGAGCGACTGATTGACTCACATGGAACAGGAAGGAGGCGGGGGCTATACAGAACTGAGAATAAATAAGCCCCGCATCTTATAGTGTCCAGGACCCCCTCTGCTTCAGGTTCTGCCCACCTCTGCGCAGTCCGTCTGCGCCAGCTGCCTGGCATGCTCAGTAAGGACGAGGGGCCTCCCCTCTGAGCGACCCCCCCCCCCCCCCCGTGACACTCGGCCCATGGACTGCCGAGGATGTGGGCACGCTGTCGATGGCCATCTGGTATGGCGTGCAAAATGGCCGTGTGCCAAGCCCACCAGGATGGCTGTGGTGGACCGATCTTGAGAAGCGAACCTCCTTTGTACTGTCAGGACATTCCCCTTTGCCGCCATTAGTCACCTTGAATAAATTAATGACACTAGCCTCCCGTATGCATTTTATTCACTATTTATTTCATTTCCTACTATATTAACGTAACCTTGGCCTCACAGCCCCTGAGAACTGAGACTTGCTGCTGTGTGTTTTTGCTCCCCCCCCACGCAGGCTTAGGTGTATCATCCTGAAACTGACAAACCCTGGGTCTATTATTATTTTAAGCTATTTTTTTAAAAGGTTTCACTGCTGCAGCCTTCTCAATGCACTGTGTGACATTAAAGAACGTGTCTGGAGAGAACAGGAAAAGTATGATTTTTTTTTTTTTTACCGTCTGAGAACTGCACATGCACTGTGTGGAGGGAAGATGTCCTCAATGGCTGAAGTTCTGCAATATGCCAGCCTGTCTCTGAACAACGTGCTCGGAAGCCGTCTGATTCCATTCTGTGTGAGGGCTGTTCATTTTTTCTGAAAGATGTTGCTGCTGCCGTGTAAACGTGGTTCGGGCTGAGGATCGGGATTTGTTGTGGAGCAACTGGCATGATAGACCTGTGATTTCTCATCTACAAAGCAGTTAATAAAAAAGAACTGTTTCTCATGTACTTAAACCACCCTTATGGTTGTATTAATGTTACCTCAGATACTCTCACGGTTCCATTTTGTCAAACTAATGCATTTTAGGGATATTATAATTTTAAACATTGGATCAAGAATTTAATGTTGTCCCACATGAAATTGGTATTGAACTTTTTCCCCCTCTGGTCTAATAAATTATTTCCCCAGAACTGTGTGAACATAAGTTATACCATGCTTCAGGAAACTTCTAATTTCTCACCTGCAACTGTTTCGTCTCTAGGTTTGTTGTCAAACAAATATTTCACTTGGTGTGAATTGCACAAGGAGGAACTGGAAATGTCACAAAAGTTAGGCGTGTCTCAGGTGGTGAGGAACTTCGCATGGGAATGTTTGTCTGGGTGTTTTTGGTCCTACTGAGCTGATCTGGTTTTTGGTTGCCATAAGGTGTTCTTCTAGCACACTCAAACTCTATTCTGGTGTTTGTTTGGCTGTTTTTGTGTCCACATGTTCGTGGGAGTCATGGTTAGCTGCGTTTCACCACATTGTAACTTGTATATGCTCATCAAAATTCTCCATGCAAAATTTTACTTATAAAAACTTTTTTGAAACTCCTCTCCATCCTGATTTTGGTCTCACCACTATGATACACATTTCTCTTCCAAGTCTCTGCAGTTGCTAGATCCATTTAAGTGAACTTCGAGGGATTTGGCACAAAAGACAATTTATCTTCAATTTATCATTTGACACAATTAATAATCTTTATAAGTTGTTAGTTTCTCCATGTATCATCTTCTGAAAGAAGATCTATGTAAGGGACCTCTATTATGGCTCTTTTGAAAGTGTTCCTTTTTTTTTTTTTTTTTTTTTTTGCACGTAATATTTTTAAAAATGTATTTTCCTTTAAAAGTTAGAGCTATTCCTCCAGTTTTAAAATTATTTTTGCGGTTCTATTGGTGGACGATTTTGTAATTTTTAAGTTGTCTTTGTGTTTCAGATTCTTACCTATTTGTGTTACATGAAGGTATAACGGTACTCAACGCGATCATGCAATATTTCCTTTTTGAAATCATCTCAGGGCACATTTTTGTAAAGCTTGAAATTGATACGTAATGTTTTAAGCGTAATCAGTTGTGCGTTCAGTCATAAACACGACTTTCAGTTTTTTTCACGCCCTTCTCCTTTTGCTCTGAGGTTTTGTCTACCTGCAGCTGCTGCAAACGGACTCCATGTCTAACGCTGCTGTCCTGGCAGTAAATGTCCACTGGAGGTCACTCCACCATTGTGTGCAGTGTTTGTACTTGGGGATTTTTAAGAAGTCTTTTTATGTTAATGTCTTTTTTTATTTAAACTTTTACAATACCGAACAATGATAAAACAAAATATTCAGTGATAAATATCGTACATTTTTATGCTAATGTCGTGCACTATAGACGTACCGATTTATGCAAAATACGCGACTCGTCTAAACCTCTAAATAAAAAGTACACCCCCCCTTCCTCACTTTGCAATTCCATTAGGAGAAATAAGTTTCACTTTGCCCTTGCATATGTGCTCATAGGGCAGATGTGTATTTTCTGCGTAGTTTGGATTTCAGTTTTAAACTGTTTTGTCGACTGTAAACTCTGTAAAGCCCATCGATTGTACATAAAAGATAAATAATTACCTCTTCTTTAGCCGAAAATCCTTTCAATGTAGTAAGTTAATTTTAATTTTTAGTAACCAGCTGTTTAGGCGCCATATATCAATTAGATATATACATCCATATATCATATAGATATTTGACCGTCTCTTATGTATGAGTAAAACGGAAGCTTGATGGGTGGATATCAGACTATCCGATGGACATGGAGCATTTTCTGCATTTCCCGTATAGCTTATAAGATACGGAGATTTGTGCTTATTTGTAAATTACTTGTTTGCTTATAATCATTTCCCATCTATTGCTGTAATCCAAGTGAGTGGTCACAGTAATGCAGCACGTTAAAAAAAAAAAAAAAAAGTGAAATCAATCTTTCATTTACTAAAACGTTACGACAGGGCCGTCTTATGAAAATCCCAGACTTTGATGGGAGGAGACCGCGGTCACAAGTTCAGGCGGATGACATCGTGTTGTACTTTCTTAGTACGTGGCCACCGTGACTCGCTTGTTGTAGCTCCCAGCTTGCTAGTTTTTTTTTTTTTGTTTGTTTGTTTTTTGGGGAAAACTGATCAAATAGGAGTCCGTAGTCCAAACGAGGCAGGGTGGGCTTTAGGTGGGAACCGCTCTGTGTGTATCTGTATGCGATGGCACTTCAGCCAGACGGAGGCTGTTTCTGAAGGCGGCGGATACCCGAGCTGCAGCCATGGATGGATCGGCTGTGATCATACTGATTTCTGCGGCGATGTTTGTCGGCTGTTTTCTTCTGGGTTTGATCCCCCTCATGATAAAGCTCTCGGAGGTAAGACTATGCACAATGCGTCTCTTTGATCAGTCCTAGCTGTTGTTTTCTCCGGCTACACACAGTTTCTGGGACACCCGGGGAAAATGATCTGGTTTTGTGAGGGAACTTATTGTGCCTTTTCAAACCCATTTTCTCTTAAGGGATCGTAATTTCACACTGATCTGTCGTCTTTAGTAGCGCCCGGCAAACGCGAGGAACTTAATGGGAACATAATGGGAAAAGTTTCGGTTTCATCATAAGATCAAGGGTCATTTTGCCGACTGAGTTTATGTGCGGGTATTTTTGTTTAGATGCCTTATCAGTCTGTCAGACTGCGTATCTGGTTAATATACAGCTGTTTCCTGCAAATTCATACCGGAAGATTAATATAAATGTATAGATCTTCTGAACTGCACGACAAACGCCATTGTGGTTAATCTCCAAGGCATTTTTGAGCTTTTCCTTTAGTTTTGTTGTCACTGTAAGCATTTTCCATGCAGGACATTAGATACGGGCTGTCCCCCCCCCTATGCTCGTTTCAGCAAAAGCTGCAGCTGGTGAGTTTGCTGGGAGCGGGGCTGCTGTGCGGGACGGCGCTGGCCGTCATCATCCCGGAGGGAGTGGAGCTTCTGCAGGACGCTTGGCGCGGTGAGCGGAGCCGGAGCCGGAGCCGGGGGGGAGCTGCTTGCCCTACATATTTTATTTACCCCCTCCACCCTATTTTTTTTCCACTATCGCTTGTTCGAGGACTGCAAAAATGCTGTTCTTCGTGATTCCCTTTCTGCCTGGCCGGATCGGATCCAGTGAGGGCTGTTAGCTGTGTCGTAAATACTGCTCAGATCTTAGATAACCGGGTCAATCTCAGTAATGCCGCCGTGTGGTGACTCAACTTTATAGTATCGGGTTCGATGTTAGTCTTCGAGCCATAATGATAGACGTCGTTCATATTTTACCGTCTATCACGGAAAAAAATGCTTGTAATAGTAAATGACTTGGATGTAGGTATGCTAGGTACCAGAGACTAGCCAACTAAGAACGACCCATATGCCAACTTTGACCTCCGAAAGCAGCTGCACTGAAAAGCGGCTTAAAGGTTATCATATTTGACAGGGCATCAGGCTCATACTTACACATCATTTCCCTCCAACAGGAAGTGCGCCTCTCTGTATCAAGACAGCAGCCAATGACAGCTCCATTGGCCCCATGCTGTCTGGGGAGCCAAATGCCAAGAGGGGCGAGCCCCCTTCAGTTGTCATCGGAGTGTCCTTGGTGGTGGGGTTCTGCCTGATGTTTGTGGTGGACCAGATAGGCACCTACTGCTCCACGCACGGTGAGCTTCAACCGCATCCTCCACCCTGGCCTTGCAGTCATGTTTGCAGGTATCTGTTGCTGTGAATTTGATAAATATCAGACACGACCTCTGAACAATGGTGTTCCTCTATGAAAACACACACTTTTGGAGTAGCACCAATAATATTATTCTGACGGTATGTATTATGAAATATTAAGCGCATTTCCTCCTGTGAACTCGGCCCGCTGACCGTTCGATAGCCTTGGGTAGCCCTCCCGTGTCGGCCATTTGCCAGCCGATGGGGCTACGTTGCTGACCGCATTGCTCACTTGACCTGCAGACCCCCGGACTGGCATGACCAGCAGCACCAGCATCACCGCCACACTGGGACTGGTCATCCATGCCGCAGGTAATCATCTGGCTACGTCATCATCTGCATCGGACACACACAGACACCAACTAGCTATAACATTAAAACCACAGACGGGTGAAGTCAATAACATTAATTATCTTGTTACAATGGCACCTATCAAGGGTGCCATTATATATTAGGCAAGTGAATGGTCAGTTCTTGAAGCTGATGTGTTGGAAGCAGGAAAAATGGGTGAGCAGAAGGATATGAGTGACTTTGACCAAGGGCCAAATTGTGATGGCAAGTCGACTGGGTCAGAGCATCTCCAAAACGGCAGGTCTTGCAGTGTGTTTCTGGTACGCAGTGATCAGTACCTACCAGAAGTGGTCCAAGGCAGGCCAACCGGTGAATCGGCAACCAAGCCTCATTGGTGCGTGTGGGGAGTGAAAGCTGGCCTGTCTGGTCAGATCCCACAGGAGAGCTACTGTAGAACAAATTGCTGAAAATGTTCATGCTGGCCGTGATGGAGCACAGACTGTAGCTTGCTGCGTATGGGGCTGTGTGGCCGCAGACTAGTCAGAGTGGCCATGCTGACCCCTGTCCACCCCCAAATGTGCCTATAATGGGCACATCGGTGTCAGAACTGGACCATGGAGCAGTGGAAGAAGGTGTACTGGTCTGATGAGTCGTGTTTTCTGTTACATTATCCAGATGGATGGGTGCGAGTGCGTCGTTTACCTGGGGAGGAGATGGCTCCGGGTTGGACTATGGGAAGTAGGCAAGACTGGCCATAGACTGGCAGTGTGATGCTCTGAGTGATGTTCTGCTGGGAAACCTTGGGTGCTGGCATTCATGTGGATGTTACTTTGACACGTACCACCTACCTAAACTTTGCTGCAGACCAATCCAATCGAGCATCTGTTTGATGTGTTGGACAAACAAGTCTGATCTATAGGGGCCCCACCTCAAAACTTACAGAAGAGAAAGGATCTGCTGTTAACGTCTTGGTGCCAGAAACCACAGGACACCTTCAGAGGTCTTGTGGAGTCCAGGCCTCGATGGGTCAGACCATTCTGGTCGGAGCATGAGGGGGGACCTACACAGTATTAGGCAGATGGTTTTAATGTTATGACTGACTGGTGTATTTGTGATGCAGGATTTTTTTCCCCACCACTCACCATTCGGTGTTTGGCATTATTTTCCTTCATTTTGATTTCTGCTCTGACCCAGTTCTTTGTTCTTAACCTACTTTGCCCCCTGCGTTTATCTCGGCCACGCTCAGTGGGTGATGCGTTGTAATACGCCTGTTAATTAAGGAAGCAGATGGTGCGTGCAACACCCTCTTGAGTCACCTGAGCTTGCAGTCATTAAAGCTTTTGTGTAACACCCTGGCCAGGAGACCTGGTCAAATGCGCCTTGCAGCCAGTGTGCTGCCATTGTCTTGGTTTTCTGGCATGATAACTGATATCCTGGGCATGAGAGGCCATGGAAAAGGGTTCAGCTTCTTCTGTCCTCCATTTCCCATCAGCCTCTTTGAGCAGGCTGTGTATTTATTGGTTGCTTTTTGCCCCTCCCACATTAATATCCCAGACTCTTGACCTTAAACATGCAGCCGTGTGGGTGGTCACATGAGACACTCCGGAAGTCACACTTTAACTACAACATAATTATGGGCAAACATCCTGGACGCTGTGACTGTGCCATGAAGCCAATCCAGACAATCAGCCTACTGTTAAAGCCTTAGAGGACCTCAAGGGTGTCCCATTTGTGGATTGTATTAATTTTTTGTGTGTTTAAGGATTAGTATCTTAGTAGCCTAAGTAGCCGGTGCATGTAACAGTTAGAACAGAAAAAGGTAAAGGGGCAAATTGCTATGTGCTACTAAAGGTGTCCTGCTGACCCCTCTGTGCCGTTGCAGCTGACGGCGTCGCTCTGGGTGCAGCTGTGGCCTCATCTCAGGTCTCTGTTCAAGTCATCATCTTCTTTGCTGTTATCCTGCACAAGGTCAGAGCGCCCCCCCCTGGCGAACTGGAGATGGAATTACACTGGATTTTTTTCCCCCAGATTTTTTAAAAAAAGAAAAGAAAAAAAAATCCACAACAGTCCCCTTGTTAGTTGAGGCTGTACAGCAGCAGTTGTTGTTTCTTTAACCATAGACTGGAGTTGTTGACAGGACACACAATGATCTTAACACCTCAACAAACAGCAGCTGCTTCTAACCGTTTAAAAACTGAGCAGTAGTCACTGAGCTAGCTAAATACAGACATGTTACATTTAAAGCTTAATACCTCTTTAAGGGCTGGATTAGCCTTCCTAACAGCAAAGTGAGCACTGCAGAAATTGGCGTGTGTCAGTATTGAGCTCCCAGTGGTTCTGCTGATCAGTGTTGCTCCTCGGTGTTGCTCCTCAGTGTTGCTCCTCAGTGTTGCTCCTCAGTGTTGCTGCTCAGTGTTGCTGCTCAGTGTTGCTGCTCAGTGTGATCTGAGCGCTGTCCCTGTTGCCTTATGTTCTCAGGCTCCCGCCGCCTTTGGCCTGGTCTCCTTCCTCATACACGCCGGCCTAGAGAAGAGGCGGATCCAGATGCACCTGCTGGTGTTCTCGGTGGCGGCACCTCTGCTGGCCATCAGCACGTACTTCATCCTGAGTACGGTGAGGAGGGGGGACTATGGGAAGCTTGCGCTTCGAGTTTGTGTGTGCCTGTCGATCTGTGGGTGTTTGCTCTTTCGCCTGACCGTGAGGTATGCACAGCTGTGTGGACGTAGCCCTCTGGACCCTGCCTAACTTCTCCTAACCCTTCACACTTTTCACTTAACCATACCACCAACGTCTTCCTAGGAAATCACAGAACATCTCTCATTATAGTACGCAGCAGCCATTAAAGGGCAGGATTAGCATCAGGATGTAGCTTCAGGGAGATACCTGGTAGATATTGTCCATCTAAAGGCTGCTCAGCCCCAGTCCTGGAAAGTTAGTTGCTAAATGACTAATGAGCTAAATTCATTCTGTTATAATTTATCATGGGTAGAGTTGCTGAGGTAAACTACCTCAAGTGGCATAAAGCCAAGACGAGTGTTGAGGAACACCTCAGGAAGCAGATGGTTCTCCTTGCTGAAAGCTCTTTCCTGCCTGCAGACGGGTGGCTCATTGCAACACCGCCTTATTGCCACTGGCATCGGAATGCTCTTCTCTGCCGGGACCTTCCTGTATGTGGCGACCGTGCATGTTTTACCGGAGATCAGCAGCAGGGGGCAGCACCACCATCACGCCGTCACCTACCAGCAAGGAGGCCTTGGGGTCCTGGAGAGCCTCACTCTCCTCACTGGGGCGGGACTTCCTGTGCTTCTGACCCTGGGACTCCACGACAGCTGAGGTCACTGACGTGATTGGCAGTTTTTTTTTAACCATTTCTTTGTATCTGTCTTCACCTTGGGGTCAGTTAGAACAAGACACCAGCCGAACTCCTATTTTTAAAGAGTAGTATTTATTCAGGAATTGAGTAATGTGACTTGGACCAGGAAGACGAGGCAGTGATCGCAGTTTAATGCTCCTGCCCATACTGAGATTTATCTGAGATTTAAAGGACTTACTGAATCCAGAGTTCCGTTTCTCATGGGTGGTGTGTGAAGCCCAGGACCAGCCCTACACATCTCAATGGTCCTAAGCAAAACATTTAATTGTGAAATAAGTTGGCTGGGTGGGGGGGTTAGCTCACGTACGCCTGGTCCGGTGAGGCCTTTGTCCGTCCGGGAGCAAACCAGACCTTGAGCCCAGCGGAACTTTATTGGCTTGTTTTCTTGTCCTTGTCCTTCCCAGGGACTCTTTAAGGTACATGGGATAATTGCTAAAGGGCTTTTAGTGTCTTCAATGTCAGATTAACATCCGGCAGGGTATTTGGGCCACGCTGCTAAAATTCTAAGAAGGACTTTCCCTGTTACAGTGTGTAAAAAAAAAAAAAAAAAAACATAAACCACAAAGTGTAAGCTTGCCCAGCCCTGGAAACTAAAGATGGGTTTACTCCCTAGCCCATAATAATAGCCCACAATTGTCTGGTCTCTTGGCTGTTTCAGCTTGGGTGAAAGGAAATATTGTACTTCTGATTGTATAATCATCGAAACTGGGATGGTTAGCCTCAAATTTCAGACCTCTATTCTAACGTTTTATTACTATTATTATGTTCATAGCATTTCATTGGTTGTTATCTTTTTAAACCCAATTGATTCACTTGGGACTCTATTCCGTCCATGAAAACACTGCATTTTATCAGTTTCCTGACATGCCAGCACCTTAACTGTGGTTATGGAGGTTTACAGTTTTATTACCGGCTTTTTGATTCAGTTCCTGTCACGGTGTGAATCTGATGCTTTCTTGAAGCGGATTCTTTTTCCAGTATCAATTTGAACCCTGGTATTCACGCATCGCGTCATAAGAGTGCTGAAAACTGCCAAAATGATCATTTAACTTAAGATTTTAAGAGGGAGGATGTTTTTGTTCAGATTTTTTAAATTGTCATAGAATACATATTCAGTTCATTGCATTTCTTCTCAGTGGTTTGTGGTCGTCTTATGATTTCTGACTGACCCTTGAATGTATCCTCCTGGAAAATCACAAGGGGGCCCCGGGGGAGACCCAGGCCACACTGGAGAGATCATGCCTCTCGACTGGCCAGGGAACGCCTCAGGATTCCCCCAGAGGAGCTGGATGAAGTGGCTGGGGAGAGGGAAGTCTGGGTCTCCCTGCTTAGGCTGCTGCCCATGCAACCCGACCCAGAAAAACGGTAGAAGATGGACGGATGGATGGAACAGCAGTTTTATAAATGAAAATGTCTTTGTGGCACCTGTATCTTTTTCAGATAAACAGCAATTCTCATTTACATACAGCACACATGTCTGAGAACCAGAATATCTGATATAACACACTCACCTGCACATGTGCAAACCAGACTGAACGCTTTATTTTAAAATAAATCTAATGAAACAAGTACTGTAATTGAGAACCACGCTCATAATTACTCTGACCACCAGGGGGCATACACATCTCACTCATATCCCAGTGCAGTCCTGCAGTTCAGTGGAGGGGAGACGCCCCTTTTTCCCCTTGATGTTGAAAAGCACCTTCTCTACAGCAGACGTGTGGGGGGGCTGTGGGAGCCGGAGCACCAACTCCTTTTGCCCAAAACAAAATGCCCCCCTTTGTAGTAGCCATCAAATTTACTTGAAACCCCTCTCACGGTCGACAATCTGTATTCTATAGTTTGTGCATGGCCCTGCTCTACAAAACAAAAATACCTGATGGAAAAATATCTTGCTGTCATTTACCTCAGAAAATAGTTTAAATAAATGTGATATATACAAAATACAAATCTGTGCAGAAGAATTTTTACCTACCATATGAAATAGTATAAAATTGTGCTGTAAAGTAATACTGTATTAATACTATAGTAATATATAATACTCTCACAGCTTACATCGGCTCAAACTGGCTGCGAGTTGCGCCTCCAGGGCCATCTGGTCAAACGTGCGGCTGTGAGCCTCCTTGATTCGCTCTCGCGTGTTGGAGGAGGCGCGGGCCATGCGGCGGGCCGCCTCCAGTGCTGCTTCCCGCTCCCGCCGCAGCCGCTGCCAACGCCGCTCCTTGCTGATGAGGTTTCCCTCCCGCTGGCGCTGCAGCCCCTCCTCCTCCCGGAGCAGCCTCTCTCGGAGGACTCGATGTACCCGCTCCCTCTCCGCGTTGGTGCGCCGCGTCTCCTGGGTCCGCTTGCTGCGCTGCACCCGCACCAGCTCAGCTGCACGCTCCATGCGCCATTTCCCCAGCTGGGCCAAAAGCTGCCTGCGCTGCTCCTGCTGAGTCTCCCGCCAGCCAGCTCGGAGGCGGGCCTTTCGGCTGAACTCCTCCCCCCGGACAGCCCGCCCCCGCAGCTCCTGCTCTCGTGCCTGCAGGCGCTGTGAATGGTTTTCCTCAAAGCGCTTCAGCTTCTTCTCCAGGCCACTCCTCCTTCGAAGCTCTTGCACCTGTGTCTCCTGTTCCACCTCCCTCTTGAGGAGAAGGTGCCGGAGTCGCTGCTGCTGGTTCTCCAGCTGTATCCGCCTTCGCTGCCTGCTCTCCTGTGCCTGCTTACTCCTGCTGGCCCTCAGCTCCCTGTCCAACGCTAGCTGACTCTCCTGCTCCCGTCCATGCTGCTCCTGCTGCCTCTGCTCCTCCAGCAATCGCTCCTGATAGCGCTTGCGATTCTGCGCCTCCCGTCGGTTCACTTCGAACCGCTGCCGCTTCTGTGCCTGCTGCTCCTCAGCTAGCTGCCTCCATCGCTCCTTGTTCTGTGTCTCCTCCTGCTCCTGCTGGCTGGCTCGCTGGTCCTCCTCCTCCTCTCGCCGCATCCGTCGTGCGTCCAGGGCCACCTGCCAGAGCCTGGCATTGCGCTCCCGTGCTTTGCATTGGCGCTGCTCGACTCGTGCCCTTTGCAGGGCCTCCTGCCTTTGCATCCGCTCCCGCAGTTGCCCCTCCTTCTGGATCCTCGCCAGCCGCAGCTGCTCCTCCTTGTGCTTGAGTAGCATCAGCGCCGCTATTTTGAGATCTTTCTGAGGCACAGCGATGCTTGTCTTCTTCCTGATGTCAGCTGTCAGTCTGTCCAGCTTCCTGCTCACCATCATAGAATCAATTTGCTCACCCAGGTTGAAGCTACTTGTAGGTTTCTCATGAGAACTAGCACCCCAAGACTCTGTACTGAGACACTGGTTTTTGAGATCAGCTGATGTCCCACCTGAAGTCCCACGCCCAGTCCCTAAGTTACTGGGGTCCTGTTCTCTCATTAATTGGCTCTTATCCACTACTGAAGTACCACCAACATCTGCTTTCTCGATCTTGGACTCTAAACTCAGTCTCTTCATCTGTTCGGGGACAGTCTCGAGAAACGGATTTTTACCGGATGATTTACTGCCGTCTCCCTCTATGACTGTCTTTCTTTCGTCCCGGCAGAGACGGACACGCCGCCGTCGCTCCTTTTCGTATGCGTCGTAAAGCACAGTGACTGACGCCATCGGGGCGTCCCGCTGCTCTTCAACGAATTCGGACAGCGATTTATACAAAAGTTCAACGGGTCTGATGCCAAGCCTTGCACAGGATTCCAGTGATCGATGCTGAACTTCGAAAGCAGCAGGTATGTCCTGACCAGTCCACGAAGAGCTTCCTTCCTCCATGAAATCATAATCTCTTTAGACAGCGTATCTCGCAAGCTGCATTAAAGCGTTAAACGCATGTTTGAATTTCATTATTTCATACGTTCTGAAATTGACTTAAAAACGTTATAAATGCACTATTGCATAATCTTTGAAATGGAGTAGGTCAGTAAGACACACAGCCCGCACATCGTGTCCGCAGGTGCTCTGGACAGCTCAGCGAATCGACGCTGACATCGCGACAAGGACGCGTCTTTCGTCTCCATGGCAAACAGGCAAGAGAGTTTGACAAGAGGGGCCTCTTCGCTGTCACGATGTAGTTAGACCGCCCTCTACCCGGCCGGGGAATAATTACAAGTATGTCAAATGCATACGTGCGAAAGTGTTTCTGATGTTTATTTTCTTTGTGATTACTGAAATTAACTGCAGACTAATCTGTGGTCCTTTAATGCGTATTTATGAAATTGCCTACAACTTTGTTTTCCATATATTTGTGTATTTTCTTGTGGATGTGTATTTTCTTTTTTCCGACACGATTTAAATGTATATTTCTGTTTTTGGGCGCTAGGTGGCGGTTGTATGCATATGGCCTATGTTTTTTGTACTGGATAGAAATCTAGGAGCAGAGCTTTTAAAAGCTGAGCTGACGGTCTTAATGATTTTTCAGGAATATTCAAAACGGATATCTGGTTGAAGTTTTAAAACAATATTTCCGAGTGAGAATAAATGGCCCATTTAGTTTTGTAGCCATAGTAAAATCACCAGGCAGCTCAAAAATGTGACTTGGTCACAGTGACTCATTTATTTTTAAGAAGTATACCATTAAAATGCATCTGACACACCTTGAAGTCTTTAGTACGGTGGGAATGGGACCCTGGAGTCATGCTGAGAAATGAGACCTCAACTTAGCATCACAATTTCTACAAAAGCCAAAATTGTGCATTCATGCTTTCCTAGTTGGGGGGGGGGGGCATCAAAATTTTGGCAGTAATACAAATTGCAGAAAATTCTTTGAAACGCATTAAATTGCACATAAGATACCACTAAGGGCTAGAAAAATACTGTTCTATCACTGTTTAATGGGTATCATAAAACATTTTTGTATTTGTACATAAAGATAGTTATTGTTGTATTTGTATATTTTTAGTCCAAAGCAGGATGCTAACGATTTCCATTCTCCCACCATTTTTATCACACTCTTGCAAATTCTAGTTTTGCCTAAGATGAGATTTACGGGCCTCTGTGATCCTTGGAGCTTTGTTTTCAGGGGCAGTTATCGCTGGAAGTGACTCCCAGGGCAGCCGGACTAAGTAAGATTCACATAGACCCCCATGAGGGTTACCACAGAGAGAGATGTGGCCCCACACGCACTGGGAGACCGGGGCCCCGCCCTGCAGTGGGAGCATGTGGGCGAACGCCTTGTGGCCAGGCTTCCACCCCTGGGGCCCGGTTGGACATAGCCCAAAGGGTCACATGGGTCCACCCTTTTGGGCCCACCACCTGCAGGAGGGGCCGTAGGGATTGGGTGCAGTGTAGATCAGGTGGCAGTCGAAGGTAGGGGCCTTGGCAGACCGATCGGCAACCAAATCTGGCAAATTTAATTTGAAGGGATTAAAAAGTGACAGTGTGGGGTGATTATAGACTATAGGGAAACCTTAAAACATTTAACAAACTGGGGATTTGATTAACAAATCCATAAATACAAAGCCAGGAAATTGCACCAAGCCCAGCCCAGCTCAGCTCAGCAGTACTGGGGACTGACACTTCCCTTCTGTGGGAGTGGATTCCCACGGCATCCTGCAGTGACTGTGGCTGATTCCTACTCTGGATCCTAGGGCAATTTCCAAAGGAACGACGTTTTGCTTTTTCTGTCCATCCATAATGGCTGTGGCAGCGAAGTATGTGGCAGCATGGGAATCTTACTTACACAAAAATGTTCTTAGGACAGAAGAAAAAAATTATTGGTTCAGAGAGATAACCAATAAGATTGTAGAGGAGGTGGACCCAAGCAACTAGAGGAGTCAGAAGCAACCAATCAGGTGTCATGGTCCTGTATTCCCTAGTTGCTTTGACCCACCTCCTCTACAATCAGGTTGTAATCTTCCTGAATCATTTTTTCTTCTGCCCTCAGAAACTTTTTGTGTAGATGAAGCTCCCACAAGCCATGAATCCGCTGCAGCTGGACCTCTGAATGCTGTAGCATTACCATGACACTCTGGAAGGATTTTTTTGTGAAACTTCAAGTGGTTACAAAATAAGCTGGATTAGTTCACATTTGGATTTTTGACAAGTTACTAAATGGCAGAATAAGGTGGTGAATTCTGGGTAATCACCGTATTGTACAAAGGACTTGAGTATTTTGTATGAACTTTTAATTGGCTATTCAATAACACAACTCGTTACTTACCTATCTTCTGCCAACAGCCATAGCGCCTGCAGTTCAGACTGGGTAATCCACCTGAAGCTAAGCAGGTTTGGGCCTGGCCAGAACTTGGATGGGAGACCAGCAAGGAAAGCTGGGAGAGGTGTTGGTGTGGCCAACATGTGTGACCCCATCCTGTGGTCTGTGTGTGTCCCAGTGCAGTGATGGGGACACTGTGACCGTCAGGTCTGTGTGGATCCCAGTGGTGTGTGAAAATGGTGGGGCAGGGGAGAATTCTCCAGGAGGTACCATCCTCCAAATGGTGAACTCTCTTCTGACCCACATCATTTAGTAACTTGTCCACCCAGACCAGACAGACTGACCTGTGGGTCACAGTGTCCCCATTACGGCACTGGGACACACACTGGTTAAAACAGGATAAATAAGGGGTTAATAATTCAGAGCCCAAAGTGGAATGTAAACTTTAATGCTTGACACTCCTGATGGGCATTTTAATAAGATGGGAGCATCCTGACTTGTCAGCACCTTTCTAACTCAAAGTGCAACTGCTCAGCTGCTGCTATGACAGTAAAAATGAGATCGTTGGCTGTCTGAACTATGTAACAGGTTTCACACTGCAAACGAGCAAGCCTGACCCCTGTCCCACATACCTGGATCAGAGAAATCAGCAGCTGCAGGAGAAGGCCTCCACCACAAGATGGCACACTTTCACAGAAAGCCTCTCGGAACCCATTCTGTGCCTGTCAAACCAATACCACACTCCAATACCATACCATACTCAATACCACATCAAGGTACGTGAGCAGCTCCGGCAGAATGGTTTCAAACCTAAAAACAGCTGGGCCGTACCATGTTGTGGAACATGGGGTAATGGAACAAAGAATAAAAAGTACGTTAGAATGTTCCATCCCCCAAGAGGCTCCCTTTTTATGTAACTTCAGCTAGTCTGATAATGTGTTGTTTCCAGCACCAGTCGTGTAGCATTTAACACTGCTGTCTTTACAAACAGATCTCCATCTTCTGGTGATGATATTACAGCTAAGTGACTGTGTGCCACGAGTGGCTGGAGCTGGTTGGCTAAACCCTCATTTCTGCTTACCCATGGTGTTAGAGATCCGAACTTTCACTGGGGAACTTCATTTCCCTGCTGGAGAAGAGAAACTACCCTCATCTCTAAGGAACTCCACTACTGAATTTAACATCCTGGCTCTACAGCATATAGCCTATATGAACGGAGTATGAATATATTATCTGCAGAGGAGACGTCTGTCAAGTGATCTGATCGGTGCACACTGCATCAGGTCAACCAGCTGTATAGCCTTGTTTTGAAGGCCAGATGACTCCATATCCTTTAACAGCAATCAGCTGCATGCAAAGCACCAGTCCGTGTGAAACCTTTTCCCCTGGGTCCATCTTCACCTACTTTAGCTGGATGGTTTGTCAAATCAGTCACACAGGGATCCTGGTTCCTTAAACTCTAAAATTGTTAAAAACGACAGCAGAGGACGGGCACGGATCACACCAGTCTGCAATGCTACCACACGGTGTAGAGTTCTGTTTAATCAGTTCAAAACCAGATACAAAGGTTTCTGCTACACAGAAGACTAAAAACCTAAAAGTGTCCAACACCTGGAGCCTGCTGTTGGAAGCAGGCGAGGGGGGGGTGGTGCTGCAGCATTGGGGAGGAGGAGGGGAGGGGGGACAGCAGTACGGATCTTCAGGCACAGCCACCAAAGTGGGGATGTCAGCAGTGTGTCAAACGAACACTCCAGGTAGTGTTTGGCCCTGGCTGTCTTGTTTTTGCGCAAACACACTTGTTTCGTTTAAAAAGTTTAAAATGCACCACGTGCATTCTGAAAAAGGTAGAGTGACTACTGCTGCATTAGAAAAAAAAACAAAACAAAAGCATAAAAACAGAATGAAATAGTAAGAAAACAAAACATTGTAAAAGACTTTTCAGAATCCTGAGTATATAAACGAAAAGGCCAGAGAACAATAAAAACAACAAATGGACATAATTAAAAAAAAAAAAAAACATCGGCTCCAGCTTACAGTACTAAAAAGTTACATAAAATTAACAGTTTCCCTGAGCCCGCAACCTTGAGGCCTAGGTCTCTGAGCTGACTGTACATTCAGCTGCTATAGAGGGCAGGGCTCATCAATGCAGCCGACGGTGGGCCAATCAGCAGTCCGGGGCCGGGTTAATTGGCAGGCGAGGCAGACCAGTCCCTGTGCAGGGGTGGGACCTATCGACGGGGCTGCTGCCGACTAGGCCTGGGCAGTGGGGAGGCAGAGCAGGAAGGCAGGGCCGCTGTGGCATCTTCTGCCTCCTCCAGCTCGCCCTGGAGCTCCTGGCTGACGCTGGACTGCAAGGCGGCGGGCGTGAGCCACTCCTTGGGCAGGCAGCTCTGCAGGAAGGGCACGCATGAGCTGAAGTAGGCCAGTCGATTCACCCAGCGTGGGATCTCCCGGCCACACAGGATCTACGGGCAGAGGGAAAGCAGGCCGGTCAGTGGGGCACCGTGGGTCACATGATCCTGTCACGAAGATCCTCACCGCACTGTAGTGCAGTTTTTACTTATGCTGTATGTCAGGCCCTAATGGATCACACAGACATGCTCAGACTTTCTGGAACTGTCCAGCAATCAGTTCTTGAAATTCAGCTGATGAACTGCTAGATGAGCTATTTGTGTGCATTGATTTCATATCATTTTTAGGAACCTGGACAGAACACACTGCTCCCTGACAGCTCGAGGTCACGTGACACAGAAACCTCCACCAGCTGGCTGCCCACCCCCCAACTCCATCAACTTAGCGGTCGTCATAACAGTATTCTGCAGGGTGGCAGTTTTGTGTGGATTCTCTAACTCTGAATGGGATTAACCCAGGTTAAGTGGAGCCTGTGCCGCCCAAATATGAATGCAGCATTTCTCTGTCCCAGGAGAGGCAGACAGACATGGAATAAAAACACTGAATGGATTCCAGCTATCTAGGGGTGCCAGGTACCAAGGGCATGTAACAGGAAGCTGCTGGTTCTTGTTGCCGGAGGGACCAGTTGTTGAGTCCTTGAGGGAGATACTTGACCTGAACTTGCCCAGTAAAATACTGTACAACCAATTGCTTTAAACAAATTAAACTAAACTTGGTGCTTACAATTCAGTGATGGAGACCTGGCATTTCTGCTGGGTTTAACCCTTGACTCAACTGAAACGCAACCCTGCCCCCCCGGGTTTAATGCACACCCTGATTACACATCTTCCCCATCACACAGGAATGCGATGCAGCTCTGCCTTCAGTAAGTCCGGCCGATGTCAGCCAGTCACGCTGTTTCGGTCAGCCGCAGTTTAATCTGATCTGATTTCCCTCGTTTAAAAGGGCTTCGGATCCAGCTACAGACGGAGACCTGTGGGTGGTAGGATTTCCGCCCATGGAGAAGGAGCCAGCCAACACAAGGCTCTCTCAAATGTTAAACTTCCTGGGTTAATCTCTTCCAAGTCCACCCTCAGAGATGCACAGGGAGGAGGTGGGCCACTAATGAGGGTTACAACCTGTTTCTCGTCCATGGACAGCATGAAATCTGAAATGCAAATCTGAACCTCCTTCTGATAAACCACTGGAAGGATGGCCGTGAGTGTGTTCTCCTGAAATCAATGCAGCCCAAAGGGACTTTGCCTTCTCAGCGAGAGCAGCACAGAGCAGGCCGGCGGGGTGAAGTCATACCTCCACTGATCTCACCATAATTATACGTCTGCCATACCTAAGGTAAACCATCCTGTGGCAAATATTAACCACCCGGTGACAATGCACCAGACTCAATCCCACCCCACCCAGAGGCTGTGTGGTGCCAATGTCTGTCAGGGTGACGTGTCCGAGCATGCACTGCTCTGACCACTTCTGAAGTCATTTGTCTGGTATGCTCCCATGAGTCACAAGGATAAGTTTTACTGGAGCCCTGGAAAGACGAATGCCAGTTCTCAGCTCAAAGCTACATAAAACCTTAGAACATCACTGAAAGGCAAACCTATTAGGCGTCACACTACATAAAAGTTGCATAGTTAAGTAACCGGACCAGGAGGTTACAGGCTTTAGTCTACATTCCAGCATTCAACCTCAATTAGAAAGTCCCTAAAGCAGGGTGTGAGATTTTTGTGTTAGTGGAAAACCAGAAGCTTGACTGGGGATAGAAAGTGCGGCTTTGATGGCATGTACTTGGTCTGAGAAGACACCGCCCATAGCTGTGAACTGGTCAGCTGTGTACCTCGTGAAAAGCAAACCGGAGCAGAGAATGGCAGCAGAGAACAAAGGGAGAATGGATAGCGAGCCATGGAGGATAGAGAAGGCATTAAAGACACCGTGGGAAGCACAATGGCCTCAGTGACGATGGGCAACAGCATGTGGCGACCAGCAACGGGGGGGCTTGGCATCCTCTCAGAACACACGGGGTCTCAGTCGAATTTAATCTCCACCCTCCGGTCATTTGTGAATAAGAGTGCCTGATCTCAGACCTGCCTTTTGCATATTTTTGGAAGCAAAACCATAACCTTCAGCTGTTTTTATGATTCATGCCCCCCAACCTCACCCCATGCTTCACAGCTCCACCCATGAATATGAAGCCAAGTCCCCTCGGTACAGATACTGTGAGGAGATCAGTGGCTAAGGGCTTCATCCACTGGAATGTCGCCTCGTCCATGACAAAGTGGGCGCCCCCCCCAGGGGGCGGCCTTACCTCTGACAGGGCCGCGGCCCCCCAGGGGGCGGCCTTACCTCTGACAGGGCCGAGGAGAAGTGGTTGCAGTTCTTGTGCATGAGGTGGTAGGCATTTCCCTTGTACTCCTTGCCCAGCTCTTCCACGATGCGCTCCACGTCCTCCTCTGTGAAGTCCGTGCTGCCCAGGACAATGGCCTCTCTGCAGACCGACCGGGTCACGACCACAAAACAGACAGACCTTTAGTTAGAATCCCATGGTAATGTTTACTCATTTCCCATAATGCACCAGGACACGTTTGTTCATCTGTTCTTAGACAATACATTTTATTTATGGAATGATTTAGCTATTTACTAAACCACCCACAATGACACCTTATGCATGGAAATGTAAACACGTGATTTCCGTGAGCCAGACGAGTCCTGGACGCCAGTCACCCATGCGAGCACTGAATCACTCTCCCTCATGTCTGCGGTCCTCGTGAACCACAGAGGTGAGACAGCTCGCTCGCTCAGCGCCTTCTGCGCAGACAGGTTGGCCGATTGGGTGGGGCTGTGCTCGGCACGCGGCGCCATGGAGATGGCGAGACGTCTGACGGCGCTTTCCGTGAGACCCTACTCTTTAATCCATCTCCGAGCCATGTCCGTCGCCTAAATGGAGATCCCGCGTTTAGTTACGTTCTTCCTGGAAGGACGCTGCGCGTTAATCATCCGTGAGCTGCGGGTGATAATTTATTCAGCGATTCAATTACTCTCTCTAAATTAGGAATGCTTCAGCCAATTAAAACCCATCTATTTTTCACTTGCATTTAGTAGTATGGCAAACAAATGAGCGACACCTTCCAGACCGAGCTAGAAGGGTTTCTGTCTCTGAAGCCTCGCCGCGATGGCTGTGGTGAGATGCTTCTGATGTGAGAGAAGGCCCCAGAATTAATAGGCACTCTTACTGGCTCAGACCAACAAATGTTGCTATGGCTGCATTTTTAAAAGAAAAGAAAAAAAAAAGGTCGAACAGGTATGAGGCGTTTCCTAAATTAGCAGCTCGGAGACACAAAGCAGCCTGAGGTGAATGCGCGGAGTCCAATCAACCAGCTATGCTACCTTGAGGCTCATATTCTCCCTGGCTCCTACGTCTCTTACGGCTGTTTATTTCACTGACAGGGAGCGCCGTGGAGAACGGGGGTCAGGCTGGAGGCAGTGTTAGCGAGGGTCGTACACCTGCAGCACGAGGTTAACCTCCATCCAGAAAAGGAGGAAGAGGAAAACCCAGATAAGGCAGCAGTTTAACGGCAGAGGTGGAGAAGCCGGTGGTGGCTGAACCCTGCTGCTTGATCCCCAGATACTCAGATGGAGGCTGTCAGGCTCACCCCACACTTAACACTAAGATGAGCGGTTAAAGTGGGAAGTGGCAGGGCCACAAAGCTGAGGGAAAGTCCAAAAGCGGCACACTGGCTCAGGGTGAACAAAACATATAAGAAATGTTCAGCATTATATCGCAGTATCCGGGATGGAGTTACACCACTCCTACACACAGGAAATGTGCAGGTCATTTCAGTAGCCATTTCAGTGATGTTAATGTTCTCCGAAGTCCAAAAGGTCACAGAAGAATCAATAAGCATGTCTGAGATGGTGTTAAAACTAATAAAGCAATACTTTAAGGGTTTCAGTGCTCGGTCAATGAGAGCTGAGCTGACCGGCACTGAGGTGTGTGAGTTGTGTACAGGGGCTGGCGTAGGTGCGAGCTCGTGTTTGTCTGTTACAAAAACAGGCCGTTCTAGGTTCTGCAAACGTCACTGCACACCCTGCGACACTCACTTGAATTTGAAGGTCTCCCCCAGCTCGGTGGCATCTCCAGGCGTGATCTCAAATATCCCTGAGAAGGGGTAGGGGTGTCCTCCATAGGCGAACTCTGCAAGGACAAGTGACAGCGGTGACCTGGACCGATGACGTCCCACATTCCGTAGCAGGTGGCCCAGGCGCCGGGTGCTGGTGCCCAACCGGTACTGGGGAGGAACCAGCCATGCAGCTGTGTGCGGCCAAACCTACACATTGCCAGGTCAGGGACCAGCAACCCAAAAGCTTCTGCCAGGGCTTCCCAGGCCGAAAGCGAGGGCAAGTGGCAGTGGACCTCCAGAAGCACATAACGTAACCCCTATCCCGCCATAATCATAACCTTGAGTGACCAAACAAAACCATAACAAAATTGAATTTCCCCTTGAGGGGAGTTAAAAGGTGGTCTCCACAATGTCAAAATAACAGGTATTATCACCATGTAATACACACACACACACAAACACACACACACACACCCCAAAGCTCTCAGGCCAGCACAGCCTTCTCCTCACACACGTGGCCCAGGTACGAACCCCCTAGGATGTGTATCGTCGAAAAGCTTAACAATTATCTGCCTTAATCATTCCATCTGTTCCTGGGACCGTGGGTCTCCATGTCGGGAGAGCTCAGGGTTTTGTGGGAAAGTGCTAAACTCCATCTTGGGCTGAGGGACAAGAGATGCATGGAGGTGCCCTCAAACCCACAAGACAGGCATTAATACACAGCTCCCTACATCTTCCAGAACGTGTAATTCAGGAGAGGCGTATGGAGGCTGTGCCTCAGGGGCTGACCATTAAGTGTTTGACTGGGTGGAGGTTCATCTCGGCTAAAGCCCTCCTGCATTCCAAGCTTGGTCTGGCAGCGGAGAGCAGGCCTCCTGCCCTGCTAATGCAGAGTAATGACTGTCTAATGGAGCTGCTGGGAAAGGTGGCGGAGTTGGCAGCGGACGTGGGTAGCCCTACCTCTCCCGTAGATCTCTATCCCTGAGTGAAAGACCCCAATTCCCAGAGAGGAGGTGAACTCGTTGATCCAGTACTGAAAGAAAAAAAACACACCAAGTTAAGCCTTTGATTTATATTCACTATTGAGGTACTGAAGGTTTCAAGCCCAAGTCATCTGATCAAATTCATATATGGCTTGAGATGCTCAGTTGATGGGAGCCAAAGCATTACCCTCCATCCCTGTCAAATGCTGAGAAATTTCACGATGTAAGAGAATGGAGTGTACATCAGAGTTTGCCAATGGGAGACTGGGCTAGCTTTGGCCACGCCCATCTGTCATTCCAACCAGAGATGGGAAGCGGCCTACGGCTGCTCGCCCACTGTTCATGGAAGCCAGTAAACAAAGACCCAGCAAAAACGTGTTAAGCAGCCTCTAAAGAAAGGCAATTCAAACCAACAGGATCCCCTTCGGTTTCACCCTTCGGCCTTTTTTCAGAGGAGGGTCACACCCAAGCGGCATCCTGATTTACCATCTCCGGTAAGCTTCAGGACCGCTGGGTCTCCTCCAGCAGCTCCCTAAACGATGCCGGTTTCGCTGCCCCATGCTGCCGTACGAAAATGGCCCCGAGTCACACCAGCCCGCTCAGAGGTGGCTGGCATTCAGAGGGGCACCTGGTCTGGTTTGAGTGCATAAGAGTAACAGGTGAGTGGGGGGGGGGGGGGGGGGGGGGGGGGGAAAAGG
>JAODJU010000062.1:3537164-3552576 GCA_026776725.1 Gnathonemus echidnorhynchus | reverse complement strand
CGCTGGCCTGTGTGAGGCAGAACGTAGCTTGTTTTAAACGGATGGACATCTGAGGCAGAGGGGGCTGCTCTATTACTCCCTGCAGGAGCTAATCTGATCTAACACCGCACAAGGTCGTTAGCAAAACAGGGCTTAACGTTACGCAAGCCGTTACGGCTATGGGCCTTAGGGGACACAGATTTGTTAAGCCCGTAAAATGGTGCCGCTCTCCGCTCGTTATTGGCGCCTGCAGATTAGGGCCAATGCCGCGTGTTTCAATCAGCAGCTGTGAACACGGCCCCCGGTGCTGACAGCATGCAGCTGGGCGAGCAGGCCTCTCGACATCCACGGTGAGGGGAAAAAAAAAAGAAAAGAAAAAAAAAGAATGAAAGATCAAAGCGCAGCTGTTCAGAGTGGGCAGATGATGGGGTCATGTGACTGCCGGCATGACGGCATAGCCCGTCAACATGAAGGATGTGGGTCTGCTCGGAAATGCAAACAGCTGTCATGAAAGTGTTTTGCATGCCAGTGGAGTGTCGTAAATTCTGGGGGCGCCACATGAGAGTGTACCCGCCTTGTTTCATTCAGACTAGGCATTTTTTACAGAGAGTCCTTTCTGGCACAGCTGCTCAACAGTAACATCCTTCTCCAGGGCCCAGAGGAATGGAACCCTAACTAGGAATAGAACAATATCGCCCCCCCTTCCCTTAGCAATGGATGGTACCTAGAACACTAGGTGGGCTGTGTGACCAGTGTCTCCCTAGAGCTCAGCCAAACGATGATGTGGTTCCGGGGGGAGGGTGGCCTTGGGGGTGGAGCTAGAAGTACTTTGCAGGCAGCTGCCTCCCAGCCAATGAAGGGAGAGCGTGGCAGCAGCCTTGTACCCTCTGGTAGCCATGGGAACCAAAGGATTCCCCCGCAGAACGGGATGAACTCCACTCGTGAGACAAGTAAACATGAGCCAACCCCCACATCATGCGACTAGCGGACTACGTTAGAAGGTGCTGGCCAGAGAGCTGTGACGATCGGCAACCATTTCCAGCCACGGTCCTGACAAATGACCGTCACTCGGATCTGGCAGCTCTCAAGCAGACTGACATTAGTGGGTGGGGGGGATATTAATGCATGACAGTAAAGGAGGTCCCGACAGAGGTCCACGGGAGGGGGGCCTGTAAAGGTCTGTATCGTGCACCTGAGGTTTAGCCTTGCCTGAGAACCCCCCCCCCTTCCACCCCCACTCCATCCATCACTGTCACTTGGGCTCGTAGATGGTGAATCGCGGGTCACTGATTACGCCGTCATCTCAGATAAGGTACCTAAGATGTCGCTAAGAAGCATTACTAATGTGCATGTGATAAATGAAGTGTGCCGATGTCAGCAGGCGCCTTTCCCAGATCCTGTGGAGCGTATGGCACGTCCGTGCGGAGTGCGAGGCTGCCTGGGGCTCGTAAGGCGGGTGAGGGATTCGGGACACCGTGTGTGTGTGTCATTGTCATCATCCATCGTCAGCCAGGGAAGCCTCTGACGACAGTCAAAAACCTTCACATTAGAGCCACGTGCAGATTCATGCCCTCGACTGGCAGCATTAAGTGGAAATACCACACGCTTCAATCACACGTAGTCCACAAGCTACGTAGCACAGTGCCATCACCAGCTACATAAAAGCTATTGGGGTACCGCTGTGAGCAGGGCAGTGATTGTGAGGGTGCAATTAGCGGCCTCCCCGATCCAATTCAGGGGGCGTTGGGATCAAAGGGACGTCAAAGCCTCTAGAGAGCCCAACCGCTGCTCGGCTAGACGGAGGGGACTCCCCAGAACTCCCCAGTGAGCTTCAAAAGCTGCTGCAGCGTCATGCCATTAATGAGTATTTTCTTGTTTAAGGAAAATACGCAGCTGTCTGGGAGTGGAGCCATTACACTGCCGGTGAGGGGGAACCTTCCCTCCTCGATCAGGAGATTCAGACACACTGCTCCTGAAATCCCTAAGAATCTGCTGCTTTCTTGCACAGACTGAAAAATGGGGAGGGAGTTTGAGGGAGCACCTAAAAGAGGGAGCGGTCTGGCGAATGCAGAGTTCTCATGGTGGCTGGATGCATCGGCTGCTGTATGTTCTAGGTGCACTGGCTCACCTGGGAGCACAGCACTGGCAGCAGGTGGCTCTGCACCTTCTTCCCCCAGAGCAGCACACAGCTGCTGTTAGGCTTGATCAGGCAGTTACATTTCTGCCATCTAAATGTGAAATGCCAGCTTTTGCCATTGAGCACCATCCCCCTACTAAGGCAATACTACTGGGCCTGCTGAGGAAGTGGAATTTATCAAGCACTTGGTTCCAAAACATCCACATTCGCACGACAGAGGGGGAAAAACAGCCGTCACCTGGCTGTCATGGTAACCCTGCACTGCAGTACCTTCCAAGGGCTACTCGTGGAGCCTGAAGAGGACCCAGGGCTCCAAGAGAAGCGGGATCCAGAAGCAGGCCAGCCAAAGTGCACTGGCAGCCGAAGATCAGATTACGTCTATGGGATCCCCGCATCCTCAGTTCAACAATGTTGGCAAGCCAGAGCTTAGAGCGCAACTGGCTTTCAGCAAGGGAATGAAACATGGGAAAAGGTGAAATCCGACCATTTCCATTGGGTCGTTCAAATGCAGACAGTTTCTTCATGTCAGAGATGCAAGCATGAGCCCTTATAGACCATACAAACCTCTCTCGTGCCAACCTGTGGCAAACACGGTCCTACAGATGTGCAGAACACAGATTTGCAGAGAGGAGAACATATTTGCATCACGAAGGCTGTCAGCACTTAAGAAGCAGGCAGAAGGACTACAATTGTGGCGAAGCTCAAAGACCGCACGGGCTTTTCTCATGGAAATGCAGCTCGGTCATACGGATGTGGACAGGGCCGACCAGCCCCAGCAGCGATGATGCTAATTGTGGTGTCTTTCATCAGGGCTTGCGAGCATGTACGACAACCCCGGAATCAGTACAATAGTGAGCTTTTCCAGTGGTATAATCATGACTGCTGCCACCATGATTCACAACATGTTCTTGACTTAAAATGGTCTTTAGCCAGGAAACAGAGTACAAAAACACAAGGTTATATACGAAGTGCCTTTAGCTGATGGAATGCCCAAGTCTAACAATGGCTACTAAATATGACATGGATGAGAGTTGAATGCACTGGCTGGTTTGGGAGCAGTCTCGGTCTGCAAACAGGTCCAACGGCACGTGATACTGGAAGACTCGGCAGAGGCCTGTAGATGGGAGAGCTGCTTTACACACTTCCCAAAAGAGCACGGGACCCTAATCAGCTCACCAAACCGCTGAACAAGTGAAGTTGCTGTTCTCACTTCTCATGAAAGACTCTCACTATTGACCAGTTCCCCTACTCCAAAATGGAACACAGTACGTCTCAAAGGCCTGGATAGCATCCCTCCTCAGCCAACAGAACCATTGAATGGTTAGCATAACATATTAATATGCTCTTATCCACCCCACCCCCCCAAGTCCTAATCCTAACAAATGACACTGAAGCTAAATTTAAAACTATGTACCGGCAGTAGAAGGCGCCTGTCTGTAAGACAGGCCCTCGTTACCTCAATGGTAACAGCTCCACGCTGCTCATTAGCTGAAAATCTTGGCAGAGTGTTGGAGATTTCAAGCTCCCCAATCTCAGGGAAAATCCTGCTTATACACATGCTGGTCATTAATATGTATTTGCCCTCAGGGATTAGCATTCAGCATTAGTAATATTTTTTAAATCACTCTGAGAACAAACCCCAAGGCTTTACACAAGATGTAAGGACCACAAAAAGTGACTGAATCCACACTGTCCTATATTATGGCTGGGGTATATAACAGGCCCAAACAGAGGGCCATGCTTCATTGGACAGAAATTTGAAGGCACAGCCCCTTTGTCTCCCAGCCAATAGTGTGGGATAAGGTTCTTATCGTTGGCCTCAATTACTTCCAATCCCATTAAGGTCACTGTAAAACATTGGCTGGGTCTGGCACCCAACTCTGCGATTATGGGAAGACCCGGTGCGGCAGTAATGGGGCTTAAGAGGGAGCCCAGGGAATCCTCACAAGTTTAACAGGTAAACCTTCCATTGCTGCACCCTACTCATTATTTTTAATATAATCATTATACTCCAATATCTTTGAGTGCTCTGCTTATTATAGGGTTTCAGGAGACGTGTGCTGACATGGTGGCTGCATGCTCACCCTGTGCTTCCCGGGACAGGTTCACTGTAATGTTACGGAAGATGACCAAACCTTGTGTGTTAGAATGCTGCTTACATTTATTCTTAAAGTGCATGTAGAATCGACAGGCACCTGAACCAGCATCAAGCCTGGAATCCTATCAGTACAAAGCCAATGGCCGCCTATCCACCTAAGATGTGCTGGTTCAGTATAGACCTTTCCAATAGCTGGCTGGCAGGATGAAGTATATTCAGGCCTTTAAACCCACTAACATCTCAATGAACTTATTTTCCCCTTTCCTCCATAAAGAGGTTGTTAGCTGAGAGGGCAATGAAACTTCAGGGGGAAAAAAAGCTAACCGGGTAAAAGGTACTCAGAGACTTAATGAATTTTCCCCCCAGGATCAATAAACATGTAATTATCCAAAGTGCTCCAGCTATTCGCCGTTTAGCTCATTGCTACGCCTTCAAGCACCAATGATCATCTGCCCCTACTGAACACCTTATTGGTTCAACATTGCAAGTGTTCTTCTGCTATAAAGTAACAAAGACACTTCATGGCTTTGGGCCTAAGTATGGCACCATGGGAAAGAAACTGAGTAACTATGATTGGGGGAACATCACATGAGGAGAACCACCCAAAGGGCGATGTGGCTGTGCTGCATTGTCAACTGGCATCGGCATTATGATGTTCAAAACCTGGGTTCTAAACACTCTTTAAAGAACCTTTCCTTGCCTGGCCCTGTGGCAAAGTGGATAAGGTTCTTGCTTATCTGTAGAGTTCCTGGTTCAATCGTGGGGTTTTTTCCCCCCGGAATAATAATAATAATAATAATACTAATGATAATAATAATAATAATAATAATACTCCTAAATTATATGTGAATTTGGCGGCAGACGCCACTGGATGCTGTGCCCCTCTGCTGAAGAGGGGCTGGTGTGTTGTGGGCTGCAGGATCAAACCTCACGTCAACCTGTCTGGCCTTTGTGCCCCAACCACTCAGTTTCTATTGCATGTGCACTGAAATGACATCGGAGAGCTTACAGCTGACAGTAAGGTAAGATACATGGATTCTAGCACTAAGGCTGAAGGTTTGAATCCCAGCTAAGTATAGACATGATGCCTGCAGAGGATCCTGAGGTGTGTGAGATGAGGATGGAAGGCTGGTTTTTAGGAGAGAATGTCAGACATGGAAAAGAAGCACCCTGAACATGGGGCTTCTTCATATTACATATTCACCCACCTGGCAACTCAAACTTCTTTCACACCATTACTTAGAGTTACACTCTGAGGGCACCAACATTAAAGGCATAGTCTAGTGGTGTAACAGACCATAACTGATCTGTGAGCCGTATGGATCCCCCCAGCGTTCCGGCACATATGTCAATCACGGATTAATCAGGAAATTTAACCATGATTGTGTGAAATTCAGTTTCACCTTTGCCGTTACTTTATTCCCTAAATCTTGATGCCACAAAAGTCCATAGAGGAGATGCATTCAGCGCTTGAAATTTCTCACAATGAGGGAAGATTCCCAACTAATGTGTAGCACAATGGGGGTTAGAGTTTCAGTGGAACTGCAATAAAATACTACACATATGCAATAGTATTAGCCATGACATTTTTAGTGGAATCTGCTTCTTTCTATTGGCAAATGCTGCTTGCGCGTCTACAATTTTCCCCAAGACAACTTATAATCACAAAAATATCTCACGATTGAGAAAACAACTTTGGCTGTGCTGAGATCACAAGAAAAATTAAGTCATGATTTTGACCCAATGACAGAAAAGGATAAAGGTGAACGTTCTCTGTGGACTTGATACCATATGATACTAAGTATCAGCAAAAAGATACAGACGAAGCAGTTGTGTATTTATGCGAGTGGGCCATGTTTAAGGTTCCCTGCCTTAAGTGTTCTTTAAGTAATAAATGGTAATAAAAAGTTATATCTGACCCCCTTGATTTGCTGATCTGATTAGTGAAATGATCCAATCCATGAGTCGAAAACCACAATAAAGATCCAAACCGTGAGTCTTGGGATTCGTGGTACCCCCTGGGATTTGAACTATATCCATCCCCATCACACAGCCAGCTCTCTGACCACTAAGTCACACAGCTGATTCACAAGCCTTCCTGTACACTACAAATACATTCCTTAGCAAAGATCATTCGGCGAGTCTCATTCCCTCTTAAACAAGGCCTTTCACCATTAAACCACACGCAGCGCTCCATTTCACATACAGCACAATGACTTTAAACACACCTAACAGCTCCCTCCACAAGCTAGACCTATTCAACCTCATCATTGCAAACAGAAATGAACATTCCTCCCACTGTGCAAGACACCTGGTGGCTGAGTGCTTAGAATTAGTCTCATACTTTCATGGTTGTTGGTTCGAGTCCTGATAGCCGAGTGAACTGGTGTTCTAAGCCGGCCGGTCTGTGTGTTGTGGTGGGCAGTGCTATGTGTTAAACCCTGGATTGACTATGCTGGCCACACAGAAGTGATGCCAAGTCTTGGTATGCAAATCAGCAATAGTGTCCCTTACACTGACAGGGGGTTGGGGACCCACTATACATGAAGGAAATATGTATCACTCAAAGCCAAAATGACATTTCAATATTTAACTGCGAGCGAATCCCAGCCTCTTTACACATTAAAGCCCATTTTGCCAAAGCAGACCTGCTATGGAGCAGAATCAGCTGAGGTGCCTGTAACCCTAACCCCCTTATATTCTTTATTTAAAAATGATGACAGTAAGAGGAGTCACACCTGAAACAGCTCCAGGAGAGTGAGTGGCCTCAGTCCAAACATCCAGTCATGTGGACATTTTGGCTCACACGTTCCATTTTATTTATCACAAAGGCAGCACTCATTACAGCTCCAGGACACAAGTGCACGTCCATCATTAGGAAAGCGATTCCAAGCCCTTGGGAGGCTTTGCAGAGATTCCACAAGAACAACGACTTGCCAAAAAACCGACAAGATTCCAGGTTGCTTTCAAAGCCCCAAAGCCCCCTTTATCCCCCAAAGGGCATGACAGCGTTTCCTAGCCTTTATTCCAATGGGGCCTGGTAGCTTTCTGCTCCACGGCATGCTTTGGCTGCTTATGGAACCAGAGCAGTAGCTGTGCATTAGCGACCATGCGTTCGCTCCGGCCAAGGGTTCGTAAATAAAGATGTCTGGTACTCTCAGTATGCCTCCTACGGGAACGGAACAGAAACCAAACCCTGAGGAGCAAAGGAGTTTGAGCCATTTATTTCATTACGGCATTAGCAGCTTGTTTATGGCTTATTTGGACTGGACACGGGACAAAGCTGCAATGCACTGGATGTTTGCTCAAAGCTGAAAAACACCACAATAAGAGAACTTAATCAAAACAGACAAGGCAGCCAATGAAAGATAGACTAACAAGGCCATCATTAACCGACAAATAATATGCACTAGTCCATGAGGAGGAAGAGAGAGACTGGAGGGAGGTGTAACCAACAACCTGGCTCACTTCACTACTTTAGAATCCGGGGGGGGTTTAGAAAACAGCCACTGGATAACAATAGAAACAGTTCACATAACATACTATGATTATTATGGCTAGTTTGTTTGAAACCCACAAGCAAAAGTAATTCTGCATTTCAGTAAGTCGCTGGAATCTTTAACTCCTCCCACCTCCTGAGACCAATATAGGTATCCGTTCCTCTTTTTTTCTGACAGTGCGAAACTAGCCCCACTCCCCCACAAGAGAAGGGAGACACTGAAGATTGGCGCTCAAAGGGAGGCCAACTTTACAAACGGCGGCCATCAGCTGGCTGCCAGGAGCCTCCCTCAGCTGAGCCAGAAAGGTGGGGGGTGTGGAGAAGATTAAGACATCATGCCTGCTTGCAGTCTTCATGCAGAGGGCCAGGCAAACAAGGGGGAAGTTTCTCATTTACGTCTTATCAGCACATTGATCCAAGAGCCCCTCCAGTCTGATCTAGCTCCTACGGACTGAAAGCTCCGGAAACTGCCAGTGAGATGGACAGTCTGCCACCGCCTTTAACAGACCCTTTGCTGGCTGTAATTTGATTTTGAGCTCATCTGGGCCGTTTTAATCAGCGAGAGCTGACTAGGGGGCACTCATACAATTCTCTGCGTAGAACCTGACTGGAGGTAATTTCCGCTTCAACGCTGTGCAAAGTGACCTCGCCTCCCAAGGCATGCTGGGCTTGCATTGAAAGATCCATGGAATGTTTTTAAAAGAAAATGTCTAAGATTGATAACCCCAAACATGACCAGAATAAACTGTTATAGAAGACTTAATAATGAAAGACACATCTAAAACATCATATACATAATTTTATATAATTTTATTACTCAGAAAACAAGGAAAAAGGAAGAAGAGTTGTATTCGGTAACTAAACGTCACGAGAGTGTCAGAAGCTGACCCTTAAGTGTGAAGCTGCCAGGAGCCCCTGAAGCTGATGTATAAATAATTCAAGCTTTTCAATCTTCAGAAATCTCACTTCAGCCTTTACTTTATGTTTCAACACCATGGAACCCTCTGTATCGAAGGAGACCTCAATCATTTCAACATCCGTTTCCATTCATTAAACACCATCGGGTGAGTTTTCAGACCCCGCATCAGACAGCGAGCTTACCACTTCCTCAATGTGAACATGACATCAAGCCACGTGCTCTGCGTTTCATCAGCAGAGCCTCCGGAAGGGTTTACAACTTTGAGGTTGACTAGCAGTTATCAAACTGCATTTATTCGTGAAGCACAGTACAAAATAACATCTAAATACTCAAGCTCTACAAAGAAAGGGTGGCATTGTCTGTAACAGGAGCAAATCATGCTTTACCTGATAGCACGAGCCTTGCTTAAATGAGGCTGAGAAATTTATGCCATTTACAGAAGCCCTTAAAAGCCACACACACACTCTGATGCACTGATGAAAGCAATAAATTCGGGCATTAAACTGTAATTTAGATTAACTTGTGGTTATTTTTATTTGCAGTGTAAAGCCCTTTGACCTGCATTTTATGTATGAAAGGTGCTATAAAGATCATCACACATCCCATAGTTTAGCACACCAGTTTTCAGAGTAAATGCAAGATTACCGCATGAAAATATAGTATTAGTACTTAGTAGTAGGAGACTTTGAATACAGCTTAAATATTTAACAATTTTAAACATTAAGCCATTTAAAAGGTTACTATTCTTGTTTGTCTCTCAAGCAATTTGGGATTTTAAGGTCACGTGTTTGCCTGCTTTCCAAGGTCTTTTGGAAATCAGTGTTGAGAACATGGTGTACACACACACACACACACACACACACACACACACACACACACACACACAGCTCAGCTTCTGGCTACAGGCATGGATACGTGATGAAATCTGCACCAGCCAACTGGAACAGAGAAATCATGACGCATTCATCGTTTGCCACTGAAAGCACAGGGAGAATAAGAGGGACTGGACACAGCACTGAGTAATGTGTTGTTCTAAATGTTAAAATTAGTGCATAACGTGCCATGCAAATCCTGAAGGGAGGGGGGTGAATAATAATCATTTTTACACAAAGTTCTGGAAGCCTGAGTCACGTTGTACAATACTGATGGTTAATGCATAAGACCTCATTGTTGAAGTCAGCTGTAATCAAAGCCAAAAAGTAGATCAATAATAAATGGACTGTGCAGGATAACAGCCTACAGGACCACATCCTGGGTGGCGTGGAGCATCCTGCAAATCCCTGCCATATAAATATACACAGGTACCCATGAATGTCGGACAGGGCTGTAGACGGTTTATTAGAAGAGATGGGTTACACTCCCCTCCGAATACCAAAGACACATCAAGTGTCAAACACCAGGGCCGATTAACAATGGCCTCTCAGTAACACAACTGGTATACATTCGCCATATAAAGCAGTATGTGCAGCAGCTTGTCATGACATCGCAAATGTGTACTTATTTTTTGGGCATTTCTGCTGTTATGACAAGAAATTTCCACAATAAATCGTCATAACAATGGAAATTGCTTCATATGGCAAATGTGTACTTGCACACCAGTTATGTCAATCTCCAAGTATACAACCAGTACAGAATAGTTCTAATTTAAATTTTTTAAAAAATGTAAAATGTAAGCAAAACATCCAAATCATGTAGGTCTACAAAACCCCACTGAGTATGAGAGCCCTAGCAGTTTTTTTCAAATTCCCCAGCTAAATGAGTTGTGTATGGCAGCCACACAATGGCAGAGAGAGACAGGAGGAGGGGCAGGTATTGTGGAAGCCAGAAGAGACTATGTTTCCTCAAAGCACAGTGAAATAGCTTATTGATTGCACTGCCTCTCCTCAAGATGTTCTGTATGACGAGCAAG
The DNA here is from genome assembly GCA_026776725.1 of Gnathonemus echidnorhynchus. Taxonomy (NCBI): domain Eukaryota; kingdom Metazoa; phylum Chordata; class Actinopteri; order Osteoglossiformes; family Mormyridae; genus Gnathonemus; species Gnathonemus echidnorhynchus. Next base: position 3,542,035 of record JAODJU010000062.1, on the reverse strand, counting down.
TGAGCTGACGGGGAGCCCGGCTCTGGCGATGAGGGTTGAGAGAGAAAACAGCCAGGCACAAGCCCCCACCTGGGACAACTGGGTCAGAATGCAGCTCGGGCACACAGCACGTCAAAAACTGCCGCCTCTCAGGGAGGCATCAATTGTGGAAATACAGGCGGGGCTCTAAAGGTGCTGGCACACGGGCAGATTGTGAAAAGCAAAAAACTTCACACAACAAAAACAATCAAACAACAAAAACAAACAAACAAAACACAGACAGGACTCTGCTTTAAATCTTAAACTCTATCACAGGAACAGCAGCAGTTGTGAATGACCCCTCAAACACGCACGCACGCACACACACACACACAACTAGGCAACGCTTATCTTCAAAAATTCCTATAAAATTCAGTAATATGCCCATCAGTCTAAAAAACATAACACATCTAGACACAAGGATGCAGGCGCTCCCTGGGACAACAGGACAACATGTGGGGGGGGCTCATCGATTAGCCCACTTTGCTGTCAGGCTCCAGTCAGAGGGCCCGCAGGCTTATCAGGAAAATGCAGTACCACATGTTTTACAACCCCCCCCCCCAAAATATCCACAAAGAGCATATTCATGGCTTAGTGGTACCAACATGCCCTGTATATGAGCTACAGTATAAAAGGACTAATTGATTATAACACCACCGACGAAAGCGATTTCAAAAGGATCGGACGCAAGCAAAACGTGTTGCGAATGATTCGCCATAGAAAACCAAACCAAAAGCTGGACTTCGTTCATGCCACTGCGAAGCAGCAGAATCTCCTGCGCAGATGGATGCCCCGGGCACAGGGCCAGTAGCAGCCAGGCTCCCCATTCCCAGCCCCAGCAACAGCAAGCACGCGAAAATGACGTCACGGTCTGAGAATACTCCAGTTCTGAATGACAGAGTCGACAAGTGCTGGACAAGAAAACCAAAGCATCGGGTGGGAGACCCTGAGAAACGAACACGGCTCCTGCTTCACACAGTCCACCTTCTACTGCCAAACACACACATCCGAGTAACACATCAGGAAAAACAGATTGCCACTTTAACCTGGAATCAGTCTAATCATAGAAAAAAAAATCTGGCTAACAGAATTAAACTATCATTTCCAATTCAACCTAGATGTCTTTGGAACTTCTTTCTGTTAGAGTAACTGAAATGAGCGGGTAAGACAGCAATGAACTAATATATTAAAAATAATTCAGTACAAAAAAAAAAGATCATCAGAGCAAATTATGTGCACTGTTTAAGTTGGTCTTCTGAATAAGCTGAAACAGAAGGAAAAAAAAAAAAGTCATAATGCTCATAACCTCAGACCGTAGAGCAGAAGCTTCTTAGGACATAGTGCTAATAATCAGTAATTAGCATCTCAAAACCCCACCATCTGGTGTTCTCTTGCCGCTCGCAACTGCTACAGTTCGCTTTGCACAAAACAAGACTTCCTCTGACAGCAAAGGGGTAACTGTCTGGACTCAACTTAAACAGGAAGAGCAACGCAAATCCTTTGAAGAAGTGCCATCAAATATAATCATGGCAGGAAATTCTGCCTTTGGTCAGCCACTCATGTTTCATGCATTGCGTTATGAATGGCAGGTCATAACAGCATGTGTAGTATGACATTAGGTATTTGCATGACACATGGCACATCACTCTCCTTAGGTGTGGAAGAGATGTATAAAAGGAAGGGAATAAAAAGCAATTATTCTTCAAACACTTCAAGGAAGCATTTTGTCAAAGCGGATTAATACACGGCATTTAGATTCACTGGATCCACAAGAGAGCACCTTTATGGCCAACAAAGAACTGAATCTTGAATCTATCCTCTCCAGCACAACATGAAAGTGCAGAGCGGAGATGAAAGAAATAAATATGGGAAAATATTACAGGTAGTTTCTATATTCCTTGGAGGCTCAATCAATCTTGCGATTCACATACCAAAGGCTATATTATTATAGGAAAACTCAGATGGGTGTTGTGTATTGGGAAAAAATAAAATCTTAAACACCAAGCTACAAATGCCCCTTAAATTATGGGAACAACTTTTGCATCAACTCAGCACAGCTACTCAAAGTAAATTTAAAATTAATATTAGGTCAGAACAATGGAATTAACACTAAAGGAAAAAAATATGGTAAAGAATTTACCGATTTATGTTAAAGAACTGGGAAAAAGCTCAGTACGATTAGAACCATATGAGAATACGGTTAAATTGAAATTTCAGGGAACATAATTACTGTTAAGACGCAACACTTTTTCTGGAGAAGATGGTTTTTCAATCGATGACTGAACATCCGCACACTGGATATACGACTTTTCACACAACTCTACCTCTCACCATCTTCTCCAAGGCTGACCCACTTCAGCAATAAATATAACACAAGCCTTACATTCAGCTCTTACCAAGGATCCCCTTTATCTTAAAATTTACTACCACTACTAAGTATTGCTATTTTTAGTAGCAGTTACAACCACAATATGGGTGATAGATACATGTTTTTCCAACTTCATAACAAAGTGTGATACCTCAGCGCATTTGTACAGTCTCACACATGTCAATCTGTTACTTGGAATGAAACTTCAGACGTTTTTGAACGGAAGCCCACCTGTGCCTTTATATTTTGATAAATTTACACACAGTACTTTCCCTCCTTGCCTACAAACCTCAGCAGAGGGCTGATAAGGTCTGGGGGTGAATATTCATCACAGTGTCAAACTCCACTGATCTCTCAATAGGGCGAACAGTGTTAATCTCCGTTAAAGGTGCTTCGTTAGAAAGGGCAGCTTGAAAAGTGACAGTTACTATCGAATGTAGCAAAACTAGTCAAGAACACAGATGTACAAATGTAGTCCAATTACTCCAAAGCCTGTCGTCACTTGTATTAATCTTTTATTACCTTAATGCTAGCGTGAAGATGTGTCGCGGTTTATGCCAGAGCGATCTGATTAGAGCAACATGAAACCTGCCGTCCCTTGGCCGTGCATCCCCACTAACACAGGTAACTTTCTTACCGTAGTCTTAAGACACCAACAGTCGCCCCCCACTTACCATGTCATAAACGTTCAGTATGATCGGCTCGTTTGCCATCGGGAATTTGTCCGTCTCCAGATGATGTCTTCAGGGGAGGGAAAAAACCAAAGGAAAAAAAACGCCCAGCTCCCCCCCCCCCACTTTTCCGTCTCAGCACTTGAGTCGGCTTCAGCTTCTAGTCCCTCCGTCCTTCATCTAAACCCAAACAGACCTTCTCGAAATTCAAATTTCATCCGACTCGTTTTAAGCAAGAGTGTCGTCCAATTTTTTTCTTAATTTTAAAAAAGAAGAGAGAGCCACAGAACGGGAGAAGCCTCCCGGAGCGCGGTCAGCGTTTCGCGGAACAACTCGCTAGCATTAGCCCGCAAAGACATGGATTAGCCACCTGACTAGTTAGCCTCCCGGCTAACGTGTGTCCGCGAGGACGGCGCTCCAGGCACGGCGGCTATCGACAAGCGACACAGCCTCTCCCAGTACATCAAAACTTCACCCTCACAAGTTTAATAAACAAAAATAAAAACAGCGGTGTGTCCGATTTCGCGACAGGGTGGGAGAGCGTTACATTCACCCTCTCGGAGTATCGGCTCTGCGCTGCTCAGTCCGCCTCAGCGCGGCTGCCTGCCCGGCTACCTCGTAGCCAGCTTGGCGATACAGCAAACCCCAGTTGTTTTAACTCAGATGCGGCGTTTCCGGTTCCGCTTATATTTCATTTTGGAAAAATCGGAAATGGAAAAATGACGCCCAGCTGATATTTTGGTACACCCACCGTACACGGCATTCCCAAATATTTTATTTCAGTCTTACAGGTAACAACCTTAATTATTTTTCAAGACTATCACATTTAAAAGAATATGCCATTGGCGGAGCATAAAGTAAATTAACTTGTCGAGCTTCCGAATATATAAATCATTTATTTAATGTGCAATTGGAATACTCCATAAAATAACAACCCTTACGGTAAAAAATAATCATATTTCATATTAAATTGGCAAAGGTAGGCCTGTTTTGATCCGGAATTGTATCAACATGCAGCATTCTGATTTAAAAGCATGTTTCCCAAATCTTGAAAATCAAGTTCAACACGTAATACTGGGCCATTGGGAAATGTTCTGCATCGTAGTTATCTAACAAACTGCATCCATATCAATAGCCATGTCTTATAGAATTAAAAATACAACACGTACTACGCGACTTAAGGCAGACAACTGATAAGCGTCATTTGTAACATTTTGCTTATCTTTAAGGTAGCTAAAACAGCACTAATAACACTTAAACGAATACATAAAAACGTAAGAATACAACAACGGTTTTCCTATTAAAATCAACCCCCAGAAACAGATTAGTAATCATAAAAATTCTCCACCATGACAAATTTTTTTTATAACCCTCGCAAATTTTCTTCCCAAAATAATACTTAATATTTAGACATCATTCCATTCTTTTCAGCTGTGGTATAATATAAATGTGAGGTATAATATAGAGCGCCTGGGGTTTTCAGACTCAAAGCTTGTTTGATTCATGTATTTTTCCCCCCCCAGACATTCTCCTTTAGTTTTGTGTTTGTATTGAAATCAGAATAGCTTAGGTTGCTCAGGGGCCAATAAATAATGCATATTTTAGAATGGCTACCCCTGAAATCAGATACAGTAAAGCTTTGAGAGATCGTGTTACAGAAATCCAAGCAGATTGAGCCATCCACTACTACTTGTGTAACTGAAAAAAATATTTAAACCCGATATCAAAACTGGGGGTGGCACGGTGGTGCAGTGGTTAGCACTGTTGCCTCACACCTCTGGGACCCGGGTTCGAGTCTCCGCCTGGGTCACGTG
>JAODJU010000062.1:3508686-3537064 GCA_026776725.1 Gnathonemus echidnorhynchus | reverse complement strand
TGCTTCCGGGATAGGCTCCGGACCCCCCGCGACCCAGTAGGATAAGCGGCTTGGAAAATGGATGGATGGATGGATATCAAAACTAGTAAATTGATTTAAAGTTAAACATGACCATTCAGCTCAAAATTATGTATATGGATTTCATTGCATTTAATTTTGCGAAAAATGCTCATACATACTCCTCACTGCTTGTTAGATCTGACCTGTTCTTTGAAATCAATCAGGAAATTCTAGCCCCTAACTCTCCCGCATTAAAACCCAACACACCAACTTGGGGGGCAGTGTATGCCTGTGATCAGAAGGTCACTGGCTCAAGGCCAGCCTCGGCACATCTATGGGTCCTTGAGCAAGACCCTTAACCCCCAGCTCTCTAGGCACTGCTATGGGTGACTGCCCTTCAAAGCCAGCTTGCTCTCACCTACAAGCAAGCAAGGGGAGGCGTAAAGAGAATTTCCCACAAGGATCAATAAAGTATCAATTATCATAGTAAGGCTCAGACTCCTTACATGGTCATAGTTTTATAATAAGATAAGATCTACTTGTTACCAAATCACCAAATTTATTAAACATCTCACATAACACTAACTAGCTAATTATATTAGTTGGATACACACCCTATGCTGTATTATTCAAGTTATACAAATGGGCAACAAGTACACAGAATAGATGCCAAAACCTCCCAACTTCAGGAGAAAAAGGCCCAAAGTTGCTTCATAAGCCAGATGTCCAAAAAAGTGATGTCTTTTATAAAGAAATTATGTAATCATTGGGGGGCACCGCAAATTGTGAATGTGTATTCAGCCCAATGAGATTTAACAGAAACAGACTCCCAGTGCTGTTTAACCAGATGAACTTCCATTTAACCCTATGTAGTAGCCAGTCCAGTTAAGCATGAGGCCCAACACATCATGTTATACACTGTCAACATGCCTGCTGTATCCGAAGGGAGCCAAACTGAGAACACAGGCAGTGGTCTCAGGGTGCCAAGTGCTACCCCCATGCTGCATTGGTTTTAGTGTACAGGAACGCAGACCTGCAATGACGTAACAGGTCCTGCTGTCAGGATAGCAGCATGCAGCTCAGGTGTGGAGAAGAATCAGAGCTGAATGTGCGGGATATGGGGGGGGGGCTGCCAAGCTAAATTAACAAACTGCTGCTCTTGGCAACAGCAAAAAGGTAAAAAAGCAAAAAGGACAGTTCCATAATTAAAAAGGAAATGCTTTCCACTGAGAGTACCTGCATGTTGCATTTTAAAAAGTCCTTCATGAATTGCTTTTTTCCCCCGCATATCACTGCCTTTGTGAGAATGTCCTTTTGTAACACGGTGAGAATAAGGCTGCACATATCATGGCAGGAAAGCATTCATACAGGGAACCTGCCTGCGTGTATGAGAGGGGCTGGAACACATGTAGTTGTGTCAGGCATCCATCACATTTCTCTCATTTCCTACAGTCTTTTAATTGCTAAGGCCTTGATGGCATAGGCAATATGCAGGTCGCAGAATCTGAAAGGATAATAGAACAACTATGTAGTATTTACTGTGGGGTTTTGTTTACCACTAGCAGGAAGAACCCATACCTTTGCCTGACTGCTAAAAATCAGTCACACCTATACTGCTATGATAGTAGAAAATCCATCTCCAGATTTAGTCTTCCACATCACAGTCTACTTTCAATATATTAGACCTTGAAATGGTTTTAAGCCATTCAACCCACAAGGAATAACATCTGTACCATCAGGAAATTTAAGCATTGGTATCTCTAATGCCAAGTAACCATGTGAGTACATTGACTCACAATTACATAATTTTTAATTCATATTTTATAAATGGTCGTCTAAATCACCCGACCACAATGATGACGATCACAGTATATCTTAAAGGTCTCAACTGAGTTTCATAAAGTAGAATATTATTTTACTTGAAAATATTGATTACAACCAAGCAGGCTTTGCATTAAAAAAGTAAAATTAGTGCAATGTGTAGATCGATTTTAGTCAAGGGATTCATTAACCATTAGGTCAAAATGCTATGTATCTAAGGAAGGCTTTGCCGCCACCGTGTGGTCATCTTGAGTATCTATAATTAAGAGGAACTACTTAGTTTACCAAAGACAAACAAGATGATAACAAGGGAACCACAACAAACAGATACATTTTCAACCTCCATTTATGTATAAAGCAGGGATGGGGAACCTGTTCCATGGAGGGCCGGTGTGGGTGCAGGTTTTTGGGATGGCCTCAGGGTTCCCCATCAGGGTTCATGGTGTTCATGTGTTTCTTTTAATGACAGCAGTCAATATAACGACTGAACTAAACATCAGAACATTTCTTTTTATGACAATTATCCACAAAGTGTGCAGCTTTTGTCACTGCAGTGCATCTTTCTGGGCTTGTAAATGCGCGACTGGAGGCAGGAATGGAAGGATCGTGACATCACCATGCCACTCACCCAGGAAAGGAATGCTCTGCAAAGTTCAGTTTGCAACAATGCATCCCTCACAGCCTGACATGCAGAGAACAGTTAAACTAAATTTATTTTAAAAAGTGACTAAAATTATAGAATAGAAATTTGCGCTGCAATGAACTTAGGATAAAAACGCCCACTGGTCTGGCAAGACAGACGTGTCTCTCCCTGGGGCAGCCAATGCGAAAGTAGGATATCCATTCATATGAGGACAGTATGCAGTTAGCGTTCCTTTCGGTCAGATTCACACAGTGTGTTAATGCACACGACTGAGGAAACTTTATGCATAAACAAAATACAAACCTCTGAGTCAAGAGTGGCAGGGCTTGGTCTCTTCGAACGGTCATGTTCAGAGGCCGATCGACGCATTTCCAAATACGGTGCGAGTTAAGCGAAAGGCAGGCCCTCATTTGGAAACACATTCTCACCCAAAGAGATGGCAGCTGGCATTCACAGCCAGTCTGGCTGGGCACCATCAACACTGGTTAGGGAGTTAGGTGATTGAGTGCTAAGAAGTTACAAGGGGAAAAGGCCTTGGGGAGATGAGGCTACAAAGCCCACGGTGGACAGGGCTATTCTGTCGTTAGTCACTGGCTGGTTCAGATCACATCCTGCTGGGCTAAACCAGACACTGATTAACAGTTCATCCCAATCCTACCCAGAATGTCTTTCAATGCCTCATTTTTCCACACCCAGCTGAGATTACTGAATAAAGAGTATTCCAGGGGCTCATTAGGGTGTGTTTGGTCTTGCCTGAGGGGATGAGTGTAAGACTGACTCGCACTTCATAAATCAGACTCCAGGATTTTCTGCCATTTGCTCAATGCCACCACCTGACTGTTTAAATTGAAGCTATTATGGTACCAAACCCCACATCTGAGGTCTCAAAACCTGTGTGACGCTAATTTGCACATTGCGGACATTGTGCAAATATATGCAAAATAAATTTCATAAATTATAACATTATATTCTTAATTAACTACATCCCATGTTCTCCAATACAAAATATGGTTGCATATCTGTAGCGATAAATACCCCCATAGCCATAATAATTTTTTAGCCCGGCCTGAATTTCCTGGCAAAAAGTGGCTTATGTGCTACATGGAGACTAAGTTGCAGAGGCAGTTTCTGACCAAAGGGCTGGACCATTGTGGGAGCTGCAGAACATGGTTTCTTGGCTCCAGAACAGCAGGGGCCTGGGTGGCAGACTCCACAAGGACCATATGAAAGGGCAGCACTGGGGCTCCCCATCACCTAAAAGTGGTTTTTAGTATCCCAGGTCCTGTGCACCTCAACTTAGGCAACCAGGTAAGGCCTCCCAAGGTCAGCACCACCACTGAAGCCAGCTGCAAGCTGTATTCTGCCGCAGCAATGGTCAAACCAGGAGACAGGGGTGTGACTGGCTGAAGATGACAAGCCCCAGCCATGCCAGTGAACCACCAAGACCCCAAAAACAACTTGCTGTCTCTTCTAAAAAGCAGTGAGCTGAGCTCTGTCCTGGTGGAAAGGAGGAACAATCTGTTGGAACCTCTGAGATATAAATGGGTTCAATGATTCAATTACAAAGAAGGTATTAAAAACAACTTTGATATAAATCAAAGTCTGCGTTTAATACCCTTAAAAACAGAAAACAGAGCAATATTCCAAAATTTGCATTAATCCTCAATTCAATTATTGCAGTTGTCGGTCTACAAATAGCACTACAAAACTGCCACTGGGCTCCAAGCTGATCTTTAAATCCATCACACAATGAGTTGCTTAGTAACACAATCCAGAGAAATCCAGTAAAACCTAGAAATATCAGGAGACGCTGGCGGGTGCCCTCCCAGAGCGGGCAGTGGGCAGCTCAGCACTTCTTGGATTCCACACCTGCTCGGCAGCGGGCCATGCACTTCTGCACACAACCAGCAGAGGGTATCATGGACAAGGAAGATGATGCCATTCCCTCAGACTACTGCTTAAGCCAACGGGAAGAAGACCTCTTTAGGGGGACAGCAGGGCATCAAGGTCTATCTGCACTTAAGTGCTGGTATGGAAGACCTCATCAGTGCAAAATACACCAAAAACGGTGAGGAGCACAGCACAGGGGCTGCTAGTCACCAGCTGGAGGGGCAACTCTCCTATGCCATGAGGTTTTGGGAACAGCGGCATGTAGAAAGTATGCCAATCAGAAAGAGCAAAATGGCTGTCAAAGACAATCGACTCTTTGCTGATGTGCAAGTGTTCTCGGGCCAAGAAAGAGGGTATCACTTTCACAATGGTATGGATATCAAGACATTTTGGACAATTCTATGGTTCCAACTTTGTGGGAAAAGTTTAGGTATTGCCCTTTTCGGTTCCAGCATAACTGTACCCCAGTGCACAAAGTGAGGTCCTTAAAGTCACGGTTGGGCGAGTATGGTGTGGAAGGCGACTGGCCTGCACAGAGCCCTGACCTCAACCCCACCGAACACCTCTGGGATGAACTACGAAGGAGTCTGTGAGCCAGGCCTTCATATCCAACATCAGTGCCTGACCTCACAAATGCTTTTCTGGATAAATAGGCAAAAAAATCCCACAGACATACTACAAAATCTTATGGAAAGCCTTCTCAGAACAGTAATATCTGTTATAGCTGCAAAGAGGGTATCAACTTCATATACATTTCATACAAACTCTTGCTTCACAATATGACATTACCGGCAAATTGTGCATGGTTTGTCATCATAACATTTTATTTAAAACAGCAAAGCTCACCTATGAATCCATTCCTGTCGAGTCATTGTAAAGAAAATAAAATCATGCACGTGTTCACCAACAATGGCAAATTATTCATATATATTGCTTTTTTATGATATGGAAACACAAAAAGCACCCTCCCATTGTAAGCGAAATACATACATAACATGACATATTTTACTGATCAACATTTCAGTCTGCTGCCTGAATGATCCCCAGTGGGCTGGCAGGTGTTAGAATGTCCAATGAGCCCAAAAAGGTAGTAACACTGCATTATTCCCTGAGTGGTAGCATTACTGTATACCACACAAACATGTGCAAAGGTTTGCTAATATAAAGATATCTGGCCTTCATTGCATTAGAAACCATAGCAAGAAATACAAAATGTAAACTATTACCATACATTGCTCTGCTAAAATTAGCTGATGGCAATAAAACATCATTGTAAAAAGAAACGATACTTTAAACTATGATGTACATTAGAAAATACTGCTTCTGAATAGCTTCACAACACTGTTCCACATTTTAACATCTTCATATCTTGTTTTTGCAGGTACTCACCAAACCCAAGGGTTTAATTCTGTAAAAACCAGGAGAATGGCATTTTAGAAGAGCCTTCTATAAACTGAGAGAGGAGAGCTCTAGTGACGACGTTGCGCGGTCAGTCCTCACCATTTTAAATTGGCGTTTACTGCCACCAAGTGGCAGGAAAGGAGAATTTGCTTTGTAGCGCAACTAGAAGCATCTTAACTTAAGATGCAATGACAAATTAAGCTTGCCCTGTACAAAATGCGACTATATGCACTGTAAACTGGACTGAGAACTGTAATGTATTTGACGGCATGTAGTTATTCCTTTCGATTAAGTTTGGTTTTAAATCGTCTCATTGTTTACAAGACATTCCTCAGGATTTTCCCCACCTATGAAAGTCTGGTGCTTCTTACTCCAGAAAAATGTTTAGATTTCTTTCGAAACACATACTTATAAATCAAATTTTTATTAGCCTGTCATGCAGTACTCTTTTCAAATTGAATATCAAAAACAATAAAACTTCCAAAATTTTTTCAAATTATGAGAATTAGTCTAATAAGCATAACTTGTGTGAGAATGTCCCCGATTTAGTTCTACCCAAATGTTGTGTTCTACAACGCGTCTATGTTCATATTAGATATCGGATCAATTATTTTATGGCGCTTTAAACAGGCCTTGAATACCGGTAGTTCAGTTTTAGTGGTCAGTTTAGCTAGTTAATTCAAAGTCATTGCTGGACGGAGCAACCTCGCTAACTATAACTAACTGCTTTTTCAGTCAGACAGTTTTTTATTTCATACGCGTTAATATTTAATTACATATGGGGAATAAAATTACATACTTACACGCTAGACTGGAACTCTGATCGAGTACATTTGGCCATTACTGACTTGGCCGACACTTTTACACAGCTGAACTAAACACTACTTAGCGAATTAAACAGCTAGCGAATTAATACATTAGAAAACAATCCTCACGAAACAAAATCACCTACAAATCTCAGAGCTAAGCGGTTCATGAGTAAAAAGAAAGCGCAAGAGACTTCTGAAATTTGCATGGTGTTTTACTGCTTAAAGAGAAAACATTAGGATTAATTTACCATTTTAAGGTAATTAGCAGACCTAAAGATCCGGGGAACACCAACGACGGTAACGCTTCCCGCCTTTTCTGAAATACTGTCAAACGATTAATATTAATTGCCGGTTAATCAATCATCCAATCAAATTTCGGATAGCGTCGCGAGACCTGGCGGGTGATTCCTCACAGCAGCGTTTAAAAACATCCTTACCTCCCACTAAAAGTTAACAGTTGTGTTTTTGTGGTTTGAACAGTTTTGTAACATGCTATTCTTTAGATAGCCAACAAGATTTTATTGCACAATGTTAACTGGAATGCTCTTCTATTTCTCTGTAGCCACAAATTACGGAGTGTGCCACAATTACTTTTCTCTCCGGCCGTTTTCTTATAAACCTATGTTACATATAGATATGCATAATATTACTATTGACCAACTGTTCTCGAACAATGTTAAACGTCTTAATTTAAAAAGTGCTTGTCCAACTACTGTTAGTGACTAATTTTGACCTATATTGCGTGCACACGCAGGAACCGGCAGAGGCGGGCATGCACGCAGAGTCCCGGCCGGAGTCTCCGCGCTGGGGGGCGTCAGAGGAAAGGACCACATCTCTCCCCGGCCCTGTGCTTTAGGGGCGTGTCCGATTGGTATAGCCGGCCAGCTACGCACGGAGCCGCAGCGGATCGGGACTCCTGGGGGTAGAGGCAGAGGTAGTCATGTCAGGGAGCGGGAGTATGTGCCCGACGGAGGCGCAGAACGGGGGGTCCTGCGGCGCCGCCAGGGATCCACGTGTTATCGGCCGGGCCGTCGGCAACAAAGTCACTGTGGTGCTCGGAGCTCAGTGGGGCGACGAGGGCAAGGGGAAAGTCGTGGACCTGCTGGCCCAGGACGCCGATATCGTTTGCCGATGTCAGGTAAGCGGAGGGTAGCAGCACGCCGGCATCTCGTTCGCCGGCTAGCCCAGCGTAAGCTAAGCAGCGCGCCGCGGCGATGCGTGACGCCTTGCAAGGTATTAAACCGGTACTGGGGCTGGCGGACAGCGTCCGGAACAAGTGTCTGGCTAGCCGGCTGGGGAAGTCGGCGGGTCTGACCTGGATCCAATGACATGGCGTGCAGTAGGCAGATCCGATTAATCGGGACAATCGCGTGACTGGAAAGCAGCAGGGTGGGGTGCCGGAGATGTTTCAGTGGCGAGCTAGCCTGCCCCGCGTCCCGCTACTCGGCTAGCTAACAGTTTAGCTAGCTTGCTGGGTAAAATCCAAGATGTCACTTTGGAGCAGCGAAATGCACGGCGAGCCGCCGGTAAATTGTTAATGTCACCTTGAGCTCCGCCGCGGTGCTTTTCGCTGCTCCCTCCGTGTGATCGTGAGCTTTTTATTTAATGCTGCGGCATGGTGACTCTGACACTGGAGAATAGGTGCTTTTTTATTTGTCACAGCAGAACTCATTTTGTGGAATTCTCCCTGGTCTTGTATCATAGCTGGATGCGTTAAAACAGGGACGTTCCGTGCTGTTCGAACCGTGAATGAGACTGTCAGTTGCAATTCCCACGACCAAATAAAAAATTTACACCAAGGGTGCTTTCCGGGCAGGACAGACATGCAAAGTCGTGTTTATATATGCTAATTGTCTTATTACTAATATAAGTATAGCTATATGTTTAGTGTTTTATAAATAACACCCCTTCATAAGCGATATACTATCTAAAGCCACTCGTTTTCCGTAACGGGGGAATCACTTGTCTTCAAGTTTTCAATGTAGTGTTGACTAACATTTATAAAATCTTATCAGAAACACGTTCTTAAATCAGATTAAAAGGGTAGATTTCCCCCGCTCCTGCTTGGAGATGTTTGTCCAGTTTTATTCCTGTCTAGTCCTGCTGTGGGTGACCTTGTATGGGGGCTAAACTTCTTCCTCTTTCCACACAACCAGCTCTGAAGTAATTCCCACCCCCTGGGGACTAGTAAAGTTTACCCACCCATCTACCTACCTGACTAATTACCACTGTACTTGGGAGTCTGTTTGCTCCTGCCTAGTGAAGACGCCATGCATTTTGTCATCTTTTAGGGAAACGCAAGCAGCATGCAGGGCTAGTGTCACACCAGTAGTGACTTTTTGAGCCAAACGTACACAAGGAATTAGATAAGACCCTGTTACACTTGAGATTTTTTTCCCCTTCCTGTAGAACATTCGATTGTGATTTTTGTAATGACAGCTTATAAAATAGCACCTTCAGGCCCTACAGCTAACAGCTGAATGGTGTTGTCAGATTCTGGTGAGAGATGTAAGGGAGGGCTTTCTTTTCTTCTAACTGCTTGACACAGTTGCCTGTTGCAAGGAATCGAAACTTAAGTGTGGAACTCGCAAGACGGCCAAGGATGGTAGTCACCCTGGCCTCCGTCTGGTGGCGCTGGGCCAGCAATGTGGTGGTTTTTTTTGGCACTGATTCCCTCTCCATTTCATCACAGGTTTAAGGGCAGCAGAAGACTGAAGACGATGCATGTCGGTGCCTCGTGTTTTACAAAGGGCCGGGTTACTGTTTCCTAGCGATGCACCGACTGTATTTTCCGTGGCCCGTCCCATTCGTCAGTTTAAGTTTATCTTAAACCAGTCCTGCCCGTACAGATTCTGATTTTCTTCATTTAATATTAGTTAGCAGACTGAACTTTTTTTTAAACTCTTCTGTAATTAGCTGAGCTTTTTGCAAGCAGAATATTTTAGATATCTTTTTTCCAGTAAAAATTGCCTCCAAGTGTTGAATTAAATGGGTTATAAATATTTTTGGGGGTACTCTGCAGACAAGTTCTTGTTCGCATATTGTACACATTCCAACTTTACAGTGCAGGACAAAGATGTTAAAGAATCTCCGGACCATGCCCCTCTGCAGTGTCACCCACTCAGGACACTGTCTCTTATTTAATTTCTTTTTAAAATAAAGGCATTCATCCTAAAACGAATAGGCCAGTCTCTCCCAGGGTGTTGGCTACAGGTCATCTGCTTATCCAATGCTTCACCACCTCTGTCAGTTGTTTACCTTTGACTAGGGCTGAGTGGTATATAGAATTTTCACGGTATATCAATATATCTTTAAAATGATGTATAGGGTAACAATATCCTTTATATTGATATACTTTTATCGTGTGCTAAAATTAGGGCTCTATTAAAGGTTTTTAATAGAAACCAATAATATTCCTTCCTGGTTGTAAACTGTGAGATCTTCAGTCGTGACGTTGCAGAACATCCCAGAATCCGCAGATAAAATCGAACCAACTCGGCAGCATCTCACAGGGAGGCTGATGCAGAAGAAAAGGGAAGAATCGTTACTTATTTCATTTCTTTTAAAACATTGACTGATGGATCACCGGTTAAAAATATAACTTCCAATATTTGGTTGATTTTGTTGGAGTCCACTTAAAATGAGGGTCTTTCCAGATATTAAGCACACTTTCAGTAATTGTCAGATTTCTGTTTTTAGAGCCGTTTGCAAAATAAGATTTAGATGGATTTTGGATTCTTTGTTCATAAACATTCACCTTCTGTTTGAAGAGCAATGTCATAAACATAAAAAATTGCAACTGGCCAACATAGTGGAGTGAAAGCCAACACAGATATAGGCATAATATATTCTTGGCCACCCATGAAAACTTTTGGCCCTTCCGTCATATTTGTTCTGGGAGCGTTGCTGCGGTTTACGTTGTGACCCTGTTAACTGGCGACAAAGGCGATCACGCAGCAGTACCAATCCTCACAGATGTGTGCTGATGGCAGGTTCCTCAATTTTGAAAAAGTGAAAAAATTGTAGATATTTGGAATTGTCCTTGCAGAAACTTTAGGTTACTTAAAATATATATTTGAAGAGCAATCTTTTTTTCATAAGGTATGAATTCACAGGCAGCTACCTCACCTTTACAGCTGCATGCATTTGTCATATTTTACAAACGGGTTGGACAAGTTCTTTTCTTCATTAGTGTACATCTTATTTTAAAAGGCTCTCCAAGCTTGATGAAGTCTGCTTCTGTCTTCTGCAAAAATATGTGTGCATGCTACGTCACCAGTCGACAGGAATACCACTTAACCATAACACTGGCAATGCAGTGCTGCGATGTTATGTGTGCTGAAACTTTGTTTCACTTTTTCTTGTAATACTGTTGCAACCTCTGAACATCCTGTCATCACGTGATAGGCACTTGCCAGCTTGTTCTGTTTGTTAATAGTGTTAAGCATTGCACTTGTACCTGGGCATTCATAGAAAGCTCAGCTTAGTGCACTTAAGTCTGAAAAACTCTTTTGCAGCATATCTGTTTGCAATGTGTTATTTGCCTGACTTGTCCGTCGCTTTGGACAAAAGCACACTGCAAAATAAAAGTAAATGTATTTCTGTGTCATGATTGTATTGTGGGTATGATTGCAACCGGGTACAATAAAATAACGCCCGACACTGGTTGGGACAAAAAGTTAGTTGGTGTACTGCTTGATTGGCTCATAAAATTGGCCATATTTAGACTGATTGGCCAACTGCCAGCCAGCATCGATTAGGGTAAAAATCAGCCATTTCCGGTCACTATTCAATTGATTGGTGCATCCATACTATTTATAGACCAGTACCCTAAATAAGGAGCATTATAACGACTTATTATCAGTCTCTTTCATGAAGTGTTTTAAGCTGTCATAAGATATCATTTGTCCATTAGCTAGTAACTACTTATATTAGAGCACCAACATTTTGTAGATAATGCAGATATGTTCTCTTTATTATTGTATTTTTGTTCCAATTGCGCCATTGCCTCACACTCCCTTATATTGAAGATTTGAATCCCACCTCTGGGGCCTGTACTACGAAGCGGGGTTACTGGCTTAAGGTAGTCTGGGCAAAATGTAAGTAAATGAATATGAAGTCCATTTAAACTGTGGTACCTTAAATCCGACAAGTTACCCCGATAAGCCAGCATCCCCGCTTTGTACTGCAGGCCACAGGTCTGTGAGTCTGGGGTTTGTTGTCCTGGTCCTGGTGGAGTTTCCTTCCTCCCACATGTATGTATAAGCTCTGTGATGGACCATCCAAGGTGCAGCCCAGCCTCGTACCCTATGCTGCTCAGGGTAGGCTGTAGGCCCCACTGCAGCCCTGGCCTGGGTGAGTGGATTGAAGTTGGATGGATATTACAAAATGAAAACTTATTTATATTAAAGGATGTGAATTATATATTTCCAATTCTAATAATCTGTAGGAGAAAATCGAGAGGAGGCAGGACAGGGTATCAGTGTGCGGTATCAATATTAATGGCATTCCCCTTCTGCCTGTAGAGGCATACGCCTGTCAGGCTTTGCAGGTGAATTTAGGTAATGGCCTTGATTCAGCTTTTGTGGTTCGGTGTACATTTATAGCTATGATTTTGTGTGTAAACTTATTCAAGTGGTGCAGAAAGGGATAAATTACCCTGTAGCCCTTAGCGTATCCCAGGCGGTCTGGCATTGTACTCATATTTGCATATTTTGAGTACAACAGTAGGACTAAATATGATCCGATGAGACGAGATTCTCCTCGTGGTGCCAGACTGTTGTTCATGAGACCATCCCCTAATCCTCTACCTGTCACTTTGCCAAGTTGAGTTTTCCAAAGCAATGGCTTTGATCTCATCTTCCATGAGTATGTTGAGTTCATGTTTCCCGTTTACACCTGATTTGTCCAAGTTTAATGAGAGGTTTTTGATCCCGTGCCACAAAGTTGCAGAGTCACATGGGGCACAATCGAGTTGTTCTGGCTCCTGTACCAATGAAGTTTGAAACTTGAATCCTGTGGGCGTGTAAGGGAAACCTGCTACTCTAATGTAACAACCATGCTTTTGCATATACAAATCTCCACATAAAGTACTATTTGATTACTGTCCCTCTGTTAACTTTTGGCCTTATAAATGAAACCCAAGCCTCACCCAATGAGCTGCCCTTCGCAGGAGAAGAGGAAGGTGGCCCGGATCTGTTGGAGGGTTATTTACATGCCACTTCAGGATCGAGACGCAGAAACAAATATTGTTTCAGAGACGTGTTCTTCCACACGTGGCATGGACTTTTTGGAGAACACCTTATGGGCTATGGGACCCAGAGACTCCAGCAACATCTCCAAGCGCTAAGCTGACAAGACAGCAGACAGTTTAAAGCTGTATTTAAATGGATGCAATCGCTGCTGAAGCAGTAGATGTTTCAACCATCAAGTAATTTTCATCAGAACATTACTATGAAGTTTTTTCTGTGAATTAAATTGTTCGTAGTTTGTATTGTTTCTGGTTATCACTGGACGTGGTTTAGGCTGTTTGAAGAGGCTCGGTACACTTCACTTGATTGGGCTGCCAGATCGAGTAGCCTTTTCACAGTAAACCCAGAGGCCACGCCTGTAGTATATCTCTCCACAGCGTGCCTGACAGCACACTGGACCTCTCCCGAGGATGACTCACTGAGCTGTGTATCTGGGCTCACTTAGTCTTCCCTGTCCTGTCACACCCATCTCCTGGAGGACCTCAGAGCACCCCCCCCCCCCAACACAATGACTTTGCAGAATTATAGCGATCAGGGAGGTAGGTGGCACATTTCCGGTAGGAGTATTATGAATGGTGACTTAAGACAGTGAGCAGAACATCGAACTCAACATTCAACACGATGAGGTCTTTAGGCTGGAACAAAATCTCCGGGGGATGAAACAGCACTTAATAAGCTGAATCTCAGCAAGTGAGTAAGCATCTTAGAAGAAAGGGCTGTTCTGGGCTGGGAAATGTGGGTCGTTTCCGAGTCAAACTGAGGACACCAAAGGATAAATCAACATAGACTTCAAGTTTAAATGCTGGGAGCTCTGCTTCACGTGCACAAGCAGGTGTTAAAATGAAACATTTTCATCAGTTTTTTTTTTTCCAGTTGGGGCAGACTCTGATTTTCCATACAGCGGCCGAAGGCATTCTGGAAAGTTCTTTTTGTTACGGCACTCAGGTAGATAAATGAGAATTTGCACCCCATGTGCAAACGGGCCGGGTGCCGGTGCAGCAGACTGCACATCAGCCGTCAGATAAACACAGCTGGCTTTAGGCATCGGGCAGGAGTCTGCCAGTAGTCAGGCCCCGGGGCGGCGCACGCCGGTCCCTCCACCCCTACAGCAGGCGGGCTGCCAAGTCTCTGCGGCATTTAAAAATAACCCACAAAACTGCATGTGCTGCTGTGTCAAAGCGAGCACCGGGGGTGGTGTGTCCGCATGCCCATGGGGGGGTTCATCTCCACGTTCTCGTTCAGCTGAGGGATGGCACCTCAGTCATCTGGTCTTCCTCATCCTGATGGTCGCACACATGTGAATGATGGTCGCCGATTATTTGTTGCCCATCCAATTGGCACCTTCTGCAGACCTAGCTAAAGATGAGAAAATCCCCCCCCCCCCCCCCCCCGCAGTTTGGAGACTGTTCAGAGTTTTTCCTGGTAATGTGACTCATTAGTAAATTAAAACTTTTTCACTTTTTGATGCATTAAGCCCATGTTGAGTGTATGAAATATAACTCTGCCAATTCACATCTCACCTTTGACAGTAGAGCCATTTCAGGTGGTTATCTTAATGACATAATGCAGTCAATTCCTAAGCTGGTTGTTGGATACCTGTAAATGTTTGGATTTTACTGTGGATTTTATAAATGACAAAATTAATAATGCAGAAACAGCTGTACAGACGCTCTGAAACTTACACATTCCCATTGAAAGATGTTGTGGTCTCTGTTTTTCCATGTGTCTTATCTGTGCCACACTGGAGCCATGTGCTTGAAGATTGCTTAGTCACCCTTGACGAGGGACATGGCCCTGTCTAATCTGGTTCTCCTTAGGTGATTCATGTCGGACATAGGAGCCTCAAGGAGTGACATCAACACCGGGCTGGCAGGTACTGTTGATGAACAGCGTTCCTGTGGTGCTGCTGATCTTTTGTCAAGTGGGCTATGGTGGAATGTGGTTGGCTGTCCTTTGGTGGTAGCCTGAGCCTGCCTGTGTGCATAGGCCAAAAACCCTGCTCCAGACTCCAGTGCCCTGAGGGATTGTGGACGATTATCTGCTGAGATGCTCTACTGTTCTTTTAGAGAAGAAAATGTGCCAAGACTTGCTTTAGCAAAACAGTATCACGTTGCCGTCTTCCTCTGAAGATCAAGATTAGGACTTTGAGTGTTCACAGTCAACAGGGAAAATGCCAAAGCTAGTATTAACAACAGCGAAAATGACAGTGGCTATGAAGATAGTTTGGAGAAGCTAGTTTGTAATTTCCAGTATTGCCTTGTGTGTAATACTTGGCTAGATGTGTATCTAAAGAAACCTTGCTCTGTATGCTATGTAAGACATGGATATTTTTTGTTAGTGATTTGCAGTTGTTTGTGGTCAGTCTATGTGCAGGTTTTTTGCCCCTCTTTGAACCGGTAAGAGCATCAGTATGAAACTGAAACTGGAATCTTCATTACTTAAAGTTCTGGATCCTGCCTGTACTCTAGTGTAACAGGACCTGGACAATGGTGTTGAAGTAGTGCTTCATGACCCAAAGTGATTGTCAGATCTGTGCCAAAGCCAGAACACAGGAAGGAGCCCTTTGCTTGGTAGTTTAATGAGGACTGCTTGGAACTTTCTTGGAGGTATTTCTTTGGTGTTAAGGCGTTAGGCCAGGAATTAATCCTGCTGTTCTGAGGATCCTTCGTTCTTTGGGTTCCAAGCCCAGCTGGTCGGGGTTTGTTGGCCCAGTCAGGTTTATTGCTGCCTGGAGGGACCTAGTAGGGGATTCAAGGGGAATTTGGCTGCGTGTTCCCCAGAACGGACACCTGGTCCCTCGAGATGCAGTTGGATAGGTTTCAGACCCTCAGAGGGCATTCAGAGTTTCTGCTGGCTTTGCGCTGTGATTCGGGCTGCAGGATTCTCGCCTGGTGTTGAAAGCATTTGTTTTTGAGCCGTTTTGAATGTCAACACCAACATGGTTTCAATTCCAACAGCCTATTTTTCCTTATTCGTGGGCTTTTGTGCATTTCATTAGCTTTATTCAACATCTCTTCTTATTCAATTAAAGGTTTCAGATGGTAATACAAAGGCAGTTCATCTCCCTTGTGTCAGCTGCTTGAATGCCTTTTATATGGAATATGCAGAAATGAATAAATGTATTTTTGTTCCAGTACCAGTGACTTCTTAAGGCTTTTCCTCTGACTGAAGAAGTTTCATCTTGTGTCGTACAGCTGGTTTCACAGCCAGTTCATAACCTGATACGGCGAGCTGTGGGATATACCTAGACAGGAGCAGGATGAGTATTCGGCTAATCGGCCAACAGTCAACTGCTAGCCTTAGGGAAAGTAGAGGAGCCTGGCTTTTACAAGAGAGCTTGTCTAATTTGCGACTTGCACCCTGATAGATTCCCAGAATGGTAACGCACGGCTACATGGGGCCCGGTGATATTTTGGAGCACCCCACGTGATGTGACCTCGTGGGCTGCGGACGTCCTGCATGGGCATCGTAAAATGCCACAGGAAAGGAGTGGCATTTGCACACGCTCTCTGGTGCGCTCGCCTTGGACGGAGCTAGTCAAAAAATAGCCACAAACCCCGCCTGGGTGTGTGTGGGGGCTTGCGGTATCTCTGTGACTGATTTATGACGTAAGTGACCCTATACGGACGTCACCAATCTCATCTGTTATGTGAGCGATGTCCTTCTAAAACCTCCAGGACAGTCTTGGTGTATCTGACCCTGTTTGGCATTTATTTATATACTATATAATATGAAATATTCTGGGCCCTCGGTGCCAGCGTTTGTAGGTTCAAGTCCCTCATGGAAAAGTTCAACTGCGTTGTATGACAAACCAACGGAAAAATCCGTGTCCTGGGTGCCCGGTTTAGGATGGCCACATATTCCTCTGTCAGTCTGGAAATAGAAGGTGCCGGACTAGGTGTAGAGAGGCTTCGGTGTCCAGGGAGAGCGGTTGTTCCCCGGGTTACAGCACAGCCAGTCATGGGAGCTCCTGACAACATGATCTAGGGCGGCAACTGGAGGGGGTGTGAGGAGGGGTCGCGGTGCTCCATGGCGGCCTTACAGACAGGGTCCTCCTGCTGACAACGCTCCTCCATCAAGCGGAGCAGGGGGGTCCTCATTAGAGGTCTGTTCCAGCCTCTCACGAAATTCAGGTCATCAAACAGGGCGAGTCTGTAGCTCAACAAGGACCTCCTTGGCCTGCGGGTATGCAGGTGTCATGTATGGAAGCGACTTATCAAAATAAAAGTATCAAATATGCAAGAACAGCATCCCAAACAATTTCGAAACATGCGAAACAAAATGGAAAAGTTTGTTAAATCTTACCATAAAGTAGTCCCATGATGAGAAACCAATTGTGTGTGTTTTTTTTTTTTTTAGCATATTGATTCATATATTACGGTTCAATTTTTTGTTTGGAATGTCAGTCATTCTCAGGCTTTTTAGAAATTGTTCTGACCAGAGATTATATTTGGAACTTTTTAACCCGATCAAAATGGTGTATTACTCTAAAGGCTTTTTGCCGAGACTGTTGGAACAGGAAGTATCATTAATGTTACCTCACCTATTGATTTTTTCTGCGCTAAGCCTACCTGGGGGTGGCATTGCCGGTAATTACAATTCAACTCCTAGACGACAGTTTGTGAACTATGACAACCACAGCCACCATTATGCCAGTACGAAGTGAACAATGGGAGGTTTCATTGGAAGTTGAGGTGTGCGGGAGTGGTCAGATGTTTCCATACAAACTAGATAAACATGCCATGGTGGTGGAATCACTGGGGGACATTGGAGATGACCTCTGGAAACTTGAGCTTTAAGTGTGATCCCCGGGGTGACTTCTAGCCTACCCCAGGTATAAAGTAGAGGGCTCTTCACACTAAGTATAGCGTAGATGGTTACCAGGGCAACGCTGCCTGCGGATGGAAGACATAGATATGTGCAAACATGACCTGTAGTCTCTTAGTAACCAGAAATTGTTTTTCAGTTGTTTTAGGATCGTTTGGATCTTCTGCGTGCCGTAAGAGCAAAATAAGGACATAAGAAGGCAGCATTATTTTGTGCACAAAACCTGCTTCCATGCTGGACCCGCATTGGTTTTGATAGCTTTAGTGCCATCTGAAGGTGGCCCTCTTCTCTAAGTGCCAAACGCTGTTTTCCAGCCAGCAGCCTGTGTCTGGGCTGCATCTGGAAAGCCATAACTCACCGTAGAAGCTTTTTTTTTCCTGCTTAATAAGCATCTCGGGTAAAAAAAAAAAAAAACAGTTTTTTCCTTGGTGTCTCCAAAGGGCGGAAACAATGCTGGACACACTGTGGTCGTGGACTCCGTGGAGTATGACTTCCACCTCCTTCCCAGTGGCATCATCAATCCCAACGTCACCGCGTTCATAGGTGAGTGCCAAAGCTTATGGCCGCCCGTCTGAAGATGGCAAGACCTGCTCTACTGCTCCAAAAAATGATAAAAACCACCACTGTTTAAAAAAAAAAAAAGGTAATGGATTAGACTTTGACGCTTATGATAATTATACATCATCCTTGACGATTTCTGATTGGTCGATCTTGGGTTTAACCTGTTGGTGATTGGCTGCTGCCAGTAGCTCCACCCACCTTAAATGTCAAAGCATTATTCCTATGACTCCTAACCACGCCCCCAGATAAAACTGAACATTAGCTATCGTCAGGAGGATGTGAGTGAAACCTGCTCTTAGCTGGTGTTGTCCTCATTAGTGAGATGTCAGGCGGTTTTTCATGAGGCCGTGCCAAAGGCACCAGTCGCCTGCCAGGGCTGAGGACCAGGGAGCTGCATGCAGGGTTCATCCGTAGCGATCTCATTTCGCTAATGGTCTTCTGTGCTTATCGTTCCTGGCGACAGGAAACCAGCCTTTGTCGGAATGACAGAGATCCGCTAAGGCATTTTGTTTAGTTTTCTCTAAGTATATTCCGCGTTTTTTTTTGGCAACTTTTTCTGCCTTGCATATTAAAGCTGTATTCGTAAGTTATTTACACAAACTTTCCCAGTCTAATATATGTATTTTATTTCAATCGAATGAATCTTTATGATCATAAGTAACTCTGAGCTGGGTAGTTAAACAGAACCGCTGCACGACTCCCGCATCCTGGATATTAGCATATTGCCTTTAGACAGTATTGGAGCCTTTTAGGAAAGAGCGAGGATTATTGTGCTGGGAAGAAGTACCGTTCTCAAGACAGATGGTGGCCTGGTTGTTCCATCCTCTAATGTTCTAGGAGGCTTCAACATCTTTGAGTCCAGCAGGTCCTTGCAGGTTAATCGTGGTGTTTGTCCAGTGTCCCAATTACCTCCTGGTCTTGTTCTTCAGTTAAAAAGGGCATTTTTCACAGGCAATGGTGTGGTGATCCACCTGCCAGGCCTCTTCGAAGAGGCGGAGAAGAACGAGCGAAAGGGAAAAGGTGGGTCCGCTCTCTCGGAGACGACTGCGGTACCTGCCGTTTCATGAGAGGGGGGCCACACAGGGGTGCTTACCCACTGTCTCACTTTTAATGTTTTTTTCCCATCCGCCGTCGATTCCCAGGTCTGGAGGGATGGGAGAAGCGGCTGATCATCTCAGACAGGGCGCACATCGGTAAGGACCCCCAGCAAGCCACTCCCTGTTCCTCCTCACACCCAAGAACATAAGACGCATTTAGACTGCAGCGTGCGGTTGGTGGCGGTCCTGTGCCGTGACTGAGAGCCCGTCTTCAGCTCTGCCAGCAGGGAAGTGACCTCGGGGTGCGGTGACGTGAGGCGATTGTCCCGGAAAACCCAGAGAAAGCCCCACAGGGATCGCTCTCCGCCTTCCTCTTGGGCTTCCTGTGGGCACTGAGCTTGTCCTACAGTCATTTGTGTGGGAGTGACCTAAAAACTAGTTTGATGTCAGGGACTGGGGGGGGGGGGTTGTTTTGTTTGTTTTCAGCCAGAGATACGAGGTTATTGGGGCCGCAGGTGTGACAGATCTCTCGTCTCCCTCTGCCAACAGTTTTCGATTTCCACCAGGCGGTAGATGGAGTCCAGGAGCAGCAACGGCAGCAACAGGCAGGAAAGAAGTAAGTCCTCCAGCTCTCCACCCCCCTCTCCGAGGCAACGATAGTCCCCCACCCCCCAAGCCGCAGAAGCCCTTCTCACTGCTGCCCAAAGGGATCTTTTGGACGCCAGATGAAGTCGACCTCCATGGCTGAAGGAGGCTGAATTAGTTGAGCCTGTGCTCATTGTTGCAGGTCAAGTTCATGGGCAGAGCTTTAAAAAAGGAGGTCGGAGCAGCCGGAGTTGGAGGGAAAGCCACCCGCGGTATCGCTTACCGAGTATCGCGTAACCGTCCGCACATTTGCAGCGCAAGGCCGCGGGACGCTCGCATGAAGCAAACGTGCTTTGAGGTGGCACAGTCAGGAATCGTGAGACCCTCCCCCCCCCCCACAGGAGTCTCTCAGGGTCCTGCCGGCAAATGGTCTGTTGGAAAGCTGCAGGAAGAGACTATCCCCATGAGAAAGGGGGAGGAGTGTTTTTCTCTCTTCTGGCACGATAAGTTTATTACTGACTGAACTTTTTCCACGGGTGAAAACTTGAGCTCCACGTAATACAGACCCGTATTACATACCCTGTTCATCAAGCCTTTAATTACATGGGATGTTTCTCAATGTTGGTACTTAGCTGTTCTCATTTACCCGCTTATCGTCATTTTCCATTGCCGAAGACCAGTTCCAATACGCAAAAGCAGAAGTTCAGAAGACACTAAAAATCCCTGGATGTCGTTCTTGCCCCTCCTCAAATATCAACGATACATCGGTTGCATCCTCGCCAGACGAGACCAATCCCATGATTCATTGCGCCCCAAGTTCAATCTTGGAAGGCAAGTTAGCAAGACTGGTCTTGCCACAAATACTATCTTTGCATTCTTGGTATTGAAAAACACTGATGAGATGCTTTGGATTTTCACAGGTTTTACTGTGATTCCGGTTAAGCGTCTCCCCCAAGGGCATGAAAACGAGGAACTCTTGGTCGGGGAATGTTGCTTGGTGCACGCAGGCAGACCGGATCTGCCGGCACAAGTTTTGTGTACAGTACACGGCACCCTGTGCTTAAATGATCACACCTCAGTCAGGATAGCCGACAGCCAATCACAGTATCACCCGTGTCTATGCGGCCTTACACTAAGCAAGTGGATTGTGGGTCGCCAGACCAGGTTGGAAGAAGAGGCAGGGGTGCTGGTACCTCACCTGCTTATCTGGCGAGATGGCTGTCATGCTTGTTTCACAATCTGGGCCCTGGAGAGATTAGGCCTGCTCTTATTCCGATGGGCCCATGCAGGAACCCACCCCAAATTTCATTGGCTGTGCACCGAGTGTATGAGCCTGACCTTGACCAATGTCAGCTCCGCCATCACAGGAAGTGACACGCCCAGGTCGTTTGGCGTTTCCAAGTTTGTTTATTGTATCTCTCCAGCTTGGGAACGACGAAGAAGGGCATCGGGCCGGTTTACTCAGCCAAGGCGGCCCGCAGCGGCCTCCGGATATGCGACCTCCTCTCCGACTTCCATGACTTCTCTGAGAGGTAGCGCTGTGGTTTTCTGTGGAACGTCTAGCATGTAGAATCTTCTGCCGAAATATACAAAATCTGTCTCTCTTATTTGCCTCTTTGGTAGTTAATTTAGTAATTGCTGCACAATTTTACCTAGAATAATGTTGAGATGAACTCTGAGGGCTTTCAGCAGGCATATAGTCATCAAACATATCAACGCTCATACACGTTGGATATTCTTTTAAGGACTCATCCGCCTCCTTGCAGGTTTAAGGTGTTAGCGATGCAGTACAAGGCCATGTACCCGACCCTGGAGGTCGATATCGATGGCGAGCTTGAGAAATTGAAGGTGAGTCGCCGGCTGCTGACCTCAGAGCCTCACATGTAGAGGATGGGCGTCTCCGAAGTGATGATCCTGTGTGTGCACACGCATGTGATGATCCTGTGTGCACGCGCATGTGTCTGCAGGCGTACGTGGAGAAGATCCAACCTATGGTGCGGGACGGCGTGTACTTCATGTACCAAGCACTTCACGGGCCCCCGAAGAAGATTCTGGTAGAGGGGGCCAACGCAGCCCTCCTGGATATTGACTTTGGTGAGCCCCCCCCCCCACCCCCCTTCTGTCACACCTCGTACTGACATTCAGTTCTGTTCAGATCCGTGCTGAGCTGGGCAAAACAACCCGTGTCCATTGGATTATTTGTATGGGCTCCCGATGAGCTAAATGGAATTTGATTGGCTCTTGAACTAGCCAATCCACACCGGCTGCTATGCTAATGAACACCCCACTCTCACTCACCAGATGAAATGAGACCCTTAAGGGCAGGGCTGGGCCCATGGGGCTGGGGGGGGGGGGGACATGAGAAGTACAGACCAGTCAGATGCCACACCGGTCGTGTAGAAACAACGCAGGACACCTTGTGACTGGGCTTGTGCTGCCATGTGCCTGCCCCCAGGTTAGAGTTACAAAACACCCCCCTCCCAGCAGCACACCCCACCCACACAAGCCGTGTGGCTGACCTTCATATGACCGGCTTCCAATTGGCTGCCCCGACGGTCCATCCAGCACAACCTGCGGTTTCACGAATGACTTTTACAGCCGAGTTTGAAATAACATCTCCGCATGTGATGCTGTCTCCCGCGCCCTCCCCCAGGACACTGACTTGGCTCCTTCTTTCAGGGACGTACCCCTTTGTGACTTCCTCCAACTGCACCGTGGGTGGAGTGTGCACGGGCCTGGGCATGCCCCCCCAGAATGTGGGCGAGGTGTACGGCGTAGTCAAGGCCTATACCACGCGTGTGGGGATCGGAGCCTTCCCCTCCGAGCAGAACAATGTAAGGACGGCCCGTCTCTTAGCAACCACCGCCAGTCCGCTGCTGTCGCCGTGGAAGCAGCGTTCCTTTTCTTTCATGTGACTCAACATGTGTTTCCAGGTCGTCGCCTGTCTTCTTGAAGCCGCTGTCAGTTTATTGTTAAACGGCACCATCTATTGGCTGAATGTAATATTTCATTTTGACCAGCCCATATTTGACATTCCACATGGATGTTCCAGGAATGTATGACTTCTTTCCATTTCTGAGTAGCCTGATTGGCTGCCTTATGGTACCCACTTATGTAATAATATGGAATCCAGCTGTTTAAAGTTTTCTTTTTAAATAGAACATTATACATAGTTTCCACCTGAGATGCCAGATGAGGCACCTTAAATGGTGACTGAAATGAAGTCAGCGGGACCTCACATGGGAGGCCAGTGTACCCAGCAGCTGTCTGAAACTGCGCAGACTGGTTTCCGAGATCTGGCCCGACGTTCCACTTTGCCTTCTTTGAAGGACGTCGGTGAGCTCCTGCAGACCCGGGGGAAGGAGGTGGGCGTGACCACGGGTCGCAAGAGGAGGTGCGGTTGGCTGGACCTGGTGCTAATTAAATACGCCCACATGATCAACGGTTTCACTGCGTAAGTGGCACTCGGCCGCCGTCGCCTCTGCAGCACTGTCCGGTTCGCACTTTCTCTGCGGTGCCAGCGTTGGGCACGCTTGGCATGTGACACCGAGTCGAAGGCCTCACACATTCAGACCGATAGCCACTTTTTTCATATCACACAGTATCTGCAAGTTTTTTGTTTCACAGTAAACAAACAAAATTATCATGCTTGTAGGTCAGTAAGTATTCTCACTGCCTGCGTTTATTTCTGTTTAACTCCTGTTCTGTAGATCTGACCATCTTGTTATTAATACAGACGGTGACCTACATTTTTCACATTCCCATGGATATTGGGGAATATTTCACTGTCTGTATCGTTGTGGCCTGTGTCAGTGGTTGGGAATCAGCTGAGCAAATCGGTTTAATTTGGTCACTGTTTCTTCCTCATTGTCATCCCACAGGCTAGCCCTAACCAAACTGGACATTTTGGATGTGTTTTCTGAAATTAAAGTTGGCGTGGCTTACAAGGTGGACGGCGAATTAATACCTCACTTCCCAGGTGACCATTCAGTGTGCTTTGTGCTATGAAACCCACCGGCTCTCTTTCTAAGGATTCTTTTGTGGGTTTATTGGTGGTTAATTATTAACTTTATTGGACTTGTTAAAAAAAGAACGGAATCAGTGCGAGTCCCCATGCGCCTGAGGGAAGGGCTCCTTTTGTCTTCTCATTCAGGGTTTGGCTTCGTAGTCTTTTCGGTTGCGAGGACACACAGAGACCTCTCGTTACCATGCCAACCACGTCCAGCGCTACCTTCTGTCTTCCAGCTAACCAAGAAGTCTTACAGAAGGTGGAGGTGCAGTATGAAACGCTCCCTGGCTGGAACAGTGACACCTCTGGCACGAGGACGTTTGAAGAGCTGCCTGAGAAGGCCCAGAAATACGTCTCCTACATCGAGTCATACCTGGAGGTGCCTGGTGAGGGCCGTCCCCCCGTTAAAGCAGTGATGTCACTCATTCATATGATTACCTTTTCGTACGAATGGCAGGTCCCTGTATTATTATTTCAGAGCCGTCTACCTATCTTTAGTATGTCGTACGCCCCATGGAGGATTGCCCTGTATACCTACATTTGGTGTGGCTCCGAAAATCACAAGAGAATGATCACTTGACTATCCATCTTGTCTATCTGTGCCCTGACCGACATCCCACAATGAATGGTCCCCATGACAGCACCCTCTGTAGTCTAAAACCTCCAACCATGTGACCTCGGTATGGCCTTGGGTTGTTGGTTTTCTTGCAAC
Source organism: Gnathonemus echidnorhynchus (assembly GCA_026776725.1). Classification (NCBI taxonomy): domain Eukaryota; kingdom Metazoa; phylum Chordata; class Actinopteri; order Osteoglossiformes; family Mormyridae; genus Gnathonemus; species Gnathonemus echidnorhynchus. Next base: position 3,512,518 of record JAODJU010000062.1, on the reverse strand, counting down.
TAGGACTAGAACCTGTTTGAGTTCCTCGAACATGGTCACCCCCCCCCCCTTCTCTTCTGCAGTGCTCAGCATTGCGTGGTGGAGATGAATGACCTCTGAGAAGCAGTTGCCATGGTTACTGTTGACATCATCGTGACATCATCATGAGGTCATGAATGGGGAGGGCTTGGCATTCAGTGAGGTGTCTCCCTCTCTCTCTCTCACAGTCAAGTGGATCGGCGTGGGCAAGTCTCGGGAGTCCATGATCCAAGTCTTCTGAGGGGCCTCGCTGCTCCCGGAAGAGGGCTGCCGCCGGCCCATCTGGACGTCCCACTCCTCCCTCCCCCTGCCCCCCCCCCTGCCAATCAAGGCCATGGGGCTTATAAGGTTTGGGGGACCACAGAGGCACCTAGCTACATATGGACACTTCTCTGTGTGGGGACCGCTTTGTCTTCTGTGTGATGCCAGAGGGACAGTGGGTCAATCAGGGGTCGGGGGGCCTTTTTGGAGCAGATGAGTTCATCTGCTGAGCACATGCAGGTCTCTTCTTTACTGTCCCAGGGCCGCTAAACCCTTGGCTCTGACTGGCAGTAACATAAACAGCAACAATAGTAATAACAGAAATGATTATATTCTTAAAACATGGATGGCTCCTCCCTCCCCCACCCCCCACTCACTCCCGTTCTCTCCCGGTCTGGGAGGCTCCGGAACCTCGGAATCTAAAAACGGAAGCACGTCCGCATGCCGTGTGTCTTGTAGATGTCTAGTTTCGCCTCAGCTTGGGAAATGTCCAGTTTTCATTCTGCGTTCTCCGTTGTCAGTCTGTCCTTTGGGAACATACAGGTGCGTGCATGTGTGTGTGGTTGTGTGTGTGTGTGTGTGTGCGCGCACACGTGCGTGCATGTGTATAAGGAGACCTTTATGATATAAAAAAATTTCAACCCCACAATGCACTTTCATCTGTCACCTAACCAGCCGTCGCAACGCAAGTTCATTGCTGAGACATATTTTTTTTTAATGTATTTTTATTGGTGTATAAGGTTTTAGATCTGGCTGTATTCCTGAAGGTACCATGTGGGGGTCAAACTGGGTTCAGTGCTTCCCAACCTCTGTAATCGTGACTTGAACACAGATTGGCAACTCGATTGGCTGCTGTGCTCGGAGGTCCCTCACGTTTTTGAACAGAAATCACACTGTGGTAACGAGTGCGACCCGGCATCCGTGACAGTCATTTCCAATGCATCGGCCCAAAGAATGCCCATCTTATGCCTCTGTTTATATTCTTTAGGGAAAAGGGAGGATAATACTATTTAATGAGGTCAGAATGGCCTGTGAACACCATGTTCTACCATGTAAAATTCAAAACATCAAAACACTCGATGCAGGAATGTGTTTTAATATGCAGCCACTGTTTGGCGTGTTCTGGTTAGTCCTGGTTTTTCTTTACTGTTTATATATTTTTTAAACATTTTATAGTCACCTGAAAGATCTTTATTCTTCCAAGCAACACGTGACTGCACCAGCTGTACCGTTCTGTAAATGTGTCAAATATATGCCGCAGATGCTTCCAGAATGTTCTGATCCACTTGAGTCGTCCAACCTCATCTCTTGACAGTTTGAATAAATTAATCCACCGCTTTCTTTTTTCTCAGAACTGCTAAGAATAAATGTTTTTCTATTCTTTTGTGCTGATCAAAAACGACAGTCTCGATGTGACCGGAAAGAGTTCAAAGTCGATTGGCTGAATGCACTGGCCGGTGGCCAATCAAAAGGGTTGACTGCATCCTTTAACACTGTTCCATGTGGACAGGGGCAAGAAATGAAAAGTTGCTCTCCAGATAGTGAGGCAGAGGAATGTAGAGGAACTAGCACTTTAATGATTGAGTGGATTCAATACTGTATTCTGATGCATTGAATAACTGGATATAAATCATACAGAACTGGCTGTGTTTTTCTGTCTGGGTTCACAAACTGCTTTGGTACAGATGTGTGTTTCATGCAAAGCACATGGAACCCAGAGATCTGAGATTAGACAGGACACCTTCCCCCAATTTAAACTGGAGTTTTTTGTTGTTTTCTAGTTACACTGGTCACTGGTTTACCACACAAAACTGGTATTAACCCAGTATTTTCAGAGTACAATCATTCAAGAATCCATTGAAATGCTTTGGGAAATAGCAAAAGGAGATCATTATTAAGTTGCAGGTGAGTCAGGTTTGAGACGAATGTAATGACAGCATTTAAAGCTGCCAGTCAATGTTTACATATGAATTATATACCTGTTACATGCACACTTACATATACAGTATGTATGTATTAGAAAAGTCAGTGATGAGTTTGTTTTTCTGAGGAATCTCAAACCACAGGTGATCACGAACACACCCTACCTGCACCAGCAGAAGCACATGCAGATGTTGACAGTTAATAACATGCTTTTAGGTGCAGCTGTGTGGTTTGGTCAGTAGCAAACGCCAGGAGGCGTTTTAGAAGTGTGACTGAGCAGGCGGGGATCTATTTAAAACTCTGGTGTGCGCTAAGTCACTTCAGTGTGTGTTCTAGCTAAATTAAGTGCTACTGAATGAAACATCCCAAATGAATTGGGTAAATTGAGTAAATGTGCATTCTGCAGGCTGGGTTCTGGATATGTTACCCTATCTGTCTCCCGGTGGGGGGGGCAGCTGCTTCATTTACCTTCATGGGGAAACTTGATATGATTGGGCCAGATCCAGCCCACCCACAACAGGACATCACAGGAGGACTCACGATGCACAGGCCCTGGGGGTTGGTCAGCTGACGACACAACACAGGGTTGCCTGGCAACCCCAGTGTGCCCTCCTACCTCTGCAGGGATGTCATGATGAAGAGTGTTTTAAGAGATGACAGCTTCATTAGTTTAAATGCCTTGGCGAGAGAGTAAAAGTTTTCAGTGAAGTATTTTTGTCAAAATAATGATGTTTATTAATCAAGAAAATTACCCGAGCAATGCAGTACCCATATATCACCGACATTGCTAAGAACAAAGTGTCGTTTGCAAACTTTCTTATTGGTAACGATGCTTGTCCTTCAATGAACACAAGAGGGCGCTCATTCCTTTGAAATAAAGATTAATGAACTATTTCTAACGACACCCCATAGTTTAATGTTTCGTGCCATAAACACAATATGTTTTCTGCGTATCAAATATCTCCGTTAGTGGTTGCCAAGCTTACTGATGGCTTTATGTGTTTATGTCTTTATGTCTCAGGTACTCGATGGCGGATTCTGAGAATCTTGCGACTTCGCTGCTCTGTGGGCGTCGTGTAACGGGTTGGACGCTAAAACACCTTCCGAACGAGAATCTCGAGGTGAACATTTATTTAATGTTGCTCGCATATTGGAGAATGGGGGGAGCATTATGAGAGATTTCGAGTTGCTGGCTTCAGGTTTTCAGAGAGGAATTAGCGGAAGAGAGACAAGGCAGTGAGAAGTGTCCGTCGGGTCACGCTACGGCGTTTTTGAAGGTCACGAAGCGACAGCTCGTCCCACAACCTTGGCAGTGGCCCTAGACTGAAGTGAAACTCCTCTCCTTCCTCAAACACGAACCGTGACAGATAACGCCTCAGGTCAGACAGGACTGACCTGCATGCACCATGCTTGTCAGGGTCGATGTACCAGTTACCATGAGACCGGAAAGCAGCATCGAAACCACAGCAGCCCTTACATGAGAATGCGGTTACAGTGGACACCACGATGTAAGCAAGAAGAAGAAGAAGAAAGCTAAAGGGAATTTAGATTGTGTTCCCCACACATAGTGTACTGTGAGTGCTATTTTTAATTGGCCGGTGGGTGTCACGTGGTACTTTGGGGCCAATCC
>JAODJU010000062.1:3490820-3501346 GCA_026776725.1 Gnathonemus echidnorhynchus | reverse complement strand
GGGATGAGGGGGGGGGGCAGGCGTTGTAGACCCCTCCTACAGAGACGAAGACATTCAAGTTCGAATTGCGTCCCCCGTCTTTTGTTCGAGGATGCTGAGTAGACCGGCTCTTATGGGACAAACTGCCCCCCCCCCCCAAATCAACTCCCATCACGCCTCTCGCTGCTCACCCGACGGCTGGCAGCACCCCGCATTGTCCAGGCTGAGACAGCGCTTGCTGCTTGCCTTCTGTCTATGGGAGTTGGACGCCTGACAGTACGGCTCTTATTAATACATAGACGATCTGAACAAGAAAGAAATCACCCCCCCGCCGCCTGTCTGTGTCACCTTTCCTTTTATCTCCTCTCCTCTGTATACTTTTCCTGCCACACACGTTTCTTTTTTAATCCAACAAAATTCCAGTTTTCCCTGATCCCCTTCCTCTAACGTTTATTAAGTCTGACTTAAAGCAGTCAAGTTTTTGTCTATTTAATAACTGAAACGTGTACTTCAGTTTGCCCAACAACCTCGAGCTGACAAGCAGCACCAGTTGTCCAATTTTTTTAACTATTCTGCGCAGAAAATCGGTTCAAAGCGATGAGGAGCCGAAAATACACCCTAATTATTAAAGTTACATTCGCCTACATCTGTAGGCGGTTCCGAATGGACCACGCGAAATGGCTGGGATCTCCGGTCCGTCTGGCAAACTCTCGCCATCGCCTTTCTCTTCGCTCCACTCGAAGCCTTTAGCGAAATCGTGCCCCCCCCCCTCATTAAGCAGCCCACAGTGGCATGTGGGTTATTAACTTTAGCATCGCGCTCCGCGGCCATCTCTCGCCGCGGATGCTGTGTGCACCCCTCCCTCCCCCCGCCCGGACTCCGGAGCTCGCAGCCTGCTGGCGCGGTGTTTCGCGCAAACTTGCGCGTTTGTGGCAGCGGCCGGGAGCCCAGGCTGGTCGCGGGGGCTCTAACATGTTGAGCCCGCTGCCCTTCGGCACAGCCAAATGTTTCCGCAGCTGCCCTTTTGTCCCCGTTCCTTAAGTAAACAAAGGACAGATACAAATTAATGACCTAAATTTACAGGCAAAATATACAGCTACGTCTGAGGGAAAACTATTTTCTAACAGCAGATGCAAAATGTTATAGCTTTGCAAACAATAAACGAGTATATTACATGATCATTATTATCAATATCTAAATGCATACCCTTACGCGACACGGAGTCGCTGCTTCTCTAGGCTTTATTTGATTGGAATCAAAATCCAACTGCTTAACATTACTCTGTAAGAGAAAAATAACTCTACAACCAAATGCTGCACTTTGCACAAATTAATACATAAACGAAAAAGTAGATTCTGTTCTATGAAAAGGTTTTTCATACAAAGCCAGGGGAAAAAACGTTACCGATTTGACGTCGTCGAGGCTGTAAAATTTTAAGAGTGAATATGGGTTTATATACTTACCTTCTGATGGAAAGATGTTAAATAATCGATTCGCATGAAATTTTATAAACCATAATTGCTACTACTGCTATAACTGACGGGCGTTGGGCTGTCGTTAAACAGGGAGCCAACAAGTTGGCTAATGATGCTTCTTCGTGATACGGTAGATTGTATTGCTTTTTCGGCCACCTTTTGAAATTAACAATAAAAATGCTTCAGTAATAAATGTTCTCGCATCTCTTTATAGTGAATGAAACTGTGTATGATATTGGCAAAGCACACTTTTCCGTGAAGCACCAAAAAAAGTGTCGTCTTTCAGTACCACGGCGGAGCTTGTGGCTATTTATCTTTTTATATTTATTTTTAAAATGTTTTAAGAATGTGCTGGATGGAGCATCGGAGGTGAGCGGCGCACAGTACGCCATCTGTAGCGATGCCCCCGATGAATAACACGTACTGACATCAAAGTGGTCAGCCCTCGATGCATCTGTAAGGCCAGGTTTGCGAGCAGCGAGACATTGGACAACACTGATTTTTTTTTATTCTCTGGGAAACCGTACATTAAGAAGTGTTTGGCAGGAGTGCGCGTATGTGCGGGTGTGTGTGTGTGTGTGTGAGAGTGTATTTGCACGAAGGGGGCGGGTGCTCATCCAAGCTGGTGCACATTTTCGTAGGTGCTGCCCACGCCAAAAAGAGAGATCCAGCTCACATCGGTAACCTACTGATAAACAGGTCTCTCTCGGCATTAAATGCAATAAAGGTTTAATAAACAAATAAGGAAATTATATCTAGGTTCGTCCTAATTCAATTTTCTGTCACTTAGGTTTAGTCTGGCAAGCTGTCCGTTCTGATGCACCTAAAAACGCTAATCAAATCCGTTTTATGCCTAGCTGATGCCACCGTGTTGTTACATTCAAGGTTTCACCGGGAGCCATTGAGGCGCTACCTGTCAAGGTGGAAATGTTGAGAACTGATTTCATACACTAAACGTTATTTATCGATAGAGTTAGACTGTTAGAGGGAGATGAATGCTGGTCTTCTTCCAGACATGTCCTGCGATGATGAAGCGCAAGCGGCATGCATTGGTCCGGCTGCAGGACACGTTCATGCAGCTATAAGAGGCATGTCGCTGTGACGCGCTTAAAAGGTTCACCTCTAGGTAACGTAGAATATACATATATCTAGACATCGTTCTAGAAACTAGAACTGCTCTGACAAATGACGTAACAAGGTAAACATTCCAGTTCGCACGCATTACTGATGACATTTGGGTGAGCAAAAAGTAATACCGTGGGAAGGCACTGAGTAATTTTTCTGGCTTTTGAAATCCAGATGGTTAGTCGTGCCCCAATATCCGTACCACGCATGCAGATTTCATATCTGTATTGCTGTTTAACTGTCCCCCCATATGCAAGTAATTATGCAATTCAGTGCTCAGTAAACAACGGAGAGGGGCATGCTCCCACCGCCACCAGAAACCTACAGTGATTCCCCTTACGCATCTGTCTTCATGAAGAAAGCGAAACTATTGGCTATTTCAAATATGCCAGGCATTTTGTATTATTTACTGTAATTCTAAATGTTCTAAAGACAAACCAGAGAGCATAATTAAAGCCTGGCTTTGATTTTGACACATAGTCTCATATTCCTATTCAAAATTCTCCTCAGTCTTTCATTTTAATGTATGAAAAAAACATATATTTGAAGAACTTCCCAAAATATTCAGGTATAGTCCAGGTAAAATGTACCCTCTCGTGGCACAGAGAAAATAAAATAAAATTTAAAAAACATGATTGTGTGTTTAAAGGAATAATTAAAGTTTCAGCAACAAAAAGGAAAAATCACGTTTGGACCCATATATCATCGATCACACATCCACTGGAAAAAAGTACTGCAATATGCAAGTGAGGTTTCAGGTTCTTATAATTTATTGCAGTTAGCACACAATTTAAAAATTTCACCAACAGCACACCAAAAAGTACAAAACTAAACAGGCTCATAAATTACTCCCCTTGAGAAAATAAAACATACTATGATTGTCAAAGCTAAATGTCTACATCCAAAAAATAAACAATGAACAATGTCAATGGAACAACACTTCAGAGGGATGGCCAATAAAAGTGAGTATTCTGAATTAAATCAGCTTCTTTTCAGACAGTGATTGTCTTTTTCTGACAATTATTTTCATTCTCCCTTTCCTCTTTACAGTGTCCCCTACATTTCAACCTTTTTTCTTTTTTTTTAATTATTTTTTCTTTTTTTTTTTTACACCAGACCTTTCCTGTTTTCAAGTCACCAAAGATAAATGGAGATGCTTAACAGGTTATTTTTTCACAGCTTTCTTCTGTTAAGGAAAATATCAAATAAAACAGTCCAGTAATACACAATTTGATGCCAGTAATAACCTTCAGAACAAAAACAAGCTGTTTACAGTAGTTTAAGGCGGTCAAGTACAATTAAGAAAAAGTAAGCTTTAAAAAAAAAAAAAACAAGAACTAAACCACAGATGATGTTTTTTTCCATGATATTCCATACAAATTACTGGTGAGTGCAAATGGGGGAGAATTACCACTGTGCAAAATGCTAATTGCCATGTGCGACGTGTACGGAGTGTGGCCTTCACCAGCTGATGTAGCTCTCACATGCTCTGCAGAGTAAACCAACCCCCTGAGCATGGAAAGACTAGCCAGTCATCCCAGCAGTAGTACAGAGCCCAGCACCTCTCGTGCATACAAGGGACCTCCTGTCAAGCCAAAGCTTTAGCATTTCGTCTTTCACCTCTCAACCTAGGGCAGGGATTTTCTATTTATTTATGTTTAAATAGTTATTTTTTTCCCTTTTCTCCCAGAGAGAGAGAGAGAAAGAAAGAAAGGGAGAGAGAAAGAGAGAGAGAGACAGAAAGAGAGAGATAGAGAGCGAGCGAGAGCAAGTATGATCCAGGCTGTGCGGCCTTAATGCGTCTTGGAATTTCTCAGGAAAATTGCGGACAGTTTCGCTGAAGGGAATATCGACTGTGAACGTTCACGAAAGCACAAAAACGCGAAAGCCACATGTCGAGCCATTTTATACAGTTTTGTTAGCACCATTTCTCCCCCCCCCAACAGGAAGCAGTTCTTTGAAAATAATCCTTTACAAAACATTTGTGTCCAATTGAAACACAAAATCGCTAAAGATAATTCTGCCTTCTGTTATTCTAAAGATTTTCTCTGATGTATTAACAACCCCAAGGGCTTTGGAGCAAGACATGTTTGTTTCCATAAAGGACTTCCATACCTAGAGAGACATCTAAATGAGGTTGAATTTTATACGAGAGGAAAAAAAATCAATTATTCCAAGTGTGTTCTGGTCAAGTGTGGTCTCTTGAATGCCAGGTGCGTGCCTGCATATATCTATGAGGGAGAAGTCTGCAATGCTTGCGTGGGAACACTCATGTTCGCAGACACATACAGATGCATGGGAGTGTGACAAAATTAGATTTCACAGACTTTTTTTTTCTGCTGTTTGCGTGAAATAACTTCAGGTGTATTCAGGCTCGTGCAGGTGAGTTTTTCTAAAAAGAAAAAAGACCTCAGCTTTTCAAGTTCGCAGCAAGTGCCAAATCAAAACATAAATAAATAAATTACTGACAAAGCAGACAGCTTACTTTTTAAATATGAGATTAAAAAAAAAAAAAGGAAAAGGTCAATCCTTGTTTTGATATAGACAGCAGATGCGGACCTGAACTCTTGACAGTATAGCAATGCAGAGCTTGACAGACTGATAAGTCTTCGAAAGGATAAGCCAGTGCTAGCGTGTCCCCTACACTGAGAATCTGTCAGACGGAGGTCGCAAACTGGTACAATTCTACACATACTTAAAACTTAACAGTGCATTTGTACAAAATCTTCTCTGTCCCACAGATCAATCCATAGGAGCTCAAAACCACATAATAAAGAAAAGGGGAAAAAATTCTATTTTACCCTGAAATTAAAATAATCAATTAATTTAAAACACACTCTCCAGATGCAAAACAACAACAAAAAAATCTTAAAATAAATCAAATTCATGCATTTTTCCATAGCTGTTACATTTACGATTTTAACAGACTGAACCTGGGAATACTGGCACAGTCTGTCTGGTATCTGATCAATTACAGTTTACAGTAATACAGCAATTCACATGTTTTATTATACAGCTTGGACTTCATGCAACAACAGATCCCATTTTCGAGACAGAAAAATATCTCCTTAATCACTATAGAAATCTATACAGTCAACATAAGATTTTTTTTTTTCGTTTTACAAGGGATATGTCTAACGACGGTAACTATGCAAGTAAAAGCAAAGTCGGTTCATCATAATTATAAAGAATAAAAAAAAGATTTAAAATTGTCAAAAAAGGATGCTGTACATTGCATGATTACCATATTGTCTTTCATCAGTCAAGTTTCCTACTTTACATACAAAAAAAAGCCTTACGTTCAGTAATGGAAGTGTTGTATCTGTCAGCAACCAGGCTTCTTTCCAAAATATAACTGAAGATCACCAGGTATGAGAAATGCCAAGGAAAGTACAGTAGTGCACAGTACACACACAGATATGTGCACATACGCTAGATATGTGCTCTGCTGTGTATTTACGTTCACAGTACCCGTTTAGTGTATTTAAATCTTTTTTTTTTCTCTCTCCAGTGTGTTATTTGCGATCTTCAAAATGGTGTGAAGAATTTGCAGTTTTACAAATAAATTTGCCAACAGAGAGCTCAAGAGCACATAAAGTCTTGGATGCATTATACTCTGGTCTCAAAGGAAAAAGAAAAGAAACTAAATATAAGTGTTTAACAAAAAAAAAAAAAAAAACAACAATTATTGACACCAGCCTCTTGAGTCTGTGTTTCTGTACAAAACCTGAAAAAAATTTCCAGTCACTTTAAGGGAACAATATACAATTATAGAATTAAATAACAGGAAATAAACATCAGCAGTAACATTTTCGATGTGCTACTAAAGTGCAGTTTAGCAAGGTTTGCGCCGAAAAGGACGAGAAACATGACTGATTTAGACTCTACCGCTGACCTCTGGCCGTCCCACATCCCGAGCCCCATTCCCTTACCTCTCTGCCAGGTAACGTAATTCAGATTTTTCTAGAACTCAAAAAAAGTCTTTTTTTGTTGCTTTTTTTCCTGTCACTTGCCTTCTGCTGTTCATTTCCACAGTTCCTGAGAGCTGTCCTCGAGAGCCCAGTCCCGCACGTTGGGCAGGTTGAGGGCCTCGCTCTTGACAGAGAGCGAGTTGACCAGTTCGCAGTGGAACTTGCGGATGTGTCGGTAGAGGTCCCCGGACTGCGTGAAGCGGCGCTCGCACCACTTGCAGGCGTGCGGCTTCTCGCGCGTGTGCACCACGGCGTGCCGGCTCAGGTTGTGCGAGTACTGGAAGCTCTTCCCGCACGTGGCGCAGGTGTAGGGCTTCTCGCCGGAGTGAGTCCGCTCGTGCCGCTTCAGCGTGTACATGCAGGAGAAAGTCTTACCGCAGATGGAGCAGGTGGGCACGTTGACGTCGCCGGCCGGCTTGGAACGCACTCCCTCCTGCTCGCGGAAGTGCGTGCTGAGGTGGATCTGGAGGATGTGGGGGCTGGGGAAGACCTTACTGCACAGGGGACACATGAAGATCTGACCGTGGGGGGCGCCCAGCATGTTGGAGACATAGGGCAGCAGGGAGCCGTCGATGGCGGCGGCCTCGGCCTGTGCCCGCTCGCTCTCGGGGCTCAGCATCTCATCGTCCTCGCTGGCCTTGTCCTCCCGCTCCAGCTCACCGGCCAGCGAGGAGTCGCGCAACGCCGAAAGGTGCGCCTCGTAGCCCAGCCTGCGGTGAGTGCCGGTGGCGCCGTTGGTGCTGGGCGGCGGCTCCTTGACACCACTGTGGTCCATCTCGTAGTCTCCGCTGGCCAACTCCTCATCGTCGGAGCCCGTGTCCTTCTCCACCTTCACCTGCACCAGGCCGCCTGGGAGGCCGTCGGAGGCCGGCGCACCGCAGTAGTAAGGGTTACTGGGGGTGCCGGTGCCGGCAGTCACCGCCTCTCCGGGAGTCCCAGCCAGGCTGGACTTCACCGAGAGGTCCAAGGCGCAGTCGGCGTCCGCGGCAGCCCCGTGGGAAGAGGCCGAGCGGCGGGACAGGGAGCCGGCGGAGCTGCACGGGCTTCCGGCGGGTGACGGTTTCCCCGCATCCGCTGCATGCGTCTCCGCATCCCCGCTGCGGGTGCCCCCAGGAGTCCCGGCGGGGTCAGAAGGCAGCCGCATCCACATGCTGCCCGGCTCATGCAGTGGGTCCCTCTTGGCGTCCAGGTCCTCGTCGTCACTGGGCAGTAGGTCTCCGGCGGCCGGGTGGCCCGTGCTGCCCTCCGAGAAGCTCTCCACCTTATCGGAGCAGCTGGAGGCGTCCTCCTCGCGCCGCGTGCTGTCTGCCTCAGCCGTGGCCTTCTGCTTCAGCTTCTTCTTGCAGACCTTGACGATGTCGTACATGTGGAGGTAACTGGCAGCGGCCAGCACGTCCTCCACGGGCAGCGCTTTGAACTGAAGTTTCCCCTCGTACATGAATTCGAGCAGGAGCGCAAAGGCCGGCGCCGTGACAATGTCGCTGTTCAGATGAACAATGTCCCTTTTGTCCAGCTGGTCCTTGTAAAAGAGGTGGAAGTACATGCTGCAGGATGCCAGCACGGCACGGTGGGCCCGGAACTGGGCATCGCCGACCAGCACGGTGGAGTCGCACAGGAAGCCTTGGTGCCTCTGCTCACTCAGACACTGTAGCAAATGTCTGCTGTGGTCTGGAAACTCCATGCTGTCTTCATAACCTGAAACAGACAGCAGATGTTAGAGTCCCTCCAGGACAACTATTGTTTAGTTTCAGCATTTACTCTTTTTCCTCTTTTCTTCTGAAGCTCTCAAGTTCTCTCTCTCCTTCTCTCTCTCTCTCCTCTCGCACAAGACACACAGGAACACACTTAAAAAAAAACTGAAAAAACCCCCACAAAATACTGAAAATGCCTCAGAAAACAAAAACCTTTTTTTGCCGCAATAGTCAAAAAAAAAAAAAAAAAAAAAAAAACTGCCAACATATAAAATATAAAACATTTATAAAAAAAGTCAACTGGATGACCCCCTTTAAACTCTAAGAGGTCTATTTGCCTGAGCCATCTCTCACCGGCCACCGCTAAGAAGTCCAAACGATCCTCGCACCAGGACAACTCACATTATGTCTGGCTTATTCACAGAGCAACTGGTGATAGGTGCCGCTGGTGATCTGCGGCCGCCTGGGCTCACACTAGGCGAGGCACAACTGATGTTCTTTTATTCACAGAAATTCCCGTTGCGGCCACAGCACCGGCTTGCAAACCCGCGGTTTTACAGTCGGCGCTCAGACCGAGTTATGCTTAATATAGCCCGCCCTGGATAAGGCGTAGGTTTTAAGTAACAGGCTTTCAGGTACACACCACACACATGAGAGATCGTTTTGTACACTTTAGATTATGTCTAAGGGCATTTAAATTTAAAGGACCATTCATCATTCAAAATACAGCAAGCGGTTACGTGTAAAAATCTTGGATTTACAATTGTAACCCATATCAGCAAAAATTATAAAAACCAAATCATAAATTCTTAAAAGTGCAAGATTAAAAAAAAATATTTTATCTAAATTATTTAGAATGCAAAAAGTGAAGAAAAAAAATCACACCTGTTACCCATAAACACCGAGAGCCGGTCACAAAATTATGTGCAAGAGCAATTAGAAAATGCTAATTCTTCACTTAAATCTGGTCAGTTTATTGTGCAGCTCCCACATCAGACTCCAGATTTTCTTAATGAGACAAGCTTAGAGGGACAATGCTGTTTACACCCCCCGCGCACACTCCCCCCTACCCCTGCCTAGCCATCCCCCCAGCCAGCCACCCCTGCCCCCATCCTTCGAGAAACTGCACATCTTAAACCAAAGTAAAAAAAAAAAGGCCCGAAGATTTACAATACAATCACTTTAAGTGCCCTGTAGTCTACATCAATCCCTAATCCCTAAGATGGCTATAAATAAAGGCTACAGGACAGCTCACAAGGTAGCAGCGATCAAATTAGGAGGGTGCGAGGACAGGGAGGAACGAAGGAGTAAGCTTATAAACATCTGATCCAGCTGACTGGGGCCATATGGCAGCTGCTGCCCAGATAAAGAGATTAAGACTAGGCAAAGTGCGCTTACAGCTGTCTGGCCAATTCAGGCAGCTCAAATCTGCAAGTTCTAAATTAGTCACCAACAACAAAAAAGGGGAAAAAAGGAAAAAAGGGACTTACAAATGAAGTCACAGTCAATTTTATAAAAAATCCATACATTCTCTTTACTCCGGTCATTACCAAACACATTGGCTACCGGATGCGTTAAGCACTCCGTCTGTACTGCTATTTCCGAGAGCCGAAAAGCACAGTTTTCTGTTGTCTTATTCACACTTAGACGCATTTGTCAACCATATATTTAGCCTAGATTGCAGCCGATAGTGTTATACATGAGAAAAGACAAGCGCATGAAGCAATGGGCACACTTTGTGGAACTACCGTGAAGGTTAGCACAAAACCTCTCAAATCTAAACTGCTTTACGAGCGCAAACTTCACTAAAAAAGCTACCACAAAAATAACAATGACAATAATAATTATGACAAAAAAAAAACGCTATTGCTGTTATTATCATAATAACAAAAACCAGCTCCCTAAAGCACAAAGTCAGTCACAGTTCACAACGTCACAGACATGCGATGGGATGGAACAAACAACCTCTCATCCTGTCTCCAGCCGCCGCCGGTCCTCTCTCCAGTCCGGGAACACAAAATCCTTCACTTCCCATGCCGGGAGCCCCTGACCTTCGGAGTGAGGCAGTGCGGATGGGAGCCGGCGGCCCCCCCTTCCCCAGACACAAACAGCCCTGTGTTCAGATGCCCCCTCGCGCAGTACCTGCAGCATACATCAACTCGATTAAGTCCTCTGTTCTAGCAGATCGGGAACGCTGGCTGCTCCTTTTGCCGAATCGTAGAGGCGGTTGCGGGGGGCGTGGGGGGCGGGGGTGGGCTGAGCTGGTTGGAGGGGGGGGGGGGGGG
>JAODJU010000062.1:3451308-3468585 GCA_026776725.1 Gnathonemus echidnorhynchus | reverse complement strand
AACTTCCCGGGAACCAGCCAGGGCCTAAACCAAACCCTGGAAGTGTGGGGAAATATCTGCTGGGCCCCCCCCCCCCCCCCACCATCCTCAGCTACAGGCTGCATTGAATCTTTTTTTATAGCAGCAAATATGATGCACAACCAGAAATTTTTTGGGGGAAAATTTTCCCAGACTGAGCCAAAATTCGAGCATGTGACCTCGTGTCTGTGTAATTTCACGTTGTAAGAGTCAGTCTGTCTGCAAACCTGAGAAGACACCCATAGCACATCTGTTCCAGCCAACAATTTCACAACTAGATGCTTCACTGGAGAACTTCAGGCAGTGGGTAACATTTCAGGTAAGCACTTTTGAGAGTACAAAAGCGAAGCGCCCCTTGGGATTTCTGCTGGCAACCAGGCTATAATTCCAGGCCCTTAAGTTAAGCCCACTACACTACAGCTTAGTATGGCATGTACCAGGGCTGCGTACGCCCAGCGTCAAAGGCAGTCACATGCTGAGCTGGGGGGGGGGGGGAACCTGGGACAAAAGCAGCTCTTTTTAACAAGGAATCTGCACAACAGAGGGGTGGCATGGAGAGATGTCACCAGTTTCCTCTGAACTTACACTGGATTCTAGGGAGGCTTAAACCAATTATTTGTGTGTGATAATCGATACAGCAATCAGACTTATGAGTGCCCTTATGTGCCATTAAATGGGCCTGGACTCCGATCCAGATCTCCTCCAGTTCTGGGTGTTTTGGAAAACGTGAGGGGGCAGTTTGTCTAGTAGTGGGCACACCAGGTCCCCACCCTCACTTGAACCTGGATTGAAAAAGCAGCCACACAGGAAAATGACAAAAAAAATAAATTCTAAGACGGAACACTTGGTGGGGCTGTTAAAATAGGGATATAACCCCCACCCCCGCTTCCTGCATACCCAGAGGCTCATGTGTTTCTGTTCTAGGTCTCTTAATGCCTCCATTTGAAAATGGGGTCTCTGCACCATCACTCTGTACCTGGGTCGCTGTATCTGCCCCCCCAGGGAAACCCATCATGCTTTGCTGTCCCCAAGCAGGACCTTGCCCCCCCCACCCCACCCCCCCAACCACATGAGCAAATGGGCACCCCGCCAGCTGAAACCCTGAGGTTCCCACAACCTCAGAGTGCAGCATGGATGGGATGGCGTTGCACCTTGGAGTGGGGGGGTCTTTAATGTGTGTCCAGAAGAAGGGTCATAGTGGCTGTGGAGAGAGGCTTGGGGGGGGGAGGGCAACGCAGCTGCGAATGGTCATGGCACAGGAGAGGTGCAGCTGCAGCCACAGCAAAAGGTGCATATGGGAGGGGGGGGGGGTGACCTTCTGTTCTGGTTCAGCTCCCCACAGCCGAGCGCCAAGCGTGGCTTAGAGTAACAGGGGACTGGAGGGAAAAGCAGAGCCAGGGTGGGACCCAAGTGATGTCATAAAAACAACGCGTGTTATATAAGCCGACTTTCCCACACCGCCTATGTCCTTATCGCATTACAATACAAAACCTTCATTTCACACCTATGATTTACATATCTGTACATCTGCCTGTAATGATGTGTGTGTGTGTGTGTGTGGACTGGTTCTGCTGCCCTGTGAGAACAAATGCAAAACCTAAAAATATCAAACTCATTCCCTAAGATACCTGTTTAACAAATTCATCTGCTTTAATAAAACCTAAATCCTAACCTAAATAAAGTTCCAGCATCTTTTATTGTCGGTTTTTATTTGTCTCTTTTGTGTAGTTTAGGGGTCATTAATTACACCAAACTGGTCTGTGTGTGCCTGTGTGAATGTGTGTGTGTGTGTGTGCGTGCATGTGTTTGTGTGTGTGTCTGTGTGCATGCGTGACCGAGCGTGTGTGGTGTGACATCCCTGTGTGCACCTGTGAAGCACTGGGACAGGTTGCCCCCCCCCCCCCCCCCCAAGCATTGCTCTCCACCTGTGTCTCCGCTCCGCCTGCACCTCCACCTTGCCATCTGGGCCAATAAGCCTGGTGGGACCCAAAGCATGGGGGAGGGGGTTTGAGACCCCCTGTAACCCTCCATTCCCCCAGACCAAATTAAGATCCCCTGGCAAACTGCCTGCAAGTCAAGTCAAACTGCTTATATCACATTATCAGTATCACTGCAGCTGTCGACAGTCAATGTGCTCACAGATGAGAAGCACTGCACTGCAGCTGTCAACAGTCAATGCGCTCACAGACGAGAAGCACTGCACTGCAGCTGTTGACAGTCAATGCGCTCACAGACGAGAAGCACTGCACTGCAGCCGGAGTGTCAAGGTCCATGCCGAAAGAATCACATTTATCATTTAATAAGTTTAAGAGATTTTATTGTGTTTTAAGTGCTTAAATTTAAATTCTTTAAAAATTAACTATTACACAAAAAAAACAACTGTAAGTAGCACTTTGAGAACAGAAAAGTAGAAGTTGCTGTATTACAATTTTTTCTTATTGTTGTGCATTTCAGTATGCTCTTAGATACATTTCCAGGACTGTTTTATTCCAGAATTTCTAAATAGTATTTGAATATTCAATTATAATTACAACATCATTGCTGAACTAATCAGGGTGGCATGGTGGTGCAGTGGTTAGCATTGTTGCCTCCCACCTCTGGGACCGACATTCGCGTCTCCTCCCTGACTCCATGTGTGTGCAGTTTGCATGTTGTCATCGTAGAGTTTCCTCTAGGTGCTCCAGTCCCCGCCCCCCAAGTCCAAAAACATGCTAGGTTTAATGGGAGTTACCAAACTGTGAAAGGTGTGTGTGCCCTGTGATAGGCTGGTACCCCATCCTGGGTTATTCCCTGCCTTGTGCCTCTAGTTTCCTGGACAGGCTCTGGAGCCCTATAACCCTGCAAAGGACAAGCATTTACAGCAAATGGATGGATGTTTAACTAAGCTAAACCTAAGACCAGTTAGCCAGTCAATTTTATTGATGCTTTAGTACTTAAACTCTACAGGGGGAAGATTAAAAAGAGGAAGCCTTCAAAAAAAAAATCTTCCAGGCACAGGGTAAGTCACAGAGGCAAGTTAAATAGACAGCGACAGGGTCAGAGGTCCTTGCACCAGAACACCACATGTCCACGAGCATCGTGCATCAGAGTGCTATGGGATGACTTCAAGAAACAAGGCGGCCTCAGACACATTTTATGTCACGCCTCATTTCAGCCTGATGCCTTTTTTCACCCTTTCGTCCGCTGAAGTGTTGCTCTTATCTTGGTGCAGCACTGGGCTATATTTAGAAACCAGAACCTTAACGCGGGCCCATTGTGTTCCGTGTATTTGCTGGCTTTGTGTAATTCTTGGTGTGACCACTTGGGAGTCTGGAGCGCTGTTCCAAAACGGATCACATTATTGTCGGATGAACGGTTGTTACCTGGGTAACGATGCACGTTTTGTAAAACTTGCAAAATAGTCTATTTACAAATTTGATATATACATATAGTTGCATTTTAGTTGACTGTATTTAGAATGTTATTACCCAGAATTGTTTCTGATTGCCTCTGAATGTATGCTTCAGCAGCAGTTCTATTCCTTAAATATATGCAGCACAATATGCATATATTTTATTTCTGCATATTTCTTGGAATCTGTAACCCTACATTAGATAAAGGTTATGATACACAGGTCAACTTTTAGAGCAGTGTTGCCAGGCAAAGTTGCTGACCAGTGTTGCTCAGGCACTTTCCATTTGATATTGGGCAACAAATTTCAATTTGAAAAACTTTAACTGGCAGTGGGCAATTTTTTGCGATCATCCAGATCCAGATCAGCTGCCCTCTGTCTCACCTGGCTGGCAGCTGTACTGAGTATCATCATCTTATAAACATTTGGTGGATGGGTGGACGTTTCCTAGAACACACAGATAGAAGACAGTAGGTCTGCACCATGCCATCAGACTGTGGGACGAAATCTGTGAGACTGCAGACAGAAAATGCAAATTCAAAGCACATGGGGTGGGAAACGAATCTACAAGCCTGGAGGTGCGAGACCACAGAAACACCCACTGAGCCACAGACATGCTAAGTCTATTAAATGACAGGTGATGAGATTTTGAAGAAGGACAGAATAGCACTATGTGCAGTAATATTTTCAGTGGTAAATATGACCATTTAGACACTGAATGAAGTTTTGGTTCAGGTAATGGGTGGATTTATGGATAAATCTTTTCATCTTACCCATACTTCCCCTCTTACGGCCCCCATTGCCCCTGGTTGTTGAACCCGAAGGATGCAGCCTTCTGCTTTCAGAAGATCGCTTTTAATGGTCAGAAAAGTGCGACCAGTCAGCTGCCGTTAAGTGTCACTCTTTTCTTCTGCGTTCAAACTCTTGATTCAAAAAGGTGCGTCAGAAACAGGAAGTGTATCCTCTGCCACAAAAACGGCCAATTCTGCTTCCCCACAGTAAAAGACAATGGCAACAGGAAAACGCAGCCAGTGAGAACTATAAAAACCACTCAGTTTGGTTGTTTTCTTTTTCTTAAATAGTTTTGCCACAGTCACACAAACACTTTTTATTTACCTTAACATTGAAGCCATGCAAGAAAATTCTCACACACATTAATAACAATGGCGTCTAATACTCACTTTTTTCACAGCTGCTTGCCCACACCAGGTAGCAGCAGTTTAAACCAGTCTACAGTGCGACAGCTGAGATCGGGGGAATTCCGTAGAATTTTATCATGGATGCCAACAGGTCTCCATGTGAATTAACTGTGGCCAAGCCAAGCGGGTAAAACCACGGAGAACTTCACAGAAAAACCCCATGGCTGTAAAAAACCTGACAGTCTAAACCTGAGAAACCAATGGCTTAAAAAGAAAAAATCAAAAAAACGAGTCTTAACATACTGACCATCTGCCTAACACTGCAGAGTTCTTCCTGAGGTCCTATATTTCCATACAGATCTGAAAGTGTAAAGCCATTGACTGAGATAGGCCAGAATCACAAATGGCTGCGAAATTGTAAGATGGCAAAGGTACTGCAATACAGAATGGAGTGAGATTAGCTTTCTAGCAACTCACATGCACCCTTTTCAGTGGTAAGTATCTCTGGAAATGTTCAAACACCACAATGTTAACATCACATGTTCTCTTTGACACCTTGGGGCACCAAACATTGAAATACATGGATGGCCATTCAGGCGAGGTCGTACTGACAGAGCCGATAAGTACAGGCATGTCATTGTCAGTGCAGAGTAGACGTTACAATGTGTAGCAAGCAACATATCTTCAGTTGTTAGGAGCTGCTCCTTATATGATCCAGTCATAGACAATGCCGCTGAATTACCTCAGGACCAGAAGGGTAAAATGGGAATTATTTGAGGATATTATAAGGAGAGGTGTAGTGACAGGACAGGCAGGGCAGGCAATGGCCTGGGGCCCGGAGCTGGGAGGGGGCCCCTGAGCTGGGAGGGGGCCCCCGAGGGCAGCCATTTACATAGTACATTGCAACGACAAATCTGCTTTATTTGTGTGTTTTGTTTTTCACTAAAGTGAAAATAAAGGTCTAGTGTTTATTAAATTCTCTTTGTTGACATTATACATTTAAACTTCACAGTAAAACAAAGGTAATACATTTTACCACGCTGGGGGAGGCGGAGTTGGAGGAGCCTATGGAGTTTCACGCCCAGGGCCCCCAGAGTCCCTAGAATCACCTGTGATTATAAACGTGACTACAAAAAATGGATTTGGTGAAACGCTGAACTGACCATTTTATGGAAGTTCTAACCTTAACAACCTCGCCTGTGAGGAAAAGGCAAAAGTTTTTACTCAGTACTATGCTGTTACCAGTTGTGTCTGTCAGGAGCAGGTTTGGCCTTTTCTGAAGCTGTGAAGCACGTTTCCCTGCCCTTTGCTCGGCACTTCAGTCTTACCGCAACCCTGTACCAGATAAGCATCTGGAAGACAGATTAATGGATGCATGAACTGAGGTGATTTAGATACAGAAAGCGAAATGAAGCCTTTGAAATGCTTCCAGTAAGGAGAATAAATAATATAGTTACTTAAATGTAAAACATAGACATGTGGAAAATATTTATGTGACCTTCTCCACATAACTACAAACAAACATAATAATGTTACACCCATCTGCACGTGGGCCTATATACGCGTCAACCCTCTCTTATTTTGAATGCGTACATACGAACCAAAGATGGTTCCTGTGACATTTATGTAAGAAGCGGTAGGATGCGACCGTTATAAGTACTTCGTCAAACGTTTTGGGTCATGCAATCAAGGAAAAGGGGAGGACAATAAATAATACATGGTTCATTTATGCGCTTTTAGCCATTGTCAAAACTCGAATTTTTTGCGCGCTTATATTGTCATCTGCAGCATCACCCTTAACGACATTGGGAGACAGAGCACCAAGTGCATCCCCTCCTTCTCTGCTACGCTTCTCGCGACTCTCGCGAGCGTTGTCTCAAGAAAGAAAAAAAAAAATAAGTCAAATAAAATAACGGCTGGGAGAGACGGGGAGGAGGGCGAGCGGAGACGTCGTAGAAGGGGCAGAGATAGACGGGGGGACCTGCAGAGGCTGGGTTAGCGACAGACAGTCGCAGGGAGGGGAGGGAGAAAGAGAGGGAGGGAAGGAGGGAGGGAAGCCGTCCTGAGAAGTAGCTGCGCGTGACGTCACGAGCTTTCCTGAAAGTCAACAACAAGCCGGAGCGGCAGAAGCGCAGCGGCGTCGCCAGGGGCCGGGAGCAGCTGCAGCCCGCGTACCTCACTCACCGGGGCCGTTAGTATTGCTCGCCGTCCGAAGTAACAGCGGTGCCGACGCGGTTATTTTTTATTTTTTGTCTTTAGTGTTTCCCCCCTCCTCCTCCCGTTTTGCTGGGCTTTTCCTATTCATAATTCTCGCGTAGAGGAAGGCGCCGGCGCACAGGGAGGCTGCCGAGGCGAGGGGGGAAGCCGTCGGTCTCCCCATCACTGCCCGCGTCAGGTAATAAATGACTAATAATGCAACTGATGATGCCGCCGATCGGGTGCGGGGCTGGTTTCTGGCGACGGAATCGGGGTTAGCCGGGCGGTTGGGGCTGACAAGCGGCTGGCGGGCCGGGGGGCGACGGGGACGGGAGGCTGGCGGTGCTGGGTTGGTTGAGCTAGATGCTGCAGCGACACGGGAGAGACAGGATGAGGAGGTGGAGGAGCAGTCGTGTGGCCCTGGCCTACCTTCCCCTCACTTTCAAGCACCCGGGAAAAAATATAAAAAAACGGCACGAAATGCAGTTATGTTACAGCCTGCAGTCCAAGTCAAGGAGGTGGCGTCAGCTCCAGCGTTAAGCCGCCGACGTTATTGCCGGCGTTTTGGGATGCGGTGGGGAGGTTAGCTTACGGCTAAGTATGTTGTCGGAAGATGATGCAGTAGCTAGCATTTAGAGGACCACCGCTTGCGATATCACCCCCTCCTTCTCCTCCTCTTCCTCCCCCCCCCGCACGGCTACATGGTCTCTGACGGAGCTGTATTTCTCACGACGGCTTATCCCGCCTGTTATTATCATTATTATTTTTATTTTTAATCTGACAGAAAATGACACCCCGCCCGTGGAACAAAAGCCCTTGTTTGTTTATCGCCAACGGCGGCCGCGGCGGTGTAACGGTGCCGCCTCCATTGTTTCCTAACGCCTCGATAATAAGACCGGTCATGATAAACAAACCTGTCAGCGTCAGCCATTACTGCTATTTCAGTTTCACTCTCTGGAGCCGGTCGACTAGCTAGCGTCATCTTGACCGCCGTATTTTCGGGCTGAAAAAGGCCAGTTTTGTAATAAGACATTACTAGAACAGAGCGTGACAACCACCACCACCCCCCCATCACAACAACCCCACCTTCCCCAAAACCCAATTGACCTGACAGCGATTAACTTTTTGATGCAATAAATGCGTTGGTGTGGCTGTGGATACCTGCGTAGTGGGAATGTGCGCTGTTTGTGCATATTGTGTATAAATGAGGGAGACATTGGTACAGCCATTGATGCCGCCAGTGCAGGCCTGTCCAACCTTGCAGTTACATAAAATGTCTGTCAGAATGTGTGCAACGAAAGCCTCAAATAACTTTGTAGCTGACAGACTTTGATTTGAATGTTAATGAGGATGTGCCTGTGTAAAGATATCCCAGGAGTGTGCAGAACTAAGTAAAGCCTGTTTTGTGTCACAACTTATGTCACTGTTGCAGGTTGATCACGCATAATAATAATAATCTGCAATTTAGCAGATGGAGATAAGGAATTTGAAAAAGCACCCTGCCTTGTTTTGCACACGGTCGCCTGGTCAGGCGACAGTGACAGACACTTTTGTGGTTCAGTCACTGGTGCTTGGGGTGGTCAGAGCCATCACAGCTGGCCTTTTCCATCTTAAATACTGACAACTGATACAGTAATCAGCATTGTGAGTGATAGTTGCACCATGTGTAGGGAGGTGCTCGATGAATAAGTTGCATTCAGCCTTGCAAGCCATTATCTCACCAGTTGGTATCACTACATTTCAGCAAAATTATAGATACGCTTTACTTTTCAAAATTCTGCGGCCCTATGAATCAGTGTTGAGCCAGTTTAAGACAAATCCTCCATGACAGTTGGCCCCAGTTTTTTTTTCCCTGTGTTGAATTTATATGGTGTGGTATCAGAGGCCGGTGTGTGAATAATCGCTACAAAAAGATTGGAAGTCGTTGTAAAAATTAAATGCCGCAAAATGGGTTGTCTTATCACTGCCATAAAATAGTGTAAGGTCGGGTTTGATGGTCATTGTTAGCTTTAGTGGAAGTAATTCATATTGGCTTTCCCTTGCCAATGGTAATGGCCTTTCATTCATGAAGATTTCAGATGTTGTGAAGTGCTGGTCTAGTGTAGGACCAGTGTGGTTTGATCTCTAGAGCTCAATTTGTTTGCAGCTTCAGACTGTAGCATGTGCTGTTCTTCGGAAGTTCAGTTTACTGAGATAATATTAATCTTAACAGTTATTAAACAAATTCCAGTACTTATTGCACATATGAAGTTGACCTTTTGAATGAAGAAACCTTCTTGGTAATCTTGCAGCAAATGCAACAAAGATTAGTGATTTGCTTTTAGTGAACTGCTAAGGGTTGCAGGAAGTCAAGCTTGCTGTATGAAACTATCAATGGCAGACCGCACGGCCGTCGTGGAAATGCAATTACGCAATCGCACCGTGTAGCACCTTCAATCGGACCAGTGACTTCCAGATTTTGTCGCGTGCCAGTTACTGCGATGCTTGCGGATCGGTTTGAGCCGGCTTAGCTGCGAGAAGTACCTTAGCATGACAAGATAATAACTGATGGCCTGAGACATGAATGAAAATGGCAAATCATCAGCATTGACAACAAAGTTTCATTTCCTTTGTTTTGGTTTCAGATTAAATTGCTGCATTGTTTGTTTTAGCATCAGGTGTTTTTCTCAAACAGGTCTTTTTTTTTTTTTTGGAAACTCACTAACTGGTCTGTATTTCTAGTCAGGATGCGTGGTTATATATTAAAGCACAGCCCCCTAATATTTGTGTAGTCTGGTCAAAAAAGTATATATATTTTTAAATCTTGGTGTATTTGTGCTAATTCTTATATTTCATTTTAATGTCTTAATCTCGAAAAACCCTGAGATCAATGTCTGCACTCCTAACGCTTGACTGGACCATTTATTTGCTGAGTCTGAAGAGGAATTGTTTTAACTTGGAGAGGTTTTTAGTGTCTGAAGATGTTTGATGATGGCCTGTGGCACCGTGAGCGTGTGGCTAAGCATAATGTTCTAAGTGCTTCCATAAACCCATCTCCGATTACAGAACTGATGCAGTTTTTATTTGGTTTCTTAAGTGGGAGTAACACAGAGTAACCTGATAGGCTTGTGCTGAGGAAATGCTCGCGCTCTACACTAGGTTAGACAAGGTCACCTCAGACCACATCCTTGAATTAGCACAAGTTAAAAGGCAATGGATAGGAAGTTGGCGTAGTCTGCAACTGGAGATGGTGACCTGTTCTCAGATAACCGGGTAGAAGGGCAGTGCCATCACCCGGTGCCGTTTGGTGGCTCGTGGTGGTTCAGTGCCTGAATACATAAGATTTGCCTCTCTTCTTCCTTCCACTCGTGAGTCGCTGTCTCCCACCCAAGCGGTTGAGAGGAAACCACAGTCTGATCACGTGTACCTGCCTGCCAGACATGCTAGCATCTGGGACTAGTGGCTGACACACGCCCCTCGTCTGCAAGCAGGGGGACAATGCTGGCGAAAAACAACCTTCTTCCCTTTTGTTTTTGAGTCTGAGTTTCACTTCACAACTAAACAAAAAGTATTGGCAGTTTCAGACTGACTGGAGGGGTGCAGCTGTACAGGTTGTGGCGACTGAAAAAATAAAAGTGAATGAATAGGTTGTATTGCAGTTTATCAAGGGGGAACATCTATACCCATGGCTTCCTATTTAAAAATATGTTCAGGTAAGTAAGGTAAAGTGAAAAATTGGTTCTTTTGAGGAGGCTGATGTTAAAAAATGGTGAACAACAAAATTGCTTCATTATTTACAGGATTTGTGGGTAAAATCTCCAGTAAACTGATAAATTAAGTTGTCGTCAGTAGTTATTAACTCCACAGATTTGACTAAATCTTTATTTAAGCTGTGAGGCTGGTTTGTAGTAGATCAAGTTGCTTGATGCCAATTACACCATGGTCAGGCTATGCTTCCTACATAATGATTTTGCAGAAGTAGATGGCATTTGGTGTGCAAATCTGCTTTCCATGCTCAGTTGTCTGGGGTACCTGTTTTGTTGCATGTGCAGGGGAGTCTTTCGATTATGGGTTTCAGCATTCCCCCGTTTTGGTGACTTCCAGGTGGATGAGTTTACACAGCAATGTTATCAATGTTATTATTCCTGTACTTGCCATTGGTTGCAGCTTAAGCAGTGTTTTATGCACCAGTATTGTTTATGGGATTATTAAAACAAATTTTCATTCTCTGTGGTGTATAAACTGGACCTCTATTGGAATTTGATGCTTGAATCTCTCTCACCTCTTTTATGGGTTGTTTATATACTGGCCAAACGTGGCTTTAGTGTGGGGTCTTGTAACACCTTCGCTGAGCTGCTTCAGCTCTCTGTGTCGGAGCTTCGCTGTTGCCCAGTTGGCTGCCATTGCCCTCACCAGCCATGTCTTGATCATCATCTCTTGATCAGTCTGACACACTGTCTGTCTGGCCTGGCCCTAGATTTTTCTAGATGATTTTACAGCTGGTTTTATAGTGTGTGGGCTCTGTCGCCCAGCAGGTTTCCACTCTTGCTGGAAATTTATCCCATTAATAAAAAAAAAATTAAAGTGTGACAGTAGCTCCTGTCTAAATAATTACAATCTGAGAATCAACCTTGTGAATTTCCCTTTTGCAGCATTGTGTTTCTTCTCTATGGGCTTTATGTCGCCCTGTGCCGTGGCGAGACTGATTAATGGTGTGTGGCTGCTCCTGTCTGGACCTCCACTTCCCCCACCCTCGCTTTGGGTTGCCCCCCCTCGCTGCCTTGATGTGCTCTCCCCACCCCCGTCAGAAATCAAATGAGTATCTCAATGGTGCTTCCCTTGGTTACATAAAGGAATTGGATTTTGAGCGTGGCTGCAGCTGAGTACGTGGTGACAGGCTTACACGGGCAGGGCTGGGGCTTTGTCACAGCGGGATTTGCCTTTGTGTCACTCTGACGGGTGTCTGGGGGGGGGCACGACAGTGGCCGTGGTGGGAGTACTGGGGGGTGGAGTTGGGAACATGTGTCCATGTGTGAGTAGCCTGTGAACGCTGCATCCCCTCCAACCTGCATAAGCACCATAGTTGCTGTTCCTTCACATCTTCACTCCAGCATCAGTACATGACCCACACACCCAGTGGCTATTTTGCTGATAAACAGATATTATTTTGTTGTCCCTCCCATTTATGAAATCTGGGTGAGTTTTTTCAGGGCTCTACCTCATATTCCAAGCACAGTTTCTGGTTCTCTCCTCCTGCTTGGCACTAGTACTGGCCTTGAACTTGTATTTCCCCAATTCTCCTCCTGCTTGGCACTAGTACTGGCCTTGAACCTGTATTTCCCCAATTATGGAGCCCATGTTTATTGTATATTGATTCTCTTTGTTTCAGGGTCCAAAATGTCTGCATGGAGTCTACCCCCTCAACCCTATTAGATTAGCTTTTGCTGTAAGTGTGCTCCATAGACTATGGAGTTGAACTTATTCATTAGTAATACTATGTTTAAGATGATGAAAACTGTTGTTTAGTGTCCTTAATGTGGTGGGAACATAATGTGAAAAGATCCCAGAATGCCTCTCTTCCTCTGTAAGATAGGTTGCCCAATCATGGCAGTCCTGCCTGAAGGATTGGGGCCCTCGGGGATTTTGCTCTTAAATGCTTTTTTATTGATAGCGTTTGGATAGTGAGTCACCTCCCTTGGTGTTTTGAGATTTGATGAATAAAATGCACTTTGCAAAACCTTCAGGACCTTTTTTCCCCATTAGGAGCTGGATTACCTATCTTTGGATTTGTGTGGTTAGGCTTGCCTGAAGCTAGGGTCTTCCGTTAGTCATGGTGGACGATTCCAGCATAAGCACTGTCCAGTGCCATATCTGAGTGTCCTGCTATGCTGACTACGTTAAATCTTTTGGCAGTGATATTGCTCCTGATGTTTATGCTAAAATCTGGTTGTAATTTTTATGTTACCTGTCATGTAGTGATTTATGACATTATCATTTTGTTTGTCTCCAAAATCCAATGGGAAATATAAAGCCAAACAATGGAGAGGGTCCAGAAACCTGCTTTGCCTGAAGGTTTTTTTTGGGTAGCAAAGATAGTGTTTGTGTCTGTCAGTAGTAGTGATACGCCGATTAAGGAAATTTCTGGTCAATTATTACAAAAACTGACACAGATACCGATTGTTGAAAGGGACACTCCATCTAAATAAATTTAAAAATAAATTACATTCCAAAAATGTGAAAAAATATTTATTTTTTTGTTAAGAAAACACCAATTCTGGCATACTACAATTGTCCCAGAGCACTATATTTTATACCTGTATACATCTTATATATTTATAACATTTATAACAAAGAAGGGCTGATAATCAAGTATGATAATTGATAATTTTCTGAGTAATATCTTTTGATTTCGCATGGTCTGCACTGAATTTTCTTTTGCTCAAATGCGTGCCATACTGACAGACTAGCCTTATTCGCCAGCACTGCAGTTTTCGTTATTGGAACAGATTTGTTTTTCAGGAACTCTTCATACTCTTCATTGTCTCAACCAAATTTGTTGTGTTGAAACGTTTATTAGTAGGTCCTCCTTGTGAAATTGTAGCAGAGGAATGTTTGCAAAATGCATTTCTAACGTTGTTTTCACTAATGTTAAAATAATTCCACACAGCAGACATTTTAACTAACTGTTTAGTACTTGGGTGTGCAAAGCAATATGGCTCTGCATTTTAAAGGGAATTATCGGTGGTAAATACCAGCTCATTGTTACTGTGTCTACCAATAGTTGGCTGATGCAATTGGTGCATCTCTAGTTAATAGTGTTTCTTTAGTGCCGTCATAGAGTAGTGAGGATGGTGTGTGTGTGTGTCAGTAGAATATCACGGATGGTGTGTGTGTCAGCCATGATGATGAGTGTCATGGGGACATTGATTGGCTGAATGTATTTCTTGCCGTCATCTACTCTGTGTGTCATTTCTTCTGCTCCATTGCCTGACTTAGTCCATCAGTGGCATTAAATCCTGAAAGGACTCATTTTGCTCCCCTTGGGAAAGGAGATGTGACCTATGTGGGTCTTTGTTTTACTTTGTGAAGAAGTATTGACTAGTGTAACTAGTTCTTGCATTGATGGTGCCTGTAATTCTTTGTTTTGATAGTTCAGAGTTGACAGGTCACTGTGTATCGCTAGCAACGCTTGTCTAAAAATATCCCTTTTTAATCTTTGTCTTGATAGAGGGTGAATTTTGGATTTTATTGATACTATTTTAAAATGTGTGTCTCTCTGGCACTTTCTGTAGTAGATTAAACACAGTTCTGAAATGGATTCGAAGTCAAACCCTTTCTTACACAGTGGCTCCAGGTTTTCATGCTTCCCCAGCCACATGCAAATCATTCTGTCGAAGCCGCTGCGTCTCTTCAGACTTTTATGGGATGATGCCACTTCTACGAAGCAGTCATCGATGTTCGGAGACAGTGAGGTCACGTTTCCAAATCTGGTCAGCGGCCCTATTGAATTTAAAACCTCGTTAGGCCGGTGACAGCGGCAGTGATGTGCCTGCAGCTTAGTGTTGCGCGCAGTCTCCCGTGGTTAGCGTGACCTGTGGATTATACGGCTATTAAATTGGGTTTGCAATTTTTTTTTTGCAATATCCTATTTTTTACAAGGACATAAACAGGAGCCTTTTTTGTATTTGCGTAAACCCAGTCCAGCTCTCTGTCGTATCAGGCAAATCTGGAATTGGAAGGTATTACCACTGCTCTCAGGTTACCAGTATATATAACTGTAACTTTTAAAACTTTGATGATGCCAGTGAAATATGTGGACTTAGTTATCTGGAGTGGAAGTGTAACAATTCTTAGTGTGTATGTGAAAACTTTCAAAGTAATTATGTGGAAACCATGCTTGGAAGTGTTGGTGCAGCTTGTTGATGGGTGGTGCATCCAGATTAGCCCAGATCTCTTATGGTCTCCTCTCCTATCCTTGGGGTTGACTGAGAGGCACCAAAATGATCCTGGGTCTAAATGAATGCTTCATGTAACAAAACTGACATTCAGTGGAAAATACATTGTTCCTGCTAAGGCTAACGTATAGATTTATCACACTAGTTATCACTGCACCTCTTATAATGAATTATAATTGTTACTTATGCAGTAATGCATTGCACATTTTTTAAAATTGCTGTATACCGTGACTGATTTCCTATAGTTCACAATAATGGATCAGAAAACTATTTATAGTGCATTTGTGCTGCACTCTTAGACTCACTAAGACTTCAGTGTTTCTTAATTTCAGGTAAGTAGTTCAAATTCTACCCTTTGTAGGAAAGGTAAAGGGGGGGGGGGGGGGGGCATTTTCCGTGAAATTAATTGCTGTCACCAAGAAGAAACTGAACTGGAGGTATGGCATGTGGACGAAATGCATTCAAATGCCAAGACACAGGTGGCCTGATCCGGGACAGTACTAATTAAAGTGGGCAGTTGTTGACTGATTTCTTGTATTAATTGTTATATTTATGGATTCTGAACTGAGAAGGACCTGCAGTTTTCATAGCAGTTCCACCTTTCCCTATGAGGTTGAGTATCCACATTGCACGTTCATTTTGCCAGGCCTGGAAATGCTCCAGTCTTGGTGTGGTACTTCTGTGTTTTGGGGCTTCCATGACATAGATTTTGTGTTGTAGTTTCATTGCAAAAAGGGCTATTTACCTAAATATCGATACTAATGGCCTTTTTTTCCAATTCCTTCTGGGTCAGGTCACACTGTATCGTATCAGATCAAATTGTGTCCCATTTGGAGGTACACCTGATATATCATGTTGTGTTTGCATTGACATCCTGCTCTGCATTGACATTAATTCTCTGCTGTACAAGCTGGCTGTTGGTCTTGGGATGTAATCATTGTGTTGACCAATCACAGTGCGCCTATATTCTGCCTAGTCCTGCATCGTGCGTGATTCTGCATCTGTCCTGCTCCAGTTGAGGGCGATTCTGACTTTGTTTTTGCAATGTGCAGGGGCTCGAAGTAGCTTAAGTTGTCAGTGGCTTTTGACCATGCCCATCCTCATGGGGCTTAATCACTCTGCAGAAGCAAATTTGGGGGCCAGAAGTGGCCCTATGTGGTTATAAACTGACCTACGGTTCCCTGAACAGTTACACTGAAGCCAATCTGAAGCCATAACATATGGACTTTGAATAAACTTCCGAAGGCCTTTGTAGTTTCAGTGTTTGTGATCCTGAGACCTGGGTATGATTCAGTGTCAGCTTTGTTCCTGAGTCCTCTAAGCTTAAGACTGCTCTGCTCTTTAATCTCACGCGGAGGTTCAAGGCATGTTAAGTACGACCGCCCAACGCCTTTGCGTTCAGAAATGATCAAGTGAATAGAGGCAGCTGTTCCAAGAAGGCAGCGATGTGTTTGGCTGGCTTGAGTCTGTTTCCTTGAGAATGTTTTGTTAACATTGTTGAATAATCAGCATTTTCGCAAAGGCCATGCATTATGTAGTCATTAATAATGGCCAACTGCCATTAATCAACAATTTATAGCGTGGTGCAGCTGCACGGTTTCATACCTTTTCTACGTTGTGGCTTCCAAAAATAGCTGCCGTCCCGGGTAAGTGGATCGCAAGCTGTACAGTGCCGTCCCACTGGTCTTTGTATGCAGTAAACATGCCGTCATAGTAGCCAAATGGGTAACTGGTGCTTCTAGGGCAAACTTAGTGCTGTTTTGAAGCTGGCTGTGCATCATAAGTTCTCAGACACTGATATAGTTTCTCTCACCGATTCTCAGGATCCTGAATTTTGGAGGTATGCATAGGGTGAAGCATCTATACCATTCATTGGTAACTAGGATACCTAAATAAACAGTAATCCTGTAAGTCCCCCTGCATAAAATAATTGTTTAATTAATTCATTCAAAGCACCATCTTTCCCTGAGCAGTGTAATTTGGTGAAAATGAGGGGACAAATGCATCACTGTTATCTGTTGAGTTTTAACCAAACAGAGACATAACACCAGATAATCAAAAGCTTGTCTTTAATGGTGAAACGCTGACCCACTGGATTACTGTGGAATGAATAGAGCAATGCTCTGTGTACGATGTGGTCATTCTCGGTGTGCAGAAGGGAGCGATTCTGCTATGATGACATGAGTCTGGGCACTGGGTGTGTTTTTATGGTGGCCTTCTCCTGCCACGTGCCCGTGCCGTTGGTCTGTTTTTATGAATGACGGCTCCTTCTGTGAATCGGCAGCTCGCCGCAGTTCAGGCTCGGCGCTCGTTCTGAAAGCGAGTGGGATGTGCGACAGTCCGCTCTGACCCATATTACTGTAGCCGGGAGCAGTGCGGAGGCACAGCCAGAATGGGGCGCGCTCTCCTGGGTACCACGCCATGGTCTGAGAGGGCTGCTCGATGGACAGCTGCCTTTCCACGTGACTGGAGTAACCGTGTACGCCAGAGTCTTGTGGTGGCTGCTGCCCGTCGTCCGGTCCACTTACGTGGTACCAGATACCGTGCAGAAGCAGGCAAGGGGTATGGGGCAGATAGGGGGGCATTAAGGAGAAGGGCA
>JAODJU010000062.1:3436390-3451179 GCA_026776725.1 Gnathonemus echidnorhynchus | reverse complement strand
CGCATTCCTTTTTTTTTCCTGTTACTTCCTTCCAGGCTGAGTCACCACCGGAGAGTGGGAAGGACA
The DNA here is from genome assembly GCA_026776725.1 of Gnathonemus echidnorhynchus. Lineage (NCBI taxonomy): Eukaryota > Metazoa > Chordata > Actinopteri > Osteoglossiformes > Mormyridae > Gnathonemus > Gnathonemus echidnorhynchus. The sequence continues at coordinate 3,451,113 of JAODJU010000062.1, read as the reverse complement.
GAAGAGAGAGCGAGCGAGTGAGAGAGAGAGAGAGACCGACTCGCAGCGTGTGAGGGAGACAGTGCGAGAGGGAGCGCAGGAGCGAGTGAGCGAGGGAGGGAGCGAGATCACGAAGCCGGGAGAGCTGACCCCCTCCCCGGCGGGCCCCCTCCTCACCCCCGACTCCTCAGGAAGCCGTTTGCTGGACTGGCGAGCCTGTCGTGGAGCCACCATGAGCGATGTCACCATCGTCAAAGAAGGCTGGGTGCAAAAAAGGGGTAAGTGCCCTGATTGGGGGGCAGGGGTTGTTTATGTAACAGGCTGGGCACTGGCAAGCTCTGTGTGTGTGTGTGTGTGTGTGTGCACCTCCACTTTGTGTGTGGGCTCTTTTCGGCCCTCTGTTGGCGTCTCTATCTTGTGGTGTGAGTGTATGAGCGTAGTGTGTCCCTTGGGCACACGTGTCCACATGTGGATGACGCTGTGAGTGTGTGTGTGTGTGTGAGAGAGAGAGAGAGGAGTAAAGTAAGCTTTCCTCTGCTCTCTGCTATCAATTGTACTTTTGAAATTCCGTGTCGGAATGCTGTGGCACCGCAGATCTTGTCCTGTTGAGAGTTTCTTTTTTTCTCGCTCACTCGCTGCACCCCCCCACCCGTCGCTGCCGGCAGCCTGTACCATGCTGTCTATAGCGCGTGCCGGCATCCGCAGGGCCATGATGCCTTAGAAACGTCAGCATGCCCGCCTCCCGGCGAGTCTGTGTGCGTCTTGCTTGTGCGTGCTTTTTGGCCTGCTTACATAACTGCCACGCCATCGTACGAGGAATGGGGCGGTTGAGGCTGTGCTTCTGGGGCAGGGTCCTGTGCACTGAGAGCTCTGGTCCGGGGGCGGAAGCAGGACACATCACCCTATGTGCTCTGTTTGCGCTGGGCTGCTGTGAGTCAGAGAGTGCACTGCTTTTTATGACTGATGTACTCACTCAGTCTTAGATCAGTACTCACTCATAGGCTTAGATCAGTATTCACTCAGACACTTAGATTAGTACTCACTCAGATGCAGTACAGTTCTCACTGTTAGACTGAGAATTAGAGCTGGGCAATTAATCAAATTTTAATTTGAATTATGATTTTGGCATCCAGTGACAAACTAACAAATTAATCGAGATAAAGTGGTTATCATGCCGCTTTTCATTTCACAATGATGCTCCTGTTGTGTCGGACCCCTTTCTGGCCCCTTTTATTTGTTTCTCAGTTATATTAAGGAAATCCACTGTTAAAAAGACAAGTTCTTTTTAAAGTTCGATAAATGCATTGTATTTATCATGAGTAATCGTGTTAAATAATCATAATTATGGTTTTTGCTAAAATCGAGCAGTCCTACAGAGACATACCCAAGATGTAGATTATTGTCCTGTGCAATGTACTCAGCACTTGCCGTACAGCACTGAGCGATGTACTCGACATACAGCTCTGGTGGGTGGGCAGTGGGGACTGACTGGAGCCACCCTTCACCTGCTGTTTGGCTCGGTTATGGATCACCTGTCCACGCGTGACATGCCTGCCTTGATTTAGTGCACTCTGGATGCCTGTGTTGCTCACTCACTGAAATTTATTTTTATGGAGAAAATACAAGCACTGGAGAGAAGGGTCATTGGGCCTTAATGTCTGATGTGATTTGTGTGATCTCTTGCCCCGTGAGTCCAAAGCACATACTCCATTATGGGATGCGTGCCCGCTGTGCCCGCTGTGCCTTCACTTTGTTGTTAGTTAATAAATCAAGATTAGTAACAATCAAGAATATGACTGATTTGTTGATATACTGTGGAAGAGTGGATCTGTTATGCCAAATGAAACTTACCATCCCTCTCTCTGCCTTCTTCATCATGCTGCAGCTTTGTTCATTTTTGATCTTTGTTATGTTTTTGTGATGTGGTGTAATCAGGAGGGCCTGGCGGTCAGACAGTCAGGAACACTTATATTGCATGGATGAACGGTGCCAAAGAATTGCAATAAACTGCTGAATTTTGTCTCAACCAACCTAAAGTAGTATACAAGTATTTATTTGTGTTCTAACGTTATTTAAGCTGAGTGTAAGCAGTGTAAGCAGGCTTGTTTATAGTGAGGGAAAGTCTGATGTATTCTAGTTGGGCGATTTCTCTACCTAGCACCAATGATTCTGTTAGAAACTAATTAGCAAATGATTACTTAATTGGTGGATTGTCTGCTGTATTCAGTTACATGATTGTTCATTTTTAGAGGTATGAATCTGTACTTTTACCATTTTATCAGTGTAGTGCCCATGTAAATTCAGAAAGGTCAAATCATCATCGCTGAGTTGAGTTTAACTAAGCCTCATCACGAGCACAGCTGGAGCAGCTGGTGGGGGGCCGGGTTCTTGGGATCTCACTTGAGTGTGTTTCGTGGAATTAGGATTTGGATAAGCGGAAGGTGCCAGTGGCGAGAGCGGGTGGTTGTGTGGCGTCTGGGGGGCCTTGAGTGGCCTGGGCCAGGTGGGCGCTTTACCCTTCGCATGCGTATCACTGGGAGTGATGTGCAAAGCTTTGTCTCCCATGCTCTGCCTGGGCCACGCCCATCTGGAGCCCTGGCAATGGTGCGGCCGAGGCGGCGCTGCCTTGGGCTGGGAAACAGACCTTGTTTTGTTGGGGTTGGAGTGTGTCCAGGACGACCCTGGTCACCCCGCTCTCTTCCTCTCTCTCTCTCTTTCCCTCCCTCCCTCCCCTTGCTTCCATTCTGGCGGACTCTGCATTCCCGCCGCTGTCGCCGCCACCGAGCTAATGCTGGCCCGGGCCTGGATGCAGGCCGCGATCCATTCCGCTGCCTTTAAAAATAGAGCCGTGAGATTCAGTGGGGAAAAAGGGGGGAATGGTGACATAATTTCCTGTTGACGGCACAGCTGAATGGGGCTCCTCTGAGAAAGGGCCAGCAGAAGGGACTGGGCCATGGCCTCCTTTGAAATGCCTTCAGACCCTCTTACACATGGTGCGGAAGTGCTGACCTAACCGGATAAGGGATGCCTGCCAAACTTTTCTGGGATTGGTGTTCCAGTAGTAGTGTTTCCATGCTGCCTTCACGTGTGTGGTTCTGTTCCCCAGTTCATCTTCAGGACCCTTACAGTTGCTGATCAAGTTGTTGTTAGTGTCCTATTGACTGATTGCTTTTCATAGCATGAGCATCATAGCACCAATTGAAAAATGAACGGTGATCCCCGGTGATGCTTGCTGGAAATGTGACATGAGTTCACCTTTGTGCTCAAAAGTACCAGAATGTGTCATTTTTGTCGGTCAGGACAGTTGATCTTTTGAGACCAAAGCCTGGCTGCTTCTGCTAGCACCACATCTGTTCCTCAGGCTGCATTCTCATCTTCTCACAAAAGGTGCCTGTTCCCCCTCTTTCCTAGATCTTGACAGGAGAGTGGGATTTGGGTTAGGATGTGGAAAGCAGGATCCAGAGATGTGGATGCTGACAGCTCGTTTGACGCAGAGCAGCAGTTTTTCAGAGCCTGTACCTTTTTTTTTTTTTTTTACTTTGCCTGACCAGAATACCTGCTTATGCGGAGACTAGGGAAGTTTAGCTTTAGTGAATGATTTAACTTTAACATCTAACTCTTCTAGTTGTGGGTCCCTTCTCTTCAGACAGGCAAGATCGACACATTGATTTTTCGACTGTTGTGTCACTCTGTTGGTGTCTGACTGTTTGTTTGTGTCATTGTTGTGTGGTTGTTGCTTAGGGGAGTTTTTTCTTTTAATCCATTGGGAAAGGCATCCCCTAAAATAGATCTCATTCACCACCATCGGAAGCGTGAGCAGAATGTATGAATTACATTTGGAGGGCAAGTGTAACGGTCAAAGAACTGGACTTAATGGTTTAGGTCCCAAGAGGGTGGAGCTGCCTTATGCCTTAGAGCAAAGTCTCATTTCCACTTAAATTTCTGTATAAATGGGTTAAGAAGCATCTATAGTAAGGCAGTGTCAAGTCATTTTGAGGAAGTGACCCCTTTGAGCAAATGATTCCTTAGTTATGAATCAATGTTTGTTTGGGTGTTGGGTGCAGGGTGCTTCGTGACGTAGCGGGTCGAGATGGAGGGTGATGTAGCAGGTCAGGATGTAGGGTGCTTCATGACATAGTGGTTCGGGATGCGGGGTGCATTGTGATGTAGTGGGTCGAGATGGAGGGTGCTTCGTGATGTAGTGGGTCGGGATGCAGCCCCAGAATATCTGCACTGTGTTGTTGTAGGTCTGCTCTGCGCCCAGTTTCCTGCTATTGCCGAAAGACACAGTATTTAGGGGAAGCAATACCTTTAAATTTCCCTCTCCGTGTCTCTCTGTGTGAATGAGAAACTCCCCTGTAATTGATTGGCCTTCTATCTAGGTCTTAACTTTCTTGAGTAGGCTTCAGATTTTTGCATCTCTGATTGGATAAGCTACGAATGACAGTGGATATCTTGGTAAATCTTGGCGTATTTTGGACTTTGGTGAGATCTTGGCTTTGCATTGCTTCAGGTTGGGCCAGACTGACTGCCTTTGAGACCTTTGTTAGTGCATTGGGCTATTGAGAGTCTCAGCCTAAGCACCTGTACCAGTTTGGGTTGGTACGAATGGGGGAGGTACACAGGCCTTGCAGTGGCCCTGCGTGTCATATGGGTCTCTCCATGTGAAAATGTGTTTTCCAGCTTCCTGTTGACGACACAAACTTGTTTTTAGGCCTCGATGACGCCTGTTTGTCTGTCTGTTGAGTGGGTGCGGTGGCAGTAGCACAGGTGCTAAGGTGCATGCTGAGGGTAGCCCAGGTTCTCGATCTGACCTGACATCTGGCCGAGGTGTCACCGATGCCGGGTGTGGTCCGAGGACGTCAGCGAAATCCGATAGCGTCACATGTCCTGCCCCCGTTAGAGTGCTGCAGAGTGATGGAAACCGTGACGACAAGGCTGAGCGTGCTGGGGGGGGGGGGGGACCTCACATGACTGCCGCTCTCAGCTTCTCAGCCTGTGTGGGAACACTCTGTCTGGAACACTCCGCACTGCGCAGGCGGGGAGGGGCTCTGAGAGGACATGACTGAACAAAGTGCTTGTCTCTCGGTGACCTTGCTCCCAGCGCTGCCAACTCTACCGCTGCAGTATTCCAGCCCGGCTGCCCACCACCTCTGCCCAGGGGGTGGCTTCCACACCGCCGCCCTCCCGCCCATGGTACCCCCTCCTCGCCAGTACTGGGGTGGGTTCCCACAGCTTCTGTGCCAAGCCTCTCTCCCCCTGTCTCTCAGCGTCTCTGTCTCTCACTGGGGCTCTCCGGAGATGTGGGCCACTATAGGGAAGTGTGCCTAACCCTGTCTCCCTGAACCTGCTCCCATGTAAATGTACTTCATTGTCTCTGCGTGTTAATTATTGCTTCACAAGTACAGAAATTAGAGCAGTTTCAGATTATGAAGCTCTCTTTCAGTCTATTCTTAGTGGACCGGCTGCATCCAGCTTAAACTTGTGATTATTCAGGTAGTGTTTTCTTGCTAATGTTTTTTTTTCCAATCAGTTTTAATGATCATCTTAGCTCTACTGGGTAAAGGACAGTTAAAATGTTGCCTAATGTTGGCTTGGCAGTACGGTGTATGGCCTTGTTTGGTTGCCATGGAGATGGGAGTATCAGTGACCCACAGGAAGTGACTCCTACTTGCGTCTGTCTGTATCATTTGCTGCATGAACTTCAGGTCCTGTGAATGAGGGTGACCTTCAGCGGCTCTGATCGCGACCTCATCTGTCAGGCTGAGCTAGGCCTCATGGTCCTGAGGCTACCTAGGTCCCTGCTCATTCATCCAGACCCCCGCACCATGTCCCCCCTCACCCTATATATGGCAGGAGGTGACAGGTGACACAGATGTACGGCGGTAATAAATAACTGATGATGACGATGACGTTTACGGAAGCTGCTGAGAGGCACATGGTGATTCTTTTGCTTTTGTCGGGGGGCTTTGCTTAAGCGTTCTCGAACACGTGTGACATGCATGGAGACAAGGCTGACAGTTCATGACAAATGATTTCTCAAGGGGCTCGGACTCGTGGCAGTGGGACATGCATGCATGCATGCACGCACGCACACACACGCGCACACGCAGACTCAAGCTCTCTCGCGAGACTCGTGTCCCAGGCTGCGGGCTGAGTCACGACTCCCAGCACCACCTTGACTGCAGTGTTAGTCATCGGTGTGTTCCCGGCACATGGCAGAATGCAGTGGGCTGACCCCGACCCTGCCCACCCGCCAGCCCTGCGTGCACACGCACATGCACACGCACGCACATGCTGCTCATCATCAAAGTGGGCGCAGGGGGTGAGAGACTGCCTCGCTGCAGGAGGCTGATATATCAGTCAGACAGGCCTCGCTGTTGCTCCTCGCTGAGCCCATGGCATCTTGCTCTGCAGCAAGCCTGCATGCATGCTGTCTGTATTTGTACATCTCGGGCCATCCTCTGCTGCACCCTTTCACCTCACTGTGGGCTACCACCCATTGCGGCAATGACGAGATAAAATTCTTTTCTGAGAAATTAAATTCCCTTTCAGCCACTTCCCCACCGTTGTCTTTTTATCTTCTCATGCACCTACAAAACTTTGAGGGGGAGGTTCCTTTTATGTCGACCTTAGCGAATGTCTGGAGACAAAGGTGACAATGGGCTGGACAGCATCAGGTCTTTGGATTTTCTTCTGTGGGGTCCTCAGTCATCAGAGTTGTCTGTTTTCAATGACAGTTATACAGTTGCTGCTGTGAAAGCCAGTGGATTGTTAGATTCCTGTCCCACAGGTCCCAATATTCCCCATTGGTTGAGGAGTCTTGTCTCATTGGTGTAATGTGCTGCCGTTTATTAGTCCCCACCTGTGTATTAAGACTGCGGTGATTGGTGACTCATAACAACTCATGATAGGCTAAGGGAAATGCCGCAGTCCAGCTGGTGGCCTCTGTAGACCTTTGACTCATGGATGTGGGGTGGGTTCGGGCATTTGCAAGGAGGCGGATTGCATCCCGAGCTGCGAGCCTTGGCCTTATCTGGCTAGGATTATCGGCTGGCGTCCTTCTGAAATGTGGTGGCATGCATGAATAGCCTCATTGAGGAAGTTGTAGAAGGAGTCTGGGTGGGAGGGAGGAATGGAGGGAGGGCATGAGATCATCATTCTGGGAGTGGAGAAGTGGGGCTGTTGGGGGGGGTAGGAGATCAGGGTAATCTGCCAGGCTCCATCTACATTTAGTCCCTAAAGGTGATGATACTCAAGGCAACTTTTCTATCAGTGTTGCCAGGTAATTGCCAGCCAGGTGAGAGAAAGGGCAACTCTTCAGGATCTGGATGATCGCAAAATGTTGCCCACTGCCAATTAACGTTGTTGCCCAGAAATGTGTTGCCCAGTATCAATGGGAAAGTGCTGGAGCAACACAGGTCAGTAACATTGCTCTAAAAGTTGCCCTGTGTATCATCACCATAATTATTGTTATTGGGGCAGCAGATAGCATAGTGTTCTTCAGGGCTGCTTAGGTGAATCAGAGGTCACTTTGGATGAAAGCATCAGCTCAGTAGGCAAAGAGGCACACAGTCTAATTTCGAGATTATGGACCTGCCGTTCTATAAGCTCATTCAGAACCCCTAGGATGGACCATAGACAGCACCATCCCTGGTGTTTGGTGTCACCTCACCCCATGCAATGGATACCCAACAGCCTTGTGGAAGCCTGCCTGCACGCCCCCTGTGATGTCATGTCTTTACTTATACATGGACGTGTTCTTGAAGCCTGGATGAAGTATCACTCTGAGTTCCTTCAGGGCATTTCGCAGGTGTGGTTATGCCAGTACTATACAGGCTTTTTAAATCTTCACTGGCCAGTTTGTACTGGGCTGTGGCATAGTGCTGAAGAGGTTTCTGTGGAGGGTTGTCTGGTTTTGGGACTCGATAGTGGGTTTTGGCACCATGGGACTCTAGTCCTGTGACTGAATATATCAGCATTGCGATCCCTTGCCCTATAGCGGCTCAGCCTGACCGGGTTTGATGGCAGGTATATAGGGAGTCTCGGGGAGATGATGCAAGCCCTGCCAGGAACTCCCATGAAAGAAAGCGTCTTGTCATGTACCCCATTAGGTTTCATTTGCATCAGCTTCCTTTATGAAAGCATTCCTTTTGTGTGAGAAAATAGCTTGTCGTCCCAGGCTTCCCCAAAATGCTAATCTGCAGTTGTAGACCAGCGAAGAGCTGGTCCAGCTTACTGGTCAGCTGCAGCACACAAACATGATAGCTGATAGCGACCCATTAAACTGGGTAGTTGGCGCTTGTTGGCCGGCAGAGAGACGCAAGCATGATATCTGGCAATCCTGTCTAGCAGAGGCAGCCAGACATGATAGCTGCTGCTCACCGGCTAGCAGAGGCAGCCAAACGTGATAGCTGCTGCTCACCGGCTAGCAGAGGCAGCCAAACGTGATAGCTGCTGCTCACCGGCTAGCAGAGGCAGCCATATACAAACATCATGGCTTATAGACAACAGCAGAAACAGCATAGCATGATAGCAGACGCTTACAGGCTAGCAGATGCATACTAATTTGTAAGCAGTTACAGCCAGATATGCTAAGTTGTGCTTGTCAGTTTGCAAAAAGACAGACCTGTGTCGGGTTCTAAACGCCTGGCCAGCAAATCCTGGAACCTTGGCCTCCTCTGCCCGACCATCCTGTTCGGGGGCCTGGCATGGATTCCAGCTGAAGTCATTCTGCAGGCCATTGTCACAGACAGTGCCCAGCTGCATCTGGGGCCACCCAACAGACACATCTCAGCGAAAACATCTCTCCATCCCCACCCTTCTTCCCATAAGGGTTGGTGTTCCCGGAAGCGAGGTCCTGGTTGGGTCAGTGATTTGATGTTTGATGAAATATTCAAAGCTGACGTTGACTGCCAGTCTTGTTGTTTAGTGTGTGTGGTAGTGTGTGCAGTGCTTACCCGCACCACAGGTATTAATCTCACCGGTGGCGCTGTGGATATGGCTCCTGGTGGTGGGTGCCCCTTTTTGTTTTCTCAGAGACGCATGCAGACCCACCCTTGCGTGTGTCAGGTCAGGTGTGTGTCCTCACGGGGCTTTGGCGTCAGGCCTGAGGCCGCAGACTCTGCTTATGCCTGCGGCAGAAATATTTTATCGTTGAAAAAAGTGTGCCATTCCGAAATCGGGGAATGCTTTGGTTTAGGCCCCCCCCCCCCAAAAGGATAACAGACAGTTTAAGCTGGATGTTTTATTTATCCACATCCGGCAGCCGGGATCCTCACAGGCACGAATGGGGCAGACCGTGTGTCCCCTCAGACGGGAATCATCGAGTTTATGAATCGGCCTTGGACGTCATTGGCATCGTGACGGGCACGCAGATGGGGGGTAGACGAGTGGGTGGCATGGGGGAGGGATTATCTGTTCACGGGTTGGCGGTGGGTGCCTGGAAGAATTTGTTAGATAACGCAGGACCTCATCGCCACCCCGTCCCCCCCCCCAACCACAAGCTGCGTGAACATGGATTAGCATTAGTGCTAGCATTAGCGCGTATTACCTGAAGAGCCGCTTTTCCTCTTGTTCGCTCCATGGGGACCGGAGGCTTCCCTCTCTGCCTCTCCCCGAACCGCATTTGTTTTCCTTGTTCCCCTCACTGATTCCTGCATTTCCAGGTCATTCAGGCAGACCTGACACCTCTGGGAAAGGATTAAAATAGCGCTTCCGAATCGGCGGGTGCCGGCGGAAACGCACTGTGACCGTATAACACTCGCGGTAACTCCAGTGACGAGCTGGATACCTGAAAGCACCGACAGCGGATCTGCTCCCCGGAAGAGGAGCGTGGTGGGGGGGGAGCAGGGGGGGAGCCCCGCTTAAAGTGACGCTTATTGTCTCTGTAGCAGCGCCAACAGGAAGCGGGCCGCGTGTTCCCATTATGGACGCTCCCGATAAGAGGTCCATTCCTCAGACTAATTTCCATGTTACTGCAGGAAGTTCCGCTCCATTCGCCTGTAAATGGGGGGCTTCATTAAGTTATCAGTGGGCGATATCGGCCGCAGGAGGTATTTAGCGCCGCATCTCTCGGGAAGCCTGGCTGTCTGTTGGATCAGCTGGCTCGGTGTGGCCGTACGCTGCTGCTTGCTCTCTCATGGACCTCAGCACCCGCTTGGCAGCATCACCTGCATGTTTGTTTGTCTGCGCAGGGCACAGATCCTCGCAGTTCTTGGAGAAGCTATAGATAGATACAGATGGGAGTCCCTGATAAGAGTCTGTGTGTGTGTGCATGTGTGAGTGTGTGTGTCTGTGTTTCTGTGTCTGTCTGGTGGTCTGTGTGTATGAGAATGTGTCTGTGAGTGTGCATGCGTGACTGCTTGTTTGTGAGTTTGCATGTCTGTGTGTGTGTCCGCATGTTTGCATGCCTGTTTGTGTATATCTGCATGCCTGCTTGTCTGTCTGTCTGTCTGTGAGTGTGTGTCTCTGCATGCCTGGTTGTCTGTCTGTCTGTCTGTGAGTGTGTGTCTCTGCATGCCTACTTGTCTGTCTGTGAGTGTGTGTCTCTGCATGCCTGCTTGTCTGTCTGTCTGTGAGTGTGTGTCTGCATGCCTGCTTGTTTGTCTGTCTGTGAGTGTGTGTCTCTGCATGCCTGCTTGTCTGTCTGTCTGTGAGTGTGTCTCTGCATGCCTGCTTGTCTGTCTGTCTGTGAGTGTGTGTCTCTGCATGCCTGCTTGTCTGTCTGTCTGTCTGTCTGTGAGTGTGTGTCTCTGCATGCCTGTGTGTGTGTGCACCCGTGGCTTTGCGAGTAGGTCCAGGCAGCACGTGAGCTTTGGGCTTCTACCTCCATTCTTGCAGCACCAGCCAGAAACCTGCTCCCCCCCCCCCCCCCATGTGTCTGCCGCAGTAGAGTGGGCCATCCGCCATCGCTGCACTGCACCCACCTCCCTCCCCCTGCACGGCGCCCAGCGCTGCCACTCACGGCCCGGGTTCAGCGGGTTCAGCGCCGCAGGGCGGGCCGGAGTGCTCAGAAATCAATCACCCGCCGCTGCGCTGCAGGCCGCCAGTACCGTGCCGAGCCGGAGGCAGTGGGGCCACACACAGCCTGCAGACAGACAGGCAGTGTCTCTCTCTCACAAACACACGCACACACTTCTCTCTCTGTTATGTACGGCCCAATTTTGTCAGATGAGGCAGTTTTTTTTTTATCGGGGGGGGGGGGGACACAGAGCAGTTTTGAATGAGCATGAACACCCATGGTGAGCCATAAGCCCCAGGCCAGACAAGTTTGTCAGGTTAAAGTTCCCCCAGAAGAGCCAAGGAGAGAGTGGCTGCTGAGCTCCTTACACTCATCCCCATATTGTTGTGGTCGTTCAGGTTGCTTGGTTGTCGCCCCCCCCGGGTTGCTCTCCTGTGGGGCAGGGCCAGGCATGCAGGGGTGGGATTGGGGGCGGGGCCATCTGAGTTGGCTGGGATGGGGCCATGTGAGCCTGCAGCTGGTGGGGCGGGGCTATGTAAGGCCACGGCAGGCGGGGGTGTGGCCAAGTGCGGCGGTTCAGTCCCTCATCACCTCTTTAGCGGGCCAGAGGTCTAAGAGCCAGCTAGGTTAATGAGGTTAGGAGCTCAAGGCCAGTAAGCAGCTGAGAGATGCGCAGATCCTGGCCGCTGTGGACGCAGCCTGCCCCCCCGCCCCCGCCCCTGGACTCCTCGCCTTTGATTGTTCAGGGGGATAGATACAGGAAGGGGAAGAAGAAAATGCTGAGTGCAGCTGCAGGACCCACCCCCCACGGCGCAGTACTTGGGGCTGCCAGCCTCCTGCCGGGGGGGTGTGGGAGGCCGGATGCGACTGTATCGTCTTACAAGTGCCATCCTGGGGAGAAACACGGTCTCTCTCCCTCACTGCTCTGGTGTCAGCAGAGACCCGGTTAGCCTAGCCTAGCCTAGCCTAGCCTAGCCCGGGAGCTGTCGGCCCCTTGCAGCCTGTGATGTCCCCCTCTGTCCGTGCGCAGTAATCTTCCCTTTCACAGTCCATAGGGAGAGCTTTGAGGCTGTCCCACGCATGTAATTTAACAATCGTAATGCGTTTGTGAAAAAGCCCTGGGCCAGCTGACACAAAGCCACCCACCCCCCCTGGCAACATATGGAGTCTGAAGGGACTTTAAACTCGCTCCAGCCTCTGGATGTGTTGGGGGTTGGGGGGTGGTTATAGGGTTTAGCATGATGAATCTTGCTGTGACAGAACCCTCTTATACTCCTGAACATAAGCAGCTGTAGGCCATGGCTCACTACAGACCATACAGGAGAGGGTCAGCGTTCTGCTCACGCTCACCGGTCTCCCGGCTGCTGAAAGTCTGCAGTGACCCCTGCCCTGCAGTCACATCTGCGTCTGGAAGGCTCCATGACTTTGTGTTTTGTGTGCCCCCCCCCCCAGCTTGCACAGTCATGCTGCACGGTTTAGTACGGAGTACAATGTCTCATGGTGAAATCCCCCGTTTTTTGTATCACCCACATTTTCAGGTTTCTGGCAAAGGGAATGGGGGGTAAATTCGGTAAAGGCCCCTTCAGCCGCGTGGCTCGTGGGATTAGCGGCCAGGTGGCCAGTTTTGCTGCGTTTCAGACAGAGCAGATTGGAAGCTGCCTCTTTAAGCCTCATGGCGGCCATGACACCTTATGTAAGCATCAGTCAGATAATGCAGGGACAGCAGCTTCCTGTGTGTGTGCCCGCGCGTCCCAGGGGGCACCGTTCCCTTCTCGTTCTGGAGTGTGGCTCTGGGTGGGGCCGCTGTCATGGACCGCCCATGTACCGGGGCCATGTATCTGACCAATCAGCTCTGCCGCGGCGAGGCTGGCTGTAGCTGTGAGCCTGGCTTGACGGACATGTGGGTTAAATAAAAAAAAATAAAAAAATGCTGCAGACATCAGGGGCCTGAAGGTGCAGGATGGGGACACCCTGTTTGCCAGTGACACCAGTTCTGAAAAGGCGGCCCTGCATTGACGCGTCAAAGGCTCACATGGGCTGCGTGTCCTGTCATGTGCTGAAGAATTTCAAGAAGCATGTAATTATACTGAAATGTTGTATTTATTTTTATTTGTGGAATTTGATCTGTCCCCTGGGAGCTTATGTAAACTTGTTTTTCCCTGGAGATCGTTTCACCCCTCTTTTGGTTCCAGTGTTTTTAGTTCAGCTAGCTGGAACTGAAATGTTAGTTAGCATGAGTGCCTCCGCTTTTGTGAGTTTGCTGGAAGTGCTTTCACTGTCCTCCTCATCGTGTTTATCTGTAGAATTGGTTACCATATCAATGTTTTTTTTTTTTTTTTTTTTTTGGTAATGGGGATTCCAAGCAGTGTAATGCTCAGGTTAAAATTGATTGGTCCCCAGAGTGAGCTGTCTTTTTTTTTTAACCTATAATGCTTTTGTGGAATGTATCATAACATGATTGCCGGTGGTGATTCTCTAACGCTGGTGGTAATGACTTCTGTTTGCATCTCTGATCCCCAGTCAGATCAAACCGTAGCCCCATCCGCCCTGGTATTGGGACCATGATTAAAATGGGAAGTAGGTTTGGCAAATGTTTTCACAGAGGTGTGTTCTGGAGGCAGAGAACAATCACAGGAGCGGGGCCTGTTCCGATATGATCGCATTGTTCTCTGCGGGTCGCAGCATGCAAAGGCGTTGCAGAGGGGCCTGCAGCCAGAGGCCCGCAGCCAGGGGCTTACCAGCAGGGCCGGATCTGCTGCTGAGGTCACTTGTGCCACAGCAGCTTAATTCCCAGGACGGGTGTCACCCGAAAATGCCGATCCTGTCTCCCGCGCGTCACTCGGTGCTCCGGACAAAGCCGCATTTGGCTCCGACGGCAGAATTCGAGCCCTTACCTGCCAGGGTTAGTTTGTCACGCCCAGCTGCTCTTTTGACCATGCGACCTGCACCAGCAATGGCCTCAGTTAAAGTCCTGTTCATCGATTTCTGCAGAGCTGTTGCTGTCTTTAAGCTGCTGTTGGTGTTTAGGCTTTTAAAGACGTGTAGTTCTATCGTAACCAAAGAAATAGGACCAGTGCAGTTACCGTACTGGGTTGTGTTTTTTTATTTTAAGTGAGACACATCACCCACTTTCTCTCATGTTCACGCACATGTTCATGCGCATGTATTCAAATTCAAGATGTCCTGTGAAATTACATAATGTATAAAAAAACAGTATTTCTGCTGCTAGAGGCTGTCAGGTTCCACACGCCGGTCAGTCATGGCGACTCCTGTGAGGAATATAGCTGTAGAGCGGTTCACTTGAATCTTTCATTCCATCCTTGATTAGGACTCTGTGGGTGTTTCTGTGTGGGGGGTGTTTATGTGCTTTTGAGCAGCCCCCCACCTCCCCCCCCAGATCTGAGTATGGCGGCTTGGGTGAGTGACCTCAATGCAATCCTGCAATCGGATCCTCTTACCTTCAGAACCCCCACATACTGCTGCTAATTTGTCACCGGCTACGCAGAGTGGCGGTGACCGGTCACCGGGTCAGGCAGAGTGACGCAGTACCGTTCCTGCGACACCTGGCGGGGCGGGGCTTCCATGGGGCGGGGGGGGCTGAAGTGAACACCACAAAGATAATCTAATCTCCTCACCCCTACACACACACACACCCCCCCTTCCTTGGAGCTGCATCCCCCATTCTTCCCATATGGCCCCCCAGGAAACCGCTATATGGCTGGTGTCAGCGGATGGGCTGCAGCGCATGGAGATGCGAAAAGCCCCTCAGGAGATGCCCCCC
>JAODJU010000062.1:3420572-3436324 GCA_026776725.1 Gnathonemus echidnorhynchus | reverse complement strand
GGCTTGGGGCGCTGTCAGGCGCCCCCCCCCCCCCTTCCATGTTAGAGAGGAGCTTACAGGATGCACTTAATATCAGGGTCGTGTGTGTTCATTCGTTCGTTCATTCATTCATATTTTCTATCGTCTCTTGTTATGTGCTGTCTGATGCACATGTAAGACTTGCGTATTTTAATCATACTCTTCCCCCATGTCTGTTGTATTATTGCCCTTTTGTCTTTGGCTTCTGTCACTAGACGGGATCGTAAGATTGGTCTCCATAGCAACATACATGCCGCGTGTCGCCTGTCGCCTGCCCCCCCAACCCCTGCAGCTAAGCGACGGCAAACTGCTGTCCTGGCCTGACGCGGCTGTGGCCGTGCCTCTCACCTGTCAGCCTGCTGGGGGGTGTCACACAGGAATTGTTTGTTTGTTTAGTGTGATGCACACAGGCCTCTTTTGGCACTATTGGGGCACAAGGTGTGACACCCTGGCGTCTGTTTTGTGTGTCTGCAGTGGCAGGAGTGACTTCTTCATACCTGTGAGTGCGCAGCTCGTGTAATCTCACTGCCTGCCACGGCAGTTTGTCTGCAGTGCAGCCAGTCAGCCTGTGCAGAGCAGATGATTTTGTATTTTTTTTTTTTTTTTTTTAGCATCACCCCCCCACACCCCATCCCATCCCCAAGAGGTTGTTTTCATGTGCGGACCAAACACGGGTGATCGTGAGAACTCCTTCCCATTGGGCATCCTGCGATCACACGATTCTCTGGGTTCCTCAGTCCAGTAGCTGGATCAGCACGGCTTTGGGTGGGGGGGTGGCGTGGCCATGGGATCAGGTGATCTCAGGATATTCAACGAGCGCCGGCCAATCAGCCACTCTGTTCAAGGTTAATGGCCAGATGTGGTCATTCTCCCTGTTTTTTTTCCCTCTTCCCCCTGAATGCGACTGTCATCTGCCCAGAGAATGCAGCTAAGCATTCAAGGTCAAGGGTGCAGGCTCTATTTTTAGCTCCCTACCGATGGGACCCGGCCGACGGGCGTCGGGCCAGCGTGCCGGGGCATGCGATCCACCACCGCGGCACTCCGTCGATTCCTCGTCGCCGTTACCATGGTTGCAGTCTTCCTCCATCTTTCCTTGTGTTGCTTGAGTGGGGTCCACTCTGTCCTGACAGCCCCCTTTCGTGGGCGTCGTGAGTGCAGCCTGCAAGCTTCTCGTGTTTATGAATGAATATAATCCTGAGTGCAGCTGTATGTTTGGCTCACGCAGGATCTGGGGTGTTACCCCGAGCCGCTTTCGTGGTCTTGCGCGGTCTTGCACCGGGGACGAGCAGGAACGTCCAGACGCTGTTAGCAGGCTGCAGGTGTATACAAGGTCTAACCCAGGTTTTCGGAGCGCTGCATTATTTGTGTGCAGTGAGCGCCCCATGCGGCGTGTGCAGATCTCCCCAGGTATAAATAATGCATGGCCGGTGACTTGCGCCTTGCCGTCAGGAGACCGATGACTGCTACTGGGGGGTTGCAAGAATGGGGACATAAAGGGGGGCCCAAAGCGGCTCCCGGCCTGGTTCTGCGGGTGGTGCTTGAGTTCCGTGGCATGTTGCTCGTGGCCGGAGCTATGCACCTGTTTACCAGTTTCCGCTCTGGCTTGTTAGTACGTCTGACGACTGCCAGCTTTAATGATTCCGCAGCATTTGCCGCCGCCGTGCCGCTTGGTTCTGTTCTCTGTACCCAGATTTCCGTACCCTGCCTGCCTGCCTTTCGCAGGATAGCGCCGGGCCCCAGCTGGTTAGAAGCCGGCTCTAAACGCCAACAGGTGCAGCAGCCGTTACCCACCACGTCAGCTGGGCATTAGCTTGCCACAAGTGTTACCTACCGTGTCGACTGGAAATTACCTGCCGATGTCAGTGGCAGGATGAGGCGGCTCTTCAAAGGGGAGGGGGGTTTACCCCAGAACGAAACAGGTGTCCCACGCTGAATTGACCGGGAGCCTTAGCTGGAGGTGTTGCCCTGCTCGGATGATCCGGGGGCTGCTGAGAAGAGGCACTGAGCGGTGGGGGCCCTATGGAGGAGCCATCGGGCGTCCCTGGTACAGGGGGTTGCATCTGTGTGCAGCCTGGGGCCCCTCCCTGTCAGGGGGCCCAGATCCAGCCGTGTCACCAGCTCGAACCGGCTGGGGGGCCAGCAGGGAGAGTGGCAGCAAGAGGTAAGGGAGGCGGGGGTCCTGCCAGGCTGGGGAAGGTCCCAGGAGGGGCCGTGATAGGGTGGGGGGTGCCCCACTTGGGTTCAGAGTGGGGGGAGAGAAGCAGCCCCATTGTGACGGAGCCCTCGGCACACAAAGCGCACAGATGGCCCCCAGCGCCCGGGACGCCATAATGGCCGCCGCACAGAAGAAAGTGGGGATTAGGCACACTTGGCCCTGCTTCACTTCTACACAGTCTGTCTGAAGTGGTGTTAACCTCTGTGTGAGTGTCACCCCCCCGGCCCTCAGGCGCCTGCCCCTGGCCACACGCGCGCCCACTTGGCCGCCCTGAGCACCGGCGGGGCCGTCTCACAGAACGCCAGAGGGCCATGAGCTTCTGCTGCGGCCCATCGCCAGCCGAGCACGGCAGCTGGCCAGTGTGTTAGAGGCAACCCGCTTTGGGGGGGGGGGGGGCTCTGACTGGCCACACCCATCTCATCACCCCGCTGCACAGGGTTCCTCCTCCTTCCCACCCTCATCCACCCCCTGTATGCCAGATGCAGACTGCCAGTGGGTGAACAGTGGCTCTTCCTGAGCCCCCCCGCTCCACTTTTTAAAAGGAATTATAAAAAATTCTGGATTGTTTTGCTGCATGTCACGTCAGCCAGGTGAGCAGAGGTATGTACCCCACCTGCTCCCATGGGGGGGCAAAGTGGAGAGAATCGGGGTTGGGGGGGCAGCCAGGTGGCAGCTTGGAATGGTTTTGCCAGCCCCCCCCCGGCCCCCAGCACTCTGGCCCCTTCTCCTTTCAGGCCCTCTTTTGTCTCCTGAAGATGAGACCCGCTGTTTTTGTTTTTCTCCAATCTGCAGTGGGGGCCATCTTTTTGCCCCCTCACCCCCTGCTGCTAATGAGGAGATGGAAGCGGCTCTGAGTCGTCTCTGCTGAACAGACTATAGCAAGGACTCGCCATGAACAGTCCAGCTGTAAAAATACATTTGGTAGACAATCTGTGTGTAGGATATGATCCCTTAATAACAGGGATGATGCACTTTCTGGTGTGTTAGTGGGAGTCGGGCTCTTCTGGGAATGTGGATTCTTACACACGCTGGTGTTTCTGTCAGTGTCATGGTGAAATAACTGCTTCTCGCTTTTATTTTCTCTTCTGCCTTAACTGAGATTCGGGTTTTTCTTCTCCCTATGTGACGGAAACCTTTAAAGAACAAATCTTGCCTCCTTTTTTTTGTGAGGGTGCCTTGGCCAAGGGCGGTTGCTCGATGCCGGCACCTTCCGGCAGCACCGCGGGCCCGACGTGGCCGGTCGGGCAGATCGGCACCCGCCTCTTTGTTTTCACGCTTCCTCTCAGACGGGGGAAAACCTCAAAACCTCAGGGGCTGTGAGGCAGGAAGTGAAACTGCAGGGGAGAGCCGTCTGAGGTGGGCTGGGGCGGCGCGCTCCTCCGACCAGACCACAGGGGGCGCTCTGCAGAAAGCAGAGCCGTGATCGCACGTTGACGCGCTCCCACGGGCCGGGCGAGGACGTGGCACGTAGGATTTCCTGAGCCGCTTACATATGGTTCACGGCGCCGTGCGTGTCAAAGTGAGAGCCGTGAGTTATTCGCGAGAGTACAGCAGCCTCCTCGCCTCCAGAGGGTGCCGACCTTGTTTGGTGGCAGGTGGCGATTAACAGAACACGTCAGTTGGCTTGTCTTGAAAACATTTTCATAATTTCAAAATATGTTTGTAAAAGTGGGCCAATCGTGGTGATTTTTGATAAAAATCAGTATGGGTCACCTCACTGAGCCAGCCAGGCCTTGTGTGACCCTTGTCCACAATGCACTACTACTAATACTTGCTGTTACTTCTGCACATGGAGGTCAGAGACCACACCCCCGAGTGTCACCGCTTGACTATGTCGTGAAGAGGGGGTGAGGGGGCAGGTGAGGCATCTAGAGAGCATTCGGGGCTCCAGTCACCATCGAGATCGCAAATAAAGCATGCGGCTGTTCCTGAAGCCGGTTGGATGCCCACGTGTGCGGTTTGCTCCTTTGGCTCGCCCCCTCCTGGCCGACGTGTGCCATCGCAGAGGGACCCCATCGACCGGCACTCACATTCTCAGCTGCGGCTTCGGAGTCACCGGAAGGACGTGTCAGTAGCGGCGGCGGTGGGCTGCCCTCCGTACCCCCGGCCCAGACGGCTTGCCAGCCCCGCGCTGACCTTTGAGTCGCTGGCTCGTGTGACAGAGAGGCGCGGCTGCGCCGATCTGTATTCAGAGCGAATGCTGGCACACAGCGAAGCATTTCTTCAGGATCAGACAAAGCCAAGGATTGTTAGGCCCAAAGGAGAAGTCTTCCTTGTGTGATTTTTTAATTTTTTTTTTTTTTTCTTCAGTCAACCCCCCCTTCCCTGGACCCCCAAAAAAACAAGACAACTGGCTTTGTGCTTGGCAGAGAGTTTCGCCATTGGGATGCAAATGTGGAAGTCTGTGGTGCCACTAACCCCATAAAACAAACATTTCTTTTACGGGCATCCGTCATTGTTTCCTGTTTTCAATTGCAGCACTTCTCCGAGGCAACGGGCACTAGCTGCACAACAACAGCAGCGGCAGCAGCTGCGATGGGCCCACTTTGCCTTTTCAGTAGATTTGAGCGAAGCACGGCCTGTCATGGTGGAACAATTAGCGGTTATTCTCTGCCGTAGTGCTGTGGCAGTCATGTTGACAAACATCGCGCCGGAGATCTCAGGCCGGGGGCGACATCATGGTAACCCAGCGCAAGGCGGTTTGGGGTGTCTGTACAGATGTAGATGTGTGAACTGCAGTAAGGATGCACTTTGAAATCGTAGCAATACACGTTTGTGATGTTTTGTGTCCGAGTGCTGTGTCTCCCCTCTGAGGTCATTCAACGCAGCTGCAACTTTCTCCAGCTTTTTTTTTTATTTATTATTCAGTTTGCCTTTTAACTGCGCTGCGTTTTTAACCTCAGGCTGTTAATTATAAGATCATCTGTCCAATCAAAAGGCTTCTTTTTTGTCTTTGACGTCATGTGACGTTTAACGGCTTTGCAGACCAAAGATGCAGGTGCTGCTTCATTACTAGGAACGACGGCTTGCTTGGTGCTGTCACTTCTTGTGGTCCCACACATACCGAAAGTGGCATCGCACTGTTTCTTCTTCTCTGGGTAATAAGCAAAAATGACAGGGAACCCCCCCTCCACGTAATCAGGCCCCATCCTGTGAACACAAGTCACATGCTGTGACCCTCCAGGCTTCTGAGGGTGGCTGACCGGAAGGAGACAATGGTGTGCGATGGGATGAGGGAATGGGGTGGACAGAGAGAGTCTTTTTGTGAGGCACTCACTGAATTTGGATGGGGGGTAATGGAGGCACCATGTCACCTAAACACAGAGACACACACACACACACACGGCTTTGGAGAAAATGGTCTGTTTATGCTGTGAGTTTCTTTGGAAAGAAGAGTGTTATTTTAATCATAAAAGTTTTTTTTACTACTCATGATATTTGGTCTCTGATTACTTATTGTCATTATTTATGAGTGAAGCTATTTATACCCCCATATAATTAGGGGAATTATTTTTTAATTATTTGCATCACATCCAGGGTCCAGCCCCCCTTGACTCTGACCAGAATAAGTGGTTGGAAGATGGGTGGATTGGATGGAGGGAATTTCTGAGATTATCTTTGGCAAATGAAAACCGTGGGGTGTTTTAATTAACGCATTGTTTTTTGTTTTGTTCTGTCTGCTTTGCTGCTGGTGGGGTCCTGACCAAACGCACATGTTGTCCTCTGCAGGTGAGTCTGTAAGCCTCATGTCTTCAGCGGCACCTTATCCCCGCTGCTCCAGATCGATGGCGACTCGCTCTCACATCACTTATTTACATGTTTCCGTTGCTGGCGGCTTCTGCAGGGCATGAGCTGCAAAAAGCCGTATTATATGGGGCAACTACAACACCCTGTCCCCTGACCTTGATTTCTGGTTTTAGGATTTATATTGTATTTATATTGGTGAGGTGGGGGGGGGGGGGTGCTGTTTTGCACACAGAACAGGAAATACTCCCAAGGCAGTGAATGTTAACTCCATTAGCATGTATTCTTTACATTGGCTGTGTTTTATTGTATTACTATAAAAATATAAGCATGAGTAATAAAATCAGTTTAACAGAACAGCATAAGTCAGGAACACCATCGATTGTTGGTGCTCATCTGTTGTCGCCTGTCACCCCTGAGCACGTGTCCGTGTGAGAGAGAGAGACTTCCCCCACATTAGCTCTCGTCACCAAGTCGCCCTCTAGTGCCTGGGCAATGTCAGTGTCAGGGTGTCAGCCCCCCGCGGGTCACCCACCACTACAAGACCCTGAATATCTGATCCACACCCCCAAACCTCCAAGCAGGCCAGCACTCTGTGTTTACTGAACTGAAGGCACTGTGTTTTTTTTTTTTTTCCCTTTTTTATGAGCAAGATTTTTCATGTAGCCACTCGCTTGGCCTGTTTTACTGAGTGTTAAGTCGGCCCGCAGGGTAGAGCTCGCGAAGACCTCCGGGCTGGAAAATCGCCTCGCGTTTGTTTATACACACGATGTGTTTAGTCGCTGAGGGCCGCCCAGACCGCCGGTGACCAGGTGGACCAGGCAGCTACTCGCTGTTCACAGCTGGCACTGAAATATCTGCTAAAAAAAACCATCTACTTGTTTATTATTAAATGTAAGGCTATTTAACCGCTTTTTTAAGACCTTTCCATGTTAGGGGCGGACAGGCAGAGCTGCAGTTTCTGTGTACCTTTTTTCATGCATGCGGATTTTAATCAAAGTCCTGTAACGTCGCTGAGCTTAAACCCCTTACTGTAAGAATTCATCGGCATGCATGTCAAAGGGCTGATGGTATTGTCGCTCCATGCGAGCCGAACACTGACAGACTGATTATGCCGGTCTGCTCCGCTGGGCTCGTTTTACAGCCTCCATTGTTTATGTACTAAAGGACCACAGGGCCTGTTGTGTTTTCAGTGCCCTGGGGGGGGGGGTAAGCCTGACCCCTTTTGGCAGACAAGGGAATTGCACCTTTAGCTCAGTGTGAGGTACACAGGGCAGAAGGTGATGTAGCTGACAGCAGACTGAGTGCTTATGTGGGAAAGGGAGCCCACTTTGGTCTAGGGAGGGACGCTGCTGTGTTCTTACTAAACATCCATTACACCCCATCATGAAAATAGAATGCAGTGAAAAAAATAACTTGACAATAAATAAACTGTCAGTGTCCTGTTCCTTTAAGATTTGTAACCTGAATGTCACCAGTCCAAGGCTCTGCTATTATAGCATTCATTATGGTACTTAACCTGAGCTGCTTCAAGCTGTATAGATGAATAAGAAACCCCCAGCTAGGAAATTAAGAAATGATAGTATGAATGCTGTGGATGTCTGGAAAGCGGCATATCCACACTTGGTAAAGGATGGAAAAAGCGGCGCTGACCCATAATTCTGTTGGTCATCTTCTCGGTCTGCTCCTGCGTGTTTGTGCGTACCTGCCCTCCCATGAGTGTGTGTGAGAGCGAGTGCACTCGTTTGCCCCCTGTTCATCCCTGCCCCCCCCCTCAGGCCCATTGAGAGGCATCAGCGTGGCGACTCCCCTTCATTCCTGAGCCCCCCCCGGTGACATTGGCAGCCGCTCTGGCCGGCCGGCTAATTATAGCCACCGCAGCTGCCTTTTGGTGCCCCCCCCAACGGGGTGTCTGCCTCCCACCCTCCCTCTGTGCAGGTCGACGGTCCAGCCAAGGGGCTGTGACACAGAACACCTGTCTGCTGTGCAGTGCGGCCCATCGGATCACCGCTTTGGTGTGGGAACTCGCGGGGGGGGTGTTCCCAGGTGTGATGTTTCTGATCAGGCTGGAGAGACCCCAGCCAGCAGAGGCACTGACACTCCTGGGGTTTTCCAGTCATTCTCTTGCTTCTTGGTCTAAATGTGGGTGGGGGGGGGGTGTTCTTTGACTTGTGGTGGCCCATAATGGCCAGTGATGCGGAGGAGCTGGGATGGCGGTACGGCAGGCAGCCCAAGTCTCAACAGCAGGTGGACTCATTCTCTGACCTAAGATGATGATGATGATGATGATGATGATGTCTGCGACAGCCAGGAGGCCAAAGGCCAGGTCTCACCTGCTGCTGATCCTCAGGTCCCGAGGCGGAGGAAGCACCTGTGTGTATCACATTAATGTCGTTCATTGGGAGCAGTGCATTGTGGGCTGGGGGATGTCTGTCATTCTGCAGGCCTTCACAGACTGCCGCCGTATGTGCTAACTTCAAGCCGTCCCCCTCAGTAGGCCTGTTGGTTGGGCCCGTGGGCTGGAGCCTCCTGAGACCCAGTTCCCACTGCGACAGTGTGTGTGATATTAATACCACGCCTTGGACAGGAGCTCTTTACATATCTGCTGGTGTCGCTGTGTCACCGGCCTGGTGCATATTAACAATCGCACTGTGAAAGTCGGTGGGCGGGTGCTAGTCCGCATCGTCGCATTGTTGTTACATGCTTAGCGCCCGGTGACTCCTGCAAGTGCCGGGATTGGCTGTTAAATGCCGTCCCCGTGGCCGGCGATTTACACAGATGGCAAGCTGCCTGGCCAGTGCCTCGAACCTGAGCTGGAGCCATTCAGATGAATACCGTCCGGAGGTACGAGAGCAGGGCCCGGCCTTCGGGTTACGGGCACACGCTCCGAACTGCGCCTCCCCCGCTGCCGTAGCTGTGATGTAGTTCGTTGGGAAGCTCTCTCACATGTGCCAGTCAATTCTGGACAGAGTCGTCTGAGACGTGCAGGTCTGACTTGGGCAAAAGGGAAGTTCGGCGGCCCTGCAGGTGAAGACCAATGTGGACAAAATGTCTCACCGTCTTGCATCACTGGATGCACCGAAGGCGGTCGCATCCCAGACCAGCAGGGGATCAGAGAGCATTTAGCAGAGACGGCCGACGCTACTCTGGGAGACTCGCCGCCGCCTCCTTGTGGGTACCTGCAGCAGCAGGCGGGGGCCCTGACTGAGCCCTGACGCATCTGTTGCACATCATCGCTAATAATTCAGAGTGGCGAACTTCCGTCTGCGCCGTAATGAAGTCAAGCTCCTTTCCAGTAAACGAAGCAAACAGCTGTTAGTACGTGAGAGATGGAGATGCAGCGAGCGGCTGGTGGGGCTGTCATCGCGCTGGGCATCGTCCGCTCGTCTGGGCCGCACCTTCATCACCACGCCTTTGCTATTTTCAGGACATTTCATCCAGAGATGTGAGCACCACGTTGGAATATTAGGAGGTCCGATGTCCCCCTGGGAACCTCAAGCTCAGGGCGGGGGGCGGGGGGGTGGGTCATGCTGGGAAGGAGCAGAGTTCCTTCCGTCCCCACGATGCATCTGGAGGAGACGAGCAGCGAGGCTGATCCCGGGATTAAAGGCTCCGATTTGCATGGCCGGATTAGGAGGCTGGAATCTGTTTTTAACCTACAATAAAGTAGCCGGCGCAGACCTCAGCGAAGTGCGTAATCTTCTGAATGCTAATTAGGATGTTTAAGTGGGGGTTGGAGGTGCTTTCCTGTGGGGCGGGGGGATTTTGGACGTTGGGGGATGGGGTTTCCAGTGGACTCTGCACACGAGGGGTGGGATTAGACCCATAGAGTGGAGGTGTTTGGCACCCCGTGTAGAAACGTCAACTCGACCATTTCCCTGAGCCTTACTATGTCCGGTGGGTGATTCCCTATGATTGGCTGCTCTCGGCCTTGGTATTGGGTGCCGATTGGATGCCCGGCACTGGAGCTGAACATCCCACCATCGTGGCAGACGGCGCATTGAACTCAAATAAGGAAAAGCCAGTGTCTAGCAAGCCCATTACAGACAGGCTGTACGTCCTCTGTGTCTGTATGACATAGGTTCCTCACCCCTGGTTGTCACCCTTCTGATGGAATCTAGGTGGCGATGAATTCTCCGTCAGCCCCTCGTATGGAGATGAGCACGTTTGCGCCGCTGCTAATTGGCAGGATAGACCTCGGCTTGCGTAACGGGCCTAGCTGCCGCCGCCGACACGCTCCTCTGAGGTCCACCAGTGCCTTTTTTTTTTCTTAATAACACCTAATTGCTGCCTTTCCCCCAATCAGAACAGGTTGCTGTGACCCCACAAGTCTCATATCTGCCTTGTCAGTCTTTGCAAAGCTCACTTGTTGACGTGGTTATCATATTAATGGTGCCTGTAATCTAACTGAATTGTGATGTGGTGAGGCGAGAACAAACGTGCTGGCAGCACTGCATTATGGGTAAACTTTTCCCTTTACCCATATGGCTGATTTTCATGGTGTCAAACGGTGATCAAGGAGGAGGGTCCAGCAGTTTGGCAGAAGCAGCAGTTTGGCCCCCGGCATGTTGCGATTCCTCTGGGCAGTTGTTCTCTGCGGCTGGCTCTGCTAGGGAAACCCGGAGCTCACAGCGCGAGAGCGCCTCACAATGGACAGACCTCGGTCCGCGCTCGGCAGTGCGTTCAGCTACCGCTGCCTTCTGCCACCTCAGGGACAGAGTCACATGACGGAGGCTCGCATCGCCGCATCCCAGTGCCTGGGATGTGCCGGTCCAGCGAGCGGGATCCCCATTCCCAGCTGGGTCGGCTTCAGTCCTGTAATCGGTCTCCAGCCCCCCCCCAAGCACAGGCACAGCCGAATCCCGTCCTAATCGTGTGAGTGACAGATAGCATGACTTTCAGAACGGATAAATTATCACCATATGGTTCGCTGGTGTCGTCCAACTTTTCATATTAGTCCCCCCCCCCAGCTCCCCTCGTTAGTCTGGGTTTTCAATGGGGTGCCGTCCGCTGGCGGGGTCCTGATTGGCAGCAGCCATGAGGGGTACCAGCGGCGAGTGGCCCGACCCGGCATCCTTGCTTCTGTAGGGGGCCTGGGGGTCCGAGCGTGTGATCTGCCGTGCGTCTCACGTCCTGCTGGAGCCTGCAGATGCTGCCGCGATGCACAGGGACACGTGCTCTGGGTCTGGATGCATGTTACTGGGGATGAGAGGGCGGACAGGGGAGGCTGGCCCTGTGCTTCTTCTGGTTCGGCCCGTTTGGTGTACAGATGATGAAGGGATTTTTTTTTTGCCCCTGACTTGTTACTTTCTTAAACTCACATTTTCACAGCAGAAGGTTTGTCAGAGAACAGAAACAGGCACTTTGTGTCTCCATAGTCCCAGCATGTCCCACACTGTGCATATTCAGCCCTCTGCGGTGTCAGTCGAATTATTTTCACGCAACGACTTCAGTCTGTAATAGAGTCGAAAGGAAATATTATGGTGTGCTGACCTTAGACCTACAGGCCAGAGGTCAAGGCTCTACGCCATACATACACCTTTTTTGTTAATTAATAGCAGCTCGTTGAGACGACTGCGAAGTGGAGGGGGTTAGCAGTTCATTGTCATTGCCCCCCCCCACACACACACACACACACACACACTTAAATAGGATAAAAAGGAAGGAGAGGAGCAGGAAGATTCCTGGCAATGACGTTTGTTGTCCCTGCCCCCAGAAGCGTGGAAAGCAACCTTGGAGTCTGTGACAGCCACAGGGGCGAACGTTCCCACGCTGTAGGGAGGGGCTGCCAGGGGCCCCCCCTTCCTGAAACGAAACCACTTCTGCATCGTGGCTCCCGTGCTGTTCTGAGGGGATGGAAACGTGACAGAAGTGAAATCGGGCCTGGCAATGAGGACCTGTGGCTGGGAGTCAGCTCTGGGCCTGCACCTTTCCTGCCTGCCGATTAGCCCCCCCACCCACGCATGCTGCCAGGGGGGACTTCCCCCCTCCCCCCCCCCGCTATATGAAGTTGTGTGGCACCTTCAGCAGCCACTCAGCAGACAGCGCTATGTCGTGTCTACGCGTGTGTTACACCAGGGAGGCCCTCGTACCCGAGCGGATTGAGCAGCTGTATTGTGGGAGACAAACAAAGAGGTTATTATAGAGCCTGTGAAGAAGGGGGGGGCAGCTGAAAAAGAAGTATGTGTGTGTTTGTGGACGTACTTTATGTGTTTGAGTGCATCCATGTTTGTGTGTCTCCGTTTGGGGGGGGGCTCTTACTGGGTGATGGGGTGCTGCTGCTGCTGCTGATTGTTGATTTGCCATCTGCTGGCAAGAACAGGATTTTTTTCAGAAAATGACAGCTCCAGTGGGGTGTTAGTGAGAGAGCGAGTGAGCGAGAGAAAGAGAGAGAGAGAGGGAGGGAGTGAGGGATGGTATGGGAGGAAAAGGGGAGAGGGAGGGGAAGGGAAGAAGAGAGATGGATGTGTAAACATGTGCAGATGTCACAGAGCATAATGACTAGAACTTGAGACACTTTGCCAGCCTGCCACTGCTGCTTGTGTGTGTGTGTGTGTGTGTGTGTGTGTGTTGATGGTAGGGGGCTCCTTCTGCCCTTATCTTCCCCTTAAATCACCTTTGTCACTTCCTGTGCTGTCTGCCAGGGTAAAGTCATAGAAAATAGTCCCATGCCAAAGCTGGCCAGGCCTACCAAGCAGGGGTGACGCCCTGCGCATTTACCCAGTGTCCAGGCTGTGGTGACGGCCCTTGCTCTGCCCGGGACATCCAGGAATGAAATCCTTCCAGGGTCAAACCAGGACAGTGTAGGCAGGGAGAGTGGGGAGCCGCAATGACTTATTAATCGAGCGCAATAAAAGCAGTCACAGGAAGGGTAATTGATGACTCCTGCGATTTATTATTGAATTAGGCTCTCACTCGATTTCCTCCTTAATGTACTCTCCGGAGACGAAAGCCATGGAAAAGGCCACTTAGGGTTTTTCATATATATATTTCATTTTTTGACGGAGGAACATCATTAATTGTTAATGGAGACACAGACGTTCCTTTTGTAATTGTTTATTAATTAAACACTATTTTGCTGTTGAAGGGACCTTTAGCATCGTCGCTTGCTGCCTTGTTACAAAGTTTGTCTCTGTTAACATGGTGACCATCGTTCTATGTCCTTAGGCTGGCTGGGCGTTTGTTGCCCATTCATATTTGGGGGTGGAATATGGCTGAACAGGTTAGGACACTGCCTGTGATCGGAGGTCGTCGGCAGAGATTCCATCATTGGGCCCTTGAGCGAGGATCTTAACGAGGTTCACTGTTAAAAAAGCGTGTCGCTAAATTAAAATTTCGCGTGTGCACTTTATCTGGGGAAGGAAGATGGGGGACTGCGTTCTCTAACACAGGGGCCATGTCAGACTGCTGTGTGAACACCCACGCTGTGTCTTGGAGTGTCCACGGTGTGTCTTGGAGTGTCCATGGTGTGTCTTGGAGTGTCCACGGTATACCAGGAGGTGGCGACGGTACGATAAGCTCCCGGCTCTGCTGAGAAAGGTGCCCAGATGCCACAGACATCTGGTAGCTATGGACCCCCATGATAGAGGCTGTGTGTGACCCCGGCGGCTCTGTTTTGGTGTGGAGTGCCTGGGGTGGGGCGGGGCTTGGCAGGGTGGGGGGAAGGTGGGGCACCCCAGTAATTGCATGTTTACTTTTGGGCCCAGCCATTAGGATTAAGGGAGGGCCGGAGTGGCGGATGAGGAGGGGGCCCAGGACAGAGCACAAAGGGGTGTGATGGAGGAGCGCGAGAGCCTGGGGGGGCCGGGGTCCCTCATTGTGTCCCCCAGCGCCAGCTGCTCCCAGCAGCGCACTGCTGAATAAATGATGAAGCCCCCTCCATCCGCTCCGTCACAATGGCCATTCAGGGCCGCAGCGCTGGAGTCCAGTTCTCCACCTGCTCACCGCTGGCCCGCACTCGGTGGCTGTCCCCACCCCCGCGCCCCTGCCACACGAGGCTCCTCTGGGTACCTTCTGTGGCGTTTAACTGGAGTCACATGAACCCCTGGTAGAGAACAGCCTCTCCGATCTGAACCACCCTGTAATCATGCTGCTTCCATTCTGCCACGTTTTAGGCTGTTCTATTAGATGAATGTAGGGAGTGTCATAAGGTCAGAGGTCGATCCCGCCCCCTTGCCCCTCGATATATTCACCTGTCAGTTATTGAGTAGTTCCCACCCACCCTGGGAAATCCGTTCCTGACTGTGTGCCTGACATCCTGAAGCGCTTAGCTTGTTTAGGTTTAATTGCTGCTTTGATTGCTGAGAGGAAATCCAGTAACTCATGCCGGTGGTCTGCTATTGTACGTTTAACATTGTTTGGTTCATCACTAGTGATAAGATGTTAGTCTTTCTGTTGTCCCACAAAAAAAAATACATTGCTTTAGACACTTATCCACACTGCTGCCATTCAGTGAGAACTGTGCAACTGAATTGAGATCACGAACAGTGAAGGATTGAAGTATTGCTTGGCATATAAAATACCAATCAGAATAACCAAGTTGTTAATAAAGTTAATACATAGTGACTCTTGAAGAAGGCAGTATATTGTAGGATTATTTTTATTTTTAAAATGTGAATTGGACAATTGAGCCTGCGATATTTGTATTATATAGACCTTGTAAGAATTTTAAATGCTTACCTTTGGAGATTAAAACTTTCAAGGAGTGTTGCTGTTGAAATTTAATTATTGTATATGTAATCTAATGAGCCATCCCAAAATAATCCTGGGAGAGTGTATCCAATGCCTGACATGGAGTGGCAGGAAGGCTCTGGTGTCTGCCAACTGCAATCGCAGCTCGAATAGATTTACAGACAGGGCAGAAGCAGCCGCAGCGATTGAAGATATTCGCTTAGAGCCTCCGAAATGAGGGTAATCGCATCCATTTGGGCTGTTATTGCAACATATGCAGTCAAAGAGCCGGATAGCGTCACCCTGCCAGAACTACAGAATCCCTGTCACTTAGGTGACTTAGTGATAATCAGTGTTTTTTTTTTGATTATTTTTGAAATTTTGTGGTCTTAGTAATGTTTCCACTTAAGTAAGTTTTTAGGAAGCTGATTGGCGGGTTTGTAAATCACATGCTGTGAGTTGTGTGCAGGTCCTTCTTCAAAAATGCAGCTGCGAATCGGGAGCATTGCTCATGTAATCCCTCAGTACTGCCAGCCGCTTTCGTTTCTATATTCTGTTCTTTTTTTAAAAAAAAACCTCCTGCATATGAATTTTGGCTTCAGATGACCCTGCTTTGATGAACACTTTGCCGATAAAATGAAGACGTTCCAGTTGAGCAAAGTGACAAATCCCCAGGAGGGGACTTCTGAGAGCTGGGTGCCCACCCCATGCCCCCCCACACCCCCTATGTTGGCACTGGCCAGGCAAGAAACCTTCATGCCTCTTTGCAGTGGGGCTGCAGTGGGGAGAGACAGCCTGGATCAGGGAGCCATCTAGTGAGCAGCCAGGGAATTGCAGGAGTGGAGAAAATTACTGCATCAGAGAGCGTGTCGGACATAAGCGCTTCTGACTTTGGACTGGGCTTGTGGTTAGGTGACAGTTACATGTTTATATCTGTGTGCGTTTTTACATGCGTGTTTGCGTGTGTGTTTGCGTGTGCATTTTCCCAGCTTTTTACCGTATTCCTCTTTGGTTCGGCTGACCTCAGAGAAGGGGGGAGCACCAGAAGAGGCAGGTTGTTTGCAGCTGGCGAGGTCATGCCCCCACCCCCCCCCCCGCCCCGGCC
>JAODJU010000062.1:3352973-3364819 GCA_026776725.1 Gnathonemus echidnorhynchus | reverse complement strand
CACGCATGCTCACACTGCACCTGGGCCTGGGGGCAGACACGCATGCTCACACTGCACCTGGGCCTGGGGGCAGACACGCATGCTCACACTGCACCTGGGCCTGGGGGCAGACACGCATGCTCACACTGCACCTGGGCCTGGGGGCAGACACGCATGCTCACACTGCACCTGGGCCTGGGGGCAGACACACACGCTCACATGTAATACAGCACACCGCGTCAACTCCTACACATGCTCACCGCCAGCCAAGCCCCTGAGTGCTCAGCATCTCAGCTTTCTAAACACCTTATCGTTTTCTGGAAAAACACACAGAGAGAAAACTCTAATATTGATTCTGAAATTGGTCCATGGTCTTGGAAGAACTTGCTTCCAGTAGAGGAGCTGTATATCTGGATCAAAAATTATGCAGAAGGGCCAGTTAAGGTTTTGTACAAACATGCTTTATGCTCGTTACTGAAGAGCTCCCAGGAACAACAAACCAAAACATTTGTGCATTTACAGTACATCTACAGCCTGGCTTGGACTGTGGAATTGGAATGGATCCAACAGACAGGAGTCTCACCCTGGCTTTCTCCAAGCTGGCCTCCTCTGCCATCTCCACAGCCTGCTTCACCTGCTGGTAGGCGCTGTGTTCCCGCTGCTGCATCTCACTGTGTGTCGCTCGCAGCGAGGACAGCGCCCCCAGCAGCTCATCCCGCTCCCTGAAGGGGGGATATGGGCAATGCTCTCTCCAAGACCACAAATGGAACTATACACTCCAACATCTACCCACTGGCTCAAGTCAAAGTGCATGCTCTCTGATCATGTAATCACACTGGGCTTTTAACCCGTGTGATGTGAAAGGTACAATTAACTGAATCCGAGTATAGAGAAGGGAAAGGGTTTGAAACAGTATGACGCGTGGAAAGTCCAAACTGGATTTGCATTTGCTAACTTCAATAAATCTATCGTCAAAGCTTTGTATTCAATGACCAATCCCACAAATTGAAGTTCAAATTCTATAACTAACTATGACACATCTTCTTGTTTGTTTGCTAATATTAGCCACAGAAGAAACATTGAAGCTTCTGTTCTGAGCACTGAACTGCAGTTACGTCTGATAATGCCATGGCTTGCTTAGCAGAAGCTTGAGGTCATTAAACATTTCTATGGCTATTTCTATTCTCTTTTTTAAAATCTATTTCTGTCCACATTAACAGATAAAATGATAACTGGTATCAGACAGTGCCTGTTGATGACAGAAGGCGAACGGAATCAGCTCTCAGAAGAGGCCTTGCTGAAGCCCATTAAAATCTGTAAAAACACAGAGAGCAGGCGGAGAGCGGACAGCTAAGCCCCACAGGGAAGCTCACTTGGTGAGTCTCTCGACAGCCTGGGCATGGGCACTGCCATGTGGCTCCTGCTGAGCACACTGCGGGCACAGGCCGCCAACCCGCGGGCCGCCGCCAGACGAGGACGCTGCCTCCTGCCTCCGGAGACGACCTTTCACCTCCTCTGTCTCCTTCTGAGAGGTCGTCAGCTCCCTCCTGGGATGGGGCAGGGCGGCACCAAAGCCACTTTAACACCATTACAATCTCCTGCAGCACGTGTGCACGTGCGCGCGCACACACACACACACACAGGTTGCTTCCACACCAGTCCTTAGTGTTGCATTTAAAACATAACTGCACAAGGCAAAACGCCACAATAATTCTAAAATCCTAAATCCAGCTATCCTTTTATATAAACCTTATGCCTTTTTTCTAGAAAAAAAAAATGAATGTCACTTAGAGAGACGCCCAGGGCAACATCAGCAGAGATGAGGGAACACGTACCTTAGCGACAGCACCTGTGTCTCCAAAGCCTGCGTCTGTGCTTGATACAGCAGCTTAAGCTGTGTCTAGTGGGTACAGCACAGCCAGTGATGACAGGGGACATGTTTCTGACATTCACAACACACGTGGAGAACGTGAGCTCCTTGTGAGCAACGCTAAGTATCCAGCCAAGGCCGTTTGTGACTGTGCGTTTACTCATGTGGACTAATGCTAGATAACAATCCCTACAGCCCTCAATGATACAGCATCCATGTACAGTATTATACTACCATCCATATTTATGTGTTTATATCAGTTACTTAACGGTGTATAAGATCATGTTCTTTTGTCGCATATGTTGGTATAGAGCAAACCGCAATCAGCAAATGACTTGTCTCTTTTGTTGACGCATATTCTTTCTTATCTTTGCTTAATCTATTGCATTTTTGGCCAATATCGTGATTTTGGATAACAGCAAGAATTAAGAGAGAATAAAGTAAGATTATGCAAGAAATATGAGGAGAGTGCATCTCAAAACAACTGGGATGAAAATGGAGGTAAAAAAAAAAAAAACAGGTCTGAGGGTGTCAAGGACAGATGAGCTTATCCCACAAACCAGTTCATTCTGCCATTTGTTAGTATCCAGTTGCTGGGCCACTGTTGCAGCAGCCTGCTCGCCACACTGAGCCCTGTCTGCTTTGGGGATACTGCCCAGAGGTTCCGGACCATCCGTCTGCAACAGAGAGAGTGCAGTCAGGCTTTCCCAGCCACACCTGCAAATCCATTCTGAGCGTGCTTTCCTCTGCCCAACATTTGCTGGGTGTCTGAGGTAGCACATGGGGGTGGCATGTGACAGCAAATCACCGTGGCGTCCAGGATGGTGTAGTCCTTCAGCGTGTCCTCCACCACCTTGGACTTCAGCTCTCTGTGCAGTTTCTCATTCTCCAAGACAACCACCCTGATCCTCTGCTTCATCCCCACAAGCTCCTCCTGAAAACAAACAAACAAAGACAGACAGACACAATGGCATGCCTGCTTTGAATGGGACTGGTATATAAGGGTCTGATCTCAGGAGTTACTACTTTTCATCACGATAGGATGAATTCTACAAATACACACATACGATTACACGGCAATGGCAATATACTGTCCAGCAGAAGCTATGCGTAAGGGCTGTCCCCTCGCATCCTCACATTTTATACATCACTATCTAACATCTCATTAGCTGAAAGTGACAGATGCTCAGTGGTGCCACCATGCCAGTCCCTCCACACTCAGACCTTGCAGAACTTGACTTCGGCCTCCAGGTGCCGGATGTACTCAGACTGGTTCTGGAGGATGGGTACCAGATCCTGAACAGCGGGTAAGCTGGCGTCATTAGAGGACTTCTGCTGACCGGGGGAAGGGAAACAGGAAGTTATGAAAGGCTGATCACCACTGCAGCTGGTGACATGAAGTACAGTTATCAATAATTTAGAGGAAACACCGAGATCAGAACACACACTGACACAAAAACAATACAAATCTTCCAATGCAAATCTGAACAGAAATAGAGGGCCAAGGTTCTCTGCATAGTGTGTAAAACAATTCTTTAGCCGAAATGGCACATCGACAGGTGAACTTCCCCTTTAAATAACAGGTGAACTTCCCCTTTAAATAACAGGTGAACTTCCCCTTTAAATAACAGGTGAACTTCCCCTTTTCAGTTGTCATTAGACATGTGCTTGTGCAAACTGGCCTGGGCTCAGTACCTCAGACATGGGCTTCCCCTTCGCTGTGCTGTGCAGGTTTGCTTCTTTCTCCTGCTTTAACAGTAGTGATCTTAGCTGACTGACTGTAACAAACAGAGAGGCTTGTATTTATACCCAATGGCCATGAACAGAAAACCTTCAGTACACCCCAACAGTTATCTTCATCTGCTTAGCTAACCAAAGGGTAACCAACTTGCCTGACTTTAGAGCAGGGTTTCTCATCCCAGTCCTCGGGGACCACCAGACGGTCCACGTTTTTGCTATCTCCCATTTGCCAGGGAAAAAACCATGGAACGTCTGGTGGTCCCCGGGGACTGGGTTGAGAAACCCTGCTTTAGCGTGTACTCTTTCTTAACCAATAGAAAAATACCAGAAGTTTTTTTGCTTTAAAAATCAGTGAAAATTTCCAGGACGGCAATAAGAATGATTCCTTCATTCTGTCAGGAGCACATAACAGAATACAGAGGCAGTTCACAGACTGGGTACCTGCATCACTATACTGCAGCTGGTGCCAGGACTCTTCTCCCACAATGCTGTCGGTCTGCTGGCCGCCCCCCGCATCCATACTTTCTGCTTCAGAGCTGGGATCCCCGAGGACGTCAGTCAGCTGCAGGATGCTGCGGTTAGCCCTTTCTGAAAAGCAGAGAGGATGGACGGCACGTGCTGAGCCAGAAACGCACATTCAGGAGCTGGACAGGCATGCTAACTTTACCTGTTTAGTACTTATTCCCTTAAAGTACTAAACGACTGCATAAAGTTACTGTTGGAAACTGTATGTGAAATACCCTCCGTGGAAATTACAACTGAAACCAGTGTACTGTAGAACTTACTCAACTTAATCAATGGTACACACTGGTGTGCATTACCCACCAGCACATCAGCTGGTACGGTATAGCTAGCAGCTAATCCAAGCCAACACACTAAGTAAACCGACCACGGCATTAACTCTAACATAGTAACGCAAGACGGCTTTGCAGTCGCTAAAAGCCACACGAACCCGGAATTAGACTGGAACCTTAAAATGATTCATTCGCATTCGCTTTCCAAGTTATCTGGCTAATTATTCATACATCTTATTATCAATATGGAAACTTGCTAGCTAAACACACTGCTACTACTAATTAGAAGCTTACAGAGACGTGTCGTAGGACTTTCTTTCCCAAAATAATGCAAATGTAATATTTATATGTCAAGCTAATTCATGACCTGCTGTTCAGTTAAGTTGTGTAAAATAAAACTGACACCTAAACAGTAACGACAGTAAGAAATATCAGACAGATAACATGACAGGTGCTAGCTAGTCCAACTAATATCCACTTTAGCCTGTTACCTACCTCTCAGCTTTTTCTGATATTCTCCAAATTCTTCCTCGTCTGAGTCCGACAGCGACTTCATTGAATACCACAGGGCTCTACTGGTAGAAGTGCAAAAGAAAATTTGAAAATAATTTTTAAATTTCAATATTACCGTTACGAGACGTGAACTTCCAGACGCGTAATGTTCCGAGTAACATAAATTTAAACCGTAGAGCCGAGAAGCCGACAAATGAGTTTTCATACACACCCGTTAGTATTGAGGGAGTCTGGAAAATGTAGTTGTTGGGTGAATACTCAAGCTATGTTTCTGACGACAACGGAAACCCCAAAAAAACAACAAGGCCCACAATTCAATTAGTTGCTAAGACGATGTGGCGAGGACGTAACCGCCGCCTCTCAGCCGTTGCCAGGACCTCCATACCAAAGCGCGCGTCCTGTATTGAGTCAGTCGCTAACAAAGTGGTCCCGCCGCTTCCTGTGAAATAGACTTCGATTATTGGGTTAAATAACAAAGTGTCTTGCAAATTTCTCAACTCCTCTTACCAGTAGGCTAGTGCTCATGTCAATCACGGTTTTATGGTCACGCCCACCGGATCGTGTTGGAACTGTGGACGTTTATTGCATTATGCGGGTTGCTCTCCAGCGCCGCTATGTGCAAGGAATAATGTTATTGCCGAGCAACCGATATCGATAGCAGACCAACGAACACAAGGATTGGGCTGGGCTCTGGACAGCATTGTATAGCTACAGAGCTACGTTGGATACAAATAACAGAATTTCTGGCTTGCTGCACAAACAGCATAATAACTATAGGAAAAAGGGGTAAGTGAAAATTAATTTTTCCGGATCGTAGGTTTATTGCCATCCGGACTTAATATGGCTGGACAATAAATATAAGGAATAGACTCACATAATTTCATGAGTGATGCAGAGGTTCGCATTAACGGTTTCCAGTTTTGCACCGTCTATCCGGCCGGCCCTATCAAATGGCCATTTTACCAGATCTGCGCAACAATACGTCGTTTGTTGTCCTATATTACGGCTTATTTATGTGCGATTTTTTTCAGCAATTTCTTCATCTGAGCCTGTTGTGAAAATCAGATTTGATACCGTATTTTTTCTACTAGATGTAAACAATGGTGTGCCTCCATAATGTAGACCCCAGTACTGCTATAGTCACATTACCCTTTGTACAGTCAATTTTTGGTCGTCATTAATTTATACCAGAAAAATAGAAATTTGACAATCGCGTTAAAATTTGTATATTTTTGGCAATGCACCAAAATACTATGAAATCATCACCTTAACAGCAGTAATATTTCTCTTTGATTCTTGTTATTTGTTATATATAAAACCTTGAAGCTGTTATTAATTGTGCAATTAATGATGTTTATACGACGTAATGAGCTTTTTATTGGAAGAGGCAGCAGTGAAAACCGGGCTAGACTCGGGCGCCCATGCGTGCGGCGAGTGTCGAAAATCAACGGATTTTTTTCAGTAGTTTCGGCAGGAAAAAAAACGAAATATTGCATGCTTGGCCATGTAAAGCATTGTGCCTGAATAGGCGTAGTTTTTTGTTTTGACGGGCAGCTGTATGTCGCTTTGAAAGCGTCCGCTGCTCCGCTTGCTGCTTTGGGATCTTGGGTGTTAATGCCTGGTGAATAATTGTGCGATTAGAGCGCTTTCCGACTGAATCTGCGGATGTTCTTGCCCGGGAAGCCGGCGCCCCTCCGCCCAACCTTCAAGGAGACCGGCTCCTAGCTCCGAAACGAAACCACGCGTTGTGGGGGAATTTCCTATACTCTCACAATTCAGAAATATTTTAATACCATTTTTCATATTTGCGCAATGATTTTTTAAAAAAGAAACCCTTATTGGATAAAACGACGCCAGAAATTCTGTCTGAATTTTCACTTAGGCTGAACGTTATTTTGGGAGTCTGAAAACGGTGTTCAGGTTTTGCTCTAACATCTCAAATCACAGCAGCACTATTTTCCCTGATCTGCCTACTGTGATATATTCCTTATTGTCTTAAACGGTTAGCCCTGTCAGACATCCTTTGAATAATATCCCAGCCATTTAGGGTGTGTTATTATTTAATCAGCTAGATGTAAGACGCTCGGTGTAAGTTAGATTAATGGCACAATATGGGTCAGTGTGACATGTAATATAATTAAAACGTGTTCCGTCGTAGGCGTGTGCAGCCAAACATTGCATGTGCTTCGCATTGCCGCACTGTAAATTTGCGGAAGCTGAAAGTTGGGAACTGGCCCTCTGGTAAGCAGCTCAAATGGATGTTTGCTCTTATGGGACTGGTGCCTGGTGCTGGTAGCAGGACACAGATAAAGGAGCCCTTTTTTTGAGCTGGGGAGCCTCCTCCTTCTCTGGGAGCTGGAGCGCGCCTCTTCCTGTCCGCGTGCGACCACGTCTGGGGAGCCCCCGGGGGTCAAGCAGGCACGACCAGCCCAGACCAAATACTCACCCATGAACATGTATTTGAAGTCCCACCGGAAAACAGGTAATCAAGCACTCTGATGCACTCTAGGTTGCTATGGATGACACGTGATAATGTCTAAGAGTGGATGTGTGCTTTGATTCGTTGATAGTGGGTTTAGATCAGATGTTTATGCAGAAGTGGCTGTCAGATTGACAGCTTCCTGTGGTGAGGTTGTTGGTTCAGATGTGGTGATTGGCATGTTTGCTGGAAACCTCACCACAGACACAGAGAAGGGGGTTGTTTATGAATTTTGAGTAGGCTTTGGTGAGGTTTCTGGAAATGGCCATTAAGCATGGACATCATCCAAGGCAGAGGAGGTTCAAACATCTCGAGATTTGTGCTGATCAGTGAGACACATTTAGCTTTGAAGAACCTGGCAAACTGAGGCTGGTGTATGAATAGTCAGATAGGCGAAGCAGCAAGGCATTCTGGGAATTGTGAGGATGTCGTTTTTTCTTGACCTAAGGAAGACTTTTGGGTGTTTTTTTTTTTTGGGTTACTGCTGGGGAGCACTGGAAGGAAACCAGTCTCAAATCACTGTGCATGTAACAATGGTGGCTGCAACATTAACTTACTCTGCATCAAATAGCACTTACGTGGATGAGACATGGAAATGCAGAGTATACAGTGACTTTTCTGGGCTGTATCTTGTCCCTGTAATGGATTCCCTTTGATGAAACACAAATATATTGTCTACCATGTGCAGAACCCAAAACCCCTTAAAATGCACGTTCTTATACTTTAGATGTGCACTAATTTTGTTCAGCATGAATGTGTGAATGGAGCTGGTAAAATGTGCAGATCACTCTCTGATATGTGATCCTGTTTGTGTGTTCCACCAAGAAACCACATGGCTGGCAACTCCGCATGTATACAGACTCAGCTTTTTCATCTTTGCTGTTCTTCAGCTTAAATTACGGAGCCCTCATAAAACATGCTTCAGATGGAGACAGCAGCGGGTGCGTCAGGATGCCACGTCGGATGGCCATGATCCGAATATGTTGTCGCGTCTCATCTGTTGTAGGGCATGTCATTAGGCTTCAGTAATATTGCTGTCGGCTGCATGTCTTTCAGGGTTTAATCTGCTTGAGCATTTCAGCATATTCTCTTAGCCCTGCCGTGCTGCATTTCAGTGTTCTTTCAGCTGAGGTTTGAATATCTTTAACGCCCAAAGACCAAAATTAATTATACTGCCTAGAATCCATGTTCACCCTCCTGGTGTTGTGTGAATATATGTGAAGCGTAATTTATTTATGGTTCATCTCCCTGAGATTTGTATAGCTTGACTATTGACGGAAAGCTTAAAAATGGCAAGCCGTCAGCGATAGAGGTGTATCCCCACGAGGTGTTAAGCGTGACATGCTGTTACCGCTGTTGATCGCATCATCGTTTTGATAGTGGCTGTCAGGCGCCAGTTGGGAAGCATGTCCACTTCAGAGACGTCCACCGGCATCGCAGTATGTCTTGCATTCAGCTACTGTGACAGCTCAGCGTAGGCATTTTTGGGGCAGTAGTTGCAGCCTGATTTCTCCAGTAACCTTGCTTCCCCTGAAATGACCTACGTTGGTTATGTTGGATCCTGAAATGACCTACATTGGTTATGTTGGATCCATCCACGTTGCAGGAATCTCTGAATGCTAAGGAGGAAAAAGGATGGGTGGGACTAACTGTGTTCTGCCAATCCCTGGTTTAGTTTCCCATTGCTTATCTTTCTATTGGTTCCTTTTTGGAATATACTGGGCAGTCACTGGCTACTCTGCAGTTAGTCACACCCATTGTGTTTCAAGGCCCATTTTCCCTGTTGGTTAATTGATGTAAAATCCTGATTCAAAAACAGCCACAACATAAGGTTAAAACACCTGGCTGAAACCATGGCAGCTTAGGTCAGCATTCCCCCTGCTGGCTTTCAGCTGGCTCCCCCTTTGTATTCAGAGAATCACTGGAGTAGCAGTAAAATGTTTCTGCTTCACCTGAGTATTATCAGGAACTGTGGCGCTATTGGGGGACCTGCAGGTGGCCTCCTGTTAGCATCCATATCCAGCCTGGAATTGATTACCCTCAAACACCCTGGAGTCCTGAGCTATGAGATTTTGTCAGCTTCAGTCCATTTATAACTTGACTGCATGCTAAGTGGATTTTCCATTTTCCCCAAACCCTCAGAAGATTCCCGCTGGTTCCATTGCAGGCTTTTGGCTGAGCTCGGCTGCTTTTATTGGGCTAAGTGTGTTTCATTTGTTGCATTGTTAGATATCACATCGCCACAATGACTGATCATATCTCAGAGCTCGATAGCATTTCTGAATAGACACCACCATAAAAGCTTCCTGCTGAATTTAAATATTAGTCTTATTTGTTATATATTTATTACCATATAAGACATAACACTTTCTGTAGACATTTTTTTGCATAATTTTGAAATCGGGGATTTATGTGATTATAACTGTCTCTAAATGAATATCTTTTTTGAATTTGACACTGGTGTGATTATAAGATATTATTATCATGCTGGTAATATAAGATTTTATTAAAGTGTTGAGTTAAAAAAAAAAAAAATCTCTGCAATATCAGTGCTTGCTTATCTGTATTGCAACTGCTCTAAACTGGAATATGTGTATATGGGAGTCTGCTTGCAGTAGAGCCTGGGGCTCTGGGGAGCCGGCTGGCCTGAAAGGATTGGTCTGAATCTCAGCTGGGTGACAGGGCTTGTGGGAGGAACACTGCCGCATTCAGACGTCAGGAAGCCCGCTGGGTGAATAATGGAGGAGGCCAGCAGTGCCGATCCCAGTGGCGTCTCACGGCTTCCTGTTCTCAGGAGCCGTCCGCGTTGACGGGGAATTCCAGAATCCGGCTCTGCCGCTACTGACTGAGAACGACCAGCAAATGACTTGCTTGAGATGCCCAAGAAATGAAACCTGGACTCTTTAGTGATTCCAGGAACCATGGAGTCATTGCCATAATGGTCACTGTCTGATTCGCTTAGCTGCCCTTTGCTGTTGTGCATTAGTGAATGAATGTCTCTCTTAATCAGTCCCTAGATGCTTAGAGAATGCTCCTTGAAGTGATTATACTAAAGTTAGATTGTATGTAAATGTAGTTTAAACAGTATAGAGTAGTGGAATAATACATTTTTTAGTGGCTTTTGTGGGAATGAAGCGAACAAAATGGCATTAAGTCTGGAGTTAGGCAGTCAGATGTTGCTGGATCTTGATTTCCTCAGATCATCCTCCCTGTGACAGGTGTGAGAGGTCAGCCGTGCCGAGTTCGCTTTTAATTGCTTGTCATCCTGTTATTTTGCAAAACGTAAATTACGTGATAGCTGGTCTACAGAGCTTTCATGTGGATCCCTGTCATACTCCGTCAGTTTTTTTTCTTTAAGAAATGATTCCACACCAATAGTCTTTTTATTTTCTCCATAACAACTTTGACCTCTGATTTAGAGGTGCTAAATTTATCCCATGGTGTTTTTTTTTTTTTTTACACTGCTTTGGACAACCCCAAAATGACTGGAAACAGCAACTATAATGTTAGACGTTTCATGTTACCCTGCACATATCATCCGAATGTGCATGTATTGCTGTTTTGATATGGTAACAGATCTGGCACAAATGCCTATCAATAATTGATGTGCATATTATGTCTTTAATTGGCATAAGAGTTTAGCTGATGCATGCGTTACTGTTACCCATGGGTGATGCTTCATCGAGTTGCGTTGGCGATGCATTTTCAGGGTCTAACCCAGGGAGTGTTTTTTTTAACATGCTCCTCCTGTTTTGACAGAGACCATATGGTGCCCTTTCCATCCTCGCTCTTTTGCCGTTTGTCTTGTTTCCCGCTGGTTTCCTAAAATGTTCCACTGAACTGAAATGCGACAGAGGTCTACTGACCTTGCAGAAAGCACTTATGCCGAGTCGGCTGCATGTCCGTAGTGTGCTATATGCCTTTGTGCACTTGTAGGTCGCTTTGGACAAAAGAATGAAGCAGCTGTAAATGTATTTCTGATCTTTTAGTTATGACATCAATGCAGATTTTCCAACGCCTTACAGCAAGTTCAAAATGATGTTAACCAGGAAGCAGGCATCATAAGCATTTATAAAATGCTGTCTCTGCTTTTCTTTGTTATTGTTGTCAAGCTAATCAGAAAGCGCAGTGTGTGACCGTTATTGATTTTTATTTTCTGACCACGAATGAAGACATTATCGCTGCCCCTTTCATATACCAAATCTAGGCAGTGAAATTACATTACTGGCAAGTTACCCATTTCTGTAAATTTTTTTTTTTTTTTTTTTTAACTGCCCATGGTTATTTTTTTACGTTTTTTAGTTCTTACCAAATCATAGTACCAATTATAATAAGATTAAAAAGTCTAAATGTTTCAATGACAAGACACTGCATTTATTCTCTTTATCCATAACGCAGCTCAATACCATGATTGATGTAAAGCTAAATTAACAATGGCTGAATGAATAATACCCACTTAAACCACTATATA
>JAODJU010000062.1:3338500-3352216 GCA_026776725.1 Gnathonemus echidnorhynchus | reverse complement strand
TCTTTATATATAACATTTGTACATTGGCAATTTTCATACTAACACCTTGCTTACAGTCTTAGCAATGGAGCATTTCTGTATTTAAGACAGTGGCTTAGGTCACACACTGTCAGAAATAAAGTGTACTGTCCTGAGACATCATTGTCCCCCAAGGTACAAATAACATTTGCAAAATGGTCACACTATGGTCGCAGTCTGGATCCCTGAAATGCTGAAATGTATGATAATGTGACCCTAGCATATTAAAATGTTGCAAGAAGGCTGTGCTTTGGACTTGGCATGTTGGTAGCATTGCTGAAATGAGCCAGCCAAATGTTTTGAAATTTTCTGGGCTGAAGGAGTGTTTTCAGAGAATGGGAATTATATTCTTTAGAAAATAGTTGTCAGGTGGGTTAATTATGTTTTTTGTTTTGCTTTCCACAGTGATATTGACATTTTTTTCATTCCCATTTTTGTTGTTGTGCATATCAGAAAATTGTTGCCAGAGTTTAACAAAAAGCTTAGAACTTTACTGTATTTATATGGCATATTTATTTGCAATTCAACACACTTCATTTTATTTAAACAGCCCAAAACTACTCTCTTATTGCAGATGAATTCAGATTTTAACAATGGGGTCATTGCGTTGGCCAGGCACAAGCGTTGACTTCAGAAATCTTCTGAAGATCTTGCAAAAGGAAGTGTGTCCCCTCAGTTTTCCTGGCTGACCTCCTGTACCCTGCCGGTAGCAGGGCAGTTCGTGGGCTTACTGAAGGGACGCGTTCTCCAGGCTGTCAGAAAGCCTGTTATGTCAGAGCCTCGCTGTTCTGACATGTTACGAAAATATCCACGATTGTCATAGAACCTCATACACGGAGACCTCTCGGAAGCACTGGACCGAGCCGCCATTAAGCTCAGGCTTGCTGCATTGATTTTGTGTTTTTTTGCAATAGATAGGACAGTAATGGACAATGAATTTGGATCAATGTCTGGATAAAAAAGACAGAAATGTAGATCATACTGGTACAAACGTAAAACCTGATCCTAAAGAAGTGAGGCTTCTTCATACTGCTTTTACCTATAATCATTCTCTGCAGTTCTACAGGGCCAAATGGCTACAGTGCTACAGTTCTCTGTAAATCGGAAAAGCTTAAAACAATCATGGGCTGGGATATTGTTTGAAGCCCAGCAGAGCGACACTTTGCGTATAACGGGACAAATGGAGCAGCTAGATAATGTGGAAGTTATCTGAGCAGTTTGTTGGCATGCAAGCTAACCGTCATGCACCCTACTAATATTTCATCTCCCAGACAAGTAGGGGATTTCAGTGGGGGAGCAGTGATTACCCTTCACCAAATGAAAAATTCTGTGCAATTTCATCCTTGTTTTGGAAAGGATTAGGGGACTTTCCTGTTTTCAGCTTTGTCTGAGGCTTATGTTTTTTGCAGCAGTGATGCTGTGGATTTATCATGGCCCTGTGCAGCCTCAGGCTCTCACACTCCCTGATTGCATTGTGTCCAAGGCAGTGCTGCACTGATGCTGGTTCCATGCCTGCTGATATGTAGAAAGTTCCGGATGGAGCAGTCAGTTTCTTAAGCACTTTGGAAATGCCAGCAGCTGTCTGGAAGGGTTGGCAATTTTCGAACAGCTAGACATTTTTATTTTCGGCATCGTGTGACCCCTCCTTCTATCCCAGATAT
Source organism: Gnathonemus echidnorhynchus (assembly GCA_026776725.1). Taxonomy (NCBI): domain Eukaryota; kingdom Metazoa; phylum Chordata; class Actinopteri; order Osteoglossiformes; family Mormyridae; genus Gnathonemus; species Gnathonemus echidnorhynchus. Next base: position 3,350,537 of record JAODJU010000062.1, on the reverse strand, counting down.
CCCATAATAAGCTTGACAGAGGCTGCGTCAGGGGCTGTGATGAGGTAATGTGAAGGAGGCGAGTGCTTAACAGCTGTTGCATCATCTGGGAGGCTTTCCATGCAGATGGGCCACCGCCTTTCTCTGCCACACATGGAGAAGCCATTACTGCCACGCTGAGGGACTGGCTTCCAAGCAACACCCATGTCTCCTCCCACGAACATCCAGCATCAGACCAGGGGAGGGAGGCAGGAGGGAAAAGAGTCTGATTGGTCAAGATCCTTTGCCTTGTGTCCTCTTACAGGAAGGCAAGGTATTTGACCTACATGTTTTGTTGAATGACCTTATCGCCTTCCTTGCGGGGTCCTCTATCTGGGGCACAGATTCTGGCACACTGTCTGACCTTTTAAATAAGTCCCCCCTTGGTCACCTCTACACTTAAGTGTACTTGTTTGCCTGATGCACTTCCCTAATTGACAAATAAGTGTTTGTTGCAAGTAGACTTGATCTGAAACAGCGTTATACCCAAAAAAGACATGATTCTCTGAATGATGCTCCTGCCCTTACAAATCAGTCGACCAAAGTTTTGTCACATACACAGTTATACTCAGTACAATGTGCAGTGAAATGCCTGGCTGACCAGCATCAGCACTGTCAAGCATTTGACATCAAACAATAAACATTAATATCCATAGTGTGCAATTGGCAGTAAAGTGGTAAGTGGTAATGCACAGAGTCTAACAAATAAATAAGTATTACCATATGTAAGTCGCACATTTCCTGATGTTTGAGGCTCTCTGAAGTGTCGTTAGACGAGACTTTGGCAGGCCTGCTATCACCGCAATGCACAGACGCCCCGACCCATGCAGCTAGAATCTGCTGCTAACTCAAAAGTACTTGGGCTCCAAGGAAGTGTGCAGCCTGGACCTGAGGCATCGGGGTGTCCTGAGGCATAAGTGCCATCATGGAAGGTGTCTGCTGATATCTGTCTCCTCCTGACTCACCATGGACCCGGCATCAGTCTCTAATAGCCACAGAGCCGCCAGTGAGGGGCCATTGTGATGTACTCAGTCCCGCTCACAATGGAAGACGACTGTCCTTAGGTGTGGATTTTTAAAAATGCTTTAGATTATTCTCTGTCTAGATACCCTAAACAACCAAAGGTGCAATGCTGAACATGTTCCCCTGCATTTCTTCCAACATATATTTAGACTATATTGTCTGACCAAAAAAAAACGAGTAGTTCAGATTAATTTTCGTCATTCCTTAGGTGGCCAAACAAAATACCTGTATCAGCCAGTATGTGTGTTTTCTCTGCACACAGGATGTTTGTGTTCTTACAGAAAATCCTCATTTCAGCAATTTCTTCCACCTGAGCATAATGGAATATTGATTTTAGATTTATTTTTTCTTTCTCTTAATTGAAAGCCGCCCTGCAAAGCTTCTGAAATGACTGTGACTGTGGATTTGCCCTTCAGGAGATCAGCAGTGTGGCTTTTGGAGGGGGGGGAGAGAGAATCAGATGCAGGCTGGTCTTGAAGTCAGAGGCCGATCCTGCGTTTGCATTTCGCAAGCGTGAGAAATGGAAACAGTCTGTCGCTTGTGTGAAATTATCTGTTTGTGTAGCAACTCACCTTTAAAACTGATATATCTGACTGTTATCGCAAGACCTATTCACATGTGTCTTTATAGCTATACAAACAGAATGTTTTGGGTTGTATCATAATGGATAGCAAAGTATATGTGGATGTAAGATGGGACAGTTTGAGGTTAATGGGCCTGTGAATTGTATATGTGTGTGGGGGGGGGGTCCCTCTCTGTCACACAGAATTATAGATAAAATTAAACTAGCAAGTTGCTAGTCAGCTGGAAGGACCGTGTCACATGACCTGCAGAAGGATTTCTGTGCTGGTGGGGTTGTGCTTGGAATGAGCCAACTAGGCTTGAGAAGATGGTGCTGTAAGTGTCTGCTGAGAAAAGAGGCCTGGGGGTAACCCCAGCTCGGTGTTGGGGGGTAGATTGGGGTCATGGTGTCGCTACCAAAGTATCTACTCAGTTTTTAGGTCAAGCCTGGTCTGCTCTCCCCCTCCCCGCCTTCCCCCTCACGCCAAGCAGCTGTAAGCAGAAACAGCTGAGCTGACCTCCTTTTCCAGGGATCGGGAGGGAATCCGAGCCGCCCCCCCTCCCGCGTCACTTCCTGTAGCATCTGGAACTGATCACTGGACGGGAAGAGCTGCAGCTTAACGAGCGTCTTCTGAGAGGATGTCTTCTGATGCCACTGCCTTCCTCTCCTCCCTTCAACCACCCCGCCCCCGCAGGATGACGTAGAGGCCCCCCCAGGGACCCGGCCCAGCAGCACCCACAATGAGCCTGACGTCGTGGTTCCTGGTGAGCAGTGGGGGCACGCGGCATCGCCTGCCCCGCGAGATGATCTTTGTGGGCCGGGACGACTGCGAGCTCATGCTGCAGGTAAGGGGGGGGCAGCTCCTCAGGGAAGGATGCGTCTCGATCGAAGCCCCGGTCTCCCATGTGTTCAGTGCCCCTTTAGCGATGGAAATGACAGGGGATCACTGGCAGTATGATAAAACCAGCAGCTCCTTAATGTCAACACATTCACATGTTGCATTTATTTATGTAAAAGAACCACTTTCATGTAAGAATTACAAGCTCGTCCTTTTATATGGCTTCTTCACTTCTTCCTCCAGCCATCCCACACGGTACCTCATAGGTTTGCGTTTCCATTGCCATCTCAAGAGTGACCAAACATTACTTAATGTGATGCTTGGGTGCGATTCCATGCCAGCGGCCGGCAGGACCGGAGGCTGCATTCGCCCGGGCCAACCCGATGTTGAAATTCATCATTAACTGCTGCATTATTCATTCTGTCAGAGTTGGGAAGAAAAAGGTTTGGCAGAATTTTCCAATCCACACCCTAGTCTGAGTTCCTGGTTGTGGTGGCTGGGTCGAGCCTCAGGTGGCCCCATTCCGCGTTCTTCCCGTTGGCGTGACGGATCTTTCCGGGGGTCTACAGCCGGCTTCCTCCTGTGGCTACAGAGCTACAGACCCACCTAAGCCACTGTGCGGGAATCTATTTCCTTTGCTGTTATTGTCTCCATACAGCGTGTAGCCATAAATGTTAAAATTCCTTTGTTATAAATACCATTAACAAGGGAGCATATCATTCGGATAACCATGGTTACCTGCACCCCTCCAGGCAGACAGGGCTCTCCCCAGTACACCAGTGTTAAAGCAGGCAGACTGGGAAAGCCCTCCCCCCCCATTTCCTGGGAAATCCTGTCTGCCTACCTATGTGTTTTCCTGTGGCCTTCCCATCTGTTTTGGGACATTTGTATAGTGAGACCATGAGAGGTTGTTATGGGATGTAAATTTACTGTGTGGTGCCCTGTAAACATACATAAACATGTAGTGCCACGTGTATGACCTTTGACCTCCAGACAGGATTCATGGGATCTTCTTATTGGCCCTCCTGTACCTCCACTTTTACTGGCCACCATGTCCCATCTGTGGTCTCAAAAGTTAGTACCTTAGTACCGTTTTTCTGAACATTTTATTTGGGCCCCCCTACACATGTTATGATGTTATTGTTTGTGTGTGCATCCTGCAATGACGACAGAAACTGCCAATGTTTCTTAATATGAACATATTTTATTTTGGCGCCCCCGCCTAATAATGTCGTTTCTTTTGAACATGACTCAAACAAGGTTTCACTCCACTCTGTCCGCCAACACACTTCTTTTTCTCAGTTTATGATATTACTCTCAAAACAGAAGATCCTATTTGGAAAATGGCTCTAAAATCCATCAACAAAATACAACAAATTCCGATATTTTTAACGATGTTTAAGAACAAAATGAACCACGTGATGCCGATTCCTTGCTTCTCCCCTGCTTCAGCCTCCTCGTGAGACGCCGCTAACTGAGTTGGTTTGATTTTATCTGTGGATTCTGGGATGTTCTGTAACGTCACAACCGAAGCTCTCACACTGTTTACAACCAGGAAGGAATATTATTGGTTTCTATTAAAAACCTTTAACAGAGCCCTAATTTTAGTGCATAATAGAAGTATATAGCTATAAAGATATAATATTATGCTATCCTATATCTCATTTTAAAAATAAATCAATATACTGTACCCTAAGAATTCGACATAGGCTACTGCCCAGCCCTAACTTGGCAATATTGTAATTTTTCTACAATTTTCAGATATATTGCGCACCCCAGTCCTCGGCTGAGTAGCGCTACCTTAAGTTTCCTCTGTGTGTTGAACTTCTCTGAAGGCTTCCAGTATAACGACTGGCATCTTAATTACAGCATTCCACAGTCTTTTCAGTACGCAGGGATTTTCAATTGCCTTACAGAATATATGGGGTGGGTTTTTTTTTTTTTTTGTTTTGTTTTTTATTGTAGCCACAAGTTTCTGGTCTGTGGCCAGACTGCTGAGTGTTTCCTCCAGGCTCGCCTGCGGTCTCGTCTGCGATGTGGTTAAGAGAATTCTAGAAAAGTCTTCTTCCGGGATGCTTTCACGCTGTGATTACTGTGTAGGTTTTAAAATGAAATCGCACATCTCTGTTTAAACGACGTTTGTCATCCTGTGTGACATGGCAGCTTGCAGACCTCCTTCCTGCGCGTGCCGGTCCGCAGGACGTCTGGCTCCGTACAGCCAGGGGCTTTAGGTGCCAAGCCGGTGAGGTTTGTCTCCTACGCCGAACCGTACCAAGGTGTGCCAGCCGGCAGGGTGATATTATTAGGAAGTGGGCCACATTCCTCTGTCTTAAATTTAGTTTGACCAGCATGACACTAACTTAGATGTGAGGCAGTATAGCTAAGTGGTGCGAGTAAAGTAGTGTAGTGGGAGGGGGTGTCTCTGTCACACCACAGCCCGCTAGGCTTCAGCCTGTCACTTTGAGATTATTCACACAAGATGTATTTATACAAGATTAGCATCCTGGAGTACTGACCCCATACTGAGTAAATTCATCAGATAAAGTGTCGTCTTTTTCCCTCACATAAGCCAAAGAGTCTCTCCCATTTTCTCAATTTTTGAAGCTAAAAATACTTACTTACTTGTCAGCCTTGATTAAAATTCATGTCGGGGCCAAAAACAGGCTGTATGTCCACAGAATTGATTTTCTTTCTATAATTACAGCTTCATTTCAGTTCACTTGTTCAGAACTGGACCGTTTCCCTTGATGTGCCAGAAGTGTTAACCGTTTTAATTGTGTACACTGTGATTAGAAGGGAAAATAATGCAGCTCTTTAATGTGTTTGTTGAAATGTGTTGCAGATGGTGTTAAAAAAAAAAGGCTGACAAACACATTTACATTTTATTTATTTCGTAGAAGCTTTAATCCAAAACAAAGCACTTCTTTGAAGATAATAGGATCAGGCAACACCTGGAGCAATTGGGGTTAAGGGCCTCGCTCAAGTGCCCAATGGTGAACTCACTCTGCTGGCCCTAGGATTTGAACCAGCGACCTTCCGTTCACAAGCACAGTTTGCTAACCTACAGAGCCCCATTCCGCCCCCCCAACATGTAGGGTCTGTAATATTAACGCATTAGCAGGGATGTGCCCCTCTAATGATAGCATGCAACTATTCATAATGCTAAAACGCTTTAACAGTTACTGTTTTTCCAAGAAGCACACTTCATTTCTGTACGGTGTCACTTGTGTTGGCCTGCGGATACCGTGGCGTTGGTGAGACAGCGAAGTGACACTTATCCCCATACGCTGCTGAGGCGCACGTCCCTTTACATATCAGTGCCGAGACTCCAGAGGAGCCAGAGAGCCCCTCCTTCCGGTCTGGATCCGCGGCCCATGTGCCTTCAGCTGTAACTTGATTCCTGCGACCCTCCCGTCTCCTGACTGACTGCTTTTTCAAGCAAGTTCAAGAAACACTGTTTGGTTGAGTGTGGGGCAGATGATAACGTTAAGGTTTAGGATCTAGCGTTTTGTTACTTTCCCCCTGTGTTTGTTGTGTCCTGGGCACAGAAATAGCAAAGGAAGTAGACTTTACTTAGCAGGCTCTGGCCAGGAAAAACATTGTGGGCGTGTGCCCTTGTGACTTGGCTCATGGTGCTCACATAGTTACCAGAAGGGTACACACACTTTTTTATATACACAAGATGACCAGGCTTTGAATCAGTATTTAAGATGACAAGCCTGTTGATTTATGAACCTTTGAGCTGGAAGACCTTGCCACTCTTTGAAATTTTATCTGGATGTTAATTTCGCTCCAGTTTTCTAACCTCTGTGAAGCTGCTGAGGAATGTGCTCATGTGACCTTGGCAGGCAGAGCCCAAAGCATCTTCCCGATAGGAGTAGGGTACTGTTATTCTGGAACGTACCACTGCACATGATCCCCAGGGCCGGGGGAGGAATTTCAGTTCTCTAGTTTACCCTGGGGGGAGGTGGGGGTTGGATTTCAGTTCCCTCGGTTATGATTCCTGATTCTTGTGTATGCTGTTTCTGCCTTCCTTCACTGGAACCAGGTGTCTGTGCTGAAGACTCTGTCCATTCTGTAAAAAAATGGCCACTCGCAAAGTAAATGCATGGACAGTCTTTTGACCAGTTCAGAAAAATATTCCCTTTTAAAATAATCTTACATTATCTTGATCGTGATATAGGGCTCTTTAGACTGACCGATACTGTCACATGCTTATATATTAAATTTAAAACTGGTCTTCAATGCGAATGGATAGAGAAAATCCATGTCAGGCTGGTACCTGGCCAGGGCAATAGCTTGTGGGTGTGTCTCCGATGCTAAATGTTGACGAAGTGTGTTGAAATTAGCTTCCCCGTGGAACTTTGGCCATATTTGTGGGTCTGACAGGTCCCGTGTGTCTGCATCTACCTTAGTGTGTGGCACACTACCAGCAATAGCTGCAAGATGCCAAGCTCTGATCGTGTGAGAAATCAGACACCCCTGCATTTGGTTTGAAAATGGTTTGGTCCAGCTGTCTTGCAGATGTGGCCAGCAGCGGAAGCACAGCTGCTGTAATGGCCTTTGCTGTTTTAAAAGCACCGCTAGAGGCACGATCGCACTGCAAGCGGAGCCCCTTTGTATTTCCCAGGATGGTTTCCTTCAGTGCTTGAGTGAGGCAGCAGAGAGGGAACGATTGCACTGCCCGAATTTTCCTGATCTAACCTTCAGCAGCTCGTACTCAAATCAACATCACTGCTAACAAGACGTAGAAGCCCTTGCTTGATTAGGAAGCATTGTAGTTTCCTGCAAGCTGTTTTGTTGCAGCTCAGTTATTTAAGCTAAGAATGTAAATAAATTGTAGTCCTTCCTCTCATACCAGTTTCCTCCGAAGCGTGTGCTGTCAGCAGAGCCCACAGAACACGTCTAAGTCACACAACATGCTGTAATAATAATCCACGATATGGGGAAAGATTTCAGAGTTAAATTATTCCAGTACTCCCAGTTCCACAACTGCCAGTGTCCCCAGTCATAGGTTTATTCATTAATCTGCGGTTCTCGCTGAAGATCCTCACTGCCGGCTTTCTCTGTGTTTAGTCGCGGAGCGTCGACAAGCAGCACGCCGTCATCAACTACGAGGCGGCCAGCGACGAACACAAGGTGAAGGATCTGGGCAGCCTGAATGGGGTGAGTGCTGGCATGCAAGCAGCTCGCGAGAGAACCTTCCGGAAGCCGTGAAGCCCACACATAACTGGAGTTACGTGACTTTAAATTTTAAATTGGGGTTAGAACGTTTAGCATCCACGGCACAGCGTGATTTCCCTGCCATTGCCAAGGAAGTACAGAGTATGATCTAAGGATGAGCCGTAATATGAACACCATCCGTATCATAATTGTTTCCGCAGCTGGACTCATTAAAGGGAAGAATATTGCAACCATGTCCTGCATGTGTCGTTTGTAGTTACGGATGACGCAGCATCGCTGAGATGCCTTTCTCGCTGCCTGTCAGGACTGTGAAGCCTGACTCATATGTTTATAAAAAAAGAGAACTCGAAGCCCCCTAATAGCCATAGAGCCCCCTCCCCCGCACACAGGAAGTGCAGCTCGCCGCCGCTTCCCGCTGACTCACGTTTCCATTTGCAGCTCTCGCACGGCGGCCTCCACGCAGGCGCTTCCTGTACGGTTACCCTGCTGCTTGGAAGCAGGGTGGCGTCGCCGTGGTGCGGTAAACGCCAGAGTGCTCGGACGCCACTGAGCCTCGGACGCCACTGAGCCCCTGCTGTTAGTTACGCAGACTCAGACCTGCACGTTAAGTCTCAGTGGGCGTAGCTACAAAAATACGGACCTGAATTTATTTAAAAGTCCGTGGCTCAAGCCGCCTAAATATGGCTATTGGTTTCAGACAATCATTTCACCCAGAATAAGCATCTGAGTAACTCTATTTTAATGTGGTGTCTACTAAAAAAATCTTTGTGCCAAAGAGTCAGAGCTGATTACAATTTTGTGTAGAAGAGCAAACAGAGCCATGGTCAGGGAATCGGAAAACACCAAAGTTAAACAAAGGCGACAGTTAGGGAGGTCTGGGCTTGACCGTTCGTTTTCACCAGGTTGGGTGCTCCGGGCTGTATCCACACACACGGTGTGTTTGGCTGTGCGGCACAACATGGTAGAAGGATTAGCTGTCCCAGCTAGCTGGATATGTAGAGATGCTTTCGCCGTGCTGAGTACCACAAGGCAGGAATTCACGTGTGGGCGGGTGCTGTCAGAATAGGCTGAGGGACGCAAAGCAATTCAGGTGAAAAGTCAGCCGTTACTGCAGCAGCCGTCAGACGATCTTGGGTCTTCAGTGAAGTTCATGCCAGATTCACTCGTCCAGCAGTTGGCCTGTAACTGCTTGTTACAGGGCAGATATAAAGGCTTTTTTGTCATTACAGACGTTCGTGAACGATGTCAGGATCCAGGAGCAGATGTACATCACTCTGAAGATTGATGACAAGTTGAGGTTTGGATATGATATCCTTTTCAGCGTCAGATATGTAAACTCTGTCTGGCAGTGTAGGGTGGAGGTCTGTCACGTGAATCAGGGGAAAACATAAATCAGGTGCAAAACAACTGGAGATTTATCTTTTAAAAGATGAGGATGATTTACTCCAAAAACAGAAATAAACGCAGGATAACAAAATATCAAGTTGTGGAGGCATTCTCCACATCTCTCCACATCTATACATCTCTCCTCCAACAACCCCGTCTGAATCTGTCCTGCTGACCCTCTGATAAACCTTCGCTAGTTATGCAGACCAGTCATAGCCAGGTTTTATTTTTCCTTTGGTGGGGGGGGGTGTAATCTGGGCTGGTCGCCATGGAGATGCAAAGGCTCACTTAAACCCAGCCACATGCCTGCTCTGTGCCTCAAGCGCAGGAATAAATTGTTGAATGTTGTGGGGAAATGAGAGAGCTGAATAGTCAGAGGTCACCCCTTATGTTCAGTTACATTTACATTGAATAATTTAGCCAGGCCTTTGATCCATAGAAGATTGATGTTTTAACTTAAAGTATCTGGATTTGATTTAAGCAGCTACTCAATGTTAGAATGGCACGAACCTGAGACCTTTAGGTTTTGCCTCACCCCGGATTCTCAGCTGTAAGAGTGGATATTGACAGTAACCTTTTAGGTCCTCTTCCTGACCGAGCACCTCGGACCTCCAGGAAATGGCCCACAGGGTGAGATGCTGTGGTGAGAGGAAGTAGCCTGGTCTTCTGAGGGTGTGTCGGTGAAGTAGGAGCCTGGCACGGCCGCACTTTAGTTTCCCTTAACCAGTCTCACATACCAACCTGTTTACCGTGGTCCGCGGGGAGCTGCACGTCCCGGAGGAGGCACTGAAGGTAGGACACAGCTGCTCTTTTAAGGATCTCGGCCCGGATGCTTATACAGGCATTTAAATTCGGTTAAAGACAAAACAAAAAGAAGCTGTAGCGGTGACTTCTGAGAAATACAAGAGGGACGTCGACATGTCTAAGAGAAATGAACAGAAACATGAACAAAATAAGACTCTTACGGTTTGACCGTCTTCAGCAGTGCATGTGATATATGTGTGAACTGAAATTCAATGAAGCAATTTAACCCCGCCCGAGTTTTTTTGTCTGTCGTGGAGGTTTTCTGGAAACTGCATTACTGTGGTGACAGTCCACTGGCTCTGCCACCTTGAAGGCAGTCAGGGTGTTGAGGGTAGTTGGTGTAAAACTGGTTTCCAGGGGACCCGGGCGTACGGGTCACCTTTAGCTGAGGCACTGTAGGTGACGTCGCTGCTGACAGGAGATTCCTTAGATGCTTATTCCCGCCCCCCAGCACGAGAAATTCACCAGCCAGCTCCAGCTGACCAAGAAGCCGTCCACGGCGGAGCAGCCCACCAAAGCCTTGAAGTCTCCGGACGCCAAGCCTTCGGGGAGCAAAGCCGCAGGGGGGGGCGGAGATGGGGGTGTCAGGCTGCCAGACGCAGCCAAGGCAGAGGACAAGTTAGCAGGTGAGAAGCTCACCCAGCCGGCCTCTTCCCAGCTACTACTGCCATGCATCAATCCTCATGGAAAAATGGTCAAAAACTGACACAAAATCAACATAATTAACCCGCTATAAAATGACTATGATTCCAAATCTCAGGCAATGTGGCTTTTTATTGTTTTTTGTATAACAAACAAAGATGCTTTAGCTGTAGAAATATTACACTGGGTTTCTGGAGGGATTTAAGGGGCAATTTCAAAAGGGTGGGGGGTTGGAGTGAAAAGCAGCTGACAGGCTGTCCCCCGGGAGCTGCGTGTGACATGAGGGGCCCGGGATCTGTGATGAGAGGATTCTGTCCCAGGCTGTATCCTGCTGTCTCCCTCTGCAATAAACGGATCTGCTAGCAGTGATGTTTGCAAAGCCGGTTGTAAACCTGCTGGAAGAGCGTTATATCGGCCTCCCCAGCTTCACAGTTCCACGGGTCGTGTCGTCTGATTCCCTCCTAGCGCCCCGACAGGAAATGGGCAACAATGCCAGCACGTGTGGAATATTCGCTCGTCAGAAACGTTTAAGATCAGCGTCTTCGCGGCCTTGTCCTCATTTGGCTCTCTCGCGACGCCGGAACGCGAGCCGTCATCTCTTGTCATTGGAACGGTTCAGTGTCGTCGCCCCCCACCCCGCCGGGGTGACACGTGACATGGGAAACGGCGGGCGGCACAGCCGCATGGTGTTTTAAACAGTAGGGAGACATGGGGTGACCTTGGTGTAGTGAATTTTTCTGCTGGGCTGGGGCCAAGGTGCAGAGCTGGGCAGGAAGATGCCAAATGCTGCAGCTGCTTCTCTACCTGCACGTCTGGGGGCGTCAGGCGGCCAGCGGGACACCAGGGCTGGAAGAGAAGGCGGTGCTTAAAAGTCAAAGCAATGATGGAGGATAGGCCTGATGGCGACTGCAGGTACTGTTAGCTTTAGCACTAGAGCCTCTAGCGGGTGACATGTCATCACTGACATGTCTGGCATTTGTAGTGGATTCTGTAGGAGGGCCCAGATTGCTGGAGAGGGACCCCGCTATTATAATGCTCTGCTTTCCCCAGTAGCAACTTTAGCACCACATGCTAATCTATATACATTTGATCCAATGTAGTCTTGCTTTCTTACAGATGGGGGTTGATGAACCTTTAACATCAGTTTACTGTTAAAAATTTGGCCTCTTTGCTAAACAGCTACCTGCATATTTGATCCAGCTAATTGCTGGTTTCAGGCAACGGCTCTGTGCCTGTCGCTGAGACCAGTGCTTAGAACCTTCTGGAAAGGAAAACAGATGCTCATATTTGGGGGGGGCTGTTAATGTATTTCTCTCTTGAGTTGTGCCACTGTGAAATGAGGCGCATTTCTTTCCTTTTTTGCGTTTTTGCTGTGGTGTGCTTTGTTGGATGAACATGGCTGGTCTTCTGCTGAACAAGCAGCACACTGAAAGTGCGGGTAAATTAATCTGCGTGTGTATTGCGGCACTGTGAGAATTGGCTGCAGGAATTTGACTCCAGAGCTACACATGTGCCGAATTACTCTCACGGATTTGGCACATTGTAAGCGGAATGGAATTCGGACGTATGCGTCCGAACCA
>JAODJU010000062.1:3322545-3333679 GCA_026776725.1 Gnathonemus echidnorhynchus | reverse complement strand
CACTCTATCTGGAGGCAAACAAAGGACTTGCTGTACTCTGCATTGATGCCCTGAGCTGACTTTCATCCTGGGGAGGGATGGGGATGGGGAGGGGTGGGGAGGGGGCTGGGCTTTTCATGTTATAGCCCTTGAAGGTAAATCACCAAGGATAATGAATTAGAAATTCTCTTCAGCCACACAGCTGCATAAATGCGTGTGTCTGATTGCATGTATGGCTTCTTTGCATTGCACTGCAGATTTATCATTCCTGTAATGCAGTTGGGATTTCCCTCTCACATTTCTGTATTTTGTCGGTGAAATCTGCTAAGAGTGTAATGAATGCAGTGAATTTTGTTCTAAAAAAATTAAAAACATTCCTGATTGATTTTCTTCAGTATTTCTGCAGCATTTGTAGTGAAATTGGCCTGTGGCATTAAGGGAAATTTAATGTCATGCAACTAATGCTTGAAAAAGAGCTGGCTGGCATTTTAGGGTATTTATACTTTTGACGGCCGACATCAGTGCAGGAAAAGCCTGCTGTCTGTCGGTCTGTGTGTCACTGCAAAGCTCCTCTCGGGTGCTGAGTCTTAAATGTTCTGCTTCATTTCAAATTCAGCGGATTACCGCCCCTCTCTTCTGAATTTCCCCGCTTCCGATGCAACGCCCGTGACAGAGCTGAGGATAGTTGGCACAGTGAGCCCCACGCCTCCCTCCCTCCCTCCCTCTCCTTCCTCCATCCCTTCCGCCCTCCCTCCCCCCCTCCCTCCCCTTCGATGTGTTTGTTCAGCGCCTCTGTACTGTCCTCCGACTCTGTGCTCTTGCCTCCTGGCCATTTTTAATTTTTTTTTTTTTTTTGCCCTTTTCCGTCGATGAGGGGGAGCATTTCTTGATCCCTCAAACCAAGCCTCCATGTCTCTCCTCAGCTGCCTCCCTCGCCGGCACTGAGACCCCACGATGCGCCGCACCGGTAGGCAGCCGGCGAAGCACGCTTTCCCATCCTCCGGCATCTGGTGGCCGTCAGACAGGAGGCAGGAGCGCAGGGATACCGATGCGTGGGGGTGCGAGCCTGCTGCTCTGCTTGGTGATGCACGGGTGGCACGGCGATAATTTTTTTTTTTGTGTGTCGGGGTAGCGCGCTTGACCGGGCAGCTTTGGCTGTGGCTTGCAGAGGCTTGCAGTCTTGAGGAGGAAACTTGCATCCAGAGGTGATTCAGGGATAGAGCAGCCTTTCTCACTGCGGTGCCGTTTTGAGGTGCGGCTCCACCTGCATTTCACTGATGTCTCTATAGGTGTCCCTCTGCAGTTTTGATTGACGCCTAGGCTTGGTGAACGGGAAGCATGGGCTGTGCACGGTGGAGATTTTATTTTCACGGTGCATCTGAGGTCTCGCCTGAGGAGTGCGGAGCGGTTGTCACCGTGGGGGAGGTGGCAGGGGCGGCGAGCAGCCAAACGGGAGCGCGCAAAAGCTAAACTGTCCGCATGCCAGCCGACGTGATTCGCCATCCGTGTTGCCTGACTATGTCTGTTCCCTCGGGGGATTCTGTGTCGTTGCGGCGTCGGATGTTGGGGAGACTCGGCGCTGCTGCCGTGAAGGTTACCGTGTATGCGGAGGGATAATGAGGGAGATGCAGTCTGACTCAAAGGAGCCCTCCGGGACCCTGCACTGTTATTCAAAGGCAGGGCTGTGAGTTACCAAAAGGATGCCTTTGTTTGCAGCTGGCCCATGAAAGCCTACTGTCCAGTGCCCTGTTGTGATTTCTGCCTCTGTGGCCTGGGACTGTCAGATCGGGCTGCATGTTATTTCCTGATTGCATTCCTCCCCCAGCAATTCCCCCCCTCACCATATGCCATCCACCTCCATCTCACCCCACCCGCCCACTTCCTTGTAAGGGCTTTAAGCACACTTTGCAGTTCAGACCCGCGTGCGTAAGGGATTCCGACCGCGGTAAAAGGGTGATGGTCACGTGAGCGTGTTTCGCGGCTCTCTCTGGCAGGCGCCGTGCCGATGTGCAGTGACCCCCCCGGACTGATCGCCCCCCTCCCCGTCTGCACAGGCAGCAAGCACGAGGACGGCACACAGAGCGACTCGGAGAATGGTGCGGGGCTCCGATTCGGCAGCCGGAGGCTGGCACTGGAGGAGCGATTGCGGGTTGCCCAGGCGGCGCGGGCACAGGTGGGGTCCGAGGGCAAGGGTACCGAGGGCCCCACTGCCGCCAGCCGCACCACCTTCATGATCGAGTTCTTCGACGAGGAAAACCCGCGCAAGCGTCGCTCGTACTCGTTCTCACAAACGGCACCTCTTATTGGGGGTGTGGCGGGGGACTTGCCCTGCCCCACTCCTCCCTCCCGCCCCAAGGCCGCTATATCCGCCTCCTCGTCATCGGCAGACGGCAGCAAGGGCCCGCCCTCCTCGTTACCAGTGACCGGCCCCTTGGCCACCCGTGTGCTCCTCAAGCAGAGGTCGGAGGACCCTGGCGTGACCAGGGGCTCAGCCAGTGTGAGCCAGCAGACCAGCCCCGCCGATGACTCCCACAGGACCCCCCGCTCTGGGGAGAAGGACCATGACGACGACCAGAGCGACAAGGGCACGTATACCATCGAGCTGGACAACCGAAACCCGGAGGAAGAGGAGGCGAGGCGCATGATCGACAAGGTAAGGAGGAGCGGCACCTCCTGCCATCGTGTCTTTACAAGCCATAGCTTCTCCAGAAGGTTCCCCCAGAGATCAGCATGTGCATAGCACCTTAGCAACTGCACCTCTGTGGAGCTCTGAGTGGCCAAGGTTGTTCTGTAACCAAAGGGATGTAGAAGATCTCAAACTCTGCCACTGCTTCTGACTTGGTCTCCTTGTCTCTACACTGCTAAGCAAAAAGTGCAGTGCAAGTGGGACAGGAAAGAGAAGTTTTATTGTGTGTACTGTACAGCTTAATGCTTTGGTTTGCATTAATTTCTCCATGGGCTTTTTTAATTTCTGCAGAATTACTGAAACCATTCACCCAGTCCATAAGGCTGTAAATACCTTGTTGGAATTTTTTTGGTCCAGATAACATCATAGATGTACCAGTTTTTGACAGCTCCCGTAGACCTTTTGGTTTCTGTTTAAGATCAGCCTGAATGTGAAGAGGTACTCTTATACAGTGTGCCTTCGCTGGCAGCACTCCAGAAGTGTCCTGAAGCATTTGCAAAGCATGCTGGTCTTGAGGAACCATGATGTGTCTAATTACTTTTCTGCCTCGGCGTACCCTGTCAGTATTCCCTTCCCCTGCTCCGCATAGACCCCTTGGAATTCAAATGACCTTCAACTCAAAATTAACCATGTCTGGGTGGTGTTAAAACACAAAAGGGTGATGATTGTATTTACTTGTGCATTTTTGAGATTTAATTAAGGCCTGCAGTGTTGCTAATGAGTCCCTCACTGTACCACACACTGCTAAATGGAATTAACTCAACAAACCTCTTTTTGTGTAGAACAGGGAATTCTCCAGGCAGAAACTGAGGCCGACGCCGAACACCGATCTTATTTCTTTTCCTTGGAGAATTGCTAAAAGTCATATTAGTTTTGTCACTGTTTTTTGTAAATTTTTTAAATAGTTCTACATCTAGCAAAAAAATGTGGTGTTTTGTAGTCCCCCACCTCCCCCCACTGAGACCACACCGAAACCCTGAAGTATCTGCGGTTGAAGGGCCGCCTTTGATGCTGAACAGCGTCTGTCTAAATTGAGTGTTTTGCCCAAGGTTTCCAAAGCGAGGCCCCTTCTCTGCCGCCTGGTTCAGGAGTGCCGAGCTAATGGGTCTGTGGAGGCGTGGCCCCGGGCAGGACGGCGAACTGAACCATGTGACCCGGGAATGGGGGGAGGAGTAAGGAGTGTGTTTGGGAGAAATGGGAGAAATGATGGGCGGTGCAGAAAATCAGAAGAGAAACCCCTTTGGTATTAGTGTGGGGGGGAAAAACACTCAAAAGGGTTACAGCTGGGTGTGTTTACTGGGGACTAGGGTACGCAAGGCTTGGTGTTGATCGGAATATGGAACAGATGAGCTAGATGAGTGTTCCCGTTACCTGCCCTCACCCCGCCTCGGCCTCTGCGGAGGAAAGCCATTACACAGTACTCCTGGTGCTAAAAGAACATCGAGGAAGCGCGTCGTCTCACACACAGACAAGTCTTTTCTTGCATTTGAAAGTTTCTTTGTGAGTAGTGAGATATTTGGTGTTATTTACACGTTTGTTTTTCCTCACTGGCTTTTTACAAGTGTTGTACAAGTCCTGGAATGGATCTGACCGTCCATGAAGATGGTCTTCAGCTTGTGTGATTTTGGGTCCTTCCAAAACCATATTTTGAAGCTTTAGGCTCTTAAAGGCTGGAAGCTCTCTTGCAAACTGGAAAGATCTGGTGATGAGTTGATTCCCTTTGTTATGCAAAGCCCTGCATCTCTGTCATGGTGGAAAAGATGTGTACTTATGGTGTTTAAGGGCGAAATTTAATCAGTTGTAAAGTTCCCACTACAAGTAAAGTTTTGTATTACAAATGAAAATGGAAGATATTGCTTCCTATGTCCTGCTTCCATAGGCCTAATTGAAATCAATTTGGCCAGTTTCCTGCCAGCTGGTCACAGAGATTAGCAAAACTCTCTAATGATCACCAGCCAGTCTTGCTAAAGGAAGTTTGGTGGTAGTCCAGTGTTCGTATTTTTATTTCATGAAGTAAAAATCTTTGTTGCCTGAATAAAGGGTGATTTATACTTTTGCGTTTCATCGACACAGTTTCTTGGGCTTTGGCGCAAACCCTACACTATAGGCTGATATCCACCTCCCCAGAAATGTAACTACATGTCGCGGTGATGCAAACTACAAGAACATGATGGGTCCTCTTGGTACCATTCATGTTTTTTATGGCCGCAAAGTAAGCGTACATCCCAGTCGTGCTTATTATCGCTCATTGAGACTGAAGCCTTATTTATATCTCTAGCATTAAATAACCCACCCTGGGCATCATAGCAACAGGTCTACGGAACACTCAGGATGACGGCACCAACTTCACTTAACTCCATTAAGTTTATTCATACTTTACAAGGCTAAAAAAGTTAAATGTAGTATAGACACTAGCTTTAGAAGGGAAAGTGCATAGAAAGTGATTTTGTAGAGGCTAGACATTTTTCCAAATTTGTCTGCGGGAAGTTTGGGGCAGCAGAAATATAACCAGGAGCTGATAAATGGATACTGTTTACATGTTTGTTTCTTTTCTGTGATTCAACAATTGAACACATTGCAGGGCGGGAAGAGACAATAACTGCGACATCTATGTATCTGCTAGTGTTTGGTGGTGTAGTTGCTGTATAAGTCACAGTATAAGTCAGCCTTAACAGACCTGACTTACGATTACCGGCTTTCTCTACAATCATTCTGCACAGGTCTTTGGGGTGGAGCAGAGCACTGATCCGGCCAGAGTCCGACCTGAGCACCATGACACGCTGAAAGACTGGAAGACCTCGGTCCAGGGGGAGATGAAGAAATCTGACTGTTTGCCGTCAGAGGTAACAGTACTAATAGCTGATCTTCCTTTGATGGACCTTTGAGGAACATCATTCTAACACTGTTTTGACAGGTAGATTCTGAATCGACTAAACACACAAGACCTACTGGTTCTCCCTGCGAGTATTCAGCAGGGGTTGAATTCAGCTCTGTGCCTTTTATAGTGAGGAAATGATTGTTCTTCTTACCCGAAAAAAATCAGGAAATGATGCAGTTCAAATTTAAACCACAATTTTTAAAAAGACATGCATAACTGCCTGGTATATTGATCTAAGAAAAGGGGGTCACTTCAGACTCAAGTGGCTTTTAAGAAACAGTGCCACCTGGAGGCTGGAGGATGACTAACACCTCAAGAGGAAAATGTGTTTTGTGGGCTCTGATTTTAAAATGCAACCATTCATGTTGTTAAGGTGTTGGACCTTCAGGCGATGGTCAGAAAAAAGAATGTATATGAATGTCGACCTCATCTTCCGTCAAAGCCGCTGCTGCATCACTCGTTCTCTTTACCTCCTCCTCCCGATTTCTCTCGCTCTCTTTTTCACGAGCACGCCAGATATCAGTGTTATCCGGAGAGTGAGAAATTTTGTGGCTGACCTACTTCACTGGACGATCAGTAACAGTGCAGCCTTCTCTGCCGGCTGCTACCACCTACTCCAGGGCAGGATGTACCCTGGCTGACACAGGGAAATGATCACTGAGCACCTTTTGTTTTACATCAATAATGCATCCATTCTTCTCCCACCATCAGCTCTCCCCTACAGAGCAGTTCGGAACATGTCTTAGCTAAACTTTACTGTATAAT
Source organism: Gnathonemus echidnorhynchus (assembly GCA_026776725.1). Lineage (NCBI taxonomy): Eukaryota > Metazoa > Chordata > Actinopteri > Osteoglossiformes > Mormyridae > Gnathonemus > Gnathonemus echidnorhynchus. Next base: position 3,327,371 of record JAODJU010000062.1, on the reverse strand, counting down.
TAATATGTTGAGACTGGCTGCTTTATCACTGAAAACCAGGATACAGATTTATTTATTTTAATCTAAATTCTATATTTGGACTTAATATATTGTCTAAACATTGTAAATAAAACTACTGTGATAATTGTTGCCTTTGTTATTTAGAGTGATTCCAAATTGTAATTAATTAATGAATGATAAATAATAAAACGTGAATAAGCAAATGCTTTGTCAAGCTTTCCATCTTAAATCTTACACCATTTGCAAGCTGATTGATGTCAGAGGGATTGTCCTGATAGTGCCCCCCCCCTCCTGCCCGGGGCCTTAGTGTTGCCCCTCTCGTTTCCTTTTGGATCTTAATGAGGTCATGATAATGACCAGGGTCTCTGCCCATTGCCGCTCCTCTTTCGCAGATCTTTCCAGAAGGCCCAGTTGCCGTGGGCAGCCCACGCTGGGTGTCTCAGTGGGCCACGCTCGCCGCCAATCACACGCGGACGGACCCAGAGGGCTCCGGAGCTGATTCGCCAGCCTTTGTCCACCAGGAGAAAGGTAAACCGTGGGGGTGGACATCTGTGTAATTATGCAGGAGCACGCCAACAGCAGAACGGGGGGGTAATTCCTCAATGACAGAATAAGAAGGCCATGGAAAATTCTGGAACATAAGCATTGTGAGTGTGTTGGTGGTAGTACATCGCAGGCGAAACCAGGTCTCCTTTTGGGTGACTGGTATATCACCATGGCCTATTTCCTAATTCAAGGCTGTAGTTGAAATGTTTCTTGGGTTGCGGGGCCGTTGGCATTTCATCAACATGTCTTCCAGAAGCTGATGCCAGTGAGTCCGGCGTCTCCATCAAGAGCGCAACATCCACTTCCAGCCACGGAGAGCGCAAGAGGAGGACCCTCCCCCAGCTCCCCACCGAGGACAAGGCCTCGGACAGCTCGCGGAGCAAGCCGGGGAAGGTGGGCCTGCGCTCCGAGATCGGAGAGAAGCAGGACACGGAGCCCCAGGAGAAGGAGAGCCAGTCAGACCACAAGGGCCGGGCGACCGCAGCCAGCCGCCGGGTTACCATGGAGACTGAGGCGATGTCCACCGCCAAGCCAGGCCAGACCCAGCAGCAGGAGACCAGGGCAGCGTCCTCCAAGCCCCCGGCTCGGGCCTCGGGGAGCGGAGAAAAGAGAACAGATGAGGGACGCAGGAAGAGGACCGAGGACAGGTCCGTGCAGGGCAAGGCCGCGGACGGGGCGGAGAAGTCGGGCAAGCCACTGGTGAGGCAGGGCAGCTTCACCATCGAGAAGCCCAGCACCAACGTGCCCATCGAGCTCATCCCGCGTATCAACAAGCAGCCGGGCGCCCTGCCGCTGGTGCGGGACCGCAGCGACTCGGTGGGCAGCATGGACACGGCCACGCTGCTGAAAGACACGGAGGCCGTCATGGCCTTCCTGGAGGCCAAGCTGCGCAAGGAGAACAAGCTGGAGGCCGGCGAGCAGCCAAGCTACCCGCGGGCCGGCTCCATCTCGCCCGAATCCGACGTGGACACAGCCAGCACCGTGAGCCAGGCGGCGGGTGACGGCGACCGGAAGGCCGCACAGAAGCGGCGGACGCTCAGCAGCCTGCACAAGGAGAAGACGGCCAGCGGGGGCAGCTCCACCACCAAGAGTGTGACCGGAGCCCGCGAGCGCCTGGACAGGAAGGGGAAGAGCCGCCCGTCCGAAAGCCGGCCCGAGGCCCACCGCTCTCTGCAGGCCGGCTCCAGACCTCGGCAGCCGTCCGTCGACCTGACCGACGACGACCAGACCTCCTCCCTGCCCCATTCCACCATCTCAGACGTCCTCTCCTCCGACCAGGAGACGTACTCGGGCCGCTCTCACGGCCGGGGCCAGTTCACCTCCACCGACGAGCTGCTACATTCCAAGATGGAGGCCGGTAAGGGCAGCAAGACAGCGGCGGCCCCGCCTACCGGCGCAGCCGCCGCGGGGAAACCGGCCACACTGCCCCGGCCCCGGCCTACCCGCGCCTCCCTGCTGAGACGGGCCCGCCTGGGGGAAACCTCCGACACGGACCTGGCCGACGCAGACCGGGTGTCAGTGGCCTCTGAGGTCTCCACCACCAGCTCCACGTCCCGGCCGCCGTCGGGGAAGAAGGCTCCCTCGCGCATCGACATGCTGGCGCAGCCTCGGCGGAACCGGTTGGGCTCCCTGTCGGCCCGCAGCGACTCGGAGGCCACCGTGGGCCGATCCGGGGCCTCATCGCGAGGCTCCATCTCTGCGGAAACGGTCCTGCGGCTGGGGCTCCGCGTCGGCTCCAACGCCGAAGGGAAGGTGGTGCCACGCATGAGGGCCAACAGCGTCTCCAAGCTGCCCGACGCCAAGGCCAAGGTCGCCTACTCTATCCACAGCTCCCCCTCTGGTGGGTCCATGTCAATACACTCCATGCATACATATGCGATGAGTCCTAAACATTGTCATATTTATATAACAAAGATAAATCGGTAGGGTGACAAACGAGATATATCTGTAACATTTGAACGTTGAGTTAAAATTACGTCAGTGAGCCTGAAATTGCAGGATTGTTTTTAAAGGTGGAGGAAGCTTAAGAGGACAGATGGTTCAGTTGCCATTCGGGCACTTTCTAGTAGTTAGCACCAATGCTAATTCTGTGCTAGCAATGCTATTGAAATAACATTTCAGTGATTAAATGGGAATAGAGACAGGGTCGTTTAGAGCTGCTCGCACCCCTCTAGTGTCTATCTGAAGTGTGTTCAGATGATTTCATTTGAGGTTAGTTATATTTGTGCTGCATTGAATAGAAATTCTAGTTTCAGAAGGAAGTGTTGGGTAGATGACAGCAGCTTTCGGTTCCTCCGTCATCAGGGCGTCACAGTACCCGCCTCTGTTGTGATCTGTTTGTGTCGTCGCCATCGTCATCATCATGTGCGTCTTGTCCTGTGGTGAGCCGTGCTAGCGAGCCCAGCGTGCCAGCCGTGCCGGAGTCACGGTGACGCTTTTTCACAAACCAGGCTGCTTGTCCCACACAGAGAGCGTCGTGCCCGGCCCCGAGAACGCCCCATCTCTGGAGGAGCTCCTGGGTAGTGTACCAAACCCCGGCCACATGTGGTGATCTGCATGTGTCCGTCCCCTTGCCCCCCAACCCCCCCCACCCCCCACTCCGCTCAGGCTGACTTGGCAGTGATGACTCGGTTCCCACAGCGATCCCTCCCTCCCCCACCCCCTGAAAGCATGACACGTCCCTGAACATCTCCTGTACCCACTCACTGTTATTACACTGACTTGCAGAATGTCCCCAACACTTTGTTTTTAAAAAATGCACTATAGTTTGTTTATTCAGCTGGAATTTCTCTTGAATTGCTGATGTAAGCAACTGGTGCTTTTTTTGCGAGGCACTGTCAGGATTTAATTACGAGGCGCCACCTGGTGGTCTGAGTTTGCTTTCATCATATTTGCTGATAGAGATGCTCTTTGTATTATGTCATAAACTTTGTGAGGCACATGGTTGGCACACCGCTATGTCATCACTGCTCAGCAGCGCTGAACGGGGAAGGAAAATCCGCCAAATCCCTCTTACTGGGAATGGTGTCCCCACTGGTGTTGTGTGTTGGTAGCAGGATAGAAGGAAGGCAGTTTGATCACCCATTTGTTTGTGTTTTTAACTGTTTTAACAAAACCTCACACCTCTGTTCCATTGTCATTACTTTCTTTGTACTAATTAAGCAAATCTCTCCAAAGATATCGCGCATGGCATTTATGATCGTTTGGCGAAATCGCTCGCGTGTCGACCTGGTATAACGTGCGGTTGCCCAGAACAGAACCCATCTGACCTCTCTCTGACTTGTTGCCCTGGGTTCTGCTCAGTATCCGTTCAGCTGCCACGGTTGTGATGGTTCGTACGTAGCATCTAACACAAGGCTGCTCTTAAAATCACTATATTGAGAGTCTTTGAACCCGCAAAAGCCACATAGGAGAATGCAATTTACACTTTGAAACCATTCCGCTGAAGTCCTCTAGGTACCGATATTGAAAACCATCTTTGCAATTCCACAATATATTAAGTAGAAATGTATCATTAGTTTTGAGGTGTTTAAGCTCAAAGGCCTCCTTTGCTGCCTTGTGTTAGAGGGTGAGTAAGAATTACTGTTAGCTGTTTACTCATTTAATTAACAGACATCCCTAACACATTTTCTCGGCCTTGTGCAACACAAGACTCACCTAACTACTAACAAAGGCCCATGGGTCCTGCATCCGTAAATCCCTTGGTAACCTTCGTTTCCCAGCTTGTCCCAGCCGGGTGCACGGGGTAGGTATAATCACGAAGATTGACGAGAAGCCGGTACTGTAGAGTTCTGCACTTTCCACAAACTTCTCTTGATCAAAATATGTGCACACCTGAAGTGTGCAAATCCAGTATTTGTAATGCAAACTCCAGGATGATCTCATGCTTTCGTTGGAGGGCGCAGGCCTAGATTAGCCCTTGTTTCTCACTGTTTACTTTGGGTTCCATACCTCCACACTAAGTATACCTAGAAGCTCCTTGATCTTCCATAGAAGAGGGTCATCAGCAGACCCGGGCTCAGTGGTGAAGGGTGTGTGAGGACCTGAGCTACTAGCATCCTTCACTTCTAGGAGCCACACTGACAGGTGTCAGACACTTCAGCAGTCTTGGTGTTTTTCAAAGAACAATAGCCATTTTTGTTTTATTGTGCGATGGAAAATGAAATTTCACACTCACACTGATGGCAGATGTTTAACTCTAACGCAGGGGTCTCCAACTCTGGTCCTGGAGAGCTACTATCCAGTAGGTTTTCTGTCCCACTTGGCTTCTGATGAGCCAC
>JAODJU010000062.1:3286939-3303867 GCA_026776725.1 Gnathonemus echidnorhynchus | reverse complement strand
CCTCGTGGTCTTTTTGGTTTTGGTGGTTTAGTGTTTCCCGTTTTGTTTAATAAACCCCGTTTTGTTGTTCTGGAGCCACAAGTGGGTCGTCCACCCTTTTTTGTGTCCGGTCATGCCGCGTTCCTGCACCCGAGCTGCCCGCCATCATGACAAAAAGGGCATATCCATTAAGAGCAGGCAGACCATTCCTCAAAACATTTTAAAAAATGTTATGTCATTGGTGGTCTAATGCTAAAATAATTACAAATCTGACATTTGCACCTAATTACATTCTGGCACAATTGCGACACTGTCTTTGCTTGGAAAAGAAGTGTAGCATGATGGTGAAAATTTCCCTATACACTTAATGTGCATTCTTTCCTTCATGTTTTTTATGTACCTTTATGGAAACACCCATGCCAAACTGCTGAACAGTCTTTACTGAATGTGATTTTTGCTCACAGCTGGGCGTGCTTACTGGAGCAGTTCTGTACTTTCCTGAAGGGCACTACAGGAAAGGCCTTTCTGGGACTTGAACCAAAATCCTTAAGGTCTACGTCCTTAACCTCTACTCTACCTGCTTTCCAGTAGTTGCAGTAATGCTGAGACAGGTAGTAGTGTTGTCCCGTCCCCCTCCCCCATTGACTTGACAGAGTGGGCAGTATTGTCCTCCCATAATTCAGGGGTACAAATCTGGACATCCTAAAATTTTATTTATGAGAATGTGCTTTAAATTGCATCAGCGATTCAGCTGCACATTTAGCAGGTGCCTCTGCTCAAAGTAATGTAAAAGTGAGGCAATTAGCACACTACAAACATACATCTTGGCTAGTAGAGAAATTCATCAGGCTGGTAGAGAAATTTATGGAACAGATCACTCTTGAAGAGTTTCTTGGAGGTGGACAGGGAGTCTGATGATTGAACGTGGTTTGGCAGTTTATTCCATCACAGGGAACCACACAAGAAAACAGTTGGGGGTGACACTGCTTGCTTGGAGATCCAAAAGGTGTTTGCTGACTAAAGGGGGAGAGATAGGACATAGGTCTTGAGGAGCCTTTTGATCAGGATGGGTGCCTGTTTATTGAGCACCAAGGACTTGAACTTGATGCAAGCCCCAATAGGGAGCCAGTGAGGACTGACAAGGAGGAGTGTGACGTGAGATGGTTTGGGCTGAATGAATATCCGTCATGCTGCCACATTTTGAATCATCTGGACTGGTCTGACAGCACAAACTGGAAAACCTGCTAGTATAGCATTGCAGTAGTCTAGTTGCGAGGAAACAAGTGCTTGGACTAGAAGCTGAGCTTCATCTTCAGACAGAAAAGTCCTGATCTTCCTGATATACAGGAAGATCAGGCATTTTCTGAGTATTGCACTTGACAGATCCAGTTTTTAAGGAATTAAAGGCATTCAGTTCCAGGGCTGACCAAAAAATACCACACCCTTTGACCTTCAGCAACCACATTTAAATAAAACTTTTTGGATTGTAGTATACATGCCCAATCCTGGACATCAGCAGCTGCGTGTTTTAGTGAATACATCTTAATAAACAAGTGATTAGTAGTTTTCCAAATGCCTTGCTTTAAAACTATCTGTCAGGGACACATATTTTGCTGATGTAGCAGTACCGCAGACAGTAATTTCATCGTAGGGTATGAGTTATGTTCTTGTACTTGGGCATTCAAATGACTTGCACTGCCATTGCTCCAAGCCCAACTGAAATGTTCTGCTCTTTGGGTTGATTTTCTTTAAAACATGTTAGAGAGGCCACCTTTTAGCTTAAGTGCATTTATGAAATCATTCTTGTAGCTGTGGAAAGACTCTAAGGTACCTCTACTTCACGGTGTCTAAGGAAACATGAAGACCTGAAACATTGTCAATGACTGTGCCTTTTAGTGTTGGTGGTCATGAAGCAAGTATATATTCTGCAGAAGGGGCTCCTCGAAGCTGCCTAATTAACCTGCCTTTATTTAAGGGTGGCACACTAGGACCTGCTGTGGGACATTATGTGCTGTTCTTAAGCTTTGGGCAAGGCTGAGTATAATTTTTGCTCACAAGTGTTTTGGTCATTTAAAGCGCTTGCAGTCCAACCGAAAGGATGGAGGTAAGTTTACTCTATTATGTCTGGTATATACATTTTTTTATTTTTTATTTTTAATAACTACTATTAAAAAACCACAATACATTTAAATTACTGTATTTCATGTTAAATTATTAAATAATTTTAAAAACATAGTTTCAAAGCATTGTCATGAAAGCGCTTTAATAATTGATGCATGCAATGTAAAATCTACACCTTGAGGTTCAGTGGGACCAACCAACACACAGCAGATTAAGCAGGAAGCTCTTGCAGGTAACTCATGCTTTAGAATAAAAATAAAAGAAAATTAAATATCAGTGGAGAGAGTCAAGAATTGCAGGATATTTTTTTCAGATAACTCTAAGTATATTTTAATGTATTAAACTGTTTTTTACCTCATTGGTGGTATTTACAATGGCTGCATTAATGTTCATTCTTAAGGCGCCACAGTGATTGGTCATTGGCTGGTTAATTCATTCACCGTCATGTATAATGGAGGCTTGCGTGTTCCCTGCTACAAGCAGCCTGGTGCTTCTGCACCATATGTGTCAGGTAGCGTGAAGAATCATTAATATCAGCTGTTTACCTCAATGCTATGGTGATTCTTTTGTAAGCATATGCAAGGAATCACGACCAACACAGATTGTGAAAATGTACATGGGCAGGCAGCCATCCGCTGAGAAGTATCGTGGTCTGATTTCAGCAGGTTGGATGCTGCTCTGTGTTTAAGCTGTGTGAAACTACCGATTTTTAAAGCTCTCTGGTTTTTTCATCTCTTGTACTGTGAAGAACTGGCCATCGGATTTCCCAGAGGAATCAGCCCGCAGACTTGCTCTGGCTGATAATTGGGGTAGTTTTGTTATCTCACTGGAGACACAAAGACATGCACAGTGTTCTTAAAAAAAGTTCATTTTTTGTGTTCCTGCAATGGACTGGTTTCCAATCTACAGAACACAGGACCTATGTTTTGAAACTCAGGCTCTAGATCACTGTTGCCCCAGTTTAAAACATGGATGAAGGAAGTTGCAATCTGAGAGCCTAAGCAATTTTTGCAGACAGTAAACTTTGTGATAGAATCTGTCTCTTAACGGTTGTTCAAGGGCAATAAACAAATAGGCTTTTTTTCTGCAATACTATTGGCCAGAAGCTGAGTCAAATGTGACAACACAGATATGTAAATAAATATGAATTATTATTTATTACTAAACACAAAAGCATTATGAGGAGATTCCTACATGCCTCATCATAGGCTTAGCGGAGCCGTCCCTGATGCTACGAGGGAGGTGGTGGTTGAGGCAGGGTCCTTGGCCTTTTCCACATGAAATACAAAGCCCTTTTCAATCCTGTCCTCAAAGCTCACTGTGGCAAAGCCGCAACACCAGGCTGGATGCAACAGAGCATACCACAGCAGCCATCCTCGCACAGAGGGTTCCCGAGCCCTTTGATAACGGTCCCCTGACGTGATCTGAATGTAATGGGGCCGGAAAGACGGCCTTCGGCTTGGCTGAGAGCAGCTAGCGGCTCTATTTCTCTCTCTCTCTCTCTCGTGCTGGATGAACAAGTGACACTGAGTCAGCAACACCAACCAGTATAACTGTTAAGGTTCAGAGATGCATATCTGATTCGTGCTGGATCTGTCATTCTCACGCCTTCCAGTGATATCCAGTTTATATGAGTGCATGAGGTGTTTCTTTACTTCTTTATTCAGTTCCTAGGGGTGTTTAACTGCATGAGGTGTCCTATGAATATTTAATAGCTGCAGTAAATCATTAAATTTTTAAAGAGGCATTCAGCCGCATCAAGTGGGGGAATCCTGCTTGGTTTAGTGTTTGGAAATCCTTTCTCGCTCCTTGCTTCCTTCACCTTTGCCTGCAGTGAGCTCTGGGAACCTGGCAGTCTTGCACCCGCGGCACAGTGAGTCATGGCCTTTCCTTGGCACAGGTGCCATTAAAGCTGACCGTATTGGAAGGAGAACTCTCCCCCTCCCCCCCAGTCCCCACGTCACAGTTCAAGACCCCAAGTGAAGTGGCAGCTCTCAAGGTAGAGGACGGCCATTCAAATAGGTGTGTGTCAGTAGAGTCCACATTTTAGTCTTTGGAAATAAATACTTCATAGTGTCCTGTTTGGAACATGACTGGATAGAATAGATGCTGATGTATGGGAGGAACTAGTTGAATTCAGGTCATGCAGTCTTCACCTTTGTGCCGGTGGAAATTTCGGAAGTAGATGTTTATTCCACCCACCAAGTCCCCCCACTGCCATTTGCCTGGTGCACACCCTAGTAGCTGCAGAAACTCTTCTGTACCACATGTTCTGTGCAGCTTGGGGGGGGGATTCCCAGCCGGAGCTGTCTGAGAGACAGAGTGAGAGGGAGAGCATAGAGGAGAGGGAGAGAGTAGCTCCAGCAGCTGACGCCGAAGCTCTGCCCACTCTACTGCAATTGTGGGCACAGTGGGCAACAGAAGGGACCCCAAACGGGCTCATGGAGCCACGTCGAGGCCCAGCTGGGACCCTTTGCACTCTGTGAGGCTTCTGGTCTGGTGGGAGTAGATGGATGTGAAGCACGGCCAGCTGCCCACGGGTGGCTTCGAGCATCTGCAGCTGAAGGGTCGCCTGGAGCCACCCGGCCCGGCAGTCACTCGCATGGGCAACACCGTCTACAGCACCGTGCAGCAGCAGGACTACTCAGCCAGCGTGTGGCTCAGCAGGAGGGACAAGCTCGAGCACGTAAGACAGTAACCCCCCAACTAGAACCTGTTTCTTTATGGCCATCCCTACTTTTTGACATGTAACTAAATGAATAATGCATGCTTGGGGTCTTGACTCTGGTATGTAGTCTGTATGGGTTATTCCTTAATTGGTATGCGCTGGTCATCGCAAGTGAAAGCGGGAGGACTGTGCATGATGAAGGTACGCTGGCGTGAAGGGAAATTGATTAGTTTTCTTTCTTTTCACTGCTTATCGGCTGCACAGCAGCAGCAATGCCCATTAGCCGAGGCTTCTCTTTGTAGACATAATTTTACCTGCCTGACTTTCTTCCCCTGCTTTTGATTCATTCAAAGTCTCTTATTTCCTTAATCCCCCTTTAAAAGTTTACTTACAGAGTTCTGCACTAACCCTGCAGACCGACTCTCTTGCCTGCCCAAAGTGTGTTCAGTCAGCTGTGTGTGGCGACTGTTTTTTCCGTGAAGCCGCTGCATATTTAACGGTCGGCCAGTAAAGGCAGCAACCTGCGTCTGAGCGAGACCGCCACAGGAATTACAAGTGGGACAGTCTGCAGATGTACCCGTCCTCAGAAGACCTGCAAAGCTCTTGCCTTGAAGCATAAATATTTTAAAAAGCACACACACATTCCAGATGGCTTCAAACCTGAGGATCTCCTGTCATGTTCTCTGAGCTGATTCAGGGCCGCCTGACCAAAATTTTGAAGTCTTTAATGTCCAGAATAAATTTTTGAAAGATTTCTTTGATTTATACAGTTGCAGCCAGGCTTGCTGTGATTTTAAGGTCAGTCGGTCTGTAAAAGTTAAGCATTTCCTATTGCGTACAACATGTAACCCGTTAAGAGAGCAATGGGGTTGTGAACGGCTCACGAGCACCCTGACTGTTCAGAGGGATATTCCCTGCTCTAGACGCAAGACACCTGGGCCTGACCCCTCATTTTTTCCATAACCCTGTGGTCTGGCAACCGTGGAAGGGGCATTTATAATTGACCTGAGGGGGCAGCAAAGAAATGCAGTTACCTGCTGCGGTCGGGCTCCCAGGGGCTTGTGTGCTGAAGCTCCCCCCCAATCCACAATATCATACAGACCCGTGACCACGTGAGCGTCACTTTATTACATCCCACCTCATCTCTGAGCGCAGGAGGTGCCCCTGCGGGCCCGACGGGTGCTGACAATAAAACAAGTCTGGAGTTATGAAAGGGCTGTTACCATTGGGCTATGTTAAGCATGACAGAAAGCTCCACAGCATTTCCAGAGAAGCGGTAAAGAAATCGTGTTTTTTCTTTTTATCATTCATTGATGTGTGCTGTCATGCTCTCAGGATAGTCTGTCTCTGGAATAATATGGTAACTCTCAAGTAGGTTACGGCATTGGGGGGGAAACATGAAATATTGCTTTCATTATCTTGATCTCTTTTTATATCTTGTGTGGGTCGTGTTAAATTTGATTTGCCAAATTAACACGTGAAGTATTAAAGGTTTCTCATGGGTTTATGGGGCTTTCAAGTACAGATGTGTGGTGCTCTGATTAAAATGTTTTCCACGCTTGTCTTTTATTTGGGAGGGTTTTGAGAATGGGTGTTTAAGATCTCTGTCAGCACCTGCATGGTTATCACTTACCAGTAATTATGCAACATAGTTGTAATAGTTTTTCTATGTGTCCGAGTTGCCTGCTCAGTCAGGTCAGGGCGTACGTCACATGGAAATGATTACGTTTTACACCCAGCACATCTATTGCTTGTTATCAGTTTGACTCTTGGGGTCTAATCTATTTTGTCCCCCTACTGGGGCAGCCTGCATTTCGCCTGTTAAGTCAGTTGATTTGAATTCACCAGAAAGAGCCTCTCAGAGCAAAGTCGTTATTGCAGATGTGCTATCGCTGTATTGGAGCAATGCTGGTTCTACTCCTCAGTACGCCTCCGAGTTCCCACACTCACATGGGAGCAACCACATCAACCATTTTTCCTGAGTTGAACTTTAATTGCTCAGAAGATAACAGCAACTCCAGGTGAATTGTTAAGATGCCACTCTATCGATTCTAGGGGTGCCCATTGATGCGTATCGCCAGTATATCTGTGTTACAAAATGTCTTACGAAATACTCTGAAATGTCATTTAACTATTAGAAAACTCATTTTCAGTTTCTTTTTCTTCTGAGTGCTATATCATTTTTTTGCCATTCAAACCTAGGTCCTGGGTCAGTTCAACTGCGCCAACTGTGGCCACATTCTCTGCATTGTGTTTGTTTTATATTACTAAACATTCTTAGCATTTTATGGCCTTGGATGATGGGCAAGATGTGGGCTGCATTTTGAGCACATTCTCATTGTATAGTATATACACACCACAACAGAAGCCTTACAGAAGTCAACATGCATTTGAGCCAAACATGGTTTTAACTGAACTTCGGTATAAGTCACTCCAGCATGTAGGACATCTGTTGGGCTCTTGAAAGTCTGCTGCCTTGCTTACAGAAGAATGGCTCCAGATGTTTCAGTCTCCTCCCTGTCCCTGCACCTGCAGTGTTGGCTTCCTTGGCCTCTTGGACATGAAAATGCTTTGTATGTCACCTCGGTCTCAGGCTCCCACACACTCAGTTTCTCAGCTACATCGGGGCTCTTGGCACCCTCTGTTATACATTGGCTGCCATGCACGTTTTGACCATTAATTCCCTTGAACGATTAGCATCTGATAAAGGGGGTGGGCTCCCTGCAGCCATTTTCACAGCATTCTCAGTGAGCTGCTTTCCCCTAATACTGACAAATGTATCACCACAAGCCTTTTTTATTCTTCAAGCTTGATCCTAAAGTCCAGTTCGCTTTAATCCTTATAGTTGATGGGCCAACGTGTTATCGAGAAGTATCTTCCGGCCAGTGTCTCGATCGGTGTGCAAGTGAGATTCCCTGCTGTTACCAGATACTTAACACATTTTAAACAAAATCATTAGCAGTATTTTGGATCACACCATTCATAAGAAGATAATGAAATGTGCTGTTCATCACTGTCAAAATTTTGTTTTTTCTTTTAAAAACATTCATCTAGTTAAATAGTATATCCAGTAATTTGAATTCAAACCATTATCTTTCCTGTATCTAACACCCCTTTCTTACAGGAGCAAGTGTGACAATTGCAATTTGTTTCTTAGCTGATGCTTTATGGTAAAGGGATTTGCGATTTATTTGAATCATTTTATTGCAGCTATTTTTGTTGGACCATTTTGAGTTAACTACCTTGCTCAGGGGCACCACCGGAGGGCTCTTTCTGGGATGTGAACCAGCAACCCTCAGTTTTGGAGGGCATGTGCATAGCAACTAGTGACCTTGCTAGCTGGACTTGTTAACCTCAAGGTTGCCTTTTCTTGTATTAAGTGGGGACCCTCAGTAAGTATGCACAACTCTAATTGAGCCATAAACACAACCCTGCTTTATGAGTTGGTGAATTTTGAAGTTCCTTAGGATTGTCTAGGCGGTTAAACACTCGTCTGGGCAACTAAATATAAAACTTTTTACTTGGCTATATAATGCTCACGTGATTAAGCTAATTAAAGAGTAAGAGACTGAGTCTAGTGGCATCATGCAAGTGCATGAATGGTAATCTGTACTTGAAGGAATGGCATGGTTGGGTCATTAGTTCCGGCCCCTCTATTTAAAAGGCCATGAATTGTAGGGAAAAAGGCTGAGTATCACCATGAAGTGAAGCTGCTTCTTCTCTTGTTCTTATTTGGTATCACCGAATGTCTGTGGGAAAGCAGCTAAGTGCTAGAAAGCATGACTATAATGGTCAAGGAGACCGCTGTGCTAATGCCGTCGATTGTTATAATGTGACACTGATGGCTGTCAGTTACTCAGTATCAGTTTGCAGATGAGTGGGCATCTGTGACTGAATTTACAGGAAGTTACGTAAAATTCATAATCACATACTGATGATGGCAGTGGCAGGTTTATATTATCTGTGTAAATTTGATCTTTTATTTTGAATAAATGCTATAACAATAGTTAAATATGGAGACTTTGGACAGTTCATACATCATACATGCAAAAATGTTTAACCCCATTTATTTTACAGAATATTTTTTTGAGTTGGGCAAATGGTGAACATGTAACAAAATTTATTTATTGCATTTAACCTTATCAGCTACTCTTGCTTTCATCTAGCATCTATTCTTTATTGCTCTTGCACTGTTAATTGCTGCTATTGCGTCTCCTGTGGTCCTTGCATGGTCAAAAAACTCTGAGGCCTCTGTTGTCATGTAGGCTCATACCGGAAGGGAGCTTCAGGATGTTGTTTGCTGTTGGTAATCATTCTGTGTGTGTGTGTGTGTGTGTGTGTGTGTGTGTGTATGCACATACAATAATTAATAATATTTAATTACATTTACATAATATGTTTATCGCAGATGTGCCCTTAGAAACTGTCAGATTCATAGCTAATGTTCAATACAACATGATCGCTGCTGATGTTAATGTAATTATTTTTGATTCTGTTGCCCTATGAAGAAGCTTTCAAAAGAATCGTCCAAAATTACTATTTTGGGAAAATTAAACAGAAGTACTGAACGGTGCCGAGTATAGAACCATTGATTCAGTATTCAGGTTAGCATTTATTTATGCATGTAGGAATATGATATAAACAAAAATTACAATATCAAACTAAATAAGCAATTGTAAAATCACCAATAAATATTACGGAACCACTTGAACCTTTGGGAGGCAGCTGTCATAGTGTTCTAATGTTAATCTTAACACCATTTTTTACCAACATCAACTGTGATTATGTGTGTTTTCCTGTCTGGAGTCTGCTGTGAAGATGTTTTCTTATATATGCAGCTCGTTTGTGCTGATAAGGATATCATAAAAAACTAGTGTCAGGAGAGAAAATAAGAAAACAGAAAGCTAAAAATGTGCCTTTTACCCAGGCGGAGTCCACTGATACTTCAAGATTGGTTGCTCTTACAATAGAGGAAGTGTGGAGGTGATATTAAACTGAAACTACTGAAGAAAATTGCCTTCTTTCAATAAGTGAGAATGGATTTAGTTCTACACGAGTGTAATTTTGGGTATGAATAGTAGAAGGAATAGCTCAGAAAAGAAGAAAATGTATTAAAAGATAACATCACCATAAATAAGGTAAATTATTGCTGGACTGTGATTTAGGATCATCTGCAGTGCTTACAGTGGTCTGCTACTCCTGAGTATGTGATATATCACTGTTGTCCAGTTGGTTGTTTCTATCCCATATGGCTTGTTTCTCCTGATTTTTTTGTTGTTGAGAAAAGCAGCACACTGCATTAACCATCTCAAATAAACACCTGCCCTTTAGATGCATAGAAAACAAACTTCTTGCTATGGATGATGTCTCCACTGGAGTTAGCTGCATGTTTTACTGTAAACTCTCAACAACTTGGCACTAAAAACCTATAAATTGCACTTTTAATTTTTCAGTACGTCAAATTGTGTAGCAGTGCAGATGTAGTCTGGACCTGGCTTATTTATATAGTGGAGCAGAAGATAAACCCAGTAAACCTTTGTCTTCCTTCCAATGGAACAATCCACTGGACCTTGGCACCACAGTCTGCCTTAATGACACAGGCAGGGAAGTTTGGAACTGTGTGTCTGAGCTGGCCAAATTCTGGAGGACATGACCTCATTATTTTCGTAATAATGACTTCCTTGGGGGGGGGGGGGGGGGGGGTTTTCCCCAACTGGTGTCTGAGTGGCTTTTTCTTTTTCTCTTCTAGTAGGAAGTTCTACCTATTGTTACTCAGTGGAGTGGGCATTTTTCTAGTACTTTTAAGTCAAATGGGTTGTAAAGTGACATTCAGAGCTCAGAGATAAATAGGTTGTTATTCATGGTTTAAATGGTCATGTTGAGGTGGAGCTCATACATGCAGAATGTGCACAATCCGGAACCTGTATGTCTCAAGCCAAAATTATGTGCACAGTTTTAATTTGGCATACTGTATATCGTTCCTAGAACATCTAGGAAAGCAAGTCCATAACTCTACTACAACTCTATCACAAAGTAGTATTTGCAACATTCTGAATTATTGCAAAGAATATAATTTATTTAATTTATGGAATGTTGCCCATATTTAGTACTGAAAAATGGAAAATTTGTGTTTGAGAGTGAATACATGTATGTGAAAGGAGAATGTATGTATGTGAGTGAAAATACATTTATGTGAAAGGAGAATGTATGTACAGTATATGAGAGGGGCCGGAATGAAGTATGGCTTTTATGTCCTTTAATACCTGGGCATTTTGTCTCGCATTTAATTTTCTCTGAGTTTTCCCAAAATTAGTAGATAACACAGCCTTGTTGAATGGTTATAACTATTCCTAAAGCAAGACAAGGGTTTAATACACAGTTTAATATGCATTGTATATTCATTCTGAATTTCATATTGATTCAATTGCACAATAAGTACACAACCTGCCCCATACTCACACAATGTAATAATTGACATTTCAAAGAACGATTTAATATCCAATATTTTATTAATGACTAAACACTATCAGATTAGAAAGGGCAAGCATGTTTAAGCTTAAGGTATCCTTAGGCTGTCCTCTTTGATCAATATATAAAAACAACAAACCTATGTGAATTCACTGAATAGTTTAACAACGAGTTCAACAAAGAGTGTCGATGAAATAATGCACTGGGTAGTCTATTAAAATCTGACAAATTGCCCCGAACACACACTCATGCTAACTCAAGCTACCATGCTATTATGACTTACATGAACTGGATAAGTTATTTACATATTAAAGCTAAGCAATTTCCTCTGTTATAAATATGAACCAGTTTTACTGTTATTATTTGTTGTTTTAATATCCTGTTTAGTACAGTACTCAAGGTTTGCTTTTTTGTGATTGGCTACAGATACACATCTTACATACTGCCAGTAAAATGTTTTTCCATTGTAACTACTATGCATAAACTTCTACAAAAGTTAGAAGTATAGGTTAAAAGTGAAAAGACAAAGTAAATCTTTAAGTATAAAAAATATTCACAAGTACAAACTTAAATGGCATGTATCAAGTACCGTAATCATCTAGTTAGGCCTTAATCTATGGCATTTTCAGGGAAAAACTAAAGTGACAGCCAACACCAAGAAGGAGGACAGTGGGGGGGGGGGGGTCAAAGGATAACAAGTAATTTGCATACGTCATCAAATCAGATGGGGCGGTATACCGATAAAATATTGTATTGTGATTATGAACATTCATATCTTCACCAATTTGAATATTGTGAGTATCGTGGTACAGCTTGAACATTTGTGTTTTCGCATAGTTAATGATCATAATGTCACCCATAGCGTTAGCTTTGCCTTCCGGCTCAGCTCTCTCTTCACCACCGCAGAACGGTACAGCATCCACCTTACTGCTGATGCTGCACCAATACACATGTCGATCTCCAGCTTCCTCATGAAGAAGACCCTGAGATATTTAAACTCCTCCACTTGCAGTGACTCATCCTCCTGCAGGACAAGGCAGTCCACCCTATTCTGGTCGAGAACCATGGCATCAGACTTGGAGGTGCTGATCCTCATCCCGGCCGCTTCACACTCAGCCGCATGCTCCAGTACATGCTGCAGATCACAGCCTGATGACGCCAACAGGACGATATCATCTGCAAAAAGCAAAGATGGGATCCTGAGGTCCCTGTATCAGACCCCTCTGCTCCTTGGATACGCCTAGAAATTCAGTCCCTAAAAATTATGAACATAATTGGCGACAAAGGGCAGCCTTGGTGGAGTGCAACACTCACCGGGAATGAGTCTGACTTACTGCTCACAATGCGAGAATGAGTCTGACTTACTGCTCACAATGCGAGAATGAGTCTGACTTACTGCTCACAATGCGAACCAGGCTTTGGTTTATACGGGAACATGATGGTCCACAACAACGGACCCTGTACCCCATACTCCTGAAGCACCCCCACAGGACCCCCCAAGGGACACGGTCGTATGTCTTTTCCAAGTCCACAAACACATGTAGATTTCCATGACTCCTCCAATATCCTTATGAGGGTGAAGAGCTGGTCCAATGTTCTGCGACCAGGATGGAATCCGCATTGTTCCTCCTTTATCCAAGGTTTGACCAATGGGTGGACCCTCCTCTCCAGTACTCAAGCACAGACCTTCCCCGGGGAGCTGTCACTGGATAAGCAATCCTATAAAAATTGATGGATTCTCGCTGTGAAGTTTCTGCTAAACCCCATATTTCAGTGTATCGAAGTTGCTAATTGATCTCTTGATATATCTCCTCATGTCAGTCTTACAAAGGTCCCTTGACTGGCTTTTGGGTCCCTTTGCCAAGGAAACAGCAGTTAATACTGCTGCATTTAAGAGGCCAACTCCATGCATTCCCAAAGGGAGGACGTTTAACCATACAATACCAGCTGACAGATTGTCCATTACTAAGCTATTACCAGGGGTGGGGGGATTGCCTTTGCATCTGTTAACAGTCTTACATCAATAAAGCTCAACTCTGTGTATCTCCAGAAACTGCTGACAAAAGTACAATTTAGTATTGGAACACTCCCTGATTGTCCATGAGTGGGTTAGCTGAATGTGGAAACCTGGTATAACAGTCCTGGTTGTAATATGAATTTATGTCATCACTGAATTTTCAGTTCCCTGAACAGTTTATTAGTTAACAGTACTTTTGGCACTTTTGAAGGCATAACAAGTGTTAACTGATGTGTGTCGACTTGCCAACACACTGTTAAGTCAGAGAGAATAGCTGTTCATTGGAAGTAGGTGGAATTCCTGAGTTTTATTGGTTTAATAGGATACTCACCATTATCTGGAACTGTACTTGTTTCCATCATGCTGTTCCACTGAATGTTTGCAGAGTAATTTGTTGGTGAATCCATCCATTCATCCATTTTCTATACTAAAATATAATGGTAAATATCTCTTGGTGACCACAAAATGACTCAGACCTAAGATATTGTAGCCCCTTGTTCTGTTTTGCTGGGAGACTGGGCCATGATTTAATGGTTTATTTTTCTCCAGTAGTATGTTTTAAAGATCTCAGTAGATCAAGGAGACCATACATGGGGATGTATCAGGTCTGGGTTTTCTGTTAGTTACCACTCTTTAGACATTTTTACTGTTGTTCCATAACTGGAATACAGCTTTTCAGGATCCCATGTTGTCTGCAGTTGCTTTCGGAGGATCTTCAAAGAAACCACAGAATGTCTAGTAGGGGGGTGGGGGGCTTTTCTCCATATATTACCACACCAAAGGAAAAAGCAAATTGCTTAGTAAATGTCACTGTTTCAGAAGTCATTTGAACAGCTTGACTCAAAGCTGCTCAAAAGTGCAACGCTTATTTCTCAGAATTAGACGAATTTTTTTTAGTTGTAGTAGATGGAGTGCACATGTTGTATTGTGGTATCTATTGGCCAAATTCAAAATTTTATTCATTGGTAAAGACAAATGTTCAAGCTAATAATGTGGGGAAAAGTCTCATATTCGATCATGCATCTGCTTGGCTCTGTCCAGGTGATACTTCACCAACTCAAACTGAAACTCTGATCTTTTACAAAGGGCCATATTCGTAAATCCTCTTCCAGACATGTAGCTGAACTTTTTATGCATGCAATGCTGCCATTTGGGCCACACAACATGCAAGCACTGGGAGAAGCAACTTGATATGTTGGAAACAGAGACATGTATCACAAGCTCAAGGACTTACTACCATCCCTGTCTGTCCATAGTTAGCAACCCAGTACAGATGACAAGTTGGAGATCACATGACCCGGCACTGTCCACCATTCCTCACTGTATTTTTAGAAAGAATGACAAAGGCCCAGGGTATCCTGTACATTCTGAATGCATTGTCCTAAAGACATTGCTTGAACGCTGTGACGGTGTTCTGCCTGACCACTGTGACGAGTTAGATGGGTCATTCTCGATTGGACTTCAGCCACTCTGAGTTGCTGCACATACTGATACTGTCCTTGTAACATAAACAGCCACACTGGCTCATTTTTTACTCAAATGCAGTCCTGTGTCTCAGGAATGGACTCAGCAGCAGTCAAGAGGAAGAAGGTAACCAGGTTCAGTTTGTACTTCCTAAGTGGGGACGTGCTATAATTTGCTAACCTATCTTGTGCTCCTCTGGTTCTTCGGTAATTGACGGCTAACTATAATAATTTGGACTTTGAGTTTATTTTAGGATTAAAGCTTCATCCTAGGATTCCTTGAGGATACGGGTTTACACAGATTAGGCTTTTAACAGGGAAGGAGGCCTTGGGTTGTCTTAAACTCATGCTGAAGGCATGTTTTCTCCTTCTTCTTTATTTACATCAACATCCAGTTACTGTTCAACTCGTAATTGGAAGTGCTGAAATATCAATGTTGTGGCATGTATCACTTTCCAAATCCACCAAGACTCCTGATGCAGTGTTTGTGTGTGCATGTTTTTGTGCATGTGCAGGACACCTTTGTGACTGACCTCAGGTCACCTCTGGGAGATGATCTAAGAATTCATCTATATATTTTTAAGCAATTAAAAAGAAATTATATATTATTTAAGAAATTATATTTTTGTCATCATTAGGTTGTCACAGACTATTTGATGGGAGTAATGAGGGTTTAAACTTGGATTATGATATACTGTTCATCACTGACTGGTTTAACCCAGTGGGAACCAGTGAAGTCACCGGTGGAAGTTGATGATTGGCAGTGTAGGATAACCCTACCCATCCCAGCTGGAGTGTAGAGCCAAACTCTGTTACCCTGCTGGCCTTTGACTTTGGAGTAATCCCATGGTTGATTTAGCTGCTCATTCTGAGAACAGAGAATACAAGTGTGGAAGGATTTAGGAGCATCCTGTTCAATATAAAAAGTAATTTCACTTGACAAAGCAGCAAACTTCAGTCTGCTTTATGAGGGAAGCTGGCACAGCAAAATGTCCAAAGTTATGCTTGATGCTCAAAATTTATGACACCCCCAATATATGACTTAGGCCTCAAAATAAAAAAAAAATTATTAAAAAACAAACCCCAAAGCAAGTCTCCTTACATTAACAGCCAACAGTGTGTAACATGACATATGACTAATGATGAATGCAAAGGGGTTACTTATTACTGATGCCTCTGTAAATGAGTTGGACTTTTGCTGTTTCTAATATTGAAAGTTATTTTGTTCTTGATGCGGCTACAGCTGAGGATTAATTAAGACTGTAATGGGAAAGAGACTGGTTGCGTGAGGATGATTTTTTTTGGAGTGATCAAGGGCCATGTTTTTCTCCTTGCTGTTATTCATAGCATATTGTGTATCTAAAAGGGTCCTGACTCCTGCTTCTGGTGTGGCTGGGTTTCATAAAACCTTTATTTAAGAAACCCTGTATTCAGTAGCTACTGACCTTTTGCATTTGTTCTGGCTTGCAACCCACACTTAAAACGGAAAGCCAAATGCATCCAAAAAAAAGAAACAAGAAGTAATTACAATTGCAATTAGATCATTAATTAGAAGGGAGCTTTTAGCCACCCACGCCAATGTTTACTTCTGTGGCAAGGACTGTATTTTGCCGAAAGCACAGAACTGAGTGACGTCAGCAGCATAAATGTGAATGTGAGTGGCATGGAGCGTAAGAGGTCTGCTCCTGCTCTGCATGTGGACACCACCCGGCCTCCCCCCCAGCCTTGTTTTCCCTGCCGGGTCCGTTGCACCTTTAGCAAACTGGAAACGTGGAGATCGTAGCTGTGCAGTTCAGTTCCGGTAGACTGGTGAATCTAAACGGCTTATGTGTTTATATGTATGAATACCGGGCACAGAGCCCCTATTTCCAGGGCTTCCCAGCAATGGTTGTCCGTTAGTTCTAACTCAATTCACCTTGTTACTGTGGAATCGGCTGCTGTTCGATTGTGCCACATGCATACATGTGTTCTAAGCTGCTGTTAAAGAGTGTAACCCCCCCCCCCGACTCTGAATCCCAGAAGAGAAGTTGTCACCCATCCAGGGATGGCTGCTAGTGCTCTCATTATACTCACTGCTTCTCTCCCTGTGTGCAGCTGCTAGTTGCTCCAAAATGTTTTTTTGTCTGGCAGGACTCTGCGAGCAAAAATATGCTGAAGAGGTCAGATATGTCACTTATACCACAGGTTAAATAGCTGCTCTGAACACTCCCCC
>JAODJU010000062.1:3245092-3286839 GCA_026776725.1 Gnathonemus echidnorhynchus | reverse complement strand
CCCCCCCCCCCCCCCCCCAAAAAAAAAAAAAAAAACAAATGCAAGATTAATGGTGGTTCCTGGTGGTCAGCACCAATCCCTGGTAGTTTCAGATGAACTAACTAATGTTTTGATTTCAAAAGATATGCCAGTTTTACTTTTGGTGCCCAACAGAATAACCACGTCCTAGCATTTCCAAACTTCTTAATCATAGTTTTTTTTTGTTTTTGTAAAATGGACTTGAACATTTCCATTGTTGGATGTGGTTTGGACTAAAGCATTTAAATTCAGTTAAATTTAATTTAAATGGTACAGCACTTTGGCTGTATTTCCTGCTGCATCAGGAAATTAAATAATCTTATATTTCTGATGGTACCATAGGTACGTATTAGATATAAAGCCAAGAACCAAAAAATAGAAATACACCAAAATCGTATTTATTCTGTTTTTTAATAAATATGTGGCAGATGAAAAATGGCAGCAGGTTGCATGATAGGTGGTGAAACACACTTACAGCTGTACAGTTCTGTTAAGGGTTATGCTATGTGAGGAATGGGACTTAACTGCCTCTCTGATGTAAAACATTATCCATTCATTTAGGGGAGAGAGATGCTGAGTAATAACCACTTGTTTTCTTTGCAGATTTTAACTGTAATAATCTGTTTTTGGGAGCTTGGCCTTCACATGCTTGCCTTGGGCCAGCTTGATATGTGTGAATACGTTGACATGTTGCGGTCCCTAGAAGTCTGTCTGTGTTTCAGCCAGGAGATGGCACTCCAGGAGTGCCCTCTGGTGGAAGTCAACAGTTGAGACCGCTAAATACAGCTACTTCAGACCCCTTCATATTCTACTGCGCCTTGTATTTAATATCTACAGTATTATTGAAAATAAGTTTAAATGTTTGACATGTGATAATTTAACTGATAGCATCTAGAGCTCTTCAATTAATTTCTGGTGTCTGCTTCCTCTTCTGTGGACTCCAGATAAAAACAGATGGTGCTTGTCAGCATTAATAGAGGGGTGCTTCACAGCAGAGTAAGATGTTTCCTCATGGAAGCAACATGTCAGATCTGAAATTCAATCCTGCTCCTGCCCTGCGTTTCCCCTGGGTTCTCTGGCTTCCTCCTCCAATCCAAACCCATGCAGTTAAGTGAACTGGCATCTTTAAGTTGGCCTTAGTGTATGAACGTCTGTCCAGGGTGTATTCCTGCCTTATGCCCGTTGCTGCCTGGAATCGGCTGCAACCTGCCCGTAACCCTGTACTACCTAAGTGGATGGAGGCTGGCTGGCTGGATGGGCTTCATTTTACTATTATGCTAAATGAAGAAGAAAAATCTTTGGTCTATAGTGTCTGGGGGGCTTGGTGCCTGTTACCCCTGACGACTGTTTTTTATTGGGAGTACACTTTTCTCTTTAAATGTACAGTGTAAATGTAAATTGGTTCAGTTCATATCAGGGTAAGGAAAACGAGGATAGTGGGTTGGAGGGTTTGCCATAATTTTTGTTGGCTGTTTTTAGGGTGTTTAAGTGTATCTTAAATCATTTTAATGACTCAGCGATTAAGCAGCATTATTGACGCAATACATATTTTTCCTGTGTGTTTAGGTGTATCAGATAATGCAAGCACAGAAATTAGGATTTGATTAAATACCATCTATTGTTTTTTTAATGTTGGATTCCGCATAATTCCCCTAAACTCAAGCCAGAGGAGTTAACTAACTACCGAAGGCCGTGCCGCCGGTGTCTAATTTTAAACAGCTATTTCTGTGAGCTGAGCTTTTGGAAGACTGCGCTGAAAGCAGGTACTGTCGCTGGCTCCGCGCGGAGCTGCTGTTGCAGGGTGGGCTGCCGAGCTGTGGGGAGGAGGCAGGACTTTGAGTGCAGGGCTTTCTGTGAGAGGGGAGGGGCGTAGTGTGCTGGGACAGGGAGGGTGGATCTCTCTCTCTCCCTCTCTCTCTCGTTCCCTGCCTCCCTCTCTCTCTCATCCAGCGGGGTGCAGAGTATGAGCACGCAGGGGGAGATTGATGCCACTATGCTCAGCTTCCTGTCGACACGGTTCACGTCGCGCTGATGCCACCGGCCCATAAAAGCCAGCGCCGGCGGGGCGAGCGCGGCACAGCGTGTGGGGTGCACGCATCTCCGTGAGCGCGCACAGCCTGGGGTCTCTCAGGCTCTCAGATCTCTGCTCAGGGCTGCCTGAAGAAGGGGGCGGGTAGGGTGACACCCGGTGGTGGGATCCAGCCGTCATCGTACGGATCGCAGCATGAAGGTGAGCCTCTGCTCCTCACTGTCCTACTAACTCCTCTTCATCCCCTCAGAGAGAAACCTGTGACTCGTCAGTCAGTAAGTCAACTGACCGCTGTGCCTAATTGCTGTGCTGTTTAATTTTTTTTACTGCTTTTTTGTGCTTTTTGTCTTTTTTTTTGGAATTCTTTAGTTCATATGTATATTGTTGGTCAAAACTTTTCCCTGGCTCTTCATTATGGGTATGAAACTTTTACTTGGTCAGAAGGTGCATTCAGGGTAATTTTGACGATGTGGTGCCTGGCTGGTGTCTTGCTTGGACTGTGGTATAAAAGGTGGATATTTTGGGCTTCGCAAAAAAACATGATTTATACTGTCTTTTCCCATCGAAACAGTGCAGAGTGGGCAATAACTTGTGGGTGTCTTATGGTTAAAAGAGGCACTAGGATTTGTTGGAGCTTGTTCCATTAATTCTCTGGTAAAACACACAGATGAAGGGTTTGTAACTCCAGGCTGAGTTTCTCACTTAGCAGGGTGTGGAGGTGAGAGGTTCAGCAACTGGCCTCCGTGCCCACTGCTCCTTGGAGCCTCAGCGTGGTGCTCGGAGAGATCAGCTGGGCTGACTTTGACCCACACTGCTGGTATCATGCTGTTTGCTGCGGGGGGGGATGGGGGTCTGCCCTGCCCGCGGGTTATGGTGGGCCTCAGGCACAGATAGCGGCAGGTGGACAAAGGCAGAGAGCAAGGGCCCAGCACGACCGTGATACTGTGTGTCTGTGTTTATGTGCACTCACATGTTGGGGGGGGAGGTGCAAGAGTAGTTTTGAAATGCTGATAATTTTCTTCCAGAACTCATGCTGAGAGAGGTCCCAGGGACAAACTGTGCCCTGTTCGTTGTGTTAGGAAAAAATGAACATTGGGTCGACCACATGTGCATGGTTTTATCACCAAAGAGTTGCTTTTACTTCAGGATAGAATATACTGGTTCTTAAGATCTTTTAGGTTGCTTTAGAATCTGTTTTATCAGCTAGTGCAGCCTCTGTTCAGAGGAGGTTTGATGGAACAACTCAATTAACCTCCTTATTCGCATGGAACATTGCCATACAGTCATCCTGCTGTAATTCAGTGTATTTAAACCATCCTCCAGGCATGGAGAAATTTGGTAGGAAAGAAACATTCAATTTGCACATAATGGTGGCACACAGATACAGGAAGAAACTGTCAGACAGTGGAAGAAATGCTGCTGTAAGTCTGCGTGACTGGTTGGCTTTCTTGCACGAACTGGTCTCCTGTGTGCAGCTCTGTCAAGACCGGACTTTTATTAGGCACTGAATCAAATCTTGTCCAAGAACCAACGGTTAATAGCAAAGTTTCCTTTTAAATAGCTCTTTTATATCAGTGTAATGTCAGAATAAATATGTCTGTATATTGTTTTATGATTTAAATGTGTGGGCTTTTCACTTACTGCTGGCTGTATAAATATTTCCGGTTCTATGCCTATATAGTAATAATAATGCTTATTCCAGACTTGTATCACCTCAAAACAAACCATCAAACTGAATAGTATCAGGCTGAGATAATAGCAACAAAATGTTATATAAATGTTATATATGTGGAAAAACCTGCACCGTGTTCGGGATCCTTAAATGCTTTTCTTTCTTTTCTTCAGTTTTTAAAATTTCATTAAAAACACATTTTATTAAATACAGTGAAATAAAAATTCTCTTCAAAATGAAATTTAAATGGGAGAATATCATTTTGAGGTTTTGTGTTATAGTAACGGTAAGCTGACATCTATAATGCAATAATGTAATAATGTATTATAGATATTTCTTTTATATATATTTATTTTATGAAAGCTTTATATGTGTATGTATGTGTTCTTAGATTCCGATAAACATGGCATTCGTAGAAAGTGTTAACATATTAACTTTAGCTATAGTTTATTATCCTCCTGTACCAAGAGTTAAACACCTCAGTTTTTTAATCAAATGTATGATATATGGGCTTCAAGCAAGGTATCAGTTGCTCTAGTGTAATCACAGAGAGGTGGGTGCTTTTTCTGGGACAGTGTCATTGAAGTCCTGAAAGTCATAAAAGTGTGAAATATTACACTTAAATTAGACTCACTGTCAATATCCCACATGAACACCATCAGCTTGCACAGCTTAATATTTACCTGAAATAAATGAGTTTGCTATATTTCTTCTTTAACTGAAGAACAGTTATGTGTAATGTGTCATACATATTTGTGGAAATAATTTCTGAAACCAGACTTCACTGATGTCAGTGCCCAGGCCCCCTGAAAGAAAACATCCATTTGTCCATCTGTCCATCCATCCATCCACTAACTGCAAATCCAGGTCTGGACTGTGGGACTAAAAGAAAACAGTGTTTCTTTTGAGTTTGTCTCCTTTCTTTTTATAATGGCTTTTTGGTGCCCATTTGATTAAAAATCCAGCTTAAAGATGCATTTCTTGTTGTTGTTATTGTGAATAGAAATTATCTGGATGGTTTGCAGAATGCACTTTGCCAGATGCTTTCAATCTGAAGTGAAACCTGCTGGGATCTGGTCCAAGTGATCTTTATCGGTCACATACATCATACATAGAAATTAGATAGCTGTATATAGTCTATTAATGTACGCAGGTAGTTATGCTGGGAAATGTAAGGAGGGATTGTAATTCAGGTCACAGTTATCATGTCTGTAAAAAATGTACAGACCCTCCCCAATGCATGACTGGAGATTTTACCGTGAAGTCTTATAGCATCCTGGATCCCCATGGCCCCTCCAGAATCCTGCTGACGGTGACACACAGGAGGAAACGCAACACTTTGACCGATATAAGAAAGGAAGAAGGGGATGTTACCAAACTGGTCACATCAGCCAGAAATATATAAGGTTAAAAATAAAGATAACAAGCATTTATTAGTTCATTTTGTCCACCTCCCCCAAATAGAGGCCAAGATGACTATTTCCCTTGGTATCGCCAGTGGATTCAGGGCTGGCAGGCAGATATCATGCTGATATCAGCATTTAGAAAAGCATGCTGGGTTTCCGGGGGCAACTGGGTGCTGATACCGTGAGACTGTCGGTCATTGTGATTTAGTATACTCCTCTGCCGTGTCTGTCCTCCTTCCCTCCATTCAGGACAGATTTGCATGGGCCGGGGGGATCTCCGGTCCCCGGGGCAGCTGTAGGGCTCTCAAGTATGTCTAATGGAGGTTTAATTGACTTATCGATTGAGAGGATCCAGGGGCAGCAATCTGTGGCTCATCCTGAGAAGCAGGGGGAGACTTCCGCTTCTCTCTCTCTCTCCTTCCATCAGCCACAAGTCAGTGAGGAGTGTGATTAACAGCTCTTGGTCTCGCCTCAGAGAGTTTTGTTTATTTTATTTGTCTGTTTGCTTGTCTTTTGGTGCCCATTAACTTGCAAATACTCAGACTGGTGAATTTTCCGTGCCGAAATGTTTGGTTGACTGGAAATGAATCAGCGTCGCTGCCCTCGCTTCTGCTTCACATGTTCCACTCATCCTGATTCAAATTAGCCGCTTCCCAGAAGTCAAGGCCTGTGGCAGCCAGATTATTTATTTATGAGTCTATTTATTTGTGTGCCGTGTTGAAAGTGGATCAGGCTGACAGTATTCAGTTTGACTTATGTGGTGAAAATTAAAGAAATGGTTACACCTCATGTAGGATCACTGGTTCATGAGTGGTTCTCCTGCACCACTCAGTCCTCTCAGATACTAGCTCACAATTGCTGGAATAGCACCACTGAAACCATGACCTGATGTCCCTCAGATGGTTCTGACCTTTCTGCTGTGTTGGCAGTAACTGGAAAGCCACCATCCCCAACATCCCTCAGACCTTATAACTGGACTGCCATGTCCCAATAGCGGTTATTTAGCTTGGCTTTTGTATGCAGCATACATGGGAAATGCAGCTGCGCTCCTGAATTGCACCATCACTGCTGGTTGTTGTGTCAGTGCACGCCAGTCACCAGTCTGACTGCCAGGCACAAACACAGCTCTGTTGGGAGACTGTTCCCAACAGAATACACAATATGAGTATGGCAAATGTTATTGAGGTTCCTGCTTGAGAAACCAGGAGCAAATTCCATTGGGGTCAACAGGACATCTTGTAGCCATCTCAGGAAATATAAGGCCACGTCCTTCATTGGGCCCATTTATTTTCTTCACACAGTAGTTGAATAGGGGAAGCAGCCTCATGACTGTTTATTACATCCATCTGGACAAATGTAATTAATTTATGTTTGTTATTCAGCATTGGTTCCGGGTTACTACAGAAAAAAAATAGGTGTTTGTGCATTGCTGATTAAACTCTATTTAGATTAGTGTTGGATGATGTTACATATTACAGAACTAGCCTGACTGTTGAACCATACCTAGTGCTTAGTCTGATTCTTCAACCCTAGACTATAAGGTCTCCACACATCAGATCCACAAAATCTCTACCTAATCTGTCAAAGTCAACATCTCCATGGTAGTCTGGCAGGAGTCATAAATTATTTTCCTAGGCAGGGCAAGAATCGAATTGCCACATAACACATCCGCCTATGAATTCCATTTCTCAATGCAGAATGGTGCTTCCTGTTTGTGGAGACATTGTGTCGGGGAATGGGAAATGATGCATAATTGTGATAGGGACTGAAAGCAATCCTCTAGAACCTTGGAACATACCAGGCAGATGAGCTCACGATAGAACTTGATTAGAAACTAATGAGCAGGTTTCTATCCCCTCTCATTTTCTGTCGAAAGATTTCCACATAACCTCTTCATTGCCGGTGGTCTTCCCAAAGGTTTCCAATTAGCTAGTGTTGTGCGTAATACAGTAACAGAGCACATTGCAGTATTGTCTCATTTTAGATGCTTGATTGTTCTGGTTTTGTGTGCGATGCCAGAGGTCTGCAGTTTTAACAGACTGAATGACTTGTTTAATGCACACATGGTCTTTGAGGACTGTATTGCATATCGTATGCATAAAGTGATGTGAGGTTTGAACTAGACTGACATGATCATTGTTCACCTGGACTGACAAACCATACTTTTTACACGTTTTACACATATTTAGCCAATCATGCAGTCCAGTGAAATTGTTAAGTCCCTTTACCCAGACCCAGCACGACCAGGCCCCTAAGAAAGCAATACAGAAACTGTACTTGTAGATGTGTCCAGACATGTTCCAAGATGCAAGGACATTAATCACTTTTTACTCACTTTTGTCAAAAGGCCTGTGAATGATACATTATGTTAATGTAGAGCTTAGTTTATAGTATTTGCTTGGCAGCCCATTCTTAATGAGTTGCTATGCTTGTCTGCAAGTTGACTTCCCTGAATCGGTATCTTCTTACACTTGGTGCTTGAAGGCTGCACTGGACTTTAGAGATGGCATCTCACAGCTGCACTTATGTTAAGTGCTTCCCAAGGCCAAGCCATTTAAAGCAACAGAATCTAAAAAGAAAAATGATTAATTATAAGCAGTCCAGTGATAAATCGGACTGTGTTTTTTGAGATGAACCCACAAGCAGCATGGAAAACATTCACCCGCTGTTCTCACCCTGTCCTATGTGGGCTGTTGGCCAACTGGAGATCCTCAGCACTTTAGAGATCAAAAGGGGTAAGCCGGCTGGTCCCAGAACGTATGGTCCTAACATCCTGTCATCTGCTGAACCTAAGCAGAGTACTTTCTGCCCGCTGTGAAGCCGTGTCTGTCCAAATGACAGGGTTCCTCACTTGGCCTACGGGATCTGGGAGGTCAGCGTGCCTTCACAATGTCGCAAGCAGCTTGATAAACACTCACCACTTAAAACTGTGTGGTTGTCATGCCCAGACAGCTGGCTTTGAGTCTTCATAGGCCTGAGGTTTTTTAATGCCAGCACTTGCCTAATTGCTTATTAATTGCATGTTTGTGATGCTCTAATAAACCATGTTTGATGTCCTACTTGCTTAATGTAATATTGCCACCACATGTCAGTTCCACAGAATAAACACAACTGTGTTTATCACAGGGCGATAGAGCCCATCGGCTCTGTTGTTGACACCCTGCCCCACATGAAAGGAATTACGTGCAGGCGTTGGGTTCACAGCCCAACACTGCTCTGCAGGCAAGACTATGAAACAATAATTAGCATTGCTCCTCCACTCACCCCCACCCCCCAGGGGAAAAGAGCACAATGTTCAATTTTGCCTTTCACCTACTGCAGGTCTTTTATTTTTATATCGACCACACTTTTGCTACCAGTGTGCTCAGCCTCCCCATTGTGTAAGCTGTGAACCTGCAAGAAGATGGGAAAATGCTTCTTTTTATTATTCAGCAGAGCACAGCCTATTACTGTACTACCTAACAGCACAAATGTGAGCCAAGCAGGTGGGGTCTCTCTGTTTATTCAGAAGGGCCCATCTTTAGTCATTAAGGCAGCATGGCGCTGAAGAATGGATATGAAAGCTCTGTGGAAACTCTGATAGACGTCACTAGATGCAGTCACATGCTGGTAACATGTACGGGGCATTTTTTTTAATGAAGTGTTCCATCCATCCATCCGTCTTCCAACCACCTATCTTAGTCCGGGGTCCTGGGGAGACTGAAGCCCACCCTAGGCAGCATAGAGCACAAGGCTGAGGTACACCCTGGACAAGATGCTTCTTCATCATTACACAATCAATCTCTGAAGTCTGTGAAAAAAACCAGAGAACGTGGAGGAAATGCACACAAACATAGGGAGAACCCACAACATGCACATACACAATGTCACCCGCTAATCCACCACGGCGCCTTACTAAACCACAGCTGCTTCATCATATGGTGAGTAACTTGCAAAGGTTACAAAACATGAATATTCAAAAAATAATGCAGTGATGGAGACCACTTTACCGCCAGTGTGCTCTAGATAGTAAATAAGATCCTATTCAGCTTGTATTCTCTGGGTTCAACCTGGGTTCAGTCTGTGGTTGTACACAGATGGTTTGTCTGATCCCCTTTTGTGTGGTTTCCCCCTCATCTGCTTGGATGTGTTCCTTATATAAAGAGAGCTAGAAGTTTCCATCTGCCAAATAAAAAGCTACTTTTGCATTCGACTAAGGGATATATCTGAGAAATATGATCTTGTGCAGTTTTGTCTGCAAAGCAGATGTGAGACTGGTTGAGACCAAGAAGATTGGAATCAACGAACCATCCAATTGTAGTTACTGTGTTTTTTCCAACTTACTTTTAATCTTTTGATGACGGGAAATAAACTTCATCTAGCTACTTTGATAATTCTTTCTATATACGAATGGTAATATTTGGTGTGACATTGAAAAGTAGCTTATATATAGCATCTGCTGATGTTTCTCTGATCAGTGTTGTCTGTATGACACTGGGACACAATTTCTGAATAGGTTTTGGCTCATCTTATTTTGTTAATTAATTTTATCCTTTTTGCTCTGTTTTAAGGATCTGAAATTTTCTTGTTCTTTTTTTCTCAATTGATTTTTTTTCCCTAGCTGTTGCCAGTTAATGTTCCCTTCTGAATTAAAATTTCAGCTTGCCTTCTGGAGTAAATTTATTACATTGTTTTTTTCGTGACAGGTTTGTTTTTCTTTCCTACCTATACAATGGGGAATTGCTCTCCGGGAAGGTGTGTGGACCAGACCACTGCTAACAAAGACAATGTCTGCCTCCTGCACTAAGCCTGTCATTTTTAAAATTAATTACACATAACAGGGAATGAGAACTACAACCCGGTATGTCTTGTGTTTGCTGACTATGGCAGAAAACCCTGATCAATGGAATCTGCCGTTAATCTTGGTGTTAATGTGTAATTGTGTTACGACAATCGATGTGCACAGTGCCAGCCAGGCAAATCCAGAAAATCAATGGTTGAGTATGGCAGCAGTGACAGTTATAAAACAGAAGTCTGCTTCTGCTAGATATACACAAAGACTCAAATTCTTCTGAGATCTTTTAAGTCAAAAACTGACCTTCAGTTATGAATGCCAACATTTATTTACTAAGGAAATCAATTTTACAGTGAAAAGAAATGCTTATTGTGGTATAGCTGAATCCTTTCCACAGACAGGGATTTCAAACTGATTGACTTGGGACTAAGATTGAAGTAAAAAGACAGCTTTTAGTGTTTTGCCAATCTGTTTAGGAGAAAAATGTTATATGGGGGACATCTCATAGCTGATGCCAGTTTTTTGTGTCTTTGTATTGATGTTGATGCTTATTGAGATCCATACCCAGCCCATCCCCTAGTCCCATGGTTTGCTTTACTGTCCTAAGATGCTTCTACTTTTTTCTTTTCTTGTTTGCTGGATTAGGCCTTTGCACATTTAGCTCAGTTACAGTATGTCTCTTCTGACAGGACAAGTCTTCTCGTTTTCCGATATCTAAGTCACAAAGCCTTGGTCCGTGTTCCAGTCATTACCTTGGCTGCCTGGGTGACTCAGCCAGCCTGAGACATTTTCTGAGCACCTTAAGAGCTCCTCCTGGACATGAGAATGGAGGCCATCTGTAGTGCTCCTGTACCTCGGTGCTGGCAGTCAGATGGACCCAGAAGACCCCCTGCCAGCACAGACTTCCTGTGTCTTGTCTGTTTTCTTGACATTTCCACAATCTATTTGTTTGTCTACTAATAATCTTGCTGTACTGGCTTCATGGTCAGAGAGGGAAACTTGACGGGGAGGGCAGTGCAAGATGACTCTGTGATGTGGGTGTGTCTGGATTACGCTTTATTCCACCTAGACCCAAACAACACAGAGAAGGGGACATGAAGCCGCATGTTTCTGGAGAGACGGCATTGGCTGCCACTGCTGTGTGGTTGGTCACCTTCAGGATACTTGGTTGTCTGTTGAGATATTGATGAAATGTTTCACACAAGCCTCTGCTTTAGGAAGCTCCAGAACCTGGCTGAGGATGTTCAGAGATGCTTTGGTCAGTCACCTTTGATCTCACTGCCATGGGTCTTCATAGCATACCAGTCCTCATCCTCAGCTTCTCTGTTCCCTGTTTCCTTGGCTCTGTCTTTTTTCCAGCTGACCGCATATGAGAGTATCACTGATTCTTCCAATGCAAGCATAAATGGGGGGTGCAGTTAGGATATCTTTAATTGGTCTATATTCACATATCGATTATCTCTAAAATGTGAAAAAGATTAAGATTGCTTCTGTTTATGTACATGACTGACCATCCATTAATATATAATTTTATTCTTCTTTTTAAGTTGACAGGTGTGATGCACATATTCTGTAGTTATACTGTATAAGAGATTGTTTTTGACGTAGTCCTTTTTTATGGGTTACATCTGTCAACATTGACTCATATCATAAGGATCTGAACCAGTGGTGAACCTTCTTAAAATATGTATTTTTGGTAAGTTCAGATATGACTGTCTGTAAACGCGAATATAGAATTTTACCGTATAAATCTCCAGTTGAGGATTTGATTTTCCAGGAAGACTTGACAATCAGAGCAAAACAGCACCACACTAACCACTCAATGAATATTTTATTATGTTTATTACGCTATTCTTTTGCATTAGCCTAGCCATTGATTTCCCCGACTCTTCAGTAGAAGCTCTAACAGACCAGCTTACCTTATGCCTTGACTTGGTTGGATAATTCTACTTCACATTAACAACCTCCAAGATCAATGCACAGCATTAACTATGACAGATGTTCCAGAGAAATGTGATTTCTGGAGGTGAAGTTGATTTAGCACATGCATAATTTTAAAACCTACTGCTTCTATTCGTTACTCATGACATGCTTCTCTATTACTGCCTAGTACAGTATCTAAGAAAACCTAGAACAGCCTAAATAAATAACTCTTGTCCATAAAACTATTATTTATTAAGTCCATATTTTCAGGTACATCTTTTCAGGGAATATGGTGAGAAAATTATTTTGCAATTGCTTTCTTATTGATAACTTGGTTCCTATATTGCGGGTTACGGTTTCCCTTTTTAATATGTGCTCTGGTTAAAGTCATAATGAAATGTTGGTTACTTGTGTTTTTTAAAATTTCATTCCTCCTCCTGTGTATCTATTGGCACGAAACCTAGTTTAGGTTTAAGATCACACTGGGAGCCAAAACAAATAAAAACTAAGACCAAACCTGAGTTCTACCCTCATGACTCATCATATCTTCATTGCTTCAGCATCTATTTGTATTCTGTTTTCTCATTACAGAGATGATAATGTGTTATGACTAATTAGGAATAATAAAGCAGGCCTGTAAATGTGCTGTACACCCCCTTCCAAGCATTGTGCTCTGACAGGACAACACAATGACCAGCTTCATCTGAGTCTCTGCTTGTGGTCAGAGTCTGAGAGAAATGATTTGGGTCAGGATCTTCATGTAGCAAATGCTCTTCTCATTCAGCATGTGTCAGTCTGAAGTGAAATGATGCGGATGTGCATATCGGTCATGCTGGTTACTCTGCAACTTTTGAAGCTTGAATAATACGTATGTCTGCATGCTGTGAACTGGGTGATGCTTTAGCAGTGTCAAAGCTTTGTTGATAAAAACACTTAATGGCATGCTGAGAAAATTGATATTCCTTATTGGTGCCTGTGCAGTCATATAGGTTTTAGTTCCTTATTCTGGATCATGACAGAACCCTTTAACCAAGTGGTCTGTGACATCTGGAGGTACTGCACAGACAGACAGATGAGACCATTACTAAATCTTCTGTTGATTGTTTTGGCTGGACACACAGTGGTGATCGGAAGAAGGGTGGATTGATTGTGGGTTGATTGAAGAAAAGTGTCCTTGGTCATATCACTCTGAGTTACTGGAGTACTTTGGAGAGCATGGCTATGTTGCAGACACACAAATGTATTCACACGCATGAACCTGATAGATGCTGTCTTATTCAGAAGTGGCCTGGAGTGAGGGATCAGCAGCTTGCCGTATGGACCCACGGCATTGAAAGCTGAACATCCACCCGCTGCTCAAACATGACATCCAGGGTTAATGAGCCAGATGAGCTCTTAATTCTCCTACGCTAATTAAAGATGCCCTCTTGTTCTACAAACAAGCAAAATATGGCATGTGTCTTTCTGTTTTCTCTAAGCAAATGTGGGATGTTCACAGTGACAAGTCACAGAAAATCATTAAAAACCCAGATTTAAATAAACCACAGAAAAAGTTAAATACAGATAATGAGCTTTTTATATATAGTGATGTCATAAGAACAGTAAGTAATTTGACTTGTTTCATTTTATGAAATTCACCTCTTAGGAGAGCTTTGTGTGCTTGTGGTTTTAGCCCAACTTTTGTAGTACAGTAATAATAAGAGTCTATCTTTTGTTTCATCATTTCAATACACAAGGTGTTTCCAGATTAATTACTTGCTGATATATGCATGTTTCGTTCATAGATGAAGACATCACTTGGAGTAGGTACTGATCAGACTGTCTGTGAGATTTATTTTACAATTCATTATAATTGCAGCCTTTCCAGTCTTCCAGGGATATAAACTTTCCTCGTAATGTGGTTGTGGTATAATGAGTCTGTCACACATTTATTCAGGTGCCCGAAGTGTATCAGTTGTGTCACCTAATGAGGGAGGTGTCACAGGATGACAAGGAGATGTTTCTGTCTGATGGTTCTTGGATTTCAAATTTGAATATCTACTGGAGTGTGTCAGCTTTACTCAAAATGTAAGTTGTTGGCTGAAATACACCTTTTTGAAGGCGATTTTTCTGAACATATATGTGAAGGTAATGCTTCTCTTCATTTGTGCATCACTGAATTCATGCATTTGATGGTGAACCATCCAAGCAGCTGTAAAGGCTGGGATGCTCACAGTAGAGAATAAAAATAGTAAGAATCTGTGTGTGTGACACCTTTCATGTTTTTTCCCTAGTCTCAGCAGAAATGCGTTGTGATCTTCGCACTAGTGTGCTGTTTCGCCGTCCTGGTGGCCCTGATTTTCTCTGCTGTGGACATTTGGGGGGGAGATGAGGACGGCATCACAGAGGACAACTGCAGCACTGACTGTCGGTAAGGAGCTTCTTTTTTGGTGAGACAATAACAGTAGGGCCATTGTCAAGGGAACTTCAACAACCAGCTGTAACGTTTCATGAAGGCCGTAAACAGGCTTTCCAGGCCGGGTGTAGTGCACTTGCTGTTCGTTTCCGCTGCTAATTCGATGGCTGGAGGCTGTCAGTTGGCCGGCACATGGCCAAGTCAGCTACTAGCTGAAAAGCACAGCCTCACATTCCGTGGATCTAGCACCCATCAGAAATTCGGACATCTTTCTTGTTGCACGGTTAATTCCAAACATTTTATTTTTTTCAGTTAAAATTGATTCTTCTCTGTGTGGCCGAGGTCTTCTCTCTGTGGCAGCCTTAGTTTTCTGTGGCTAAGTGGATGTGTCTGCTTCTCTAACAGACTGTTTCTCTCCAGCCCCTTTTGAAATGTGGCATTTTATGTTCTTTGCTCGTTGATGGGCTAGTGCTACGATGGCACCAGTTTCAGCAGTCCTTGTCACCGATTGCTGCTTTGACTGGACAAGGACTCGCTCGGTCTATACAGAATAAATTGGCCATGTATTGGTTTAGGGGAAATGCTGAAATGGCAGAGTGTCTTGTGTACTGCGGAGCAACTTCCAGGCCTGTGGTGTTTTAGAAATCACTTATCAATAAGACATTTGAGAGAGAAAACAATACACTTCTGAAT
This sequence comes from Gnathonemus echidnorhynchus, assembly GCA_026776725.1. Classification (NCBI taxonomy): domain Eukaryota; kingdom Metazoa; phylum Chordata; class Actinopteri; order Osteoglossiformes; family Mormyridae; genus Gnathonemus; species Gnathonemus echidnorhynchus. The sequence continues at coordinate 3,271,929 of JAODJU010000062.1, read as the reverse complement.
CTGTTAGCAATATAATATTGATCAGAATGGTTAAAATCAACACATATTTTCATACATGAAAGTAAATTATATACTGTTTTGGGTGTTTGTAGACCTAGCCAGTGCAGACCTGGATTTAAGCCTTTTCTATGTGGGACTCAAGTATATAGTGTTGGACTTAGTCATTAGTTCCCTTTGTACTATTTTTACAGATTACTCTTTTTGAAAGTCATTGTGCAGAAAAAGACTCTGTCTCTCTTCCCCCTCTCACTTTCTGAGGTTGGTAGTAGTAATGCATTATCCCTGAATGTGTTTTTTTGCAATTTGGATGTTATTTCACACTCCACTCTCTTCTTTTCCTTTACTTGTTGGTCATGCTTTCAGTCAACCATTAGTCAAAAAGCTTAATAGGTTTTTCACATATTTAGCCCAATTGCCTGCAGTTGGCAGAAATAGCTTAATGTGTCTTAAATGTATGATTTTTAAAAAAAATTGAATCTAAGGTGCTTGTTCCCAGATCTTTTCACTAGCAGTGAAGTTGTTCAAAAGATCTTCTGTTTGCACTATTGTTGTTTGGCTCTGATTATTTTTAACAAATTAATTTATTGCCACTGTCAGTTTTGGCAAATTGCATGGCAATCAGTGCACTGGTGCTTGTTAACTGGAGCCTCCAACACAAGACGTGGCTTAAAATAAACATGTCCCGCTGGATCTCCTTGTTACATCAACGTTTGGGGTTGCTCTTGGAACTCTGGGTGGAAGAGCAGGCTTGGGTTCTATTCTGGGTTTAGCTCTCCTGCTGTTTAGCGACACACTTTGCTGCTTTAGGACTTTCAAAAGGTAGAATAGCTATAACAAAGCCTGTGCCGCCTGAAATCCCCGGAGGTGGCCGGGGCATTCCAGCTTCTTACGCTGCAATGCAAAGACAAATGAGTCTTGGCCCCTTGAATGTAAATCTAAACCTCTGAGGGATTATGTGAGATTTTTTCCATTTAGCATTTGCATGTAGCTCAGCATCAGATGGTTTATAAATGCAGGACTTTGTTTTTTTGCCATTTTGGATCTGTGTCACCATTCATCTTTATGTGCATGGCAGACATGACTCTCTCAAGCCATCTCAAGGAAAGATCATGGCGGTTTTGTGGTTATTAAGCACTTCGAGTGTCTTGAAAAGCACTATGTAAATGTAACATTCATTCATTTGTGGGGTGGGGGGGACAGCAAATAATGAATCCATGTGTAATAAATCCTGCCTTTGCGTTCTCAGACCCCTTTTGATCCCCTTGACAGCAAAGCATTTATTAGAGAGTAACATGTTTAACCTTATCAAGAACCTTCTGACCATTTCTTTCCCCTCTGAGGCGGCTGTTGCTAAGCTCTCCCTCAATTTGGCCCTAAATCAGTCCCATGTAATCGGCTGTTTCTATTTGCCCTCTATCCCTGGTTTGACCCAAAACATACCAGTCTGCAAGAGTTTGAAGTGATCGATGACAATAAATGAGATTTAAAATCCTGTGCTTCGTAAAGCCGCAAATTTGTGGAGTGTCTTTGCAAGCAAAAAGGTGAGATCTATGTTTACATGACTCATCAAAGTCCTGGGTAAAGATAACAAAGAAACTGCTGAGATGTATTGGAAACATGAGCCCCCGTCTTCAGGCCAAACGCCGGCTATACCTAGGCGAGGTCACCTCAATAAGCAGAGGCGTAGATTTAATCCTGCTGTGTCTGATTAATTAGATTGTTTTAAACATCCATTCTGAAGAAATCGCTATTGACCCGTGTCTATTACAGTTGAGTTGGTTCTCTTACAGTGTACAGGGCATTAGTAATATAGACTTGTATCCCGAATTCTGTTCATTTTTCATGTGACCAGGGTGCAGCAATGAAGATGGATACAAGAGTAAAAAAACATACACTCTGAGCAATTTGTTATACAGGTGTGTGGTGAAAACTATAATTTACTCAATTAATTGATTAATTGTAAGTAAATAATACCGGCAGATGAATCTCATTGATAAGCAAATCCAAAGTTGTCGAGCAGTTACAAAGAGGTATAGCTTAATATATATTAAGCTATATAATAAAAAGGTGTTTAGGAGTGTTCTGCTGGGTGATACATTAACACTTCTGAGTGTGGTTCTCCAGACTATGATTAGCACCAGTACTGAAAATGCAAAGTAAGAATTTTTTATCAATACTGTTGCCACTGGTGTCTACTGGTACCTGTCTACTGGTTTCTTTTTCAGCTGATTTCTAAAGTTTGACCATTTTTAAAAATTATTTTGACCATGGATATCATGGAAATACACTTCAGGTCATGGAAAGGGGTGTCATCTGTAAATCTGAGCACAAGACCTTTCAATTAGATTGTTTTTCATAAGGATGGGAACGAATTGCGTAATTATATTTAGTGCAATGCAAGAAAGTGTACACATTGGTTCAGTGTGATACCTTCACTTTCAGTGTTGTCCAGATATACTGGAGAGTTCCTCACTAACAGATATGCATCAGCGTTCTATAAAAGCCAGAAGTGCATAGTTTTGCTGCATGCTGGCTCACTTAAGGTAGCACCAGATTAACAGAGATTTATAATAAGTATACATCTGCTTTGTTGTGACAGTTGAAATACACAGTCATACAGCTCAGTGAAATAGGTGCTGTATTAACACTCCACAAGCCAGAATAGCCATCTGATACATTTTTGACTAAGCTCCGGAGCAACTGAGTACAGACAGCCGGACAAGAAAACTTGGTTAAAAAAAGTCCCAGAAGCACTTGCTGCATATTGAAAACTTAATGACATGTTAATGTAGCAGAACATATGATTCCAGGAAGTTATTGCTTGTCTCCCAGCGACCAGGAGCCAGTGACTGTGTCCGCGACACTCCCAGACATTCCGGGAGACATTGGCCCTCTATCAGAAAGTTCATGTTTTTCTAATGATGGGGGTGGATAGGGATCTGATTAATGCTGTCTTCCAGAGCATGGAAAATTATAGAGGCAAAACTAAGTCAGATGCCATTATATTACTCCACCTTGGTAATTAAGTGCACTATTTGTTACCCAGTTAGTTAACAAAAACAAAACTTTAAAATACAACAGGAAGTGGACCTTTAAAATTAAGCCCCTTTCCAAAATCATTGTTGCCTAATGTATCAAGGAAAATCATTTTTTGGATGTTCCTCAGCTATTGGATAGTCAGTTCCTTAGTATAGCGCCTCATGTTGGCAAGTCTGCTTTGATTGCGTTTTTTTGTGAGCTAGCTTGCCATTCAGCTTTCCTTCAGTTTGTCCATTTCAATTTGCTTGCTGCAATAATGAAATTTCTTCAGCAACTGCTGAAAAATGTAGACAGGGAAATAAATGAGGGGGAATTAAAGTACATTTCAGGTACAGCAATAGTTTGCTTTAATTGACTGTGGGAACCAAGGTCTTAAATCAATCAAAATGCCATTCAGTTGCTCCAAGCATTTTTCTGGTTTCTCCCAGAAATTTCTTTCTTTCATTTCTTTATAGACCAGGGTCTGATTAAAACAGGGCCTTGTGCTGCATCTTCCTGCCTGAGAGGAAGAAGCAGTCGCTGTATTTTCTAATGCACCAACTCTGCATTGTTTACGTGATCTTGCTGGGGGTGCAGCCACAGACTTTCCTCCAGGGCAGCACGGTCAGGTGCTCATAAACCTATGGGAAATGACATTAGCCACGGAAACGAAAACAGACTTTAGGTTTTGTGTGCGCAGTATGCTAAAATGTAATTTGTGTATGAGACGGGCCACCATACGTTTATCAAACGTTATGTTCGGATCTGTGGTGTCACCATCTCCTTAAATGATGAGCTGTTTAACTGGACCTGCTACAGCTACCGCTATCACTGAAGGTGGGTGTTTTATGGGTTGAAACCATTTTTTCACTGGCAGATTTATTTATGATCGTATTTACAGTAAAGAAGCTTATTCAACAAAAAGAGCAGGGAGGTTTCATAAGGTCGGGTGGAGGCCATATTTTCAGCCTGTTCAGTGTTCTAACAGGAGTTTGAATATATTGCATTATCCTTGTCACTTCTGGCCTGCTAGCTCAGCATTTTCTCGCATCTGATGTGATCTGATTCTGTATTAAAACATGTTGACAGGCATATTCAGAATATTACATGGATCATATATCATACTATGTCATATTTAAAACTAATAGTAGAATCTCAGCATGCCTCTGGACGGGTTTTTTTTTTCCAAATCATCATTTCTTGATGTATTTATGCCATAGAGAGTAGAGCTACGCCTCATTCTGAAAATCAGCAGCTGCTTTACATGAAGACTCTAAAAACCGGGGGTAATCTAATGATATCGAACAGTGTAAAACCTCATATTAAGCCTTCTTAGTCCGTTTATTAGAAGGACATCAGTGGCATTTCGGGGTGTGGGTGACTCTAATGACGCATGCTAAATGCTGTAATACACAACATCAGGGACACATCACATGTAATGCCAGAACACAAGAACACATCCATGAATCATTATTAGTTTTTTCACATTTTAAACTGGAACGATGTGTTTCCACAGGATAGTCCTTGTGGAGAATATTCCGGAGGACATCACTTTTTCAGAAAATGGCACAAGCAGCATACCTCTCTCTGTGGGTCTGCACAAACTCCTGGACCTGGCCACCCGCTCAGTTGAGATCGTCTCTTCCCACTGGGCCCTGACCTCAGCGGACCTCGAGTCTGGTTTTCCGGGTGCTGAACAGGTATGAGTCCCCCACTGTGGGCCAAATAGGGTCCATGATCACCCAGAGAAAAAGGAAGCCGCAACAGTCCTGATTTGAAAAAGGTGATTGTTGCAAGCAGACTAAGTTGGCTGTGTAAGTAGAATAACGACTGCTGTAAATCAAGCAAAGGGCCACTGTTATCAGCATATCAATAATTAAACACCTTGGCAGACGCCCACATTGATTTAATGGATTTACTCGTCAGCAGACTAGAAGTCCAAAAAACAGCAACTCTGCCATCAAGGATGTAAAGTAATTGAAACTCTTATTTTTATTTCATTGTGAATATTAAATGACCATAGTGTTAAATTTGCACTTTCTGGATTCACTGTAGTTTCTACGAAAAGAATTTCATCACAGAACTCACCCATAATTGGATATCGATTTTAATGGAGCAGCTGGGAAGCGTTTGGGGAAACGCTCACTCGAGTTTAACTAATAATGCTGCCTCGTGTGACGCACAGGTGTTGCCTGATTTTGAAAATAACCTGAGAGGCTTTTCGTGTCATCTGGGTGTTTTCTGGGTGTTTTCCCCTCACATCCTCACATTGACTATGCACATAGACCTGTCCTGCATCCTGGACCACAACCAGGAATGCCGGCAAATCAAGGCAGAGCGATTTCTGGAACACGGCAGCGGCTCAGCGTGAAATGTGGAACGGTGACGAGACTCGTGTCCCTGTTGCTACGGCTCATTCCACAGTGGCTGCTGGGCAAATGGAAATTGCACCTCAGGCCTTCAGCAGTGTAGGGACCTAATCAGTTAAACCTTTAGCAGGTTTTTTTTCCATCAGCCTTGGTAATGAAACTATAAAGGATGATGGGAACCAGTGGCTATAACGTCTCACTGTGGAGCCCTTGCTACAGTTATTGTTAGGTGGCTGGAGATTAGTTTTAGCTCACAATTAAAATTTTAAAACTCATTTCTCCCAGTTTGCAAGACCTAATTACCCCATTTCTCACTACTCTCCCCCTAAACACCCAACACGCCAGGTCCAGCCCACTTGCTATTACATACCTTCCTCACCAGCCTTCATCTGGTAACATGAGAAGCTTTGTGGAGCACCGCTCACTCTAATCCACCTACAACCTTGTAGGCATCTGCTTGATGATACATATTACTGCAGGGCAAACCACAAGAGGGACCACGCTGTAATTTTTGTTGTTTCGTGGGTCTCTAACCAGGGAAGCCTTGAGTCTGGATTGTCAGTATTGGGGTGAGCTTCTTTAGTCCTAGAGAAGCACAATCAGGGTCTCACAGGTCACAAGGCACGCCGGTTCAATCACAGCTCTCAGCCGCCTCACCTCAGTAATTATCTGAACAGTAAGTCACCTGAAGTTGTGGCATGGGCATACCCTGAATGTGTATCTATGTTTTTTTTTCCAACAGGGTCACTATTTGTTTCAGCGGCTCCTGGGCCTCAAATCCCACCAGATCAACCTGAAAGTGGCCAGCGGTCTCACCAATTCCTCAGAGCTGCGGAAACTGTCAAACAAAGGTGAATGTGGACAGGCAGACAGCAGCCCCGGTTATTACCGCAGACAGCACCATCGGGATGTTACATTTACATATGACGAACCAGAACATTAATTGCTAAACACTGCAATATATTTTGAAGTCTGGTATGTACAATAGATGTTTGTAGATTTCATATTTATAACTGAAAAACACATTTATATGTATTGCAAATATCATTTATGCTTCATTTAATGCCATAAACATGATGGCATAACATGCATGTAATAAACAGTGTTGCACTGAGATGGACGTTGTCCTGCTTCGACTGTCGACACTCTGGTCATTGTTTTCCATTTCTGTACTGAGGGTTCTGATTTCATCAAAACACGAGACATTCGATACTTTCTATGAGTGGATGCTGGGACCTAGGGGGCTTATACTCTGACATCAGTCCCGTAATTAGATATCAGGTCAAGATCCTTTTTGTCAGCCAGGGCAGATCCCTTCAGTGTTAACATTAACAGCCAATGGGGAAAACAGTGAATGTGAGTGCTGATTGGCAATTTGTATCAGCTGGAAAGAGGTCTGTCCATCAGCACTTTGATATGTATGTTTTCAAAGCATTCCACAGCAATATAAGCTGCAAAGAGGTGGTGCCTGAGTTGCAGGTTCTCAAAAACTAAGGTGACATATGTCTCATTCTGACAAACTGCATCAAGATAGTGGTCACGGCTCATCGACAGGGATAGATGATAGCAGGCATTTAACAGGATAGCTTCTAAACACTGTAAAAATACAGTTTTGAAGATTACCGCATAACTGACTCATATAGATTCAGATTTGTGCCAATATTATCAAGCAAAACTTCTCACTGAAGCAAAAGAAACGTCATCTCAAAAGTAAAATTTATAACTTGCAAACAAATTATTGGTCTTTTGATAATGTGCTCCTTTGTTTACACTGCCAGCTTCCTCGCTTGCGTTGCCTGACTGCGGTTTCGCTGCCAGCTTCCTCGCTTGCGTTGCCTGACTGCGGTTTCGCTGCCAGCTTCCTCGCTTCCTCGCTGTCTGACTTTTTGTTTGCAGTTCTGACACAAACTTCTCGCGTGGGCGGGTTTTTTTCAGGGGCGCGTCCCCATTGGCTAATAAGTTTTTGACTGACAGGTCAGTGCCACGGACATTTTTAATTAACTGCTGGACTGAACATTCAGTACCCACTCTAACTAATTTTTACTGGATCCGACAACAAGATTAACAAAGTGTAAGTGTTGGTGTTGTTTGTGCTGCACTATACATTTTATTGTGCTAAATTAGAAGTAAAGTTAAGCTTTGCTATGTAATTTAGCTTTTACCTAATTAACGTTAGCTAACACGAGAAGTTTGTGTCAGAACTGTAAACAAAAAGTCAGACAGCGCAAGTGAAGAAGCTGGCAGCGTAAACAAAGGAGCACATTATCAAAAGACCAATAATTTGTTTGCAAGTTATAAATTTGTTTGCAAATTATAAATTTGTTTGCAAATCATGATTTTTACTTTTGAGATGACATTTCTTTTGCTTCAGTGAGAAGTTTTGCTTGATAATATTGGCACAAATATGATTCCATAGACTCAGCGCTTCTGCGATCCAACCTCAACAAAAACTGTACAAGATTCAAGAAACTGGAATTTATAGAAAGAGTGTCATTCAGATACCTCTTGAGTCAAGTTTAAACCTGAGGTACAGAGCCCTGTACCCCAGAACACTGGAGGAGATAATATGGTTTGATGAACCAGCTTTCACCTTTTTCCTACTGGGTTTAGCTTTGGAGACAGTCAAAGGATCCCTCTAACCCACAATGTCTGTTGGTTTGGGTAGCCATCTTGTGGGAGTCATTAGATTTAATGATTACTTTGCCTGGTTATATAAAGGTCAAGTAGTTTGCGGACATTTTGCAGGAGCAGGTATTAGGGCTGCTCGATTATGGCAAAAATCATAATCAGAATTATTTTGGTCAATACTGAGATCATTATTTAGCACGATTACTCATTGACTTTGGAAATATCATGCATTTATTAAACTTTTTTAAAATCGGTCTTTTTAACAGTGGATTTCCTTGAACTCTAAATAAAATTCAGTTGAGAAAGAGACTGAAAAGGGGATAGAAAGGGGTGTGCTGGGTTTATAACTCAAGACGAAACGGGAGCGTCATTGAGAAATGAAATGCAGGACGATAATCGCTTTATCTCGATTATTTTGTTTTGATATTCACTGGAAGTCAAAATTGTAATTGAAATTAAACTTCGATTAATTGCCCAGCCCTAGCAGTTACACTCCATGGCGCAAACGGTAATCTCTCATGACAATTGTTCCAAGATAATTTCCCCCTTCAAAATGCTAAACAAATATAGGTGTGGTTTCATTTAAATACCTATGAGAAGTTTTGAAGCATAGATTTGAGAAATAGATTTACAGCTTCTCCATGGACAGGGCTGGGGTTCGAACAAATGGCCCAGTATCCTGGCACATGCAGTTCATGACTTGTATGACAGCTTTACAAGTTTGAAGCTGTTCTGTAGGCAAAAGGTGGTTTCACTGCTTTTATGGCCCTTAATAAATTGTTAGATGTTTCTGTTATTTTGTCCACTGTTAGTAAATGAATCATAATGAAGGATATTGAAATTGCTGAAAATAATTACGCTTTATTGTTAAGCTTTGCTAAATAATCAATCATCACACAAAAAAAGTCTTTAATGTTCTAAAAAATAAAAGCTCAATGCTGCGATGTTATGCAACATAAGTATATAAATTGAAAATGCTGCAGAAAACCTACCCCTGGGTTTTCAAGAAAATTTAGTATTGGTTCTTCATGCCTGACTGCGGACAAGCCAACAGTCAATTCAAGTTTATGTAGAAAACAAAAAGCAGTATGATATGAACCTTTAAAGTCTAAGTGCATTAGTTCACTCTGTGAATTATCTGAATTATCTAAATATGCGTAGCTGTGCTTTGTGAACTGTGCTCCCTTCTCTGTGTCCATTGCTCCCTGGCCAGGTGCGGATGTGCGCTATCTGAACATGAGTGCTCTGACAAGGGGCCACCTCCACTCTACCTTCTGGGTCGTGGACCGGCAGCACATATACATCGGCAGTGCCAACATGGACTGGCGCTCACTCTCCAAGGTACTTGAGGACCACGATCACACTTGCAGCCTGGATACTGCCTCACTGCACCAGGGTGACATAAATAAGTCCTGTCCGACGGCCCGCTTGGGTGACATATGGACCCCGAATATCTCACCTGCCGGGGTGAAGTGTGGCTGCCGTCTTGCCTCGCCCCATCCGTCTCCATGTTCTGGGGCGCTAGGCAACCGGTCGTCCGTCACCGTTGGTCTGAAAGCAGTGCTTCTGTCAGAGAGCGTGGTGTCTGGGTGACCTTGCCTTCTTTGCGCTTTCATCTGTTTACATCACTTCAGAGCGGCTCTGTTTGAGCTGTCATGGGCTACTTCGGCCGTGACCAGGTGGGAGTCACGTGAGTGTCCAGGAAGCAGCATGTGTGGCGTCAAGCAGAACCTCCTTTGGGTCATCAGGGACAAGGGGATCACAGGATACAGTTTCCATTTCTAACCCAACAAGTTTTTTATGAGTATCACTCATTACGCTTTTATGTTATCCATTTCCTAATTAACAGTTTTATCCACAGTAGCTTGCAGTTTTAGAGTACATAAGCTGGCTGGCTGGCATTTTCACTTTGGCACTTCAAGGGTAGTGCAGTGGCATGAGTTTTTGGGGGAAGTTTTAAGGGGTTACAGCAGACTTCTGGCTAAAACCAGCCAAGCCCAAATCTGTATGCCACCAGGGGGCAAGATGCAAGCTGTCCAACTGCTGGAGGTCTTATGCAGGAGCACTGACAGGCTCATAAGGTCATGGGGGTCGGTGTCTTGCCAGAGGTACCGAGAGGCGTGGGAGGAATGTGCATGTGGTAATATGTGTGTTTGAAGATGTGCAGCGGTCTGCGCAAATTGCATTTCTGTGTACTCGCCTTAAGCCGGCTCTTGCCAGAGCTCTCTGGGATGTTTTGACAACTGTTTCACGCTCGGCAGATGAGAGACGGCGAGTGTCAGCCTGGGCCGGGGCAGCCGAACAAGCCAACGTGGCCGTCTCCATGCCATGGCGTACAGAGATGGTTTGACACCGCAGCCAGAGAAATTTATTTGCTCCACAGCCTCCAAATTGAAATGCCGCCTGGGCACGCTCTGATTTAAGTGTGCTGGATCTTCACCAGAGCCATAGAGACAGATGAGGGAGGGGGGGCAAGCAGCAATGGGAAGTGCGGCTGAAAACTGAGGGGAGTGAAAGAGAGAGAGACTCGTGAAAGTGGCTGCCATTGTTCCATCTCTCTCTCACCATGCAATTTAATCAGCTTGCAAGCGGAGATCTTTCTCTCTTTATCTCCCTGTCACTCTCCCCCTTTCCCTGAAATGTCTGCATCAAGCATCTGAGAGGTACTGTACCTTTTTGGAAGAGAAGTTAAAACCAAAAAGAGGAAAAACTGGCCTCTACTTTCTAAGGCAGTGGGACCGTCTGGAGCTCCGCTGACCCAAGGTCTCACAAGAGTGGCTGACAATGAGAGGAGGGCAACTCCAAGTGTTTTTATAAGGAGGCTGCACATCCTGCCTGATGAGTCCCTGGGTCTCTCCAGCCTCTTTCTGGCTGGCAGCATAATATCCCTGGGGTCACCCTGTGCTTCTGACATCACAGTGTGAACTACATGCTGTCCATCCCGGCTTTATTTGAGGATGCAGTCCTTTGATTGGATGCTGCATGATCCATATCATTGTAGTCATGCATCACTGGCAAGTAATTTCTAGTAGACATGAGAAATGTGAAATCAAATCCAATTCCAGCTGACTAATTTTGCCATCATGTGGACGGCGAACTGTGGAATTTTCTACCGGAAATGTAGGAATTGTTTCCTCTGAGGCAAAACACGAGGAACATTTAAGGTCATATGATTTATTGGAACTGGTCTCGTGTCCAATATATACATGTCCACTAATGAGAGACTATGTTGTTGTTTGGTATCTGCAGCTCCAGTTGTTCCTGATGTCCTGCCGATGAACTGTCAGCTTATTTAAATTCACAGCTTGCTATAGGTCGAGCACATTAATCACCATGGCCTGTCTGGGGTCTGGAACACATGCGTTTGATACATAGACATAGATCGAGTTTTGACGTCAGTGACTCAAGTGCTCTGTTTTGGCCCCACAGATGAAGGAGCTTGGAGTCGTCTTGTACAACTGCAGTTGCCTGGCGCTGGACCTGCACAGAGTGTTCAGCTTGTATTCTCAGCTGCAGTATAAGGACTATCTGCCATCCATCTGGTCCAAGAGGTTGACTGCCCTGTACAACAAGGAGGATGTCCTCAAACTGCAGCTGAATAGCACCAAGGCTGAGGCCTACGTGTCTGTAAGTGTTTCTCACCTTCTGATCTCAAGGTGTGGCCCAGCAAACAGGGTTTTGTCTCCTTTATTTCTGGAGGGTTACAGGAAGCACTGTGACCACGGTAACTTCAGAGAGTGATTGAGCATGCGGAGGTCAGACACTGGGGCCTTTTGCCAGTGTAGTGACTGATGAGGTGCTCTGTCTTCGAGGTGCCGCTGTCGCCACACATAACTGTCATTGAGAACGTTATCTCTCTTTAATTCTTTAGTTCAGTTCTTCACTTCACAGATGTCTTCTTGGGATGATAGTGGTATAAACCATAAAATTTAAAATTCCACTCGCATTTTTTCATCCCCACTAAAATTTAAATTTGGAATGATCCTTTTACACGAGACAGTACATTGGCTGAGACCCCCTTGGTTGCTGGGTGGATTCCTGCCCTGGTCACATGCAGAGGACTTGCATGTTTTCCCTGTGTTTGTGGATCTAATGAGCACGTGAAGCCCTGGTCACCTGACCCTCAGAGAGTATAGATATTTTTTTGCGTTCTCAGTTCAGTGAAAGTCGTTTTTCCATACATAGATCATGATGAAGGACTCTTGTTTATGGATTGACAGTTGAGTCTGTGTCAGTTCATCCAGGAACCAGAAACCAGGTAGTTAATCTCCCTGTTAGCCATTTCATATTTAACTTTTTTTTTTCTAGACCTTTTTTCCTCTGAAAATGTTTATTCACTGAGACTTTGGCACAATGACATCAAAGTTGTTTTTTTGTCACTATATTGTATATCTATGCCAATTTCATTGCCAATACAATAGTAGATGAATGCATGTTAGACTCATTCTAGGACAGTATATTGTCGATTTTATGTAGAAGAGAAGGTGTGTTTTTCTAAACTTGCTAAATTTCATATTTGCATAGATTCTGTGAAGTATCGGACTTTGCCTCATAAATATTCATTCTTAACTGATAGTTGGAGGATTCCATCAAGTATATCGTCAGTTTCAGAAGGGAACTCAACTAAAAACGCGCTACCGTGGTAATGTCTTAAATGCAGAAAGATGCAGCGTCATTTGGAAAGACGTGTCGAGGTCTGATTCGGCTTAATTAGTTTTTAAAATGCATGTTTTTCCCTCTTTCATCCTATTGGAGGTGCATAAACATGTGACCCACTCATCAGCAGTGCAGCTCAGCGGAATCAATGCAGCACTTACTCAACCAGCACAATCCCCATCATCATAACCTGCTTCTCCGAAAATGACATATTCCAGCAGCTCTAGGTTGATTTTACAGGAGTCCTGCACACATAGGAAACATTTCAAAGGTAATTACTGTAGGATAAAATATGAGCGGACAGAAATGGGAAAAGCCAGAAAAAAGGATCTCAAGACGCCTTGAGCAGATGGATTTACAGCAAAGCCATGGGCAGAATTAGGTTCCAGCCTGTGTCCCATAGAGTTGTGTTCTCTATGCTGGGTAGATGTTGTGGAGGGAGCATGTGTTCCACAGGACTGAAGAAAGGCTCCACAGACTTGAATTGAGCCAGGACTAGAACTGATGCAAGCTGTGTCACCACTGTCCTTCTGCTGGGTCGTTCTACCACAGAGCTCCCCGGATGCTTTCTGCCCCAAAGACCGGACCAGAGACATTGACGCCATATCCCATGTAATCCAGGAGGCCAAGCGGTTCATCTACATATCCATCACCGATTACCTGCCACTCATCAACAGGAGCCTGTACAGGTGGGCAGGGAATCTACTTCCGAGGCCATAATTCATTGCCTGCCTGTGTGCATATTTTGTGTTATAGTACAACATCTACAGGGTTTTGGGTTCAGTTTCTTAGCGTGATTGAATTTTGCATGTTCTCCCCTGTGCTGGATTAACCATATCGGCATTTGGCCACAATCCCATGGGCACCACATCAAGCAGAGCGATCTCCCATTCCCCCCCCCCCCCTCCATTACCCTCCACCCCCTGGTCCCACTCACAAATGTCTTTCCCTATCTTGGATGTATTTCTGAATTTCATGAGCCATCAATCAGCTCCGTTTCTTTCTGACGTGATGTCATATGTGTTGTTGCCCTGGGGCACTGAGTACTGCGTCCCCTTAGTCCAGCCCTTGTGGGGCTTTTCTCTCATTTCTTGCCACTGTGGTGTGTGTCTGTGCATTCTGTAATGGCCTGGTGTCCATGGTCTCTCCTGTCTTGCGCACTGTGCTTCCGGGGACCTGCAGTAGTTTTGCTGGAGTCCTGCATTGGTACAGTGGTTATGGGATGATGAATATATTTTTGCGTCCTTATCTGCTTAATCACAACAAGCACTTCTATAGTAACCTTTACAGCCCAAGTAAAAGGTCATTTTCCTCCTGACATTTTTGTCTTATGTTCATATCCCCATCCTTCTTGCTTTGCCTTCGTCTCGCGTGACAGATACTGGTCGCGTATCGACGAGATGCTCCGGGAGGCTTTGATCTTGAGAGCCATCAAGGTGCGCCTCCTAATCAGCTGCTCGAAGCAGACACACCCCCTGACCTTTAACTTTGTGTGGTCCCTGAAGACACTGTGCATGGAGCTGGCCAATTGCACCCTGCAGGTGGTGAGTGTGCACAAAAGCTACTGGAGTCTTTGTATGCTTGTAGTAACTCCTCTGCTGATGCACGAGACATTCAGGCAGAGCAGTCAGAGTGTGTAGCTTGTCCTTGCCCGTTCTAGACCTTGACTAATCTCAGCTTCATGCCATTATGTAGTGTCTAGTGGCTTTCAGTGCTATCAAAAATCAGCTTGCTGCCTAGAATATGTCTTGGTGATTCCTGGTTTTTAGCAGATCTCACAGAGTACCCATAGAATTTAAGCCCCTTGTATTTGTGCTTTTGTGCAGAAATTCTTTAATCCCAGGGAACAGAAGGATGGTACCCAACTTGGAATTAATCACAACAAGTTCATGGTGACTGATAGCTCAGTGTATATAGGTAAGTACTTTGTTTATTTGCATATTGATTAAAAACCCTTGATGGTTTTACTGGTTTATAAATATTTGAATAAAAACATAATTAAGGTGGAAGCTGCTTGTCTATATGTGCCCAAATAAAAGTGAATTAATCCGTTGTCTGCTGTCTTGATGGACTGAGTGCAGAGATATATGGTTTTGTCCTTCAGGCAACTTTGACTGGGTGGGGAATGAGTTTCTGTACAACGCGGGTGTAGGACTAGTGATCAGCCAGCCAGAGGGAGTGGAGGAGAGGAACACCACCATCGTGGAGCAGGTGAAAGCGGCCTTTGAGAGGGACTGGTACTCCCGCCACACCAAGAGCCTGCAGGCCAACAAGATCCCCGAGTGTGGCAAACCAAGAGCTGGCCAGCCAGCCGCTCTCAAGGCCCAGATGGACGTCGTGGAGGGCAGGGACACCAGCAACGCTTCTCTCTGATCCCTGGCGTTTTTTCACACACCCCAGTGGCCAGTGTCTACAGGCCATGGAGAGCAAACACCATCCTGAAAGTTCTTACATAACACCACTCTGTAAAACCCACTTCCACACAAGATTAATTTATTTTAATAGCTCAGTGAGGTGTTTAATTTAGGAGGATTTGTGATGTTTTCCTTGCCCTTAATGAAGCATTTCAAAATTAAATAATAAAAGCAGAGTTCTCTTTGACAAACCAAAGAAGGGCATTTAAGATGGTTTATTTGTTTCCTAAGTTTAAAATTCACTTAGGAATCAAACTTTTTTTTGACATGTAACACAGATTCAGTAATAAGTTGTTCATTAAAAAGCTATAATTCAATATAAAGAACCATTTCAAATAACTGAACAGGTCTGCCATTATTGCATAAAATACAATTTTAGTTTGAGATTCATCGACGGTGCTCTAAGCAGATCCAATTTTTGGAGTGTTAATATTTCCAGGCAGAAAGCATTGAGTAATAAACAAAGTAAAGTGCTTTTCCATCCCCAGGACCCCTTTGTTGTCAAGGTTAAATGAGTAAAAGGGGAGGTTTGCTCTGACAGTGAATTTTTCACTAAAAAACACCTGATCAAATAAAAGTGGTTGTAAAGGCAATCGATTCCTGACTAATTAGCCCTTTGTAAGCTTATGACATTTACCCTGAATAGTTTATGTTAGGATCCACCCTTCTTTGTACGAATGTTTATTTACTGCCTACCATTTGCCTTACTACTCGTTTCAATATTGATTGCTGCAGGTGTGTTGTAGGGATGTTTGCCAGACATTTTTAATGTTAAGCAGATAACAAAAGCAGGCCTTCTTCAGTAACATGGCCTGAATTTATCCTAACCTTACTTTGCTTTAACTTGACGTCAAAGAGTAATACACACCCCACGATATCTAATTTCCCCTGCAGTAGTGTGTGAATTAAACCAACATGGTCCTGTGATATTATGAACATAACAGACCAATTGGCTGTCAAGAGCTGCTTAATTCCTCATGTCCATTTCCTTAAAAAAACAACTGCTTAAAAAAACAGTTGGCACAAGCCAAGTCAAAACATTTTAAAACTTCATCTTCATAATTATAAGGCATTTATGTTACCAATTTTTCATTAGGTATTGAGTGTTATTAAAGGTAAATCAGTTTCTATATTTCCGAAGACACATTTTCATTTATTTCCATATGTGGCTTCTGCACTAATATTACAATGGCATTTGTCATAGTACTGAATCCAGTTTACAACTTGATTTCTTGTTTCGGAATTTGGTTAAAGACAAACATGAAGGTGCATTTTTTTTCTTAACTTATCTACCAGGAAAACAACCATGATCCATTTGGACCTGCATGTTTGCATATTGATAATTATTATATATCGTAATAAAAGCATTTTTTGTATGCAAGAAGTACGGCAAGAACAATGATTTTCTACTGAGCATTATTGGTATTTGTGCAGTAATTTTGAGCCTCATGTTTTATATTTTTTGTACCAATCTGAAGATACTTTTCCATCACTTTTCAAGAGCCATGTTCATCAGAGGGATCAGCCACAGTTTTGCATGGTGAAAAGTAAGGAGGGCGTCATGTTTTCATGGTCATGTAGCCAGAGACAAGGACCAATATCAGATGTGTGCCAGAGAGCTGCCAATGCATGAATCGCTGCTATATGACCCTTTACTCGTTTAGTTAAATTAGATGTCACCCAACTGCTTGCTCCTGCCAGTTCATTGATTGTTTTTGTAATCTGACTAGCTTGCCCTTTTCAATACTTTTGAGGCTGCTATATTATGGAACTATTATGGCAATATATGATGTTACTTTAAAATTTATTTTTGATGCATGTGTGTTTATATCAAATAATAAATGTATTATCTGTAATCAGAAGGGCCAGACGGACTCTTTCTAATGGTGAGGGTGACATGGATGTAATTGTAGATGTGCATAGATATGTTTTAAAGGAGCTCACTCCTTTTCTGTAGATATGTTTTAAAGGAGCTCACTCCTTTTCTGTTTAAAATGCTTTTCTAAACCAAAGTTCAGGGGGACAGAAAATAGCACTCGCAGCTGCCACTCGCAAAGGCCGCTTAGCCAGCACTCTGCGATTCCTTGTGGGCCAACAGCCCTCCAGTCACTGACAGGTGTGTGAAACTTCATTCCTGTTTACCCAAGCCAGTGTCGTCCAGCTACACATTGGGATCCTCAAGGTATTTTTTTTTAAAAAAGAAAGAAAAACAGGCTGCCAGCTAGGCAGAACTTTTGTGCCTGCGTGAAAAATAAGCGATTTCGAGTGCATTCTAACACATTCCAGCTAACCGAATGTTATCTACAGCTACTCAGCCATTTTATTTTCTATTGGATGCCACTGAACGAGCATCTACGTTTACCTGATGTGCAGAACCAAGCTGCAGTTCTTTCAAATCGGCTGTTGTCCAGTATGGCGTACTCAAATATGATTTGTTACTGCCACCTAGAGGCAAAAATATGATCTTATGTACTAATAGCATGCCAAGAAATTCAAGAGTTTTGCCATTGAGATTCTGTATCTTAATATCCATACTACCTACATGGAGATGTATGAAAATTGAAGTCTAGTGAATATCAGCAAATTATTCTTTGTCCAAAAAAATTAAAATTACACAGAATGCTCTGTACAATTGTCTAATTCTGTGACTATCTGCCAGGTCTTTTTAAACATAATCATACGCTGAATGATCTTATACAAATGAATTCAATTGTCTTTTGGTCAGCAGCTGCTGGTCTGCTTTACACTGATTTATATATGTAATCTAACTGACGAATGCTGGCATTGTGTGTATGAAATATTTAAGGAAACATGTTTGCTTAATGAAAAAAAGTTTTCTTCAGAATTACAGTTGGAGCAGTGAAAGTTGAGGACAACCATTCCATTATTTTACTGTAGTGCCACCGAGTGGAGTATGAGGGCGTTACAATGAAAGATTTGCTATTGTATGTATAAAATATCCGTTTGCGAAACAGATTACTAAAATCTAGATTAATTTATTACTATGCATTGTATCGGCTTTATAATAAATGAATTACTATTTTTAAAATCACATTTTCTCTACCTTGGCATGCTCCCCTTTGCATGGCTTGTCTTTGACTTTTTTGTTTGGCTTTATTTTTATTTAAGAATGCAAAGGAATGTTTATTTATTGCATAAAAATGTGTAGGAAAAAAACCTGACAAATTTCATTTCTATTGTTAATTAAAAAAGATATATATGAAGATACACATTCAGTGTTTGTGGTTTATTGTGAATTTTTAATGTACAGATTTGTGTCCAGTCAATTTAGAACAAACTCTATTCCTTTTGCTGACATTGAAATCAGTGATGTCAGGAACATTGAGCTTGTCCTGTGAAAGTTCTAGAGAAGATGCATCATGCCAGATTAGTCATGCTGAGTGACCTGTTAGCTTAACCTGACCACTAAATCCGTGCATTACCCTGACCAACTAGGCCTACTGAATTAATTGCCTGTCCTCACTTACCATATGCATGGAATAGGCTCACATGTGTACTGCTATTCACAGAATGCTCTGTATATCTAGGACTGTAGGTGCATCCATTGTTCCCTCTTCCAACTGCCTATCCAGTACATGGTCACGAGGGAGACCTGGATCGCATCCGGGGCTGCACACTGGACAGCATGTTACACCCGTGTTGTTAATGGTTTTCAATATAAAAAATACACTTTGTTCCAGCACCCTTTGAACGAAACATTATATCAATCATATTCGTTATTTCTGTATTTCACCTATGAAGTTTTTCGCCTCTAATTATCAGTAACAATATGCAGCTGTGGGGTAAAACATTGTTCATTTGCATCTCGCTAAATCAAACCAACTGATACTCTTTTAAGTGTACTTTTCTGAAGAAAAAGAAAGCAATGCTCATTTTATTTTAATTGAAAAGTAACAAAGCCTCCTTTGACCAATTGGATTATCTTCGATGCACTCGCAGGTTAAGGTGCCTGCCCGTCTATCCTCGGACACCGCACGCCCCTCTGACGTAAAGTGTTGCCATAGCAGCCGATTAGGAGTCGATCCATCGGGGCGGTCCGTCATACATGTTTGCATATTTTCCCAATCTCAGTCCTTCCGCAGCACGGAGGAGCGCGGTTAGCGGCCAACCTGACGACAAATGCCTGATTTCGTTCAATTATCTTTTCTTTTCTTTACGGGACATCAAGAAGAAAGACAACCGGGTGTGCAGAAATTTTCCTGACTGTAAGAAAGTGCGACATAGGTGTGTTTTGGAGGGGAGACATGGCCGATGATAGCGAGTGGGTTTTGGAGAGCATCGCCGGGTATCTGGGGAGTCCTGAGTGGGTTATTCCGGTCACTGATTTCATGGAGAACAAATGCACAGGTGAGACGAGGGTCCGGTGAGCCTGTTCGGTGTGTCTGGAGGGTCAAACCCAAAATGCATTGTCGTTACATATGGTGGACGCCGTATGCAACCCGCTGGTGCTTGAATGTACCGCGATCTCCACATTTGTCTCTATTGCTTGATTAAATTTAATTTCCCAGTAACGTTAGCTAGCCAGATTGCTTGCCCTTGGCTAAGTCGATGAATTGGTGGGTAATTAGCTATCGTAATTACAAGCGGAATAGGTCTCTTTCGATGCCCGTTCGATGTTCAAATTTTAACGAGGTAAATCAGCGACTCTGTTATCCTTTTTTAATGCACAGCGGTACAGCACTGGACTGCTCTACTGACAAACAACCCAACATTATTTTTGTTAGCCCTATGTTTTTGAATTTTTTTTAATGGTGGAATGATATTTATAATCGAGCAGCTCTTGGCCCAACACGCCTCGTTTGGTAAAAGCTGTTAGTATACGGGATTACAAGGCCGTGTGATTCTGCACTGTTTGTTTTATGCATTTGTGTTTTTGGCTAATCTTATGACGGGGAGTGCCGCTTCATCGGCATGTTTTAACAGTTGTTTTTTTCTGCCAGTTTTCGATGACGAAGATGAAAATAAACTGACCTACACAGAAATCCACCAGCAGTATAAGCAACTGGTGAGTAAACGTCTGTAGTTTTTGTCAGATGGCAGTATGGTGAGCGGACGCTCCCCTCTTTACTGGGAAAAGGCATGGACAGTCATGCAGTACAGAACAAAGAGACAGCTGGGAATATGTGCTTACTGGTCATCTCAAGAGTAAAGTGACAGCAATTTGTGACGGATGACAATGGTGTCACTCAGCTGTCCGTGTTTACATGCTTGGTTACATTGCAGCTGCCTGGGAAACGAAATTGTCCTCACAACATGTCAGTATGTCAAACAGTTCCTTGATGAGTGCATTTGATAAGATTCGAGTGTTCGACATCAGCAGACAGAGTTAGGGCTGCATTGTAGTGAAGACTTCTAAACGCTTTTGATTGAATATGTTCAGCTGGTGCCAAAAAACTTAAGCAGCATCTTTAAACATAGAGTGGAGTAGAAGTGAGAGCAAAGCATTGTGGGTATCCGACTTGACTGGTGCAGTATTATGTTTTGTAGAAACTCTTGTTCGTTGTTCTTTGTGGCGCTTTGTAATATTGAAATAAAGCCTCTTAAACTATCACTTCCTTGGTGAAATTGGACCACTAGACACAGGAATATACTGCAAGCGTCCAGAGTGAATCTTCTGCGTTAAGCTTTCTGCGTGTATAACATTGCAGAGTGACCAACCCCTCTAGTGTCCGCTAATTTTCGTTTGACACTTTCTGTTCATTTTGAGTTGGTAATGTTCAGGAACCTTGAATTAGGATTTGTATGTAGCATGTCCATATATTTTTTTTTTTCTTCAGGTAGAGAATCTTCTGGAAAATTACATGCAGGAGGTCGGGATCAACGAGCAGCAGTTCTTCGAAGCGTGCTCCTCTCCCTATGCCAAATCCAAAGCACTTCAGGTGAGCTTACATCTTTGGTTTTGCCTACTCAATGATGCATTTTTGTGCTGCGGTGAAGGGAAATGAGTCATTGATGCCTGGAAATTTTAATTAGGGCTGTGAGGAACGACTGTTTTTTCTACGACTATTTTGACAGCAAAAGCGTCCGTCATGGCAGCGCCTCAGATGACGGACGCCGGCTTTTCGGCACCATACGGACATTTCCGCCCACAGTACGATACGCAGATTAGCAGTTTGCCTGAAATATTAATGAGATGCGTATTGTGATGCCCAAAAGTTAGTAATCTGTGTAAACTTGGCAAATCCTTATGCTTGTTAAATTCAGTTAGCGGAGCGCCGCATGCTATTGTTTTGGTAAATCATGGAAGCCATAAGCACTGAAGTCGCTCAGTAGCCGCAACATATTTTAAATAGTAGATATTGTGGCTAAACTCGGTAGAACGACGTTGGTGCTGTGGCGCTACTTTTTGGAAATTAAAGTCCGACAGGTTTTTTTTTTTGTTGTTAAGAGCAAGGACGAAAGATATTAAAATGCTCTCAGTACTAAAGGAAATTGAATAAACAGTGGTTTGCCTACTCTGGCAGTCCTAATTTTAATCACTATGCCACCTGCTGGCCAATTTCCAGTTGTTACTGGCTTAAATCCCAGAACTGGCCCTGCTGCAGCAGCCTTCGGCAAGGTGCTTAACCTGCATCACCCTGCTAAAAAAAAAAATCCATTACTACATGTGGGTAAAATTGACTTGCTTTGTATTTAGCATCGGCTAACCAGCTGCATGTAACGTACCGGCCTCAGTGAAGTATAAGGTCCCTTCGGAGGGGCTGGTCCCTGGGTGGTTATGGATGGAGGTCGGGGAGGGACACTAACACCCCCATGCAATTATCAGCTTGCAGTTTTACGGGTCTGACGCTTGAGCTGCCATTTGGATCCTCACTCCTTTCCTTTATGCTCCAGCTGAACGGGATCAGATGGGGGGCTACAGTTCGAACCTTTCGGTCTCTGCCCACGTGGCCGCCAGCCCACTGGAGTGGTCACGTCATGTGTTTGCAAAGGATGATGGTAAAATTCCAGTGAAATTGTGGGTGGGACCGTAGCTCCTGAACTGGAGGGTTCCACCTTAGGTGTGTATGGACAGACACCACCGATTTTCACGTCGCTTCAGGAAGTCCTAAAAATGCTTGTGACATTGTTTTAGTACCAAAGTATCTCTAGCTGTAGCGGCACCTTGTGGTTTGTATATTTGAGGATGCGGTATGACTCCTCGTCTGGGATGATGTCAGTGGGACAGTGTGGGAGACCTTGAAAACCAGTTTTAATCCACACCCTGTCTGTGCTTCTTTCTTTTTTTAAGCCATAGACTGTCTGCACTGGTGGATTGGAGATGGCTATGGTTATGCAGAAGATGAAGTGCTTATTTACTAAAAATATCCTGTAAGGATACACCATTTGCATAAAATGCCCTTTAAACAGCAAGAGAGTAAAAGGGTTTGTCGTGCATAGGCTGGCTGAGTAGGCAAGCAATAGATTTGTTAACATTTAAAACTTTCTCTTTTCTTCCCTTTATTAAAAATGTTGAGGACACACATGGTTACAAATCTATGCTGTTACCTATTAGTAATACTTTTTTTTCCAGTGGATTTGTTCAAATTAAAGACAATTTGTGAATGGCAGTGATGTTTCCGCAAAACACTATTTATTTCATAACTCAAGAAGAGTGAGGCAGTTAAACTTGTGGACAGGTGGGGGATTATCAGTCTGAATTGAATTGGGTTAGGCCTGTACTGCTATGGCTCCTCTGAGGTGAGCTCAGAGCCCTGTCCCAGGGACATTAATGGCCTGGGAAAAGCCTACAGAAGTGATTAAATTACTGTAAGGTGCAGGAACCAGGCCACAGGCATTGGGGGGGGACGAGCTCAGATGGCCCAATTCAGGGCCAGTTCAGGCCATCCGCCAGCAAAGCAAATGGCATAGGGATCACTGTGACGGGTTGGGAAGTCCAGCGAGTCACCGTGACATCAGCCTGTTAAAGTCAGAGTGAATTAAAGCTGCCTGGTCTCAAGATTACTGAATTACTGAAACTGATCCTATGTGATGGTGGTGGATTTCTCCTTCATGCATACCTGGACCAGTATACAGATTCAACAACATTTACCCACCAGAGTTTTGTTGTTTGGATGTTGTGTCAACGAGAGAGAATTTTGTAGGAGGAGGAGGTGCAGGTCTGGTCGTCCTGCTTAGAAACTTCGGCCCAGGTGCTGGAGGGCAGCCGGTGCACACAGGACCCTTGCCTGCTGACCATCAGCACCTCCCCTCAGGCGGTGTTCCAGCCTGTGCTGGCCACAGACGACTTCCAGATGTTCCGTTCCCTGATGGTGCAGAAGAACGTGGAGCTCCAGCTGCAGGCTCTGCGGGTCATTAAGGAGAGGAACGGTAACCGCAGTGTCCCCTCTCCACGTGACCTCTTAGCCTATTCAGATACACTGTCATTTATACGCATATATTACACCTTATGGCGTAGCGACTGCAATACACATGAAGTAAAAGGGGTGTTGTTCATGTAGGGCGAATGGCTTCTTGCTAACTCAGCCTCCATTAAATGTTGTTTCTTTTGCACATGTGACTGCAGTATATTGCCTAAGATGTACTGATCTCTTTTCATTTACAGTGATTTTAAGTATCATTAAATTAAAATTCTGAATATAGGAGAAACACTGGCACTTCAGTGAGGTCCTTCAGATGGCAGGGTTTTGAATAGACCTTGGGGGGGCCAGCGAGAGAGGGTTTTATGCTCTGTCTTCCTGTCTCTGGCCCCCGCCCCCCTGCAGGTGCCCTGCCTGAGTGTCTGACAGATGGGACAGATGTGGTGAGTGAGCTGGAGCAGCAGGAGCTGAGGGTCCTCCAGGAGGTGCTGAAGTGAGTGGCTGGGCCAGCATGTCGGCGACCATTTAGGTTCCACCGTCTGCAGTCGCAGCAAAGCGGCTTGGTTTTGGCACACGTTTGCTTTCATGCCATGTCTGCCTAATGGTGCAGCGTGTGAGTGACGTTGGGTTGGATGCTTTTGGGACGGTTTTGGAATGACTGCTGGCCCACAGTTTCCTTTTCTGAATGCCTACAGAGGTTCGCCTTGTAATGAACTTGATGGGACTCCTGAATAGCTGACTTACTGGCTGAGTTTATACGGTTAGATAAGCATCTTTGTTTTCTCGCTATTAGATCAGGGGATTTTCAATCGATTTTACACCGTGTGTGTGTGTGTGTGTGCGTGCGCGCACGTACATGTACTTGTGTGTTTTAATTGGATTTGTAACCAGCGCTCGCTCTCCACGTGGAGGAGTTTCAGATACTGTAGGTCTCCGAAGGTCAGGGTTCGTTTTGGTCTCCTTCGCTCACATCAGATTTCCTGTATAAGGTCAGTGTAACGTCACACTTTAAACCCATAAAAGAGCTCTAAGGTTCCATCTTCATCTGGGCTGTGACAAAACCATTTTCTCAATGATTGTAGATTTTTTTTTTTCCACCTCGTCTGTATATGAATAAGTTTTATTGATGTTTTTTTTTTTCTTCTTCTTCAAATCAACACTGTTGGTTGATGGAGAATATTCAGGTTTTAGATATTAAGTAAATTTGCTGTGTGCTTTTCATGGATTCAACTCTGATACTGGGTACTATGATTTGGATCAGTTTATGTGCTGAACTATACAAAATGTATAGTTCCTGCCTCACACCAATTGCCATGTATTTATTTTATATAAACGTTACTCAATCATCAGGTTAATCTGTAGATCACTCAATTATTGGTATAATCGAGTGACAGCCCTAAAATTCTTGTTACCTAAACTTTTACTGGATAATTCTAACTTGTAGTTAACCCAGCTAACTGAGAGATCCTGCTTCACAGAACACCCCCCTGGACTAGATTTCACGCCTGCTCCATTCGAATGTCAGACCAGGAGTGTGTGACGGCCCCCACTTTTCTCCCGTACCCCCTGCAGGAGGTCGAAGGAGGAGTACGATCTGGAACTGGCACGTAGGGTCATGCTGAAGGAGGAGCAGCAGGAGTTTGGTTCGACCTCCACGGGCAGCTCAGATGGGGGGCCAGCAGACGCGGAGCAGCAGGTCCACCAAGCAGAGCCAGTGTGTTGGCATGGTTTCAAAAATGCACAGTATAACTTCAAAGTTTGATATTTGGGAATCAAACTAATCTCTTTTTAAGAAAATTAATGATA
This sequence comes from Gnathonemus echidnorhynchus, assembly GCA_026776725.1. NCBI lineage: Eukaryota > Metazoa > Chordata > Actinopteri > Osteoglossiformes > Mormyridae > Gnathonemus > Gnathonemus echidnorhynchus. The sequence continues at coordinate 3,246,717 of JAODJU010000062.1, read as the reverse complement.
GGATTTTGCTTTTTGCACAGTTCCCTTCCTTGCCAGATATCAGGGATTAACTTTTCTGGAGAATCTGCTATGAAGTTCCTTGCTATTTTTTCCTTGGGGTACCGTTTGGGGTGCTGCCTGAGCTGCTGGTGTCCTTACTCCCAAAGGTGGGGGTGACGGAGGGGAACAGAGGCAGGTCCAAGGTGGTGGGTGGTGTACAGATCCAAGACACCGTTGTCACCAATGGCACCGCAGTGGTAACTTGCTAGTCTAGGATACTTGTGAAATAGACTTAGGGAGGGGGATCTATGTATTCTATGATACAGGGTGAAAATGCTCGCTTCTGGAAAGGATATTGTGACCCCAGGACTCTGATTTCAGGTGAGTGTTTTGCCTGTGAAGAAGCAGGATGGCGAGGCCTGCAGAGAACATGGTGTGCAGAAGAGCCAGGCCACAGTCAGTTCTACTGTCCCAGCCAAGATGCTTCCAGGTAACCAAGGTTTCCCTCCTGTGACTCTTCCATTGCATCCCCCTGTTCTTTCCTTGTAGCCCTTGTGAACATGCAGGTAACACTCATTGTGGCTTACAGGACAGGGCGGTCCCAGTCCCAAGGTGCTGCCTGCCGTCAGGGTTCCAGTGAAGGGGGTGGAGCTTCCAACACCGCCACCACAGGTGGAACTCAAGGAGAAAGTGGGCCAGCAGGCCGCCGAGGCCTGGCTGGAAGAAGCCCGCAGGGAGGCGGGCATTTCCAAGCCGTTTACGGTGAGACCTGCCCATCAGTCTAACTGCTAACCCTTCATCCTCATGGGAATGAGTTAACGACTCCTGTAAATAGACCCGGCTGACCTTCAGGTGCCACGTCCATCTGTCTGTGTCCGTATCAAATGTAGGAGCTGACGGTGGTCCAGCAGGACCAGCTCCAGCAGAGAGCACAGTACCTGAGGCAGCAAAGGGACAAGCTCCAGGCCCTCAAGAAGGAGCAGAAGCCGAAAATAGCTACACTGGAGGAGAACCCACCTGGCCCAAGCCCAGCGCCCAGCCCACCGGTACTGTACCCCCCAGGGCCTGACAGGCAGTTCCCATGGTTTTTAGGAGCGATGCCTCATCACTGCCAAGTGTCTTACAGATGGGTGTCAACATGGGTAGTGACCATGAAGGTCAAAAGCAGTAGCAACAGTGCCTGTTAACAGCAGCTTGAAACACTTTAAAGCCCTGTGCTCTGGATATTGACGTGAAATATGGAGGCTGGCTTTTCTGCATGGAGCAGTTTCTGCTTGCATTTGTGTCTTTCAGCCAATTTGAGCTACATTGCTACTCTACTGTTTTCAAAGCAGTTGTCATGTCGTGTCGTCGTGGTAGGGGTGCCTAGTACATAAAACTAATGGGGGAAAAATGTACATTGATGTTCAGATGGAACATTGAAATGCTATGCTTTCACTGTTCCATTACTGAGAAAACGAAACTACCTGAATTGATTAAAATGGGAAAATAGATCAGTACACAACACGGCAACCATTTCAACAGTGACCACTCAGTATTAATGCAATATGTATGGCTTTTTAATGTAAACCACTTTCAGCAGCGATTCACATACCTGTGTTCATGGCTCAGTGGGCTAAGCCTGTATGCCTGTAAGGTCGCCAGTT
>JAODJU010000062.1:3223377-3241928 GCA_026776725.1 Gnathonemus echidnorhynchus | reverse complement strand
GTGTGATCTGTAGGTGTTTACGGTAAGCCAATCATCCATTGCTAAGTCGCTAGTCCTGCTAGCCTGACTGTCCTTCCCATCATTCCTTGCTCCGCATCTAAAAGGGATCAGGATGTAGGGAAGTGCGTCCGTTCCTGCAGGTGCGAGTGGAGGGAGGTGGCGTTTAGGGGACGTGGGGATTGTTGGCACTCTGACTCCTCTGGTCCTCCTCCAGTGAGGGTACAGGTATGCTGAGTAGGGATGAGGCCACGGGCGTAATTAGCGGAGGAGAAGACTGAGCGGTATGGGGGGGGCTCTCAGGCCAGAGGGCTGTAGAACATGGGTGCCATCAGAACTCGCTCCAGAGGGATCACCTTGCTACTCTTTACGATCCTAGACGGGGCCGTTTGCGTGGCGACTCCTCTTCCTCCTCTTCCTCATCATCATCTGGGTAATCCACCAGGCCGACCAACCCAGCCTGAGAGAGAAATGGAACTTTTATTCCACCAGGTGGAGTATTTCACAAAGCAAGTTGCCTCAACAGCTTCAGTAACCTCTCTTACTTGCAGCCCTGACTTAACCGTGCAACCATCCCTAGTTGGAAAAGCGGTTTAAGCTCAATGAATAGGAACGCCATTTTCCTTGACTTTGGGGAGTTAGTATCCTGGTCACCAGTCTCTACCAAATTCAGAAAGCTTACCTTGGTCACAGGTGTGGCAGGTAATGCAGGGGGCTTTGCAGAGGTGCTGTTGGGACTGGGAGGGCTGGAGGGCGCAGCTGTGGGCTTTCCATTGGTCCCATTGGCTGATCCTACAGGGTGGAAGAAGGGGCAGGTCAGGGTGTGCTCTGGGAGGTTAGGTGGAAAAGCAAGGGTGAGTGAATCCAACAGTGAACCGCAGCCAAATGCTGAGGTGACTTCAACCAGCCCCTATCCAAAAGCTTAGAAAGCTTAGCCTAGATGGGCTCTCCGCGTCAAGGGCTCTAAGGAGGGCTGTGAGGAACTGCGCTACAAGTCATCAATTAATGCAACCCCACCTTTCTTCGCTTCCATATATTTTTCATAGCTCTCAGGAAAGTCCTCCTCAGATTTGCTCTTTTCCACCAAGGTCTCTCCTTCCTCCTCATCATCATCTTCATTTAACCATGTTTCTTCTTCGTCCTCCACAGGACGGGTGTCCCGGCGAAATCTGTTTTGGAATACGTAGAGGTTATGTTATCACACTAAATACTAAGAGGTTACACTGACACTGAAGACCTTACTCCAGAAACCGACACACAAACGGTTCTGTTCAAATAGGACAGTAACACATCCTAATACCACATTTCCCTCATGTCCTGCCAGACTTGGCTGCATTGTACTGAAAGTCCACTAACCGACTGTGTCTCTGAGTCGGCCTGTCCTTCTCTTGCTCATATTTGGTCTTCAGTCCCTTGAAAGTCTGGACGTACTCAATTGGTTCAAGTGCTTTGTAGAAATTGTCCACAATGTGTGCTGTGAGCGACTTAATATCCTCCTAAGGAAAGGGAACCTCCGTTAGCATGCAGGTCAGAAGCACACAAAACCTGCCGTTACAGAAATCCGAAGAACAGAAACCAACCACTCTGATGAACTCAAAAAGCTCGATGATGGCAGAATTTAGAAGGTTGTATCGAGTCCCGTTATCTAGCAGGGCGTTGATGACCGGCTCAAACAAGTTCCCTCGGATGATGTAGCGGTTGTAAAATTCGTCTTTCAGGCCTATTATCCGCCGCATAAAACGCAGAGCGCCTGTACAGAGAAAGCGGAGTCTCGTCACCTCTCAAGCTATCAGCACAACCAAGCATGGCTATGGAAGGGCACAGTGATGCAGCACTCACACAGCGCCAAGAAGGTGTGCTTGGAGTTCATAAGCACTAGGACCCTGCGCAGGAGGTCTTTGTTCATGATGTAGTTCTTGATGTGGTAGGTATGGTGCTCCACGCAGAACGTCAATAGCTCCAGTATTAGGGCCAGCAGTTGTGCCGTCTGGAAGTTATCTGAGACAGGAGATGGCGATCAAAGCGGGGTTACCACAGCACACACACTTAGAAGCTATTTAAACTTGAAGGGCAAAAAAATGTTCACTTACCAGGACAAACCGGATTGATCTTGGTGGATCCCTCCAGTGAATCTGTTAATTTATATTCAAATGACTTCAGAGGCACAACATGCACACTGCAGCCATGTCAAGTTAAAGCTGGCGGCGCAGTTCCAGCACGCTTCGGGCGAAATTTTAGCCAAGTAATCAGGATTATGATTTAGGCTCAAGTGATACTAACCGCTACACACCCAGGATGTGTCAAAATTATCACAGGGAGGGGGGCAGGGATGGGCTCACCTTTCACGTTGTCTGCTGTGTTTGCCAGGAGAGGGGCGGTGAGAACATGCATGCAGTACTTGTAGAAGAAGCTGAGGAACTCCGTCTTTTCTGTTTTCTGTCCGAAGAAAAATGTCAAAAACGAAAGTCAGTCATGGAAATACAGGAGCCAACGAAGGTAGGCCTTTGGAGGAGGGCTTACATTAGTAGGGGCCAACATGTTCTCCGGGTCGATGAGCGTGCGGAGCAGGCCCATCAGCTGCACGGCGCCGCCCAGTTCTGGGTCCGTGTCACAGATCATCTGCTTGATCACCACGTTTATCAGCAGGACATCCTGCTGGCCAGCAAGAGTGTCACATGACAAAAGCACAATTCGGGCCAGCTGCCGACTGGATAACCTGCAGTGTCATGTGATCACCAGGTCTGGGAAAGCATCTGGCCGGCCACACGGAACCCCACAGCAGGCGTAGTCACTCGATGCAAGCGTGATCTCACAGCCAAAAAAGCAGAATATGGCATGGGGATGGAGCTGGGTTTACGGTAAAGAGGGGCGCTAGAGGGGCACTGTGCCTGCTCGTTCCACTTACGTCGTCTGTCTGCTGGGGCTCCTGCATGACAAACTCGCGCACCATGGACGGGCTGAACTCCACCAGGTAGGAGAATATGTCTGTGGCTGCTGCTCTCACCTGCAGGTCATCCATGCCCTGCAACACGCACGGCGGCCCTGTCACATTCACTACATCGAACCTTAGAGGACGGGACTGCTCTACAAGTTGTTTTAAAGCCGAGATGAAAGATAAAGATAAATTATGACACTTTCATGTTAGTCAATGCTATCATTGAACTTGGAGATTAAGGGCGAGACCCTCTCATAATAAACAATCATTCTCCATTCAGACCTCTGCAAAGGCACCCAGTCATTACATTCTTCTTGCGCAACAGATGATCACAGATGACTCACCATCACAATTTCAAGTGCAGGGAGGATCCCCAAGTTTGCCAGGGTCTTGAAGAAAGCATCCCTATTCTGAGGTTGCAATGTTTGTGAAAAAGCACAGAATTCCTTGAAGAAGTTCACCTGCAAACACAAATGTGTAGATAGAGCTGGATTTCTTTTCAGGATCCCTTCATTACATGACTCCATTAACGTAACAGACGATCTGAGGCGATCGTTCTAAATCACTTACGAGCTCCCTTCTTTTCCCATATTCAGTGGCTTCGTCTGTTAACTGTGCAAAGACCTCCGTCAGGAACTTTTCGTCCTCCTGTCATTCAAGTTTAAAGAAATTATGAGACACGGCAAACAAAAACTCACTGAAATTCTGGACCTACATCTCAACAAACTACATTTAGTTTCACCAAGTTATTAATGCACATCCCTATAAATGGTGCTATTCTCAGTACAGCCTCCCATTTAAGGCAGCCACACGGTTTATGGTTCAGCCTCCTTCCCAGACTAACACTCAGAGTCGGGCAGAAAGAACCCAGTGTACTCCTGGCTGGCAAGAGCACTTATAAGCAGGTAATCATCTCCACCACCCTTTGAAGACCACTTCAAGGCAACCAGCTATGTGGAAGCTTCAAATGAACCACCAACCAGGGGACGCCGAGACAGGCACCCGAGCATTTTAAGTTTCTTGAGTGTTTTCCACTGATTGGAAAAATATTTACTTAGGCCGAGACCTCCAGCCCCTAAGTCCGAAGAAAAGCAGCTGCCACAATCTAATGTTCAATCGGCACCTACTGAGCACATAACCTGATAGAGAACAAAGCAAGCATTTAACAACCAGCTTTATCAGCAACACAACTCTCACACGTCGTATGTAAAGGTGAAGCATTTGGAAGAGCAGCAAAGTTAAACGACAGACAAAACACAGGGGGAGGGGGATTTCACTGGAAAATATGAACGAACCTAAACCCACCCTTGTGAAAATCAGATGGTCTATAAATAAGTAGTGTGTGTGTAGATAAAAGGACTCAAACACCGCCCACTTTACTACTGACATATTCCATGAGTCAGAATTCCCCGTAAAATAGTAAATCATCCTCCTCAAAACAAGAAGTATGACATTACTGACAAACAAAACACTTCTTTGAATAATGGTGGAGGAACGCTGGAGAATGGAATAATAGCAGAAGTTTTCGCTGCTTTATAATACACCCCCACACACACACACACACACTTAAAGACCAGACAAACAGACTTCACTCAACAGAAAGGTCTTCTGAAGAGTCACTGCTGATGACACTGATGTGAAGTCAGTTACAGGGAAATGAAAGGACCTGGTACCTGAGATCATTCATTTGTACAGGAGGCCTCTTCCCACTTTTAAATACTAGAGAACTTGTACCACATGCCTTCCTCTTGGTCATGGACTCACCTGCAGCATGCTGACAATCTCCACTTTGTTAAAAAAGATGAAAGAGGTGAGCGTAGAGAGGAAGTTCTCCTCGAAGACGGATGGGGTGGGCAGGATGATGTCCTGGATGTACTGGACCCGGTAAGTCTGATGGATCTTCTGCCGCAGCTCAGAGTCCGTGATGGGGATCACCTCCTTGAACTTGGCAGTCTTGGTGAGGAACTCTCGGTGCCTCTTGGGCTGCACCAGCGCAGGGTCATACTCCAGGCATCCCACCACATCCATGATGCAGTCGTCAGAGAACATGACCTCGAAGAGTGCCGCCTTGTTGAGGAAGAGCACGCCACGCACAATCTCATATAAGTGGTGCAGGCCCTCCCGGTTGTCCAGGTCCTCGCACACCTGGAAGAGCTGCAGCAGCTTCTTGATGTAGCCCTCGCTCATGAGCGCCAGGGCCAGCTTCTCACGGCGGATGGGCGAGGACAGCACAGAGGTCACCAGGTCGGCGATCTCTTCTAGCTTGGCTAGCTCGCAGGGAGGCAGGTCCACCAGATGGCTGGTTTCAGGCATCTCCTCAAAGCGCTCCTCCTCCGACTCGTCGATGGGGTCTTGGGTGATTTCCAGTGCCGGATCCTTCCCTTGCACCTGTGTTGGACAAAAATATGCCAAAAGGCACAGTTAGTGTGCCTTGTTACAAGAATAGTTACACAAAGTATTAGTCAGTGACAGCATAAACTTCTAAACAAGGGTGCCATACCTACCCCTCAACAGCTAGGATTTTCTTTACGAAAATAAAGCAATTACTTGCTTACCGAAAACAGAGAACAGAATCAATCCACAGAGTGTCTGACATCGCTCACAGCCACTTTAAAAAAAAGCTGGATCCCTCCCCAAGCATTACCAATACAATAAGCAATGTCCACAGCTCCTACACGGATTGACTCGTGTCGCCATCAACATAACACTGGACAACTAAGGCAAAGTTTTAAACCAAGGTATTCCAGGCTCTCCCAGGTCCAGCAGCACATGTAGTTTTCTAAGACATGAAGATGCGCACAGAGAAACCTTACAGCAAAACGGGCACAACAGTGAAAAGGCCCACGGCACGTCACTGCATCAAATACAGAGCATCATCAGTGGCACAGAAATAAAGTAAAAATTAGGACCCAGTGGAATTCAATATACAAAGTGGCTAAACACAAAAGTATCACATACTTGTTTGAATGCTTCACACCAAAATACTACAACATTTACATTAAACCTAGTCCTTCACTGTGATATATCACTTCTACACATTATCATCTGCTGCATAAAAAAAAAAACAAATATAACTTTTCCCTGTAATTAACATGAATAAGGAACCCCAAATAAAGCACAATGCTCAGAAAAGGACCCATTCTACTATCTAAAGAGAGTGCCAAAAAACAACATGAACAGCAGATTTTTCAATCGTCGTCAGGTGAGTTTCTATAGCAGCTAGGCATGCAAAACACACAGGATAATTACTTCCTCATAGTAAACAGGTTTTTACACCAGGAATAACAGTTCAAAGGAAGGTGACGTGGGCAAATTTCACTTCATTACACAGTCACAAGTCCTGACAATCACTACACCTGATTGTACAACACTAAAACTTAAAATAGTATCTGAAAACCAAAAATGGATCACTTAAGTGATGAAACAAAATTCTCAATGACCTAACATACTAAAAAAATGTGTTTGACCAAGTTTAAAAACTTCTGTCACTCTGGTGATCATTTCTTTATGATTAATAGGTCATGCCACAAAGTGCATTATCAATAAACTTAACATTTTACCTGACAAATCTTTTCCCAGATTTCATCGCAGCCGGCTTTTTCCTGGAAGCTTAGAGCCAGGTCATAGTTCTCTGCTTCAGACCAAACAATCAGCGTGTCCTTTTAAAGGTAAATAAATGAGTGTAATCATTATTAAACCATTCAGTCCAAACTGAATAGAAAACCTGGAAATATTTCAATTGCTGCTCTACGGTATCTTTAGAAAACTATCATCTGTGTGTCCTCATCAGAACCGAAGTCAAATTAATAATGTTATATTGCCAAGATTTTTTACCAAAACATGCAGAGAGGAGCAATTTCTCTTTGAAAAATATTACGTACACAATGTGCTGCAGTGAGGAAAGGGTCCATAAAGCACATTGTAAAAGTGCAAACTTTATGGCTAAAAAAACATTATTAAACGACGAACAGACCATTATAAAAAAAAACTATGACATCGCTACAACAAAACACTTACTTGCTGTTTCTGATATGCCGTGTTTGGACTGATTTTTGACTCCAACAACAGAGAACCTGCAATACAATAAGATTTCTTGCATATCAAAAAAAGTTTACCTTTATTAAAGAGTAACTCTCGATCACTGGTTACTGCTGAATATGTAACCAGTAAGAAAATTTAATAATAATCAAATTCCAGTACAAAATTAGGCAGCATTTGCTCCCGACCTAAACGTTTAGCCAATGATGAAGGACTTTTTGTTGAAGAATACGAAGTAAAATATAAACTGAACAGTCTGCCAACTTTATTGTGAACAAGATGGCTGTTACCAGTAACTGTGAGCCAGCCGGAGAGAAACCGCACAGAGGTGTGTTTAACGCACGGTTTCCCCAAAAAGCGTCAGAAATACTGTAATAGCCGCCAACGGCGGCGAGAAGCGCGGAAACCGGCCGCTTTTCAAGTTTCCTGCCCAAATAAGTTGGTTTAGTAACAAATGAGGCTACGAAGCGGCTCCTCTGCTCGCGAAATTCAGCTACTGTAATGGACAGCAATTACACCTGGAGGTTTGGAGGCGTCGCTTTAACAGCCCGAGATGCACAATAGAAAAGAGGGAAAAAGCAAAAATTAAACTGGAGAACACGGACAAATCAGCGTTTTGTTGCCCCTCATACGGTGGCTCTGAGTAGAACCCGCGGCCTAAACGCGACACCGCAACCGAACTAGCCGAGTGGTACCGGGCAAACAGCATTCAGGATCGAGGGAGGTTATTTTATTTTATTTTTAAAAAGGCAAGTAGAAGAAAGGAAAGCAAGGGTAGAGGAGAGAAAGGGTTTCACGTACCATCTGATTCCGCTCGCACCAGGAGCGATATTCCCTTCAGCCGCTCGACAAAGGTGGACGAGACGTGCCCGGTGCCCCTATCGTCCCACTGCCGGTCTTCATTCAGCGTGTACACCTTCACACGCCGCCGAGTGTCCGACATGCTTCCCCCCGCTCAAATGCCCTATCTTAAAATAAACTTAAATTTCTTAACCCCGAGCTTTAAACTTTGTTTCTACCCGCATGTTCCAAACGGACCGCGATTCCCTAGTTTCAGTCGCGCGAGATAATTCACACCGAGATGCAGGACATGCTACAAACCTTTAAAAATAGATAAAACTTTTTACGCGATCTATGGATCTAGAGGGGGAAAATAAAATAATAATCAACGGAATAGACACAAAAACAATGTGTATCTCTACCGCTTCTCTTTACAAACCACTAACCGCCATCTTGTAATCCGATCTTGGAGCTTTTCTTTTCCTACGTCAATCAGAGCGGGTCCGCCGCGGGGTTTCGTTTAAGGGGCTACGGAAGCCCGAAGTCGCGTTTGCCGAATCACGTCGGGACCCGGATACGAGACCGACGGCAAGCAGCACCAAGCCCTCGAGTTACTATTGAATTTAGGTTCATTTACGGACATGAATGGGACTCGCGCATTAAAGGAAGGATTTAAGCAAAATTTTATACTGACGTCATTTATGAGATTATGATGAAATACCCAGTCAGGAGAATTAATTAAAAATCATTTATAGCAATTTATGACATTTAATTCTCAAAATGCAAAAAAATACATTCAAATCAAGGAATAAAATCGAGAAATATTTTACACAGGTGTTTCACTACAGTCAGTCAAGTGGTTTTTTTGTCACTCTGAAATATCAGTTCTTCCATTTGTCCAGCTCTACACAAGTTTCTAAACTATAGAAAAAACTGTCTCATCACCTTTTCGTTGATGTTAAACCACACAGGGAAAGAATTACAGCAACAAATGGGAGATCCGTGGATAGTGAATATATGATATTCACAGACAGAATAACAAGCAAAGGTTCAAGGGCCATCTAAGGTATGGCTACTGCCTGTTGCCATGGAAATGCTGTGTTTATCACTCAAACTCTTGACGATGGTTGCAGCAGGAGACTGCAGCACTTTTCGTGAGAGTCGCATCCTCCCATCTGTTGGGTCGCGTCCAAAGTACTTAACCTGCACAAAAAGTTAGATAAAAATATTTCATTCTTGCCATGGAATTGTGTTAAATCACTGGACACTGTGCAACGTGTTTTTCATTTTAAGATGATATTCCAACAGAGTGTAAACACAAGAAGTTTGAAAGCCACATTAAAACACACCTGAAGGGCCACTAATGGTATGACATGCAGAATAAAGTCATTTGAAAGGGTCAGAATGGTAATTCTCTCCTTCCTGAAATCGCATTACGCACACTAAATGTGAGACCTCACTCTTCACAGCAAGGATTATTATAGCACTGCGTACCTGAATCTGCTGTCCCACCTCCAAGCCAAGAGCACTGGGATGTTTAATCTAGAAGAAGAAAAAAAATAACCCACCAAAGTCATAACAATTACCTCATAATATTTACACGATAACAGACTGACCTTGACTAACTGAATACATCACTTTTCAATCTGGTTTGAATTTCTATGAATGGCACAGCTCATTCCTGTACCTGGCAGTGCCTCTTTATCCTGTACCTGGCAGTGCCTCTTTATCCTGTACCTGGCACTGCCTCTTTATCCTGTACCTGGCACTTCTTCTTTATCATTTCCCAAATAGTGAGGGTAAAAACATTCCTACAACCACTTCATGGAAAATAGGGAGAATGACAGACAGTTCCTGTGCAGGTGTAAGTGAGACTCTCACCCTCTTGTGGTCTAGCTGGGAGTTATGGAGCAAAACAGCAGTCATGTTTGGGTACAGCTTAACCATGACCCCAATGTCCCTGCAGAGAGAGTGAGGTCAGTCAACACTACACCATCGTCACCATCTTGCCTCAACACAGGGCCTAATGACCCAGTTACAGAAAGGAAACCTGATGAATACTGAGGTACCTGCCCCAAAACCTATGCATTATAATATATTATTATTAATAATAATAATAATAATAATCAATAATGGTCTTCTGAAGATGAAGGATGAAAAGCCTTAGTGTTCCAGCTCAAGGCCGTGAGGTTGCTGCACTGCCGAGTGCTCTGATTGGTGGTCATCTGAGAAAAGTAGCCTATGAGAGAGAAGTAGTGTAGAGAAATCGCTTCCACTGTTTAGAATGCCACCAGCTGGCTTTGGTGTAATTTATTAAGATGTGAAATGACATATCTTGGCTGATTGTTTTATGCACAGAAATGAGAGAAATTATGCCATGTCTTAGGCACCGGATAGCTTTAAATATAAACAAAAAAACAAATATTTCCAAATGAGATTACTCAGAAACAGATTTTATTTATGCTAATATGTATAAGCTTATGATGGATGAGTCTTCAGTGCCATATCCCTGAAGGGCAGATGAGTAAGAACAGTGTTACCACAGGCGTGTACCTTATTTCTGTGATGGTTGCTGTGTAAATGGCACCGAATTCCAGCTGCTGTTCTTGCTGTGAAAATGAGGCATTATTACTGTGTGCAGCAAAAGTCCATGTCAAACATACACATGATGAATGAAGCAACAGATTACGCCCATTTATTTATGCAAACGGAAAACATAATGAAACGGTGACCAGTGAGAAGGTTCACTTACATCACAGACCAGCTTTAGCAACACTAATAATGCACGTTTGATATGAGGTTCAGCGATTCTTCAGTTTTGGTTCACTCACGTCATCCTTGCAGACTTCCGTGATGAATTCCTGGGCCTCACTCATGGCACCGGGAGTCGGGGCAAAGACAGAGAAGGTCTCCTCATCCACCTGGCTAATAGTCACACCTGCACGGAGTCGGATGAAGACGGTGGTCAGTTTTGCCTCTGCTGGGGAATGATCACTTAGGTTCAGCAGTGCCAAGACATTAAAAAACACTGAAATTGTCTCAAACGCAACAACAAAAATATCAATTACATTTGACCTTTTATTTATTTAGCAGATGCTTTTACTCAAAGTGAGAAATTGGGAGTTAAGGGCTTTGCTCAAGGGGCAACAGTGATTTGAACCAGTGACCTTCTGATCACTGGCAAAGTGCCGTAATCCACTGAATCACACATGGCCCCCCAGGCCAAGGAAACAGGTAACAACGAGTTCTGGGGTGGTGAGCAAGAAGCAGGAAATGCGATGACGCCGTAAACCAAATGCCAGACTCACCCGTCTCCGCTTGCAGTCTGCGCAGGTTGTAGCCTCCCGGGCCAACAAAGCGTGCCCGCCGGGAGATGGGCACACGGACCGTCTCTGATGCCATTTGGTCAGAGAGGGGGAACAAGAATGAAAAAGGGGCAATTCAGGAAACGTCAAACAATTTTCCTAACTTACTGGGATTAGGGATGACAGCCGTTATAGCCGTACCAACTACAGGCCCGTTGTCCTTGCGGCTCGCCCTTGGTTTAGCGATGGTCTTGTGCATGATAGTCAATATCTCCCTCTTAGCCACTGAAGAAAGAAGAAAATAAACTTCACGAGGGTCTGCTGCATTTCCCCATTTTATCAAAGACGTATTTCGGGATGCTGTACCCAGGAGTCGGAAAACACGCGAGAGTACCTGTGGCTTGCTGAATAGCCTCCATGACAATTTTCAGGGGCAACCCAGGGATTTTTACATCAGCCTGTGAGGATGTAAGGAGCATTAAGGAGAGTAACATAAATAAAACAAAAACTGAAAAAAGCGAAAATCCAGTAAGGGCATAACGACCTGTAAGGCAGTAATGCCCTTGTTTGTACCAGCCATTTTGAAATCCATATCTCCATTGTAATCTTCAATTCCCTGCCAAGATGGGACCGAACAGAAGAAGCTGATTTAAATGCAAAAGATATCTATTTTAAACAACATGACAGTTATGAGTGATTTCAGAAATATCAGAATTCATTAGGGACTGAATCTGATACCAGAATATCAGTTAGAAGTCTGTAGTCCTGAATTTCAGTCGGCTTCTCGAGGTTGGCCTTGCTGATGAGGCCAATGGCGACCCCAGCCACGGGCGCTGAGATGGGCACACCTGAGACGGAGAGAGCCAATTGGGCTTAATTACAGCCCCCAAAAAAGCAACATCCCTGCAACACCACAAATGAAAACAACCCATGATAATCATGCTGTCCAATGCCCCATGTTTTGCACAGATTACCACCTAACCCTTGACAAACAACGACCCAATACAGGTACCTGCATCCATCAGAGCCAAGCTTCCCCCACACGCCGAGGCCATGGACGAGGATCCTAGCAGAAAAGGCAAATGGGGGGGGCGGGACTCAAGATTGCTGAATCCATTCAATGACTGGCCAGTTTCACCAGATGGGAAACAAATAATCAATGGAAAGTGGTTTAAACCAATCAAAGACTGGCAGTGCATATTAATCCAGACCATCCCTCGTCATTCTGTGGCTTTCCAATAAGGAACAGAAAAATAATCTTAATTATACCGTAAGGAAAATGACAGACGCCAAACTAACCATTAGACTCCAACACCTCTGACGTCACCCTTACGGTGAAGGGAAAGTCCTTGGGGATGACTGGCTTCAGGGCCTTTTCTGCCAAGGCGCCTGTAGTGGGGAGAATAATGATATGCTGGTAACGTGGTAAATAACAGAGGCCAGAGGGCCGTCTGGTACAGTGCTGGGCCCAGCTCACCATGGCCAAGCTCTCTCCGGTTCATTCCGCCCATCTTTCCAATCTCATTCGTAGCATAGGGTGGGAACTGAGACAAAATATACAGGAGAAAGCTTTCAACGTTAATAACACATAAAACAGAAACTGTACTTTACTGACATTGCTATTTTTGGAACTGGGTATATTCTGTCTGTGGCTTCTTCTGGAAATATAACACATATGTTGTCTGTATGTGTGTGCAGTGCTGTTACCTGAAATAAAAGTAATGTAGATATTTAGAGTCTTACCTACCTCATAGTGTAGCATGAAATTTTTCTCTTTGACTCCACTGTTTCAGGCAAAAAAAGTCAGACATATTAGATAAATTTATATATTCATTCTAGAAGCTGGTATAATCAGTGCTGGGGGAAGTTATTCACAAAAGTAGTCCATTAAAGACAGAGGTGGAAAGTTCAGGTCCAGAAAGTCCAAATCCAGACCAAGGTTTTGTTTCAGCCAACCAGTTCAGTACTCTGTGTCTGTGACTCTTTATGCTCAACTGGTTGGCTGAAACAAAACTTCGGTCTGGATTTGTACTTTCTGGACCTGAACGTTCCACCTCTGTCTTTAATGGACTACTTTTGTAAGTAACTTCCCCACACTGGGTATAATTTTATACATTTTATATCAGAAACATACTTTAAAGCCATGGTGATCAGATCAGTTTTGATGCTTGATTCTAGAGAGTCAAATGTCACGGTACAAAGAACCTACAGTGAGAAAAACAAATTTAAAAAATTAACCTTCCAGTGGTTAATTAAAAAACAAACGTTACATTAAAAGTTATCGCAAAAACATAGCAGCATGTGGAGCTCCTACCTGTGTCTGTCCTCGCTGAAACAGTGCTGATCCATGAAGGGGCTTGAAAATGTCCACCTCACACGCAATGTCCCTCAGAGCAGTCAGCTCTCTCCCGTCACATCTGCGTGAACATAAGAGCATGCCTCATCTCCACCGAATCATCACCACGCAAAGCTCCGACAGCCCCTGGGAAGCGAAGCTCCTCAGTCTGCACGTTCTCCAGCAGACACTCACCACACCACAAAGGCCCAAAACACACATCTACATAGAAGCAGGAGTCAGGGCCTACCTTTTGTATTCGTTGAGGATTAAATTGCGAAATATCTCCTTAGAAACTGTACTGAAAGCTTCGATTACATCATAAGGCTCTGCGTTGGGATATTTTTCTGGGGGGAACAAGAATAGTAAAAGTTCAAACAGTGCCAAAAAAAGAGGAAAAAGACCCGAATAATATTCAAAGCATGAATATTGGTAAGGAAAATACCTTTCAGCTGTTCCTCTGTTTCTAAACGTATTTTGTTAATTTGTTCATCCCTGGAAACCTAGTGATTAAACAGGGCTACTGTTAATATTACTAATAGGAGCATAGTATAACACAGGAAAGTTCAGCCAACAATACTTACTTTGTCATGGGAATAATCTGTGAAAACTGCATAGATCCTATCCGAGGCCAACCTAAGAGGAGAGCAGAGCAGAGCGCCTTTATATAAAACATATAGGAACAAACTGAACACCCAAAATAGTAAAAATTATCACTCTGAATCTGTGTAAAGCACTTTTGCTCTGGTAAATGCAAGTTCACAGTTTATGCACAGAAAGCTCAAATGGTTTCCCTGTCAGCATATGAAATGAACAACATAGTGAACCTAGCAGGACAGGAGAATGAGCACAGCCAGTCTCACAGGAGGAGATGCCCGGGTACTTACTGCCGCGTGGTCTCCACCATCTCTGGGACAGCAGTGAATATCTTGGGGGGCGTGCGCTTGGTGACTTTCAGCTCACGTACAAGCTGCTGGATGGCCAGGATGATCTGCTGTGCATGCTTCACTCCCAGTTTGATGGCGTGGCAGAAGTCCTGCTGTAGCACATTCTCTGCTGCCGCCTCCATCATCACTGGTACAAAAGTGGGTGGGGCAGTAGATATAGTCACAGGCCAATGACAATGCATTGACTGCCAGAATGCACTCTGATTGGTGGACTAAACAAACAGAGCAACCGGGGGAGGGATGACCTCACAGGTAGACTCACCTACTTGACTATGAGGTGCACTGGCCACCACCAGGTTCAGCAAGCTGGAGGCCATCTCCTTACGGGTGGGGTTCACCACAAACTCCCCGTCCACTAGGCCCATGCGCACCGCACCTACACCACAAGGTCAACAAACAAAGACACAAAGCCTGCAGGGTGAACTGGCTGAGATTTCACAGGCAGAAGTAGAAAGTTGAGGTCCAGAAAGTAAAAATCCAGACCGAGATTTTGTTTCAACTCTGACTGTGACTCTTTATACTCAGCTGGTTGGTTGAAATAAAATCTTGGTCTGTATTTTTACTTTCTGGACCTGAGCTATCCACCTCTGTTCACAAGCTCCAGGACTGGGATGGGGGATAGAGACTGAGAGTTACTCACCAATGGGCCCATTCCAGGGGATGTCAGAGACTGCAAGAGCAGCCGATGCTGCGGGAGATCAGTGAGAGTCAGTGACATGCATGGACACTCTAGTCTTTTAAAGAACATCCGAGCGGCTCTATTCATCAGGCGCTCTCACCTCCATTAATGGCGAGCACATCTGGGTTATTCACCCCATCCACAGCTAACAGGTTGCATAGAATCTTTCACATAGAATATGGGAGGAAAAGGAACCCATCACATCACTCCTGACCAAACATTATATAGGCAAATTATCTATCTATCTATCTATCTATCTATCTATCTATCTATCTATCTATCTACTGCTATCCCAGGCACAAGGCATGATGGGATGTTATCCCATTTCATAGAAACTGTGGCGCCAATCACTTAAACTCACCTGTGTGTCATAAAAATAGCCAGCAGGAAATAGGGGCCGGATGGATCGATCTAGGGGGGTGAAAGGGGGGGTGGGGGAAGATGAAGGGGTGCATTTTTTCACTAGCACCTAAAGTCAGCAATTGATATGCTCCACGATGATAATAATTGCGCACAAATAGATTATTTTAAAAATAAGCATCAGCTGACCCACCGATCAGTCTGCTGGTGAGGATCTCAGAATCGGTTGTGCCCATTTCTCTGCGCAGGTAGTTTGTGGGGATCCTTCCTGCAGCCGCTGCTTTCTGCCTGTAGTCCACCTGTCAATCACCATGACACAACACACCTCTGATGTACAGCCACAGCTACTGATCACAGCCAATACAGCACAGACTCACTTTGAGCTGGCCAACTCAGCAGGAAGAAAAAGAACGGTTGGAAACAAAACTTACAACCAGCGGCATAAACTGTGACGAGGTGGGCTTGGATTTGCTGACGGCCGTCACCATCACAGAGGTGCTGCCGAGCTGGAAGTATGGAAAAAGGGGCCAAGGCAGACAGTTAGATACCTTTCAGATCACGTTTGGATTTATCATTAGTACTTCTGGAACAATGTATAAAGTTATAAGCAGTAAAGTAAAAGAAACCGTCTACCTGAACAATTGCAGCTCCATCAGCAAACCTGGCCAGTCTGCCAGTCGAGATTTCAAGTTTTCTTCATAACAAGGAGGAAAATGTCAGAAGCAATCACAGCTGGAATGTCTTGGGTGATAAATAGTGATAACGCCACCCAAACCATGCACAAATCATGCAAAGGTTTTAAAAAAAATCTGTTAATTTATAAATGCATGTAACAGTAAATCATACAGCAGTAGGCCGCAGTTCCTCACAATACCATGAAATAATAATAATATCGGGAAAGACCTTGTTAAAGGTACACTCTGCACAGTTTACAAAACGGGCATTTGGCAGAAAATCAACACATAGTATTTAAGCAATCGCAACACTCATTTGTTGTTATTAGGTTTTATTTTTATCAAAGATGATCGTGTTGTTCCAACATCTGTGTATATCGGAAAGCATACGAAATAATTCCTTTCTTAAATCCCTTTAGATGCTTTAGTGTCGTATGACAGCTCGTTTAGATAGTGTGCGCTAAAAAAGGAACCTCGTCTAAGAAACCTATGAAAAAATAACATGCATAAATGGAAAATCCTGACGTCTTATCAACCCAAATGATTTCGAACCCACCGCTATTTCTCTGACAACAGAAGAGGGCTCACCTTTCCCCCAAGTCCACATCTACTTTTTTAACTTTGCTGTGTTTATTCCAAGCACTTTCGTGACATGACCGTAGATGTAACTTTGTTATCGTGGACCCAACTCCTATAACGTTTCTCAGTCTAAAACTAGCATTTTGCATTTTTGGGGGATGAAAAAGCAGTCTAATCCTTCCGATGCCGCATAACCTACAAGCTGCCATCTCTGCTCCCCACGTGTGCGGAAGTACGTTTCCCAAGTGCGCCTTCTGATTGGATACTCGCCGTGCATCGGTGAAACAGGATGGTTGCATCCGCGTCCCACTTAATTTAAAGTTCCAATATTGTAACACATTTCACCTTTGTAATATGGTCAATATTCCTTTTAAATGTATTATTATGTTTTGGTGAGGACAGCGGTGTACAAAATATAGACAAAAAATTTGAAACCTGATAATTTACAAAAATCGACTTAACGTCATGATTTTATTTTACTTTCTGTTTTTTGAGTTCTGCAAGGGATTACCTAACAGTTAATCCTTTTCTATTCCAGACAAACTCGTAGATATGGCCAAGCACTTTTAACAGCATAGTTCTTGGTTTGAAACTATACGTTTAATAATTTTATGAGTGCTCTAAAAATTAGTTAGCATATTAAAATGGTTGTAGTGCGCACAACGGTTTGATTTCACTACTATAGTAAGAGGTCATTCTCGATATTTTTAATAGTAGTGTTTTTATATAATTATATCTAAATTATAAATACATCAAAAAGGGAACAATTGAATGGTTTCACACCTGATTGTGCAAAAAATACTACTTCGTGCTCTATTTTCCTTATTAATATTTTTTAACTTATTAACAGTTTTTTGCACTTATTATGAATGAGAATGCTGGAATTCCACGCTTCATGTAACATAAAATTGATCTTAAAATGAAAATAGTTAATTCTGTTGGTTAGATTTTGTCCAACGCAGGTTGTGTTCTTTGTAATATGAACACAAGGGGGTGCCCTCTCTTACAATTTCACTTGACGTTTAAGCGTGTTGTACTGAATAGTAGAGATTGTTTTTTTCTTATAAGGATAATGGATTTTTGAAGAGTTCACTTTTTATAATTTTAGACTCATTGCATTACTTTTTTATTAGAATTTTTTTTTTTGCAATTTCATCCCAATCGTTCTTGCAGTACTTATACACATCAGTAATATCCATGACGAGTGGTATTCCTATATAGCTAAATCTAGAACTGGTGTGTATTCCACAAAGCAGGATTTTTTTCATTAGCCAGGATTGCTGAAGGATGCAGTAGGTGTCAACTTAAGCCAAATGTAAAGATTGTCCAATTGGAATGTCACTCACCTTTCATCCTATTGGGCAATTTTCAAAATTGGCTTAAGTTATCCAACTAACCAGGAAATCCTGCTTTGTGGAATACCTTCGGTATGTTCTTACTTTTAAGGTAACAAGGCTATATAATGAATATGAATAATAGCTCACATAGCCGAAAAATCTTATGACCTATCTTATGATGACCTCTTTGTGGAGCTCTCCGGAAGCAGGGTTTATGATATCACAAAGCAGCATCCCCTGAGGTCAGTCCCAGGAAGCCTGCTGATGCCTTTGCTGGCAGCCCACTGCATTATTGATGTGGTTTTTCACTTTCAATGCATGGTCCCAGGTCAGGTAAAGCATGAGATGCTGCTACACACACACACACACACACACACACACACTTCTTGTATCTTCCCCGCGAGGGACTCTGCTTTGCACTCTGTGAGACAGAGCGGCTGGGGTGGGCTTCCTCTCTGCAGATCTGTACCTTTCTTGATGTGAGTGAAAAGGTGACAGGCCAGCAGTTATCCTTCAGAAAACTGAATGGGGTTCATTTTCCAGTAAACAATCTGTTTCCGAGCAAGGGCAAGAAGACTTGTCTTT
>JAODJU010000062.1:3199998-3223367 GCA_026776725.1 Gnathonemus echidnorhynchus | reverse complement strand
GCGGGGGGGGGGGGGGGGGGGGGGGGGGGGGCACACAAGTCTGTGGCAGAGGGAGGCATGTAATCAGTGCCACAGCTTCACTTATCTGTTTATTTGGGGCTTTGTCATTGTGCAGCGGGCAGAAGCAAAGGCTGTATAAGCCTAAGCTAATTACTAACCACTACAGACTTTTGTTATCGAGGCCAACTTGTTTTATTCTGTTACTATTTGAAGCCTATTTTTCCAAAGATTGGATCTTTGAAAACCACTGCTGTCAGGTTACATTTCAGTAGGAATTTATATGCAGAACCTCAGAATTTTAATGCCCTGATGCTACTTCCATTTATCCCATTTATAGCACAACATAGTATTTTCGCCCTGGCACTAAGGCCTGTTCCACACATCGCTCTCAAATGACGAGGATTCTGGTACCGCCACAGGAAGCACTATGGATTTCATGTCAAAATGATCTCCCCGCTGTACTTCAGACGCGCACATCATGGCTAATGATAGAGGATTATTGTGCGCGTCCGCTGTGTTTATGCGAGGGCCGCCTGCCTTGAATTGGGCTGGCGTGTGGCAGGGTGCTGTTGTTATGGTAACAGATTAAGGGCTGCGACATTTTAAAGCCTTTATTAGCAGGTTTCCCAGGTTGCCATGGATTTGTACAGAACAGAATAATTTAGTGAGGAACTTAGAAACATTTTTACTACCTCAGTGTTATGTCGTGTTGGCAGCATGCACCACACTTGCTGCTAATGCCTTTTATGTGCGGTGGCTGTGCAGAAGTATTTATTTCCACACTGAATCATGGTGAATGCAGAAAACACTCACTTTTTAATGGAATATTCAGTGTTGCCAAGATGATAGACTGCCAGAAAGTTTAACGTTACAGGAGGAGGGGGAGGCATAGGCCCAGCATGGTGATCTGATCACGTTGATGAAAATTCATGTAATCATCTATGTCCATGCTACATGGCGTGGATAGACACATTCATCCATCCACGTCATTTGTGAACATGATATCAGGTTTCACAAAACTAGGAACATCAATGTCCTTCATTTTCTACAGAGGTTGTGTTAATAATATGGCACCTTATTCTTGCAAATGGAGAAAAGCATGTCAGCAAATACCTTGCCTGCTGCAAGATATCCAAGTTTGCAGGGTAGTGATATTGCTGAAGGATGCAGTAGGTGTCAGTACGGTTGCCTGGTAACAAGTCCCCAGGGGAGCTGGGGGGGGGGGGGTGCAGACGGCCTGGAATTCTAGTTGGTTTAGTATCTTCAGAAAAGCAGCCACCTCGAGCACAGATCTACAGATGTTTGAACAATGCACCCCACTGGCCCTCCCACGCACAGCCAGAGCCGCACCTGGGGCTCCGGCGTGTCTAAGGTTCGTCGTCAACAAAAACTCAAGCTTTGTAAAAACAAAAACTAGAAATATTGCTCCCAAAACTAACTGAAATAAATAAAAAATAAAGCTCAAATGCTTTCCGTCACTGTCTTTGATAGTTTTTGGTGAAAGTGATAATTGTCCATCCTTAATTTCCGTTGATGACACACGGAACATGTCTTGTCCATTTCCAGGACATTAGCACATAACGTCCACTGTGTATTCATGTGGGATTCACAAAAGATTAGACACATAAAATAGCTCTAGAACTTTAAGTTTATCTCTCACAGTAAAAATACTAAAACTTAAGCTGAAATTAGAATATATGGAAACAAAATAAAAATATATATTTAAAATGAAATCCAAAAAAAAAGGAAAACTAAAGTGGATTTCAAAAGAAATGTGAAAATGATATGGGAATGAAAGCTAAATTGAAAAATCAAAACTGTGAAGGCAGTGGCGTTGTCTTAACACTGGGCTCCACTAAGGCAGAAGGAGTGTGTGCAAATTCAGGCAGCAAACACTCCGTCACTGAAGCTCGCAGCATGTGCTGCTTCCCAATTAATCTGAGCTTTCAGCTGCTTTCTTACGGCAATTATTATAGCGCTGCCTTGTCTTCAGGTGTAAATCAGTCACTAATGAAGGCACACTGGACACCACAGGAATCTGGCCTGCAAGGTCTGGAATTTAACCCCCCCCCTTAATTCCTTCAGAGTCTTTTATGCTGCACTTAACTTAGAAAGAAGCCTCAGATCAATTAGGATGGCTGCTGAGCCAACGACGTAGCTTGTAACACTGTGATATACAATGTGATGCATTGAGCATCATTATTAGCTCCTTGCATATTAAGCAGTTTAGTCCTCATTGGACTTCTGCCAAAGGGGCTTCATTTAAGTGGCATAGGGGTCTATGAATTTTCATCGGATTTCCTGTATTGGCTCCACAAGTGTAAGTGGAGGGGGTTGCGCTGTAAGTGGGTCAAATGTCTTCAGCATGCTTTTTTTTTCTGAAGCGATCTTTCAGGACTGCAAGCTCCAAAGGCACTAAGACTTTCTGTTGAACTGTCTTCTTGTATCTACGATATTTAGACAGTGACAGTAATAGGAGAGTTTCTGAAAACACTGAAATATGGTGAAACATAAACCGCAGCAGATGATTGGAAAAAGACCTCAGTCTCCTTTGGGACTCTACCCCTGCGCCCCCCCCCCATCCTCCCGCATCTCTGAACTGGTATAGGGGGGGTTGGAGTATTCAGAGCCAAACTGTTTACAGCTGCTAGAGACCAGGCGCATCCTGCTGCAGCAGGAACGTAACGCTGGTAGCGTAAGGGGAGTGGATTCAGTCTTGCGTAAAAACTCAATGTCGCTATAAGAAATATCACCGAAACACTGTGAGGGATTTTACGTCACAGGTTTTGCAGGATTTGAGGCTGGGTTATGCTTCGAAAAGGCTGTGAATACACAGACTGGTATATGCTGGCTTACATAACGTTTAACGTTTACTTTTCAAACATCAGCGCCGCTTTGCTGACTTTGCATTAGGGTTGGGCTTGGCTAACAGCGTGGAGATCAAATTGATGCCATCATTCAAAACACCACAACTGTTATGAGGGGCAACATTTTTCAAAGTACAATTCGGCTGAATTTACCTCAAGCATAATCAGTAATGAAGGACTGGCTGTTATTCCTTGAGTATGTTTCAAGCAGATCAATGACACTCATAACAATTGTTTGGCAGTAAAGTTGTGAAGTGTAGATTTAATCACCAGAATTACTTGCTAATTGTCTGCTTTGTGATCATTGATTGATTTAAATTCAGTCTGGTGCCCATGACTGGGCCCATCATCTGGATTATAATAGTGTTACATTGTCACAGGCCTTTGGTGGCTTGCTGGCTGGGGTGTAGCCGAGATGCTGAAGGACACAAGTCTGGAGAGGAGATTCTCTGACAGGAGCGCTTCAAAGAAACACATTGATCTTCAATCCAGACGTCCCTTTGTAGCTGAAATATGCTTAGTGAGACAACATCTTGCATGTCACATACCAGATATGGAGTTCTATAAATCATTCAGCACAAACACGCATGCCTCATCATACTGTATGATCACATACAATGTCACATAAGGAATTTGCACATATGTGGAAAATACTATACTGTATAAAATATTTTGGTGCATGTGCTGTATGAAACCCTGTTGGAAAAGAAGCTGTAAATTGCCTTGAATAAGGCCATTAACAAAAAAGCAATTTTTCATCTCTCAAATTTAAATATGAAGCAATAATTCATTCACATGTATTACTATGCTGTATAGCCATATAGTCACTAGTGCTAGATCCTTTTGCGTTATATTAATAACATAACATTTGTTGTCTCACATAATAGAAATTATATATAAGGGTCTGCAAGCATTCAAATGAAGTCGTAAAGACATCATTTGACTTCTAGACTCGGACAACAATTGAATAATATCCATTTCTTTATGTCATTTATTTCAGTTTCAGAAGCTTTGATGGGATTTTAGTGTGCTTTGGGTTAACTAGTAATTCAATCCATCCATGAACTCAATTTATACCCGCATTGAAAACAGATAGATAGATAGATAGATAGATAGATAGATAGATAGATAGATAGATAGATTTTAAAATCAGCAGATGTCACTGTTGTTACTTGCAGTCATCAAAATAACTGTTACTTGTCCAAACAACTGGCTCTTACCTAGTAGTTGCATAGTGAGCTAAAATGTTTCATTTCATAACTAAGTATTATTATTGAAAGTCACAATATGACACGGATATTTTATTTTCATAGTATTCCAGGTGAACAACAAGTTGTTGTAGATGAGTCGGGACCACCAACAACTATTACATTGTTTAGCTGTCCGCGGTAAATGAGAAATGATTTCGAATGAAAAAGACATGAATAAATGAATCAAACAAAACCGCTAAATATTTCACGGCGCACTATTTTAATTCTTAATTCCAAAAAGCGGGTAAAGGGCACGGGCTTGGCGGAGGCATACAAATCAATGTTTCGTATGTAAAAATCAGTGCCCAGCAGAACTGATTCGCTACAGAGGAAAGCGGAGGTGAACTGGGGAGGTGGTGATTCGGCCGGCCCCCCGGCGCAGGGTTTCTTGGCTGTCAGGAGACGGCGGCCGTTACTTGGTAGCGCGCGGTGGGCGCGTGAGGATGGTGAGGAGGACGTTGATCAGTTTCAGACATTCCCAGGAAAGCTGCTGCTGTCGAGCACCGCATGGGAAGTTATAATATGCATTTTTAGTTAGCTGGCTATGTAATTTTTTTACGAATCTGTTGAGTCTTTTCTTTTTTTAATCAAAGGATTATCCAAAGTTCGAAATGGACATATTTTTGTATGTGTTTTAAGCGCGAGGCTTGACGTATTTTTACCTTGTCGGTTTCTGACTACGTGAGAATTGCGCTTATTAATGTTTTTTTTATTTTACCTGTTACCGCTCTTCTCATCCTGCTGATATCTAGCCAGCGGCCGTCTGCAGTTAGAAACCCGACCTTTTTTTTTAAACAATGCGTTATCCAGCGGTTGGTCTCCCTTGCAGCATAGGATGATGGCTCCGCCGGGTACGCCGTCTCCATCTCACACTGACTCGCCGAGGGTGAAGAGCAGCAGCGGGCGTACGCCTTTTCCTTTCGCCAGGAATGAATCGTCCACATAATTCAATCAACCCGATAAAAAGCGTTTAAATATATGTCGATATCTTTTCTCCTCTGTGCTTGAAGGAGTTGGATATATATACGTTGATTGTCGCCAGTCTCTTGGATTCGGCTATTTAGCTAGCTAACAGAGATGGAAAACGAGGTTTTTACGCCTTTGCTTGAGCAATTTCTGCTCAACCCGCTGGTCACTTGGGTAAGATTTCTTTTTTAAAGCTCCCGCTTGAAATTTGATAAAGACGTAAAGGCATGCTAGAAAGGTCTCTGTGTACAGTACCTAACCCTCTTTGTTCTTAGGTGAGGACATTTGGTCAATTAGGTGGGAAGGAAAGGACCAAACTTTCAGAATACGTGGAATTGGTGGACGGCGTCTATTTGAATGATATCATGGTCCAAATGTAAGTACGACAGATTTCGTGCTCCGTATAGATTGTCAGGTCTGAATTAATAGATGCACGCCGCATTACCGTACAGACAGACACATACGGGCAGTTGTCATGCTGCGAGTTTCAAGGGTGAATGCTGCTTTGCTTGAATGCTGTACTAGGACCGAAAAAGACGTTACAGTACATACGACCTGAAATTATAACGATGGACCGGTTTGCCTGCTTCAGTTATTCCTGGGACACTCAAGTGTCAACAGTAGCTTGCAGGGCGACTCCCCGCCTCGCCCCCCCTCGGGGCCAGGATCTGCAGTGTCCGTCGGCGAACGAGCAGTCCGGGTCTCTGTGACCCGATTTGCGCGATTCAGCTCGTTTCTTTAAGGCTTCGGTTTGCAGTCATGCTTGTTAATATGCCAGGCGTGCTGTGGACTTAGACTGGTGCAAGTCGCAGGGTGCGGTACTCTGATATGATGTAAATTGTCTTTTTCGACCACCTATTCTTGCGGCGGAATAGGACTGAATTGTATAGATATTTTAATTTACTATTAATGTAACGTATAATTTAAGAACCGGAGGTGCGTTTGGGCCACGCATGCACGCAGCGATGCCAAGGTCAATGTGATGAATATGGGATGAAGGACTCAATTAGTCCACGGCGCGCGTCCGTGTGGGGCTGCTGCAGAGATTTCGAGCGCCACCCCGGAAAGGACAGACAGACAGCGAGCTTTCCGCAGCATCGCGCCCACCGCCCCCTTCCCAACCATTCTGCCTTTATTTGTATTAAAACGCCGTCTTTGTCGCGTGATTTCCAATTTCCACGTCTAATCTTTATCGTAATTGCCATGCCAGACTCCTTTCATCCTCGCGATGTGAGCTCCTTAGGTATTTATCCTTATTAACGGCAGTGTTGAAGCTATACTGCCATCCATTATTCCATAATTTCCCGGTGCTTGGGCGAAATGTATTCTAACCATTTTGGCAAGAAGGCTCAGTACATATTGGAAAGTCATAGTGTGGTGTTTCTGTGGCATATAAAGTGATTTTTTTGTGTTTGAGCTGTTTGAAAGTAATTGTGTTTTTGAGGGTGGAACTAATGCTCTTACAGTGCCAATGGCTGTTAATTTCTGGGCAAGTTAAAACAATTTTTCACAATACATACTGTATAGAAAGTGTATCCTAAATGGAGTCTGCTGTATTTTATTGTCATGGGATATACTCCAGTGCGATCTGATTTGGCCGAATTAACGTTGCCCAAGACGCATTTTGCTTTTCACCCTGGAAAAGCACTGAAGGTACTGCGGTGCAGATGTTACAGACCTTAATCTAAGTCTTAATGCTCGGTCTGTAAAATGCTTGGTATCGATTGACACAGTTTCTCCTGCCTCATAAGGATGCCGGTAGTCTGATTTCCAGAATTTGAACCCATATTGGGTTCTCACCGCTATGAAATGGACTTTCTCCCGTGACTTAGTCAGATTAGGTCTTGTGTTGCCGCAGCGTTAACCGAACAAGTGCGGTTGCCTCTTGGGTTTCCAATGCCCCATGAGGATGTTCACTTCTGCTGCCCGTGAGCAGCCCAAGCCAGCTGTCGCCTCAGGTCTGCGAGGTCATTCCACCGTAAATCATGCCAGTTAGCAGGCAGGCCAGGAACAGAGTGCCCATTGTCAGGTGCAGTCGTCAAGGCTGCCTTTGTCCCGGCAAACCCCAAATTCGGGGCAAACGGTCGAGGTTTCAGTTCGCCCACGTGTGTGGAGTTCTCTTAACACTAGGAGATCTGCGGGACGTGTTGTTTTTTTCTGCATCAATCACCCCAGTGGCCCCATAGAATCCATTTTGTTGCATGTGCTTGCATGTTTGAAACATTGCAATGGGGGATTCCACACAGAACAGACAAAGAAGTATGTATTAATCCCATAACCCCGAAACTGATTTACTGCCTGGCAATTTGTTAAGCAAATTAGTCACACTCAATGAGGCTCTGCCGTCCTTGTCAGCTTGCACTCTCATTAAAATGCAGTTACTGGGGGATATAACTCGTATATTGGCAGTCATTGTAATCAATATCCCAACTGCTTTGATTCGTCTGGGGACCTCAGCTGCACCCCCCCACTTAATTACCCAAGTGATTAAGATTAAATTTTGAATTGTGCTGTATGTCTACATTGTTTTACATGTCTGCTCATCTGTTAGTGCTGTGTGTCATGCCTTTGCTCTCTGTGACACATGATGCACTTGGCCAGTAATGCTGATTTTAGGTGCTTGGTAAATTTAATCAGGCATTCTAGTGGCTCATATTGCTTATCTTGTGAGGGACAAGGATTCACATGCTAGTGAGGCATTGGTGAGCACCTCACCATGTGGGAGGGAAGGGCTGGAAATGGCAAATGGGTGACACTTTTTGTGTGACTCCTTATTAACGTGACCCTTGTATTGTCAGACAGAGCTGTTACATCAGTATGCCTGGATGAGTACATATAAATGTATGCCTGCTGGAGAAATAAATATGGACAGTAGAACCTTTTGGAATAAGAAATAGGACAGTTGTCTGCTCTGCCTTTGACACTGATGTGCCCTGTGTTAGGAAGTCTCTGAGCTGTGTTGGGAGTCTGGGGTATTGGGGGGATCCTGGATTATGAAATGGTTTGGTTGACAGTTCGCAGATGGCAGTAAGCAGAAGCTCAGGGCTGCTATATATATTAGCAGTCATATTTTAGTGTGAGGATGCACTGGGCTGCATGCGAGGATGTACTCCTGTGTGGAGAGGAGGAACAAAAGCTTCTGCTGATAACAATCAAGTGTATTATTTCTTTGGCTGCTCCAGTTTTGATTGTGTTGCTATCAGCAATGAAGAATAAGCTTGTATGTTTACTGCCGAGATTAATACTGTGTCTATGGATTGATATGGGCCCTTCTCATAGAATGGCTGAATGCTTTTAAGAGGGCAAGTATTTTGCGCATTATGCATATTAGTTGTGTAGTTTTTGGTTACTAACTTGCTGCCCCTTTGCACAATAATGTTCTTATATTTGCACAGATCTCCACACCATGCCCCTGGCTGTTGTGTGGCATTCCGCCTTATGGAGCGGTTGCCAAGCTTATCCTAGTCCACCACTAAGCACAGAATTACATGCCCTTAAGGTTGTATGCAGCAGCAAGCGTCAGTCAGGTCTGTCTGTGTTGCTGGGTCTAACCCTGCCTCGCGGCTTTCCCTCAGTTCCTAGACAGAAAGATCCTGCTTCCTGCTGCTTTTTTACAGAACGTCACTTAATGCAGTACCTAGAGGGGTTGATGGCCTTCTAGACTAGCTGGAAAGCTGCCGCTGTGAAATTAGCATCCAACCCCAGGCTGTACTGCTCTCATGTAGATATCTTGCACAGATATCTAGTCTCTTGGCAAGCCGCTACTGTTTTACCAAACCTGCTGAGCAAGTCCACAGTCCATATTCATCCACCCCGACATCGGTAGCTTCTGTGAACTGCAGTCCCGCCCCCTCACCCGGCCCCCTTTTTGCCCTGTCTCCCGTCGAGGCTGAAGTGGCATAGTTTGCATTCTTATTGAAATCCATGTGCGTACTTGTCGAATTCCCCACTGCTGGTTCTCATCCTGAAAGATGAAAAGGCCCTATCACCAGGAGTAGACAGGAGGGAAGGATAAACCTCCCCCCATCCCTCCCGGCACTGTGCTACCTGTCAGGCACCAGGGTCTTTACTATTAACAGGCTTTGGCCTACTTTTATTTAAGAGTCTGTGCCTATGAAATGTTCATTGACTTACCTTCTATTTACCATCTCCCTTTTATTAAGAAAATTGTGAAAACAAATGTTTTATGGTTTGAAGTATGAGTTTAAGGAAAAGGTGGCTTCTTCAGATCAGGCTCTCATTTACATTACATACTGATAATGGTGACCCAGTGCTGCAGATCCTTCTAGAGGCAGCTGTCATGATAAGCTCATGTAGACTGGCGGTAACTGATGCTGTACTGAATGGCGTGATTCCTAGTGGAGGGTCGTGGTCTCATCCTGCATTGGGTGGTCTGCGAGGGTGTCCATGCAGCTGGCAGGCTGTCCAATGTCCACCCGTCCTCCTCCCCCACCTGCCACCCCACCTCCCATTCAGGGCTAACTGTTTTTTAGCCACCATCGAAGACTTGGAATGTTTATGACTCTCCCTCTAGCACCCTAGCCCAGATCTAGTTTTCTTTCACTCCCAAAGCCCCCTCCAGGCAGCCTGCACTGTGCTTACCACACACTCTACTAATGATAGCTTCCCCAGTTTCCCTGCTAACCCCGCGCCCTCCCAGAAGGACACTCCTAACCCAGACGAGCAGCCTTGCATAGCAGCGGTTCACGTGCTGGAGCTGACCTCTGCTGCAGCTGAAACTTATGCAAGCAATTGTAAATTACTCCTGAGCCCCCCCCCCCAGGGTGCAGTGGGCCCCCAGCTCACTCTCCTATTATTCCACACATTGATGTGTGTCATGCAGACTTAACTTTTTTTTTTGTGGTCTCTCTGCTTTGGTACTTGCTGACCTCATGATGCTAAATTAACCAGTGAGTATAATGCACGTGGCTCTTGCTCATCTGCAGGCCTCTTTCTGTGTGGCAGATCCGTTACTGTTCCCCTATTGTAACAGTAAATTGAGACACGGAGCCCCTTATTCTCGCATGCTTTACAGGATTACATCTCCTACCCTGCCTTCTAATTAACGGGGCTAAGATGGCCCCACGCTGTGCTTCTTCAGAGGCCCTATTTTTGGTTGGAGGGGGCGTCGGCCACTACGTGAAGGGACACAGTCAGTGTGGTTCAACCCGATTTGCCAGATTGAAGGGCAATGGCCTGTGGGAGCCAGTGATGTAATGAGGGCCATCGTGGCATTAATGGATGTACTGGGGAACCTTGTGTGGTGATAGAAATCTCAAATTCAAGAATATTTATTTGAATGTTTATATTTAGCAAAATAAAAAGCATAATAAGTAGCCCTGTAAGTACTCTTATGTGCAAGTTGAGGTTACCTCCATTAAAGGTCTCAGTTTTCGCATTAAGCAAATGGAAAGGTTCATAAAGGCCAGGAAATGTATTTTTGTGCTTATTTTTCCAAGGCCAGTTTTTTAAAAAGAAGTCGTCAGGCTCTTTCCGATATCATCTCAGTCCTACACATTTATTCTTTGCTTTGGTTTTGCTTTTTTTAGTATTGGCCTGTTAAGAACATGGCAGTGTTGGCCATAATTAATGAGAATTCTTCAAATTACAGAAATGCCATTCTGTTGGCACACTGACCCTTTTATGTCCACATGAGAAGGTGAATTTTCAGTCTCGCAGATGTTTGTAGGCCAAAATGACAGACAGTATAAACTAAGCCTTGAGTTGGTGCTGTCTGAGTTGCTTTCTGCATGGGTTTATAATGTTTGTCCATATATAGAGAGTCATGGTGATCTCACAAGCGGTGTTTCACTGTCCTTGAGGGGACATGATTACAAGAGCTGCTTCCTGTAATTCAGATGAGTTTAAGTTGTCTGAGCCTGATTTAAAATGCTGGACCGGTGGGGGGTTAGGGTGAGGTGGCCTTAAAAGAATGTTGACAGAACAGGAAATGCTTTGGTTGATTCTCCCAGCATCCCATTTGAATGAGCCTTAAGAGTCCACATATCAAACTTTTGTGCAGCTTGGTATATCAGTTTTGGGTTTAAATTAATTTAAATGGTAAATATTAAGAGTTAACAGATCGTTAAAACTGAGTGGATTTATACGAGGTCTGATATGCCCATGTGTATGTGTTTAGCTCTCACCCATTTTTTTTTGTCTGTAGTCAGTTTTACACAGTGACATTTGTGACCTAAATACAGTAGTAATAGTATCAGTAGTACTGGCAATGGTATGGAAAAGTGGAGCATTTCAGGTTCTCTTGGGTCTACTGTGTGGAAAATGAAGTATATTCAAACATGAAGGTGATTATTAGCACATTACTGACCCACCACCCCTTAAGCTGGCTGTATACTTCAGACAAAAACGATGGAATCTGTCACATTATGTGTAATCACTGCATTGATCACCATTTTGAAGCACTGCCTGTTTAGGTTCCCTGAGGAACTTTTTCAATTGTTCTGATCTCACCCATTGTTCACAGTTGGCTGAGATAGATATGATGCCACAGGGTTAGCAGGACTATGCAGTTACCGGCATGTTTTTGCACTGCACTGCCCTTTTAAATAATGTGAATTAAAATTTGTATTTGTACAATAAAAGTTAGTAATCTGTGGTTCAGCGTATCCTTATGCTTGATAAACGTGTCGGACTTTAAACTGCAAAAAGTACCGTTACACCCCCAATGTCTTTTTTACCTTGTTTATCCACAATATCTCCTCTTTCAAAAGATGATTTGGTTGTTGAGCTGTCCCTTCCATCACTGCTACTTCATAACTTATTGCTTTCAAAATAGTAGTGTGTGGCATGTTGTGCTAACCGGATTAAATAAACGTAAAGATGACAAATTTATTCAGATTGGAAACTTTTGGGTGTCACAATATGCCTCTGTAATATTTTAGGCATATTACTAGTCTGCTTATCAAATTGCGGGCATAAGTAAATGTTCATATAGTACAGAAAAGCTGGTGTCCGAACAAATGTGTAAGCCTGTCATCTAAAGTCTTGGGGAGCGATATAATTGTGATTATGTCGCGATGTGAAATCATGCAACCCTAATGTGAAGGATTGTTTGCACAAACCTATTCGATTTAGTTTTGTCTGGATCTCATTTAAAGTATATGTCCGCCTTAAGTCTGGTACACGCAGTTAATGAAGTGTCCCCGCTGAAGACTTTCAGTGCCTACTGCAATATTTTATATTTTAGTGCATGTTTTTATGCCTCTTGCACTTGGATTTGAGGTTTGAATTCTTGAGTAGGTAAAATGATGGTAGTCGTATAAATAAGGTTATTAAGCAGAAGCTCTTCAGCCAGGAATAAAAGCGAAAGAGGGTTGATTCAAGTCTGTTTCATTTGGTAAAATGAAAGTAAAGTTAAGAAGCAGTAAAAGTCCACTCGGAAAGGAAATGGTTCTTTGGCTACACAAGAACAAGACTATATGCAGCAACAGTGAATGTAAACTACAGGCATCCTCTAGCTGGTCATAAAAATTGTAAAAGAATGTTGGGGGTTGGGAACACTAAACAGTTGCCTTCATGTGTTTGCATCCAAACATCACTGGAGATCACTGCTGGGAAGGCATTGCATGTTAGGTATGAAACCTGGATCTCAAACCTATTTCAGATTAACCCAGTTTCTGCCCCTGGTTTTTAAGGTGACGTGTTCCATTTAGCTGTTATTTTTAAATCGGCAATCACTTATTTTAAGTATTGAGGTTTGTGAAAATTTTGAAGGGTAAGTGTGGTGTTTTCAGTGCCATTTTATACCTTTTAATTGTATACCTTTTGTCTTTGCCCTCAGAAACCCTAAAAGCAGTACTCAGAGACCCAACAAGAAAGTGAACAATGATTCCACCCTCCGGATACAGAACCTTTCCATTCTGATTCGCCAGATCAAGTCCTACTACCAGGTGGGTGGGGGTTTGACTCCTGATAGAGACACGGGTGCTCTCTGCTGGGAAAGAGGAGCTGTAGGATTTTGTATTTTGAAGCTCATTTGCATTTGCAGGTGGAATCATCTGATGGGTGTGTAGAAGAATGAACATAGTATTCATAAGGACATCAGTTTATAGAAGGGAAGCAGAGATTTAGTAATTCAGTCCTTTTTTTAAGCATATCACCCACTGCTGGGCACAGGCTGAGTTTTAGTGAGCAAGCATGATCTAATTTTCATTTACATCTTTGAGCTCCAGTGGAGCCTTTATAAAGGGAAGTCAGCCATATTGTAAAGAGTCCATTACTACAACAGGATATTATGTGATATGATTTGCAGTAGCTGGTAACGCCACGGTCACTGGTGCTTTTACTGGTGCAGTGCCCCCCTCCCCCAGGCATGGCTGATGATATTTCCAGTTTGCTTTACAAATAGGAGACACTACCCCCTCCCCCTTACAAAAAGGGGAGGGGGGAGAGAAAAAATGAGACCACCTAGTGAAGTTATTTGAAGTTTGTTATGGAGAGGCAACATTGAGTGTAGCCTAGAAAGATCCTCAGAAGACCCCTCCACCCAACCCCCAAACCAGGGCAAACGGCACATCTGTCCCACAGCTGGTACCAGTGTAACCCCCCAAAGGGAGACTGCAGCTTTGACTTGACCTTACACTGAGAATAGGAATCGCTGGCTGTGTGTGAGAGAGAGTATAGAATTTCCACTGTGGAAAACTTTTGCAGGTCAGAGGATAAAATTTAGCTGTAACCAGCTGAGAAATGTTAGTCTTATGAAGTAAATCTGTTCTATCATTTGTATTTGTATGTTTTTGGTGAATTGTGGCAAAAGGTCAGTGCCAGTCGGCTTCTTTGTAGATAATGTGATTTGGGTTTGCTCACTGCTTATTTAGTTTTATTTGCTCAGTTGTCATGTAGAGCAGGCCTGCTCTTTCTGGCTGCCTTTGATGCCTGTGGGGATTAGGGGCCACTTTGGATCTTCAGATACTTATATACTGAATCCAATATTCAGATCGGTATTGGCATCGATCCAGACCTATTGGATAGATTGGGTATTGGCCATATGTGACCGATCCACATCTGATACTTATTTAGTTTTCGGAAGTTCGTAGAAATATATTTCTTATTAAATTGATTAATAGCTCTTTCTAATTTTAGATATGTTTTTTGCGGCATTCAAGCTGAATGCTAACACTGCCTCTCAGTCTTTTTGCAATTCAGTGGGTGTGAGTGCAGTGACTTCTGCCTGCTGTGACATCATGTGCATACCCTTTGCAATACGAGGAGCATAAGAACGTCAGATAAGAGAGTCATGATCTGAAAGTATTTTATGCTTTTATCAGCAACTAGTAGCACAGTGATTTGCAATCTTTGTAAAGACAAAATTTTGAGAGGTGGAAGCAGCGTTTAGGGGTAAAATACCACTAATCAGAGCACACAATTGTGTGAGATCATGCCAGTAATATGAAAAATATATAAAGTGTAAATATTTATATATACATTTATTATATTAAAAAGAGCTGTGGTATCAGAATCTGTATGAGTATCGACAGATGTATATTGGAATCTAATCGGAACTGAAAAAATGTGGATTGTCCCATCCCTAATACTGAGCCTTTGCTCACAATCAGGGAGAGCTAAAATGTGGAAGTTTAGGAATAGGTTGGCCTGGGGCAGGGCAATTGTGAATTGGCCGTGCCTTGGGCTGAGAAGAAAGGCTGCGGAAACATTATCAACGTCTGTGATGGCGTGTGGCGCCTGTGTGGGTGAGGGGTGTATGGCCCTAAATGTGAGCTGTCGCGTGAACCTTGGTCAATAACGTTTTCCTTTCGGATCACTGTTCTGAATGTAGGGCATCACATCTAGATCTGTGCACACATCCTGCGGTCTGGTTTGATCATCTCGGTTGAGATTTCACTAGGTTGTCCTAAATCTGCTAAAAAGTCCAGTGTCAAAGAAGGTTCTCTGCTCATTCTAGTTGTTGTTGTTGGCTATAACCACAAAATGTGATTCATCTCATAGGAAGTTGGTTACTGGAATGTGTCTAAGTGGTGGTTGTCTGTGAGAAATCAGTGGTAATATTTCTCAAAAGTTGTATCATGTCTATTTTACATGTATAGCAAGTTTTCATGTGCTTATTTGTGCTTGTAGTGTTAGATGGACAGATGGGTAGTAGTTCCTCTTGCCTGATTGTCACTATGGCAGCCTTATTGTGTCTAAAATATGTAAGCTTTTTGCTCACAGGCTACTCAGACAGGAAATGCTTCATAAACCATTTTGGTTAACTGTTTTCCCAGCAGAGTTCTGTTCAATGCTTATGATTTCTGTCATTCAGTGCTGTGGTTTAAGAATTTAGCACCTTATTCAGTCTTGTTTTGTAGACCAACACACAGTAAATCATTTACTGTAAATAGATGTGCTTTTCTTTTTGGATCATGCCAGTGATTTTATGTCCTTTTTTTGGGGGGTGTCTAACGCTAACTCGTTACTGGAGTATGCTACTGAAACTTACAGAACAACGTAGCTTCTTGTATAATATTTAATATCTGGAAATATTTAATGTTGCAAGATTTCAGAAACTGACATTTGAAATGTCATTGTCCACACTGAATTTTTAGAACATTTGATGTCAATACTACTGACCATCAGAATGCATTCCTGTATGATTACACTGTCTTCCTTAATAACCAGTGTCAATGATGTTGACCTGAGGTCATCAACCAACAGGGCGCCCTTTTCTGAAGGCTGTCTGTTTGCAGAATTTGCTAGTCTTTATTCCCCTAATTGCCAGTGATCGAAACCCTGAACGCTGCACTCTTGTCCATATGCTGCTGTTTGGTGTATTTTTGGAAATGGCTTGAGAGAATGTGGTAAGCCCCATTTGGCTGTGCTCTGGTATCACAGGGCCATGCCCTTAATGTGTCCCCCATCGCTGCATTTCAGCCTTTGATTTTTGGGGCTCTGAGGAGACTCCTGAGTGTTCCTGCCTTTCGCCCTTAAGGCCCAGAGCCCCTTTTTCCATATGTGTATTGAGGCACATGCTTTTAAGACGGACAAATGCATTTATCCCAAAGTCTTTTATTTGTAACCACTGGGAACAGGAAATGCTTGTAATGACTGCAGTTTGACCTCTGCTTCTGGGGAGAAGCTTCTTTGTCATTGTTCCTCTGTACTGTATTGCTTGTTTCTGCATGCAGTTATCTTGATGGAAGCCATTTTGTGTCATTCTGAAAGTGTTATTGACTTATACACACTTTGAGTGATTGGGAGAAGTCGACTCAATAGTCTGTTTCTCCCTACTTTGTAGAAGCTTTTGTTAAGCCTTTCAGTTATTTAGGTCTATGTACTTTACTGCAGCGTTAAGGTTATATGTGAAGACTTGTTTTTAAAGGTGGGACCCTACTGAGCATAGGGCTCCCAGCAATGTGACATTAAGTGATAGACGTGTGTCAGCCTTTTTTGCACTGCAGTTCCCCTGAACGCCACAGGAAATCCTTCCTTCCCACCGCCATCAGACTCAGCTCCTCCCTCAGTCTCACACACACACACACACACACACACACACACACACACACACACACACACACACACACACAATAATCTGTGCGATAGCTGCTTCTTGTTGTATATTTATTACAGGTTAAATCTATCATTGTGTGAAAGATTGTGCATTATTTTTGCTATGATGTGCAACAGTCTACTATGTGCAATACTGTGCAATGTTCTTACCAGGTGCTGAAACATTATTATGTGCAATATCATAGGTTGTTCTCTGAATGCAAGCTAAATCATTTAATTACTCACGAAATCTTATGTGCAATAGTCTTCATGTGCAATATTACTACTTGGTCAATATTACTTTTCATTACTTAATATTACTTATTACTTAATAGTACTTAATTACTACTACAGATTTTTGCAATAACTTATTCCAAACTACCACTTACGTCAATAGTTTTTCCCTCGCTGCGTGACTTATAGATAGATATTATACCAAGCATTTCTGTATGTAGCATAGTCTATTCATATTGTGGTTTTCTTTCTAGAGATTTCTATTTAGATTTTATCTAGACTTTTATTTTATATTGTTCTTGTGTCTCTGTGTTGTGTGTTGTGGCAGTCATCACATAAGCAATTTCCTCTGGGATCAATAAAGTTTTCTGATTCGGATATCATGGTCAATTCATTGTTAGATCTACAATGGGTTGCTGTACTCTGCAGTTTAATTTAGTAAAATTTAGTGAATAACCAAGATACTGCCCTAAGAATGAAGTAATAAAACAGAGCAGTCTCTAGATCAGGAATACTATAGACCTTTAGAACCAGTAGAGTGGTTTTGGGAATAAAGCTACGTGGCCCAAGGTACTACCAGGCTTTACATTTTAATGCCTAAGGCTGTAGAAGATACAGGAGCTGAACAGGTTATTGTGGTCACTAGTCACAGATGTATGTGGGATGTTTCTTGTCCTTCAGCAGGTTTGTGTCCCCAGGGTGTGAGGGAACCAGAGGGGTATAGCCTACTCAGCCTCCAAACTGACTCAATTACCTCTATTCTTTGAAAAGGAGGTGGCAGACAGACTATTGATGGCCCCTCTGACAAGAGCCACCCCCGGTCTGACAGCTTCTCTCTTCACTTGGGTGAAGAGAAGTTGCAAAATGTGGGTTGAGACAAAAAAAAACAAATCCTCATAATTCTGCTAAGATGAATAAGATCTGGTGTGCCTGATGTAGCCATTTCTGGATACTTCATTGGAATAGGTATGAACTTAATATTTCTGGGGATGACATGGAAAAGTCAAATGTCACTGGCTGACATGAAATAGGGGTCACTGCTCTTAATGGAATCACAGTAAGGAGATGTCGGACTGATCCAATAACCTGCTGGCGGAGCAGGGTATGTAATGATGGAGATGTACTGAGGGTCGCCTATTTAACTGCCCGGAGGGCCTTACTGTTGCACCATTGAATCTACATTGTTCTAGTATATAATCAACTGGAAAAAGCAGCAAAGTTGTCAGTTACTTTCAGAATAAACATCATTAACTAAACAAAGAACAGTTCAGTAACCGTTTTGTGCTTCAAGCACCATCTGGCTTTTATCCAAAAATCTCATGCAGGAAAACATCTGCTGAAATAAAAGTACCTTGGCTAGTATCATGGCCTTATTTTTTCTGAAGTACCACCTTTCATGCTCCGATAAGAACTCTTAACAAAAGACAGCCAAGGCTGACTCTGGGAAGGTCGTAACCCATCTAGCTTGTGCTTCAGACAACTGGCCAAGGTTGGTAGATTATAGCTGGCTTTGGATGTGTGTGTCTGTCTGAGTCACACTGTTGTTCCTGGCCTGTGTTGTGCACGTGGGCAGCTAACTCATCATTGCCTGTGACTGCCAAGGATGTGGTCAGTTGATACATGTGGTTTTTAAGTAATTTTACGTTAACCATTTAATATGGGTGGAGTTTTGAATCTATTACACTTCGGTCTTTTCTTTCAAACTGATTCTGTGTTGCTGTTCAAAGTTCAGTGGCTCATATTTATTTGTAACGCTGTAATTGAATAGCAGACTCTTCTTATACAAGTGGGCCTTCCTTCAGCAGGAACTGAAATAGGCGGCCCAGGGTGGCCACAGCTAGTAGCTGATTGTAAAGAGACCCAGCCCCCCTTCAGTAGCTTCTGGCATCATGTAAATACGGAATACCACCCCTCCCCCAGTGCTTCACTGGAATCATGCTTCTGTTTGAGATGTGAGGTGGTGACTGCTTTGGGTCATTATTTCAGTGTAAAATATCTGAAGTCTGACTTCAGAGCCACAGGAAGAAATGATATAGAGCCAGCCGAAGGCATTGCTGCGCAGTCTACACATTGGTCCTTGCCTTTATCATCATGCACACTGGGAATTGACTTAACTCGTATTGCAGGGCAAGTTTTTTTTGTACAATATTGAAATTTAAAGCTTGTGATATTTGAATGGTGGAAATGTGATAAAGTATTAGCTTGGGGATGAGTGAATAGTCATGTGCTATGTTGCATGGAAAAATGAGGCACCCTAGGCTAAAATCATCTTTGTCTGACCTGTGACTTATGCCAGGCTGCCATGTTGGGCTGAGAGGCCAGATTGTTGCTGTTGTTTTGGTTATATGTTAACAAATGCTGTTTTAAGAAGCTGCAGAAATTTCTTTGCAGAGGAGATCTGGAAAACTCAGAAAAGC
Organism: Gnathonemus echidnorhynchus; assembly: GCA_026776725.1. Classification (NCBI taxonomy): domain Eukaryota; kingdom Metazoa; phylum Chordata; class Actinopteri; order Osteoglossiformes; family Mormyridae; genus Gnathonemus; species Gnathonemus echidnorhynchus. Next base: position 3,204,131 of record JAODJU010000062.1, on the reverse strand, counting down.
ACTCCTCATTTGCCCTGTGACAGTGATTCTTGCTTTTGAGGATTCATCTGTCTGAACTTTTTAAAAATGTTCTGCATGGTGCTGTATTTTGTATTATGACCAAGACAACTTAACACCCATATGCTAAATCTGGATATATTATGGTACAGTTTTTCAAAGTCCAGAAATGCTTAATTATGTTACACTCTAGAAGAAAATGGAAGCAGCATAAAGTATGTTTTAATCCTAGCTTGTGCTTATAAGTAACAGCACCAACATGCCTTTTTAAGGCACCATAATTATTCTGGGAACGTTCACACGCAACCAAATTTTAAAATATATACAGTGGTACCTCAGTTCTCGAACTCATTAGAACTTGAATATCTTAAGTCGAACCAACCAGTTCGAAAAAAAAATTACCTAGAGCTCGATCTGAATCTCAGACGTCAAATCGTGAACGCCGACCTAAGAACTTGTAGGCGCGGGGAGTCACGTGGCACGTCTTTCAGCAGAAACAAAGGGTAACGCTTCAGTCTCAGCCTCGCATTCGCTGTGATAGCACCGTGCATGTTTACACTAACTGAATACATATATTTAGACAATGATAGACAGTAACAGTAATTATTATTATTATTATTATTATTATATAATAAAATACATTTAAAAATAAAGATTTCTTATTATATTATCAACCTTGCAAAGACTTTTTTTGAAGGGTGGTGTTTTTCTTTTGGCCCGTGCTTAGTTTTTGTGTGTTTTTTTTTTTATTTTTTTTATTTTATTTTTTTTTTACAGCCCCCCCCCAAAATAAAACAAACAGGAAGACTGTTTGCATCCTACTTTCTGCCGCCTTTGCTGTGCTAAAGATATTTAGAATGCTAACACTGCATAATGAAAACCAAGACTATATTCAGATTTCATTTTCCCCACCAGGCCTGGCACATGGGACCTCGCATGGTCTGCTACATTCCCCGTGTTCTGCACTGTGGTAATGGCTAACAGGTCACTTTAACGTCAGGTTGTGCCTGACTAGTGCCATATTGTTGTGACAATCCTTCCCCATCCCCTCCCCCACATGAGCCTATGCCAGTCGATTGGAACTTCAGTCATTAATCACCACCTCAGGTCTCTGTGGGAAAACTCATCCTGATGGAGCATAATGACTCCAGGGGGCACTCTGGCCCACACCAGATCCTATCTGCTGCATTGTGTGTTCCCATTTCCCTTAACAAACATGTAACAAATTAGTAGTTCCTCCTCTCTCAGGAAGTGTTTAAAGAATAAGATGAAGAGGAACCGCTGTATATGTCACACATCATAATTAGAATAGTGTATGATGTTGTGCATTTTTAAGGAACCGCAAAATACTCTGCGCCTTAGCAGTGGTCTAAGTGTTTCATTTTCATGTTGGATTGCTTTGACAGCAATGCATCTCGCATGAAAATGAGGCTGCCTGGCTGTGGTCAGTCTGTCACTCAGCTGATGAGATTTGCTGTCGTCCTGCTTATGTAGTAGGGAAAACAAATGGATGTAGGTGTAGCAGCACCACAGAAAAATGAAGTGAAAAAACAGAAGTGTACCTGACACACTCACAGTACATTACGCAGGTGTGTGTGTGTGTGTGTGTGTGTGTATAACTATAAGATTAACATTTAGCGGTGATTGTGGGTGAGATTGTTCATGCCCTAGCTCTGCAGCACTGGGGAGCACGGGCAGTTGGTGCATGGGTGGCCTTCCCAGCTATAACCTTCCCTGCCAGATGTAGAGCCAAGGGGCTGGTCCCAGCTGAGCGCAGTGCCCTGAAGGGCCATGGCCATTTCCCACAAACAGCCTGGTCTTGCAGGGGCTCTCTAAAGGCAGCATTTTGCTCTGATTCCGGTGAAAACGAATGGCAGTCAAGGGCGAGGAACAAACAAATGGTTTACGATTATTGTTATCTTTAGTTAGCACATGCGCATTGATGAACGTGCAGGGAGGCTGTACCTCCCTCACAGTGCCACGTCCACTAGTGAACTGCAGCTGTATGGCTGGTGGTAGTTTGTCACGCCTGATACGGTGTTAAGTTTTAATTAACGTTGCTTCATATATTGTAAGTGGGTTTTTTTTTATTTTTTTTTTTTTTGTCGGAACTGAATCTTTTGAGTGGGTTATTTTAAGGAGCCTAAACATTATAGAAAAGTCCAAAAAAAGGTTCAAAGCTCTCTAGCAGAGAGAGAGATATATTAACACCCATATGTATATAAAAAATATATATACATATGATAGATATACAAACATATATGGGTGTATATATGAAAAAATATATATACACCCATATATAAAAAAACTGTTCAGGAATATTAACCACCTACTGTGTCTTTGTGAGTTCAGGGATAATATACACTGTCCCCCTTCCACTGCTGATGGTCTTTGGTCCTGTAAAGTTATGTAACACTTCCACCACCTCAGATATTTTATCAGAAGACCTCTTCAGTCCGCATAGCCCTGAATGGCCTGAGAGTGATCGTTGCTGATGATGCACTGTACCTTTGGCATTAACAAGCCAGGAACAGATGAATAGGTCTTGCGGAGTTGCCATAGAAACATTCCCTTGTCTCTTCCGAACAGAGTAAAGCATGATTTAGCTTTTCAGTGCTCTTAACAAGGCGAGCTAGTCACCTCGCTTCCCCCAGCAGGGCCAACACAATTGCCTCCTGTTTCTGAAGGGACCTGGGCGGGACGGGTATTGAAACGGGTGGACCCCAGGGAAGGGATTGAACAGGGGAGATGGAGTTCTGGGTCAGGACCACTATAGTGAGCGTAGGTGATCTTCTCATCTTCTTCATAAAAGGACGTGGCTCTGCAGGTGCCCCCTTTCTCACGGCCACACTACCTGCTTCGGGTGCTGTCAGTTTGTGCTGATTCAATATCAGTCAAGATGAATAATCACCGTGGCGGCTGTATCAGGATCAGGCCATTCTCGTGCCGAGTCTCCCTTATGAATGTGGCCCATTGTGCTGCTGATTTAATGAAGGATTTGTAGGGAACTACTTCGCTAAGATGCGTGTTTGGCTGTGTTTACCTCTTTGGCATACCTGGTCCAGGTCTGGGCACACTGTGTGCTTTGTCCCTGATTTGAATGCCAACCCCCCCCCCCCAAAGTGTATGGTTCTAATTCCAGTAATGAGAAAATAGGCAATGCATTTGGACCGTGTGCTAAACTGACATTTAAGTTCACGCTCATCACTTATTTTCATGTTTTTAATTTTTTTCCCAAAGAGCATGAATTTATATTTTGTAAATAACATACTTTCATGTAATGCTTTTGTCAACGGTGCCATGGAAAAAGTACAGATTTCAAGTATGTTGGGGGCTGGGGCAGTAAAAGGCAATGAAGCACAGAGTATCAGCTGTGCAGCCTGCTGCTGTAGCTGCAGCTCTCTGCACTGCATGGCTGAAAAGCAGGGATTTACAGTGTAACAGAAGGACATCATTCCTGGTAGGCTCTTCACGCCGGTGAACGTGACCCCCTCCCTCTTGCTTCCGCCTCCGCCTCCCCCCCCCCCCGAGTCGGCCATGCATAATGCATGAGGCCCATCCGATAATCTTCCACCCTGCCATTATCAGAAGCTAATCAGCGCCCGCTGTCTCCCCGCTGTGCTGCCAAAGCGAGCCAGGCCACTCGTGGGGGGCGGAGAATGCGAGCGACACGACAGCAGCATGCAGGAAGTGCCATAATTGGTCCCATAATCCAAATAAATGCCTCTTTAACAGTGGTCCTAAGGCACTGAGGATTTACACATTTAACGCATCTATAGCCCCCCCGTATCTCCTAACAGACATTTGATGGTTTTTGTTCTGTCTTTTCTACCTCAGTTATGAGAAATGAAGGGGGTTTGTTATCCTTTTGATTGCCAAAAAAAACTGTACCCAGCAGTGTGCCGGATCAATATTTCTGTTGTGGAGGAGTGCTTTAGACTCAACTGCTTGAAATAAATCCCAGGTTAATAAAAAATCCAGGCTAATAAAAGGGAACTGGGGATTGGACGATGAAGGGGTGGGGGGCATTTGGAGCACAGTGGGGCAGTGCTTCTGTAAGCCTGCCTCCGCAGTGTGGGAAAGCCCTATGCCAGTCTGAAAATACATGGGCTTCCTGAGGGGGACAGGTGGGGGAG
>JAODJU010000062.1:3187483-3199898 GCA_026776725.1 Gnathonemus echidnorhynchus | reverse complement strand
GAACTGCTTCTGCTGGGGGGGGGGGGGGGTGGCAAATTTTGTTTGTGGCACTTCTTCGTAACTGCTCTGCTGAGTCAGGTGGTGTTCTTGCTCTCCAGATGGAGTGCTTTCTTTCCAGAGCTGGCCTCCTATCAAAATTAATGGCAGAGAGATATTATAACATAGCCCACCCCCCAACTAAGTAAGTTGAAATACGTTGTAGGGATGTCTCAGTTACACGTAAACATGTTGCATTATTAATGTGTCTCAGGATGCTGTGATATTAACAGGCCAATTGGGGACTGAGTCATCTTTGGGTACATTTAATTGCGCCTGGTGGGTAATTGGGAAGAGTTGCCGCCCTTTCTGGTGCTGGGAGGCGGCGACAGCCCCCGTTTTCACCTGCCGTGGGTAGGCTCCCTTTCAGTAGCCCCATTGCTGCCCATCAGCTTCCTGCTTAGTGCAGTGCTTGGGATGGGAGAATCGCTGTGATAAATGTCACATTTGGTCATTTTGTTTTTTTTTTTGAATATTGCTTTTTTACTGAGGTTTATATGAAGCCTCTGTGAGCCTCAGGAAAACAGCTGCTTGTTCTCAGTTTCTTACCATAAAAGCCCACAAGTCTCCAAATGGTCTATTCTAGGGCTGCAACGATTCAAGTAACTCGAATAACGCGATTACAAAAAATCCTCTGCAAATTCTTTGCTTCGATGCTTCGTGTAATCCGCACGACTGTGTACTGCTTAGTGATCACTATCTTTCACTCAGAGGATTGTTACTGTCGCACAATGTGCTTACGCTGCATTACGTGTAGCAGGTTTGATTTGATGTCACAATGGAGGAAGACAGGGAAAATAGCGAGGAAAGTCAGAAAAAGACAAAATGTCTAAAGTTTAGGACCATTTCAAACAAAATAAAAGCGAAAATGCTGTACAGTGGGGCCATTGTTAAACCGAATTAGCTTACCACAATAGCACAACGTCAATGATTCAACATTTCAACATAAAGCATCCAGTCCACAGAGCAGAACCAATACAACATAAGTGCGACCGTTTCACTCACATTTGCGGCAGAAAATAGGCCTGCTATAGAAACGTATTTATGGGCATATGTGTGAATAAAAAGTATAACAAGATTCAGCCCAAGCAGCCCCTATTTTTCCTTAACAAAAACACTGATAGCACAACAGGAGTGAAAATGATGCTGTACGATGTAGTTTAATTAACATGGAGCTGGAGCTCGTCTATACACTAACAGCAAAGAGGCGGTTCTGTCACAGAGATGATGAACTCGGGTGGAGTGAAGGAAAACAACAGCAGTGCTTGTAATCACTACTAAACCTTTACTGGTAAAGAGCTGGTGAGAGTCCTTAATCAAACCAGCTGTTCAAAAAGACATTTTGTCGCAGTGATACCTGCAGCATGCAGGGGTGAGTCTAAAGGAGAGCATGGGGTATACTCAACTGGATCTATTTCAAGGCTTTAGTAATATTATTTTGCAGATTTAGATTAATATGAATAACATTACATTATTGTAATAATGTAAATAATATAAATATAAAAATTACCCATCCTCCTCCCCCAACAGCCTTGGGCCAGTAAAACTGAGACACTGAATTATTATTATTTCCTCTCTTTTTCAGTAACTCACAGGCTTATGGACAGCTTTGGTCAGGCAGCTACACCATATTCAGTTCAGAGTTGACCGACAGCATTTTGAGCAAACTCTCACTCACATTCACTTACACACATGAACATGCACACACCATTCCTACCTTATCCAGGAGATACAATCCTGTCAGAACTTTTTTTTTTCCTCCTATAAATGTACAAGAATACAGAGAGTAAAGGCCATTTTAATTTATGCCTTAGAGATATATGTATACCTTTTTCAGTCATTTGGCATTTTTATTTATTTTTGCATTTAAGAAAGTGTTTTCTTTAAAAAAAAAAAATAAAATAAAAAACAAAACAAATATGTACATAAATGCACTAAAATGGGAGTTCAATTATTAAAGAATGTTCCTGAAAAGGAAACCCATGAGTTCTTCATTTTAAGAGACCTGTCTATTTTTTCTTTTTTGAATAATTACTATTGCTTTTAATAAGACAAAAGTATTTCTTATCCGATTAATCGATGTAATAATGAATAGAATACCCAATTACTAAAATAATCGATAGCTGCAGCTCTAATCTATTCCCAGTTATAGCCAGGCTCGTCTGTGGGTGTTTCTCACTCTCCCTTCAGAGCTAACACCTCCAGCTGGGGACACCCTCGTGCTTCATGCCAGCTAAATCGGTGGCTGGTAGCCCGGCAGCTTGAACAACGCAGGCCTGTTTTGCCTTGGATACCTTGGCGGAAGTGTCCAAAGCACATTCAAGGGTAGGCCTTTGAGAAGAAGAATGTCTCCATTGCCGAAGAGGAAAGCCAGGCTCCTGTTGGTCAGGAAGTAATGAGGGACCACAAGCACAATGGTGGTCAACAGAAAAACTGTTTGACTCTCAGGAGCGGGTTTAACCTTGATCTGCTGAAGATGCTCTTATTTATATGTGACTACCAACAGGAGGATCATCATGGGTTCTTTCATGTGTGTGTAGTCAGCTATACCTCTGGTTTGCTTTTTCTGTTCCCCTTTGACTTTTTTTTTTTCCTCCTAACGGTCAAGGTATAGTTCTGTGTCTTTTATGTTCATGACAGCATTGGACACAGTCTGTCAGCTTGCGGGGCTTTAACCCTACTAGGTCAGGTATGAAACTGCTGTTCTAGACTGATGTAATTCACAGCCCCTCTTGTGTGTTCTGGACTTTACAAAGTCTTCTGTCCGCGTCTGTCTTGGTAGCTAAAAGTGACTGATTTAAATTTGCCTGCTCTCAAGTTTACGGGCTTCATGCTGAATAAATGTAGCAAATGATGGCAGTGAAAGGCACTGGCTTTGCTCCAGTGGGCCCAGACGTGGGTACGGCAGCGGCTTTACACTGAGGCTGCTGCCCCTTCGTCACGCTCAAAGTCTGGGTCTCGGTCAGGGAGCCTCTCTGAGCTTTAATGGCATGGACTGAATGGCTTTCTGTTTAAATGGCCCGCCTTGTGTTTAGTGAAGTTGACTCTTTTTCCAAAGCCGGCACCACAGTGAATGGTGTTCATTCATTCCTGTGAGTTAACTGCATCAGTTCAATGGAAAACAAGTCGCGTGTTTGTCATGGGAGCCCCGAAACTGCTGTATGTTACGGTCTCGGCAACCTGCTTGCTTGCTTGTCAGTAACGTTGATATGAAACTCATCAGGCTTGCTATTGAAAGAGGGGTGTGTTTGTGTGTGTGCTGGTGGGGGAGGCATGCTGGCAGTTACCAAACCTTTCCAGCTGGGCCTGGAGAAGGGCCATGGCCTCAAAGACATTCACCCGTGAAGCAGATAGCTAGTCAGAGTCGACAGTTAAGCCTGTGACAATGTTAATTTCATTCATGTATCGTTGTGATGCATCTTTTGATTTGCACCAGATCTTTCAGACTTGCAGATAAAATGAAATTGCAGCATGAAATATAAATGGGTTGGCATTTTGGATATTTCAAGGAAATTCAGAGCAGTTATGGACTACTGCCTCCAGCGGGCCTCCTGTTTCTGGCCACTGGCCATGTTTGAGTCATCGTCTTACACCAATAACTGTGGCCGCCTTGGCACGCAGGGCAGTGAGGCGCTCACTGAAATGTTGGCAGGAAGACATCATCCCTCATGTGACCGGCAGAGCTGGCTGCCCCATTCTTTTATGATTTTATTTATTTTTTATATATATATGTATTTTTATTATTCTGTAATCGAGAGACCTGTGTCCCACTAGGGGCAATCCAACAATTTGATTCATGGAGGCTCTGGTGAGGTAGAAGTATCCCTCACCATACAGCGAGAGAGATATTATACTGTCTAAGGTGTGGTACCTTGTTATATTGACTTTTCTTTGAAAGCTGTTATTGTTAGAACTTTCATACTTTTTCTAGTGATGAAGAAGCCTGCAGTTTTTTGTATAAAGTAGCTCAAGGAATATTTTTGATGTACCAGAAATAGTACTGGCTATGTTAGTGCTAAAGCATTTTGTGTCAAAGCATATTGGAATAGTTTTGCCTGCTTCTCATCATTGGACAAGTTTGTGGCGTTTCACGGTTTTGCAAACTTAAGCATGAGACCATGAATACAGATCACCTGACAGCCATGCGTCTATCCTGAAGCTAATGACCTCATGTAATTATGCCGTGTCCTCCATGGTTTCTGATATGTCTTCAGGGCAGATTTCTACAGTTTGTAGCCACTGCAGATGGCCTTTGTGAGCCCGACAAGGACTCATTCGGTTGAATTGTGGGCTGTCTGTTTCTAGGGACTGTATGAAAATTTGCCAGGAAGTGTTCTGTTGGGAAGAGGAGTAGAATTAATGATACACATGGAGTAGAGGATTGTGAATGTAGGGGATCTCCTTAGCTCATCGTAGAACATGCACTTGAAACTTACAGTTTCATTTTAAAGAACGATGTTCCATTCATGCAACAGCCAGATCCCCTACAAAGAACAAAATGCTTAGAATGCATTGTGCCAATAGCTGCTGTGATCACCTGACAAGGAGATGTATCATTTTAGGGACCTGTTCTGCGTACTCCCTCCCCCCTTAATGTCTGGGATCAGCCATCTGTGATCTTCTTCAGACCTCATCTGTTTGTTGCTTCTCTTCTAGGAGACATTGCAGCAGTTGATTATGATGCCCCTTCCCAATGTGCTGGTGCTGGGGAGAAACCCTCTCACTGGTAAGTCATCCAGGTTGATTAATCCTGCCTTAATTGCAACCCGCAGTCATGTCTTTTTCACCACATAGCTTTTAAGTGCCCTTAGGCCTCACAGAACCCCTGTAAAATCTCAATAGTTGTCACCACATTCATAGGATTAATATTTGTATTGTACTCAGAGAAACAGGATGTTGAAACTGATGGTGCTGTATGTTTTGATATGTGCTGTTTCAGTATCACTTGGACAAATTGATTTCATAATTATTACAAAGTTAGTGGTTCATCGCATGTAAAATTCCCTCCTTGTCAGAATACCACTATTCCTTGCTTTGTGATTGACCTTTGAACCCAGGGGTTTGCAGGGCAATGGCATATAATCTGAAAGGGATTGGCCTCTGAGTTATGATGTAATTACTCCTTCACAGGCAACTCAAAGGTTATCTTTGCCGCAAGAGTTTATGAAAGGCAGCTTTTATTTAGTAGCTCAAGTGTTCATTATATCACGTGTTTCTTTATAGTGAGTATCAAATATTGAATATTTTTAGAGGATTGTTACTATCCAGCACTCCAATAGACAAATGTTAGATTTGAAGACCTGGTTAAAGACATTTGGCAAAATAGTTAGGTATCAGGGTTTTTGGTGCCGAACAGAAGACTCAGATTTGGCCAATTGCCAAAAAATAGGAGCAAAATCTAAAAAGCTTGCTTTTAAGAATGAATTTCAAATCTGTTAAAATAAGTGTTTTTTTCATGTAACACAAAGACAAGAGCCAATTTCTACCACAAAAAATGGTCAGGATTTGTTTGTGACAGGCCTATGCTTCTCCAAGAAATTAAGGTATTTTTTGGAGAAATACAAGCATCTCTGCATTTTTTGAAAGAGGAGTATTCTCATCCAAAATTTGTGTGGCCGTACTGAACAACTGCTTACTCTGTACCTGTGATTGGAGCACAAAGAAACTGTGGCGCTCATATTTCTCATACTCCTCTCAGTGAAGACTCCAATATCTAATGAGGTTTGTGGTGTTGAATGCTTTGGCTGAGCAACTTCTTCAGCACATATGTTACAAATTGCAAATACTTCATCTTTGAAAGATTTCTGCTAAAACTTCCAGACTGGAGATGACAGTGCCTTTGCCATGTTCATCATTTGCAGAATTGATATTTGAGATCGGTCAATTTTTAAAATCAGTTTGTGATAGGTTGGAGCATCTCTATCAATTGTTGATAGTTTTACCCTATTCTGGACCGCTTCAGGAGGTAGGGTAACCTTTTTACTTTTTGTACACAAAACAAACTAACATTTTTTGGTGGTCTTTGAAACATTTGTGTGTTTTTATGAGGGGGTACATTCATACAAAATAATATTTTAAAGTAATAAAACAGCTAAGCTTTTATGCTTTGTCCTGCAGAAGCTTAGCCTGTGACCCTGTATGTGTGCCACAAATGCTCAGACAGCAGCAGCTGTCTTGATGTGTTTAAGTTGAACAATAACTACTGTTTACACACTGTTGCTCCACTAAAACAGGTGGGCACCAGTTTGCTGTCAGTATTTTCTTTCACATATGGGTGGGGAACAGCAGTTTGAGGCAACAATGCCCATGTTAGCAGAATTTGAATGTGGTAACATAATTATTAACTGGTACTAATTCAAGCTGTTGAAGGAATGCTTTAGAGTACATGGAGTTTTACGTTTGGTTTATTTTTCATCTAGTGGATGTCAATGCTCTTTTTTTAATATTATATATGGTTTTGTTAGGGAGATGAACCAGCAAACTCCTGTTTTAATGTGATTTAATTAAATCTTGCCCCCCCCCTTGCCATAGTTAACCTTTGTCGTTAATCAAAGCAGTAGCAAATGGGTAGTGCGATATCTAAGGGTCCTGCCTGACCGATGGCGGGGCTGACGCATGCTGAGTGTGCTGGTGACTCCCCAGAAGGATCTGCTTCCTGTTCCTGTGCACAATGGATGAGCAGGAAGTGGGGCAAGGCTCCGGCGGCTCACCCGCTTCGGTGCGGCCCATGTGTTTCCTGACAGGATGGGGGACATTGTGATGAGCAGAATATTACCTACTGTGATTCAGCCACTCGCTGGGCTCCATCTACAGGAAACCTCCAACTTCCATTCGCTATTTTAATCCCCTGCCTGCCTCGCTCACTGCCCCTGTCTTCCCCCTCCTTCCCTCTCATATGTTCTTTGTTCACTTCCAGTCGGTCCCTTTAAATTATTCATCAAGAGCCTGTTTCTTATCTTCAGCCCTTCTGGACATTTTCCTTCATAGATCACATTATTGGCCTTGCACATGAGGCTTTCATTGTGCACACACACGTACCAGCACAAGGCCACAAGCCTCTTATCATGGCAGAAAATTTCAATGGCTACCTTTAGGTTCTTTTTTTCCCTTCCAGCCCCGATAGCATGCTGTGCTACTCTAGATGTTTCTGAGCCTCAATAGCAGTGTTAAGTTTCACCACGCTCTGAAATCACGGTCATGGTGGGCCATTTGTGTACAAACCATTTTTATTGAAGGTAGTAATTGGAGGCTATGATGGTCTAAATATGAAGAGAAATTACGTAAATGAACATTAACACAGTATGAGCGTGTCCATCTGGCAAAATGGGCACATTAGCAGTTGTATTAATGGTTAATCGGTACCCTAGTATGCCCCCCGCTCCGCCCCCGCCATGTAAATCTGTCATCACAGCATAATCTTGCTGGGCTGTCTCTCTTGCTTCACTCCTTCATTTAGCCGAAAGGAGGTCACTCCTGAACTAGTTTATTATAACTTAAAGTCCAATGCTTTGAGCACTAATGAGCTCACGTAGTATATTAACTGTTATTCCTCAATAGCCTTGTTTGTGTCTTTATTTATAGTATAATTGTAATATAAATGAAGTGACTGATCTCTGTACCAGTTCTAAGTTTTCTGCCTCAGACTGTGATGTGCTTTCTCTGAGTCCAGACAAGGGCTGTACTCTGAAATATAATTTTCAGAAACAGCAGCTTTTTTTGGAAACTTTCAATTTCTGCCTATATACTTGAAGTAGCAGTTGGATATATCTTTTAGTTTTTAGCTGTACTAAAACACTCCTCAAAATGGAATTGAATGCTGGGAGGCATTCATTCATAGTTTATCATTTTTTATTTTTGCATTTTTTGTGGTTCTGAATTAATGCATACCTGTTATGTTGCTTCCACTTTCAAGCTCATACAAAGCTAAAAGTCTGACCCGACGACAGCTTCATTTTCTCTGAGGGCACAGCTGAGCCGCAGCAGTTGGCCATTTGACAGCATGCGGAAGGTCATGTGAACTCCATGCAGTTGTAGCAAGAGCAGGGCATATGCCGTGACCAGGTGCTGATAGACTTGAAGTCCAGCCTGTTAGACAAAAAGCCTGCACCAGTTTAGGCCCTGGTGATGACTTGTGTGGAGACTAACATTTCCAGTTCAGGTCACTGTTTGCTTTTCCTAAGGAAAACGCATTGACTTGTAATCATGGTCAAAATACACCCTTGAACATCTTTTTGGTTTAGCTGAAAAGGGTTTTTTTTCCCCTCTGAAGTGGATATTTCCTTTATGAATTGTGTTCATGAATTTGCAATGAACCTGAGAATGCCATTGGATGATTAGCAAAGCCAGGGGAATGTTAAGTGTGCTAACCTTGCTTACTTCCTGGTCCATTACACACACCCACTCTCGCATTGATTTTTGTCTCTATCAGCACTTTCATGGAGTCGTTCACCATTAGCCCATTAGCTCTTGTCTCTTACTGCAGCCTGTAGCTGTTAAGGCCAGTGGCCTCGAGCTCTATCGCCACTTTCCAAGCCAAAAGCAGCCGCTCCTTCCAACTATCCCTTTGAGCCCAGCTGTGTGCACACATCTGCCAGTCGCATTAGGGTTCTGTCTGTCCTGTGTGAGTGCTAGTGTCTGCTGCTGCTGCTGTCGTAGTTCTTTCTGTAAGTAAGCTCCTTTTTTTTATCCCCCTAAGCCCCTGTTTGCCATCTCAGGTTCTCTGGTCCAGCAGGCCCTCCTCTCTGTCTGATGGACTTGCTTATTAAGGCCCAAGCCAGGCACCAGACGGCCAGCCTGCTAATCCACCGACCAATCCTCTAGATTAATCGATCTGCACCCTCAGTTTAGCGGCTCGGCAGCTGAGGGTGTCGTCATTCTTTCATCATCTTCCTCATTCCTTCATTTATTCTGTATTCTCGCTTTCCCCCTCCAACTGCTGGTTTTGCATCGATCATTAAAGTCACTCGCATGTTTTTTGCTTCCAGCTTACCCTGGTTCTCATGCAGGGAAGCCCTGCAGTTGGACTGTCATCCAGCAGGGTGTCAGCAGGACAGTGGAGTGCTGCTCTTTTTGATGCCTGTTTGCATACACATCCTGACCAGCAGGCTGATTACAGCTTGTGTTGTGTGTTGTGTGTGCATGCCTGCGGTGATACCAAGCTGCCCTTCTGTGGGGGGGGGGAGAATATGCCACAAGCCAGGAGTGTTTCCAGTACCAGGCCTTTTTTCTTAATGCCTATTCGTGTTCTTTGTATTTATGTCATGGTTCTAAAATAACTTGTGGCCGAACCATGAATTCGGTCTCTACAGATGCTTTTGTGAGCTTGGTTCACCACTGTTTTTGAGGTTTGTTTACTTAGCTGATGGCTGCAAAATTATTTACACATCTGCTGAAGAACCTCACTGATGGGAACGAGCAGCACTCTGAGACTGAAGCCAGCAGGAGCATTAAGACTCGACACCTTGCTCTCGCTGCTGATGTGGAGTTGGGGGTCAGACTGATACAGAGCTCTGCATTAACACACATTTTCCTTGCAGAACAAGGGCTGGAAGAGATGAAGAAGCTGCTCCTGCTGTTGTTGGGCTGTGCTGTTCAGGTGACATGTCATCTTGCTCCTTCACCTGTGACCTTCCCACAATGCCTCTTTCACTAGTTCTGCCTATGCGTGCGTACATTCAAATTATAAATGTCTAACTTCTAGTCAATTCAAAGCAAAGAGCTGATAATCATGCGGTACGAGAACGGCTGAGGGCTGCTCATACCCTGTGCACCAGCAGCTCCGGTATCCTGATAGATAAACGTCAGATTCCAGATAGGAGACTGACTCCTCTCTGCTGTCTCTTCGCTGCAGTGCGAGAAGAAAGAGGAGTACATCGAGAAGATCCAGACCTTAGATTTCGACACAAAAGCGGCAATAGCATCTCACATTCAGGAGGTATTTAAATTTCTATTTGGTGCGTCATATCAGATTATATAATACAAGTTATTTTTTATCGCCCATGCTTTCATTCTTGGCAGTGAAGCTTAGTCGTAAGCTGTAAACCCCATGCTTTGCCACATAGGTGACCCACAACCAGGAGAACGTGTTCGACCTGCAGTGGGTGGAAGGCGACGTGTCCCATGAGGACCTGGAGTCCCTGTCCAGGAACATGGTGTTCCACCTGAAACACCTCGTGGACGAACGGGACGAGCAGCTGGAGGTACAGAATGTCAATGAAACAGAGGGACCGTTTTTCATCAATTATAGAAAAACCAGAGTTGCCCTTGTAATATGAAGGCTATGGGGCGGCGTGTAGAATGGCTGCCAGCCGTGTGGGGGGGGGGGGGGCAGTAGGCAGGAAATAAATACAGGATGAATAAAGAGCCTACCAGTAAAGGCATTGCTAGGTGAGCATGGGGTCACCCGCCTCCATGTTTGGTAAAATGAAACTGTCCACCCCAGGGCAGGGTTCCCTTAATTAAAATGCTCTCTCTTCAGCTGTGCAATGAATTATCACTGGAGAGGAAGCAAATTTAGTCACGCTGTTGGGTTCTGATTAAATGTGCCCCCGGGTTCTTGAGTGTGTTAGTGGTCCCACCTATTGGGGGTGTGGTTTTCCCCCCCTGGAAGGGCCTAAACATTGTCAGATCCACAATCCAGACATCCCTGAACAAGGCAGGAAGATATGTGCTTCTGGTAATAGCACCTTAACTCATCTGAGCATCTCCATGGTGATGAGATGCTCTTAAACTCAATAGCAATTTAATCTGTCTTCTGCACTGAGTTTGAAGTTCTTTAGCTAATGGCCGCATGGTCATTAGTGAATTAAAGTTGATATAGTCAATACTATGTTGAAGATATAATTTATATAAAACCCTCAGGATCAACTGATTGTTGCTCCCTAATACTGTGTGTGGCATTTTGAAATCCATGTCCATCCTATCCCCATCAGGCAATTGTGGAGCTGACCCAGGAGAGAGACTGCGGCCGGGCGTCTCCTCCTGAGGCCGGGGCCCTGTCTCCCAACGGCTCCCCCAGCATGCGTCGCACCGAGAGCCGCCAGCACCTCTCAGTGGAGCTGGCCGACGCCAAGGCCAAGATACGGCGACTCCGTCAGGAGCTGTAAGTCCCCCGCTGGCTCCTTGCTGTGCCCAGTTACACCAATTTTCCCTGGTGAATCACTGTCACGGGTTTGGGGGTCATCCGTGTTTAATGGCCTGACAGGTTCAAAGTTTTAAGAATTCTAGTATTAGTATTAAGAATGCTAACTATTACACCTTAGGATGTGTGTAACGTAATCAAGACTCGTAATTCCAAGCAAAATGACTGAACAATTAAATAACTGAACAATTGGATGGATAAGCTTTGTGTACTGTTAAGGTTGTGTCTATAAAATAGTCTAATAGTGGCCAGACCTGAAAGTTTAATATTTCATTGGCTATTCTTAGTTTTCGTCTTTCGTAATAAAAAAAAATGTATGTGAGCATAAGATGATGATTAAACCAATTAATTTTTTGGGGAAATAAATGATTGGAATGAGTTGCTTGACTGATTATTAAAGGTTTGTGAACAGCGTTTCTCATTAGAAGAATTAATGCATCTATTTTTTTTTAATGAGTAACGAGTGTGAAGCCTGCAGCCTGATTTGTGTTTGAGCTGAGGGGAGGCTGAGCCATGAGCGTATCTTCCTCAGACACATGGGGGCCAGTGCCTGATACCATGTCTGTTTTGGCCCAGGTTCGAGATGGCTTGATGTGATAAATGGCTTTGTGCTCGGTTGACCTACATAGTATCCATGTTTTTACCGGGAGCCCATTTTAACCTTTTTGTCTGCGTTCATACCCCTAACCGAGAAGGGAAATGCCCTCGCGCTGCGGTCTGCTGTGGCTGACATTATGGCGTGACCATCACAGAATTGTCCCCACCCGCAGGCTAAAGCAAAGCGTGTGGCGGGTGATGGATTAGGCGTGCCGGTGTTTTGTGGAGATTACAGATGGAAGGTGCACAGCTGGTGCGTTACCTCCGTTCAGGCTCAGCGAGGGCGTCTGTCATGAGCGTCTGCCGTCGGCTCCCTGGTCGCAGTTTAGTGCGGCTCCACCCTCCAGCATGGCTACTGGTGCCTTCTGTCAGGCTCGCAGTGGTGGCATTGTGCATCCCAGACAGTGGTAGGTTTAAGCAGTTGGTCTTTGGGTCTTTGAGAACTGCTGCAGTTGAGGCATCAGCAATCCAGGTGGACTGGCTGTCATCAGACTTATGGGATCCCCAGAACGCGCCTGAGGCCGGGGCATGCACACGCCAGCCGGCACAGAGACTCATTATTCCCATCTAAATCTCGGACGGGGGGGTGGGGGGTGGAGTATTCATATTCCTGGAGCTTCAGCTTACCAACCCACATACCCC
>JAODJU010000062.1:3174685-3187452 GCA_026776725.1 Gnathonemus echidnorhynchus | reverse complement strand
GGAAACGACACGACAGAAATAGTTTTATTTTTATGGAAACATTCATTAAGGATGTAGGGAACGGTGAGGCAGAGCTAGGAGACTGCCAAAGCGATTGTAATTGAAATGGATTCCAATGAAGCTTCCGGCACTGTTGCTCAGGCCTGAACTTTTTCTGAGCTTCAGGATGGAGCTTTTTCATTTTATGTGATGCTGTACTGTACATGGTTTCATGTGTTGTTGGTTTTGTGGTTATTTTTGATAGTCATTTTGTTCCAAATGGAGGTTGGTGACCCTGGCCGCACAATCTCTCCCTTTAGGCTCTGTACTGCAGCGCAGAACCACGCCAGCGTTGTCTCGTGGCAGTTCATGTCAATTCTTTGTTTCCCGCCGCTTTGTCTGTGCACCGTCCTCGACCGTCGCCTCCCAGGAAATTCAGATGCACTGAAAGGGTGCTTTGAGTGTGGATAGGTTCTATTGTGAAGCGACACAATGCGGTACGTGGAGCAGAATCAGGGAAACATGCAGGAGTGTGTGTTCATGTGCTTTGCGTCTCCTGCTCTGATGGCTGCCGTTGCGGGTTCCTTTCATGGCAGCCCTGCTGAATCTCAGTGTTGCTTTGGAGTTTTACTAGAGGTTTCAGCTCCTGTGGTTTTCTTTTTAATCAGGATGCATTTGAATTGCTTTTAATTTGTTTTTGCTTTCTGTTCGCTGTCGTTTTCTCTGCAGCAGCCCAGTGAATCTGGCAGGGATGGGTGTGGCGTAAGGAAGGTTACTGGAGCCCTTGTAGTTTTGCCAGCAATCATTTTGACCCACATCTCAAAAATGGGGGAAAAAAACTGCTGTATATTTACGAGCTCGTGTTGCCCCTGAAAGCAGGGAGCTGACGCTGTCATGTTCTCTGTTTGCTCCCCCAAGGGCTGTGACTCGTACAAACAAGCGCTTTCCTGTTGAACAAGCACCAAGAACCACTTCGCATACATTAGAATGTCAACATGTGCATCATCTTCTCTGAAGCCTGTAGGAACTGGAGAGCTGTCATCTCCAGCTTGACATTAAAAAGCAAGATTTGAGATCATTGGCATGCAGTGTGAGAGTAGCTGGAAAAGCTAGTATTTTTTGCATGTTAAGAGTAAATGTGATTTTGGCAGGAGGAACCCGACCCTTTTTTTCAGTTGGAGATTTGATTTATTGATTTAATGAGTTTCCTCTTTTCATTGTATGGTTAATAAATGGGAAACCTTTGTATTCTAGATGTGGCTGGACATAAAGTACAAATATGGAAGTAGCAAGGCGACTAGATGTTTGAAGAGGTTCATATTTTCTTATAGTTTGGCACACAAAATTTGGCACTGACAGCACTGGTTTTTAATGCTACCCATCCGGACAAATACACTCATACCTTGTTTCCACCAACCTGGAGCCATTTTTTTTGTTGCCCAGAATTTTTATTTATTTGTTTTTTTTTTGCCTGTAGAACCATGTGAAACCTGTTTCGGATTAGGAATCGGCCCGGCGCTGGTTCCAGCATCTCATTGGTGGAAAAGGGATATATGTGACCTCTCCTGTGCTTGTGGGCCTTCAGCCCCTGCAGGATCTGCTGTAGCACCTGGGGTCAAAAATATATGTTGCAGTTTGGTTTGTGTGCAGTTATTCAACCAGTGATTGTCGTCTTGTTTTTTTCACATCAAAGTGGTATAATTCTAAAGTGATGAAGTTGGCAGGTTCCTTAAGATGTGCATTTTCTCCTTTTATCATGAGTACATCCTGTTGGTGCAAAGGTGGTAGAGCTTGTATACTAAGGCAGTACTGAGCGGCCATTGGTGCAGCGATCAGGCAGCATGAAGAAAGATGTGCATGGCATTTGTTTACATAACATTTAGCACCCTTCCAAGCAATCATCTCAACAATGTGACCTTCATACATCCATCGACGGGCCCCTTCAATAAAAGGGGCTTTTTAGTAGCAGTACAGTGACAACAGGTTGTTTGTTTATTGGATTTGTATGTCCATGGCTGTAATTACATGTATACACACACCAGCAATGTGTGTATATATAAAACACACATATATTGTGTTTACACACAGCTCTGTTCTTCTGCAGGTGAAGTATTTTCTGGTTAAGGTAAAATCAAAAACTAGTGCTTTGGTCTATGGCAGAGGTGCGTTTTTTGCTGGAAATATGGGCTGACGAGAGTATCCAGGAACAACTGGACAAAAACTCAGACATTTGGTAAATTACTGGAGTTTCTTATACATGCAGCACAATTAAATTGAAATTGCTGTGTTGCATACTCAGTAAATCTATGAGGGCCGTGTGTCATCCAAATAAGCCACAAAATAAGAACATCAATCATGAGCTCAGTCGTGCTGGGTGGTAGTGCTTTTCTTCCGGTGTTTTCTTTAATGTAAAAAGTCATAGTGATGATGGACACATGCTGAGCAAACATCCACTACTCTGCTCTCTCTTCTTGCTGAAACGGTCCATCTGTCTGTCTCTTATCGACAGAGAAGAGAAGACTGAGCAGCTCATGGACTCCAGGCAGGAGCTGGACAGTATGGAGGTGGAGCTGAAGCGAATCCAGCAGGAGGTAGAGAGCTGTGCGGTCAATTTGGCACAGAGACCCTGCAGATCGCCGTGGATAACACCCCAGCGAATCGGCGAATTAAAATGCCCTGAAGAGCTGTCAACACGTGTCTCTCACAGCCCTGTGAAGAGCCTGCTGAAGAATTAGCTTAATATCTCTCCCTCAGAGTCGTTAATCAGAACCTGTTGCTGACATGTAGTTTGTTCTTGGGTGTGTCTCCAGAGCACATAGCTGACCATTAATATGCATTTGGGTGCTTCTTCCAGAGCTTGTGGCTGACCTGAGGTTTGTGTTTGGATGTGTCTTCCAGAACATGCAGCTGTTGACAGAGGCCCGCTCAGCCAGGGCTTACCGTGATGAGCTGGATGCTCTGAGAGAGAAGGCGATACGAGTAGACAAGCTGGAGAGTGAAGTAGGGCGCTATAAGGAGAGGTTGCACGACATCGAGTTCTACAAGGCCAGGGTGGAGGTACGGCGAGGAGAAGCTGGAAACATCAACACAGTCATGGAAACTGCTCATTTAATCTCCATAATTTTTAAAGTATAGGGAGGGAAAAACAGGGGCTGTGTGTGAATGTGTAGCCTCTGGATTTGCAGGAGCTGAAGGAGGACAACCAGGTACTGCTGGAGACCAAGAGTATGTTGGAAGAGCAGCTGGAGGGGTCGTGGGCACGCTCCGACAAGCTGCACGAGCTGGAGAAAGAGAACCTGCAGCTCAAGGCAAAAATACATGACATGGAAATGGTGAGTCTCTGGGAAGTGGGGTCTCCGTTGTAGAAGCAGCCTGGAGATCTCATGCTGATGATCTGTGGTGGCATTCTCAGTTGTGGTATGGGGCTTGTGAGGGCTTTGTGGAGCAAAAATCCATTTCAGAGTGTGGATGTGCTCTTAGGACCGGGACATGGACAGGAAGCGCATCGAGGAGCTTTTGGAGGAGAACTTGAACCTGGAGATGGCCCAGAAGCAGAGCATGGAGGAGAGCCTGCATCTGGGCTGGGAGCTGGAGCAGCTCTCCAAGACACCAGACCACTGCGAGGGTAAGCAGGCAGATTGGTACATTTTAATTATGCTTGATTGATTAAAGTAATTAATAACCTACATTTTTTCAGACTAATGTTAGACCACCTGCAGTTAATTATTCCTAAGTAGCCATCCTGCACAACAGAGTGTTTACACAGATTCATCAGAGGGCATAATAGGTTTCTATTTTGAGGCCGCACTCATTTGGTGGTTGATTCCATAAATATTCTGTTATGATTGTCTAGAGGTGTTGATCGTGTTCGTGTTTGTTTGGCCTGTGTCTGCCTGGAAGTTGGCCCAGGGCCGGCAGCACTCAGTGGAATGCTGTTACTTTTGCCTCGTAGTGCCACAGAAGTCCCTGGGCCACGAGGTAAATGAGCTGACATCCAGCCGGCTTCTGAAGCTGGAGAAAGAGAATCAGGCCCTGCTGAAAACGGTGGAGGAACTGAGGGCGGCAGTGGGCCCAGCTGAGGAGGGCAGGCCGGGCTTGCTCGGTGTCCAGGTTGAAAACCAGAGACTGACCCAGAAGGTGAGAAGGCGCATGAAAGCCTGGGTTAGTGCTGCTGCGTTTGTGGTGGAGAAACTAGATGAACTAAGACAGTGTTTCCCAGTTGGGTCCTCGGGGACCCACAGGAGCAATAACATGGACTGACTGTGGGTCCCAAGGATCCGACTGGGAAACACTTCCCTTAGAAGTCAAACAGCCAGAAACATACTCAAGGTTTTTTGAGAATTTTTTTCCAAGGTAATTCTTCCTGCATATGGGAAACTTCTTTCAGTCCTCCAATTAATACTAAGCTTTCGGTGAACAAAAGCCATAAAACGTCTTGCCTGCTAACTAAAGATAGACTAAATCCTCAGGTTTCACATCGAGGACTTTACGGCTGACTCTATACATTCCATCAGCTTTGAGATCGATTTGCGTTTCACTCAAATTAGCTGAGCTTTTTGCCAGATGTCGCACAATTGGCTGGTCGCATGCAAAGCCGCTTACAAAGACTTTGGTGACTCAACCTATTTGCTCTAATAATACTTATCTGGCAGAGCACACACACACACACACGCGCACACACACGGGAACAGCTGCAACATTAAATTGGATCCTTTCAGGCAGCCTCCGATTACCATTGCAGGACACTTAATGACTGAACCACTCATTTGCAAATGATGCAGAACTTCCTCCTCCACAGCCGTCATTAATCAGCTGGAGAGAAATGAGTGTTAATTGATGCAGGCAGACTGAATCCGTGGAGCCTGGCTCCAGCTGTCTGCCTGGATAACCCATGCGTGACCGGAGCCACTGCAGGATAAACGGAAGTCAGACTCCCCACCGTGGTCCATACTTGCCCTGAATGCGTGTCACTTCCTGTCCAGCACAGTCATGTTGGAAGGCATATCATGAGTGATGAATCATGTTAATAATGAATGCTGAAGAACTGGAAGCTTTAGAGCAGATTAAAGCTTTATCAGCCGACTGTTACATCACGTTTATGTGCATTGTATTCCACTAAAGATGGTAATAAAACAAGCATTAAAACGAGCACAGCCTGTTATGGTAGCTCTTTGTATCTGAAGTATAGCTTAGAATATATGGTCATGCCTCGATGAATTTTGTGGGCCTTGTGATTGAAGATATTCAGAATGAGGTCATTAACTGGGTTATTCTGTAGCATGGGTGTGTGGTCAGTAAATGGTTAAGTGTGAATTTTAATGTGATGTTACCCCCTGTGCAGCTGGAGCAGTTGGAAAGCGAGTTGCTCTCAGAAAGGCAGAGCCGGCAGGGTGCAGAGAGCCTGAGCGGGGACCTGATGAAGGAGAAGGCCCAGCTGGAGAAGACTCTGGACACTTTGAGGGAGAACTCTGACAGACAGGTAGGTCACTCTGCGGGGGCCAGGCCACTGATATCAGAACCACCCACCAGAGCACAGCGGCTGCAGAAGGTTCATGGATTTGTCACTTTTTTATTAAATAACACAGGAACATTTCTGGGTCCCTTCTGGAATTGCCAGAGGTGGGGCTTTTGGTCATCCTGTCATAAGGCATTAACTGCATAATTGCCTATCTTTGACAGTGTCTCTGTGCTGCAATCCCTCCCCCAAAGAGAAACCAACACATCTTAGCTAGCAAAAAGCGGTGTCGCTATTAAACACTAGGAGAGTTGCAGCAGTTTTTGGAAATAAATTTCAGGTGCATTCATTTAATGCTGGTGCCATTATTAAATCATTTTAAGTAGCCTGATAGCTGTAATGAAGAAGAATAATACAGCTGGGTGTGTTTATTTTTATAGCTCTGCTCTGAGAGCAAATATTCTGCTGCCGAATTAATGACTCATGTCACAGCATCATCATAAAATGTAATGGCAGGGGAATTTTTGAGAAATAATGGTGTTAGATTTCAGCCTTGGCAGGGTGTCATTTCTCATGGCATTCAGCAAGCTCTCGTACCACAATCTCCCCATACCACAGATGAAAGTACTGGAGCAGGAGAACGAGCATCTGAGCAGTACCATCGCCTCCCTGCGGCAGCGGTCCCAGATCAGCGCCGAGGCACGGGTCCGAGACGTGGAGACTGAGAACCGGGTTCTCCACGAGTCCATCAAGGAGACCAGCGGCAAGCTTAGCAAGATGGAGTTTGAGCGTAAGCAGCTGCGCAAGGACCTAGAGCTCTACAAGGAGAAGGGTGAGAGGGCAGAGGAGCTGGAGCTGGAGACACTACGACTGGTACGGGAGAATGAGGGCCTGCAGAAGCGTGTGGCCACCCTGGGGATCACCTGCGAGAAGGTGGAGGCCCTGGAGCGCGAGAACGCGCAGCTGGAGGTTGAGGGCCGACAGCTGAAGAAGAAGCTGGACAGCCTGAGGAACACAGCCCTGCAGCTGGAAGCTCTCGAGAAGGAAAACTCCCAGCTTGATGAGGAGAACCTTGAGCTGCGACGTGCGAACGAAGCCCTTCGATCTGTCGGCACCAGGCTGGCTCAGCTGGAGCTGGAGAACCAGGAGCTGGAGAATGAGCGAAGCCAGCTGAAACGCAGCCTCGAGCTGCTGCGAGCCTCCTCCAAGAAGACCGAGCGACTAGAGGTGAGCTGCCAGGGCCTGGACACCGAGAACCAGCGGCTGCAAAAGGCGCTAGAAAACAGCAGCCGCAAGATCCAGCAACTGGAGGGGGAGTTGCAGGATCTGGAGATGGAGAACCAGAGCCTGCAGAAGAACCTGGAGGAGCTGAAGATCTCCAGTAAACGGTTAGAGCAGCTCGAGAGGGAAAACAAGGTGCTGGAACAAGAGACGTCACAATTGGAGAAGGATAAGAAGCAACTGGAGAAGGAGAACAAGCGTTTGCGGCAGCAAGCTGAGATCCGAGACTCCAAGATGGACGAGGACAACCTCCGCATCGCCCATCTAGAGAAGGAAAACCGTTCACTCGGCAAAGAGATGATCTTCTTCAAGGACTCCTGCACCAGGGTCAAAGACCTGGAGAAGGAGAACAAAGAGCTGGTCAAACAGGCCACCATAGACAAAAAGACCCTGATGACCTTACGGGAGGTAATGACATGGCTTGCTGACAATGATTACTGTTGATCTGGAGTCTCCATAGAGATCAGAGTCGGAGCAGGAAATGTTAGACTTTGATTGACATGCTAAATGTGATAATTATTGCTAAATACTGATGTATGTCATTGATTTGTGGTCTTTCCAAAACCATTTTTGATCATATATGTGACAGTGCTATGCCTGTGTGCCATTTCAATGTACAGGAACTGGTGAGTGAAAAACTAAAGACTCAACAAATGAACAATGATCTGGAGAAGCTGACCAATGAGCTGGAGAAGATCGGCTTGAACAAGGAGAGGCTTCTCCAGGATGAGCAGAGTTCAGATGACAGGTATTACACGTAGACACACACATGCAGCCAAAGTCCCGTCCAGCCCAACTGTTACAGCCTGGCTTTTGTACTCGCTTGGGCAATAAAGAGATCATGTCCCCTGCCAAAGCAGCCGTTTAATCACTGGCTTACAGCAATTAGTGATATACTTATGACCCCTTATCTGCCTTGCAAGATGAGGCGCTTCCACTGTTTCAGGAGGCACATGAGATTTAATCCTTACGTACGTAACTGGCTGTAGAATATCCCAGCAAAATTAGGTTCAAAGAATGCCTGATGGGGTATTTTGTTTGCTACCGATATGACAAGGGAACAAAAAACTTCTTCTAATCTAGTTTTGGAAAAACTTCTGGAAGATTTCCTGAATCATCAGTGTTCCATGCCCAGGGGGGTATAAAGCTAACTGGAAATGTTCTGATTGTTCCATGCCTGCCTCCACTGTGCTGTCTGCTGCCCTCCTTCATGCAGCCCTTCAGTCGTGTCCCCATCGCTATTCTTCACAGCAGGTACAAGCTGCTGGAGTCCAAGCTGGAGTCCACACTGAAAAAGTCCCTGGAGATCAAAGAGGAGAAGATCGCCGCCCTGGAGGCTCGGCTGCAGGAGTCATCCAACCTCAACCAGCAGCTGCGGCAGGAGCTGAAGACTGTGAGTCTGCAGGGACTCCGATGCCAATGTCCTAAAATTCTATTTACATACACAGACGTTCAATCATCTTTTTCCTAAGCAGCATAAAAAGGAGTGGGACTAAGGCTGGGTGTCATGTGGCTCTGTGGTTTCGAACGCTGTGCCTGTGATTAGAAGGTCACCAGGTCAAATTCCGTGGTTGGCAAAGTGACGTCACCATTGGGCCCCTCAGCAAGGCACTTAACCCTTAATTGCTGCAGAGACTGGCCCACCCTGCATTCACAGTTGTATGTCACTCTGGATAAAAGTATCTGCTAAGTAAATGTAAATAAATGGCTGCAGCCTCATCTCAGCAGCAAATGCTGTAGACCGAGGCTGACCAAAGACCTCCACTGCAGGTGAAGAAGAACTACGAGGCCCTCCGTCAAAGAGAGGAGGAGGAGCGCATGGTGCAGAGCTCGCCACCTAGGGCCGGGGGGGAGGAGGTGCAGGCGGTAAGCAAGTGGGAGAAGGAGAGCCATGAGGCGACCAGGGAGCTGCTGAAGGTGAAGGACCGGCTGATCGAGGTGGAGAGGAACGTAAGTGTGGCCGTCAACGCAGCTCAGCACGGGGGGCTGGCATGCCGTCTCAAAGCTGGACGGCTCTCTGATGGCCGCTTTCACACACTCACCTCCGCAGAACGCCACCCTGCAGGCAGAGAAGCAGGCGCTGCGCACGCAGCTGAAGCAGCTAGAAACTCAGAGCAGCAACCTGCAGGCGCAGATTGTGTCCCTGCAGAGGCAGACTGCCTCGCTGCAGGAGAACAACACAACGCTGCAGACCCAGAATGCCAAACTGCAGGTAAGCTGTGCAGTGTGTGTCCGGAAGGTTCCTCACAATATTGATAACTTATCACAATATTCTATAATTCATATTTAGAAAACAGAAATGTGACAGGTGGTTTTGAATTTTTATAATTTATATGATGATAAATTACCAACAACAGACTCAAACATTGATGGAATTCATGTAAAAATAGAGCATTATTACTGTCTATTATACGAGAAAACAAGCGTTTAGGCTGTATCACTATATTCACAATATTCAAATTGACGATATGAATGTTAATAATCACAATATGATATATTATGAGTTATGATATAATGAGATATTATGATAACGAGTAAATGATTTGGGTGTTTGTCACTCTGTCGGCTCCTTGCTTACAGTCAGACTGAGGCCTTCCTTTCCCTTGCAGGTGGAGAACTCCACCCTCAGCTCCCAGAGCGCCTGTCTCACAGCCCAGAATGCCCAGCTGCAGAGCCAGCTGTCCAGCACGGAGGGCGAGAAGGAGGCTGCACTACGGGAGCGCGAGGACCTGCGTGCCACCTACGAGCTGCTGCTGCGTGACCACGAGAAGCTGGCTGCGCTGCACGAGCGCCAGGCCGCCGACTACGAGGCCCTCATTGGCAAGCATGGCGGCCTCAAGGCGGCACACAAGACCCTGGAGCTGGAGCATCGCGAGCTGGAGGACCGGTGGGTCTCCATGCTTGGCAGACTGCTTCTTAGTCTGTAGATACATCAGCGATAGCTTCACTCTGCCACAGCGCTCATGAAGTCCATAAAATGTGTTCACTGCGTTCTCCCAGGGTTTGTAACCATGTCTGGTTGTGCATTCCAGGTACAACCAGCTGCTGAAGCAGAAGACTCAGTTGGAGGAGCTGGAGAAGGTTCTGAAGGCAGAGCAGGAGAAGATGCTGTCTGAGAACAAGAGCCACGAGGCCACCGTGGCAGAGTATCACAAACTGAAGGAGGACAATGAGAGGTATGTCAGCCCCACCCCTGCCCTGTGATTGGCTGGCGTGGTGTATCAGAGCAACCAAGGTTTGTAGGTTTTGGGGGGGGGCGCCCCTTTTAATATGGGGTCGTATTTAGAGGATATGAAAATACTAGGGATGTTGTCAGAATGGCATCTCTATGCTCCCATTACCAGGTTAAACCAGACATACCTGCAGCTGCTGAAGGAGAATGAGGGGCTGCAGGTGGATCACAGGACCCTGAAGAGCCAGCTGAACAGCGCCAAACTGGAGCAGACCAGACTCGAGGCCGAGTTCTCCAAGCTGAAGGAGCAGTACCAGCAGCTGGACATCACTTCCACCAAGCTCACCAACCAGTGTGAGGTACATGGACTGTGCTGAGGGCTTCACACCTGCCTGGGCTCTCCTGTCCTACTAGTATATAAGAGCCGGGCCTTCTGTAGTTAATCCTGCCTTGGAGTTTATATGACCACATTAAGGCAAAGGTATTGAATGTATGCTGTACCTATATAGCTGCTCAGCCAGCTTAAGGGAAACCTGGAGGAGGAGAACCGGCATTTGCTGGACCAGATCCAGACGCTGATGCTGCAGAACCGGACCTTGCTGGAGCAGACCATGGAGAGCAAGGACCTTTTCCATGTGGAACAGAGGCAGTACATGTAAGAATTCCGGCTCTGGTCCCGGTGCCGTCACACTTGTTCGTCGCATTGCTAACATCAGCGCCTTGTCCTTCCAGAGACAAACTGAATGAGCTGAGGAGGCAGAAGGAAAAGTTGGAAGAGAAGATCATGGACCAGTACAAGTTCTATGATCCCTCACCACCAAGGAGGTACGTCCATCTCCAGCCCACGCTGATGCTCAGTGGATTAGCCTTTGATATAGTGAGGCATCATCTCGTCTGTCCCACAGAAAGCTCATTGTGTTTCCTCTGCTTTGCTGATGGCCTGATCTGTTGTGTATTTGTGTATATCTGTGGTGTGGATGTTTATTTTACTTATGTAGATTAAAACAGATGGGTTTGTGAGTTCTGTGAGCAGCTGGCCAGTCCCTGTCCCTGTTGGGTCATTTTCCTGGGCCTTCCGTAGCGGGTGTTTCCTGTGCTGGGCATGCTGAGGATGTGCGAGCAAACCATGTGTGGCCGAGGGGGGGGCGCGCGTCACTCATCCTGTTCCTCTCCATGCATCCAGGCGTGGCAACTGGATCACCCTAAAGATGAAAAAGCTCATCAAGCCCAAGAGCCGAGAGCGGATCCGCTCGCTGACGCTGACCCCCACGCGCTCGGATTCTGGCGAGGGCTTCCCAGGGCCCTTGGGCCCGGACAGCCAGGACAGCTCCTCCATGGGCTCCCTGGACGACACCCTGTCACACAAGAGGAGCACCAGTGAGTATGCCAGGCTCCTGCTGGGAAAGTGGGTGGGAGGACTGTCTTGCGCACCGCCCGCCCCCCACCCGTATTCTCTCTAAAAGACGGGCAAACGAGGCCCCACAGTGGCAGGTGGCAGACAGACGCAGACCAGGCAGTCTGAGTGAGTGCGCCGCTGGTGACTCGTCTGCTGCATAAGGTGTATTGCTCTCGTAGACCTAACACTCTGTGCTTGTTTCTCCTCACTCCATCTGGAAGGGAAGAGAGGGCAGATCATCCATTTGCAGTGTCCCTCAAATGGTATGCTAAAGGGGTCCGCAGGCGTCGGGGGGCCCCGGGCCCCGGCCAGTCGCCATGGCATCGAGCCGCACCTCATCCTCCCTCTGTGTTCCGTCTGTATTAAAAGGTGCAATGCCTGCCCCAGCCAGCAGAACGTCCAGCAAGTTTCTGCCTCTCCATGGGCTCTGTGTCCCCAGAACACCTTTCACATGATCTCAGTACCTCAAACAAACTGCGCTTCAGTTTATTTTTTCTCCGATTTATTTTCATCAGTCCCCTACCTGTATAAAGCATTTTTAGCAGCACCTATGTAATTAAACCTTTAAATATTTATACTTATAATTAAACTGTGAGTAACTGCTCCCAGCTAGCGACAGGCCACTGCGTGCATGGCAGTGAGTGTAATAGTGGCTGTTCGGATCGTATCAGTGAGCCATTCCCAGCGGGTTCCATTTAATCATAATATTACTTGACTAGTTGATATTGAGCTCCAGACAAGACAGCTGTTTCGGGGAGCTGGATCCCACCTTTTCCACAGCCTGGGGCTATTTCACCCTCAACACAGTGGAGCCCCCCCCAAGCCAATTGCACCGTTTAATAGCGTCACAGTGTACGTGCCGTGCGTTCCGTTCCGTGCCGTGCGTTCCGTGTGTGCTGTCTGCTGTTCCACCTGAAGCACGCACCCCCTCCACACGGCCATACCACCTGTGTGTGTCGGAGGGGGGTTGGGGGATGGGGGTCAAGGCCCCAGCGTGTTCACGCAGGCATTTTACGGCGTGTAAGGGTGTACTGAGTACAGGTGTGTGTATTTACAGGCATGTTGACATACGCTTGCTTCTTGAGCGTGTGTGCGTGTCACGTGTGCATGCGTGTGCGTGCCCGCCCACTCCAGGGTTGACCTGCTGGTAAATTCCCCCCCCCCGCCCACCCTGGGTTCTCTGCATTGTTAACGTCCATCTGTTCTCTCCCCCCCCCTCTTTATCTCCATCTCCCCTGGTCTGTCTGTCCTCTCACCACCTGCTATGACTCTAAGTGACTGCACTGAAACGGTTGCCCTTTATGCGGAACAGACCGAAGGAGAAAGACAAACTGAAGGCCGTCTATCGCCGGTCCATGTGTAAGACCTCCAATAGTCTAGCTGCACCTGCCTCCTATTCTCCTGATTATTACATTTTATTTCGCGTTTTTTCCTTGTGTTGTAATTTTTTTCCCCCCCCCCCCACCAACATCTCCCCTGACCCC
>JAODJU010000062.1:3147228-3174550 GCA_026776725.1 Gnathonemus echidnorhynchus | reverse complement strand
CCCCCCCGAGTAGAATGTGCCTGTTTGCTGCCGGTTTCAGCTTGGGATGGTAACCAGCGTGTGGTGGGTTGCTGGGAGCTTTTGCCGTAAAGGGGCACCGTCCAGCCGTGGCACCATTAAATTGGGCCGTGACGGGGCTGGTCGTGCTCTTCGGAGTGCGATTTCAGCCCTGGCTGAGCGTTTGGCTGAAGCCTTAGTTATAGTGAAGAATGCTGTTCCCATCTCCTACACCTGGGTGTGGAGATGTTCCTGGATGTGTAGCCTGCACTGCCCATGACCCCCACCTCCACCCAAGCCCTGTGGCTGCCTGTGGTATGAGCTAAGCAGCACCGTCACCCATTTTATATTTGTAGCCACGCTTACCCTGGACACCCTGCAGGCATGGCTTTGCTATACTGATGCAGCAGGGGGCGCTGTCATGTTTCGGCTTTGACGGAGCTTTTAAACTGTTAGCCTCTCTCTCCATCTCTCCCATCTCTGTCCCTCACACTCTGGCTCCTGTTTACCGTCCTATTCTCAGACCCATTTCAGTTCAATGCATGTCATGATAACATGGACCCTCCCGACACCTTAGAGGCCCCCACTGTCTGTGGGTAGGAGGGAGGGGCCGTTTCAGCGGCCCATTCCCCAGAGACTCGGCCCAGTCGGGCCCAGTTTTTGGGGGCCGCCCCCCCCAAAAGAGCAGCAGGCATAGTGGAAGTCACGATCCATGCTGATTTCTCTCCATTTCCATCCCAGCCATGAACGACCTGTTGCAATCCATGGCCCTGGCGGGGGGCCCGTGGGCCGGTAGCTCTGAGAATCTGGACGGGCCTGAGGAGGCAGCCAGCAGGCAGCGCCGGAAGGAGCTGGGATCCATGGCCTACTCCACCACGGCCATCAACTACGCCACGCTCAACCTGCCTGCCGGCCACAGGTCCAAGCAAAGGCTCAAAGCCAAAGGTAGAGCCAGGCGATCCATCCCCCCCAGCCCTCCACCCCCCAGCTCTGTTAAGTAAATCATTCTCAGAAAGGCTGTAAGTCTGATGGCATCGAAAAACAGGCTTTTACTGGTTTGAGGATGAGTGTGTGTGAGTCAGCATTATAAGCGCCTGCTTTCTGCCTGCTCACCCTGCCGTGACGACAAGCCGCTTCTGAAAGCGCCAGGAGCGCCGCCCGCACCGTTTCACCAGCTCAGCTCATCAGCTATACCTTTCCTGGTCATTTAGAGTGTAGATGCAGCTTTCATTTGTGGATTATCCAGACAGTCTGTCTCTTTAAAGGACATTAAGCTGTTACAGAAGATGCCCTTCTGTAGGTACCTTTAGAGAGCTGTGCATCAGGCCTTGCTGATGAGAGTGGTACAGATAAACGCTTCATGAAATGGGTGGCTGGAAATTATTTAGACGTGAGTGCACTTTGGCTTTCCGGTATGTTCCTTTGGCTGTGCCTGGCTCCTGTTCCTGCCCGCCCCCGCTGCCTTTGCTTATAGACGAGCTGATGTGATAGCCTGCTCATGGACACAGACGGCGTTCACACCGTAATCTGTAATCTAGTGCCACGCCTGTCTTTCCCAGACAACGCTTCCTGTGAGGACGTTGCTCCAGCTTCCCCGGAGGACGCCAACGGCTTGAGGAGTCAAGGTAAGAGACGCTTGGTCCAAGGCCTTCCAGAGAATCCCATCACCCCTGTGGGAACATGTTCACTGTGGCATCCCTTCATTAAAAGGCATTTCAGCTTCATGTTAACCTGCATCTCTCTACAAACATCTGCCCCCTTAACCATTTCTCATGTCCTGGAACCCGACGGGCTAAATGGATCAGCGAACAGTGCTGTGCTGTTACATTTAGGGATTCCCTCGTTCAGAGGATTGTAGCCTGTGTATAAATATGGCTGCCCGCCACCTGGCCCCTGCTAGATAGGCGGGGTTTCTCACAAGCGGCACTGTCTGACCCGCCAGGGCTGCAGGACGTGAGCAGTGCTGAGGCACTCTCTCCATCTGCAGTGTGCAGAATCCCCTGTCACATCTGCTGTAAGTCACCCGCTCATGTGCATCTGTAGCCCCTTACCCCGTGTGTGCCCCTCTCCGTCACTTTCACTAACCACCCTCCTCACCCGACGCCCCAGTTTTCCCTCTGCCCCCCCGCAGTCCATGGAAGGGCCTGGGCTCCCTGGCTTCCCGTAAGACCCCCGGTTTCTTGGTTTGTGGGCAAGCATGTTGGAGACGCATGGTGACGCCCCCACCCCCAGCTCGGGCCATCTGCTGTGCCCCCCCCATAATGTGTGCCCTTCCTCTTATCCCCATCCAGCATCCAGACCCACCAGCCTCCATAGTAGCAGGACCACCAGTAGCTATAGCAATAATAACTCCCACTCCTCCTCGCTGGAGGTCAAAGGTACGGCCGCTGGGCTCCTCTCGCTCTCCTCTTCGTTTGTGGCCTTTTGTCCTGCTTATTTGTGCAAAGCATCGAATCCGCTGGCCTGCCAGTCAGATGGAATAAGGCGAGTGTGATACTGCCAGTGTACTGGTTTCATTCCCATTAGACAGTCGGCCATTGCTTTGGGGATCTTTCTCCTGTCACTCTCCTCATGCAGCTTGACCTGCGGGTTGCTCTTATGTGCCTGATGTAGACCCAGTGGCTCCTTTAAATGTCCAACAGCATCTTAACACTGTCCAGAATTCAGGCGTAATCCGTTCAAAGAAAATTAAATGGCATTCTAAAATAGCGTCCCCTCGAGGGGAAGCATGTTGTTTACATTTAGTCTGTGTGTCTGGAATCCCCCCCCCCCGCGCGCATGCGCACTCCAGTCTGGTCAGCGCAGGGACACAGGCCCGGCTGCTGTGCTTAAAAGCAGATGGTTTCCTGCAGTCCTGCTGTGACCTGGTGCTGCCCGCCCTTGTGAGGCGCCGACACAGGCGGGGACGAGCGGCCCGAGTGTCTGTCCCCGGCCAGCCATGCACCCCAGGCGTTGGCGCGGGGGAGTGCCAACTAAGAACAGAATTTTATTTGTTGGGGGTGGGGGTGGCTCCTTTGCACGGTCTTTGTTATTAGTGCCTCTTGTCTTCCGAAACGGCAGCCTCCATTTGCAACTTCCTCAAGATCCAGGGAATAAAGGACACCATCCCTGTCGGGGGAGTCTCTCTCTGATATTAATGGGTCCCGTTAGTAGGCCAAGGGCAGCAGGAGATGAGGGGCTGTGAGCAGGAGGCTGGGTCAGGGAGCCGTGCCGTGCACCGCTATCCAGGGCACCCTGGTGTGTGTGTGTGTGTGTGTGTGTGTGAGAGTGTATGTGTGTGAGAGTGTGTTACTTTCAGTGTAGGGATGGTTTGTTTGTGCCTAGCGACAATCTTACTGCAGATGGTGAGCGATGAACCCAGCTACAGCTAGTTACAGGAGGGCCTTGCTGCAGTATGCCTGCCCCGTCACAGCACCGCTCTGACAATGCCGCATGCTGGGACATTCTGCTGCATTCTCTATGCATGTTTGAGCCTGCATGGCTGGTTCGTCTTCCGTCACCCCGCCGTAGTCCTGCGATTCCCCCGGGCCACACTGCAGGCGTGTCCTCTGCTTTCTTCCCCGGCATGCAGGCACAGTGAACGGCAGCCACAGCCGGCCACAGAGCGAGAGCAGTGGGGAATTCAGCCTCAGTCTGGACAACGAGGCCTGGTCCAGTGGGAGCAGCCCCGTGCAGCAGCCCCTCTCCCAGCGTGGATCTCGCCAGAGCCCCCTGCTCCTGCGCAGGAGCCTGGAGCCCCCCAGCGCACAGGCCAGGAGGAGGACTGCCTCACCAGGGAGCGAGGTGATGTCCCTGCAGCAGTTCCTGGAGGAGAGCGTTAATTTGCCAGAGGTGACCTACAAATGACTGTAGTACCAATCATCACCTCTAGGGGGGCTTTGTGTGGCCTGCAGTTACAGCACATCACCACTGGGTTGTTTATACTTTTATTACACTTAATGTCATTGTTTTTTGTGTTAATTGACAAGTAAGAAATTTAAATCTGTTTTAAATATACCAGTCTAAAGTCTGGACACACCTGCTTTTAATGCATGTGTCTCTTAGCTGTTATTCATTGAGGCAATGCAGTAGGACACATCAAATATGGCCGTGACCAAGAGACATGTTCATCTCAGTTTTCTCATTTTAGATTCCTCAAAATGGCCTCCTTTTGCTTTGATGACTGCATAGCATTTTTTCCACCCAGCTTCCAGATGTAGCCAGCTTCTCCTGCCGTCCTGAAGGGCTCAATCCAACTCGCCCCAAACCAGCTCTGTAGGGTTTAGGTCCAGGAGATTATGGGGACCAGGTCACAGTACTTACTGCATAAGCTCAAGCTCTGCTGAGCGTCATTATCTCGTTGAAAAACAAATGATTTTCAGTAGGTGTGTCCAGCCTTCACTGGATCTGGAATTCTTGAAAGAGGGTAAGATTATTGCATTTCCCTTTGTACTAAGTGCCAGTGTGTGATGGTCTCCCCTCAGAATGGCAGCCAGGAGACCCTGGCCACAGAGTCCTCTCGACTTTCGGCGGACTCCAGTGAAGTAGTGCGGCGGGAGCGGGGCACACGTGGCATCCTGCGGTCGGCCAGCGGGAGGGCGCCGGCCACCGATTCCACCTCTGAGAGTCGGGCATCCAAAGCGGGGCGTCCCAGCCTGCGTAAAGCAGAGAGCACGCGCGTCAAAGGCTCGAACCCCATGCGGCCTGCGCTGAACGCCCAGGGCAAGGCCGTCTCCGTGTCGGAGCGCTTGGACGCTTCCTCGTCCACGCTGCCTCGCGCCAGCAGTGTCATCTCCACTGCCGAAGGCTCCACGCGCCGCACAAGCATCCATGACTTTATGTCCAAGGACACACGGCCTCCTGTATCTGTGGACCCAGCCCCAACCAAGGCCAGCCACCGGGGGCAGGCTGCATCCAGTGAGTACCCCCCAGCCCCCACGCCCACCCCGGCCCTGCCCAAATCCACCAGCCTACCCCTGACAGGCAGCACTGCCCAGGGCAAAGGTCCAGAACTCTCTAGCTTGGATTCGTTCCTTGGCTCCACATTCACTGTAGATTCCGTCTTTATGGACACCATTTTCAGTGAGCCGTCCTTCAGCAGTCCTGGTAAGAGCCAAACATTCCTGTCCCTGAACACCTCCCTGGTCAGTAACATCAGCGGCCCGCCCATCAAACACACCTCCCGGCCCGCTAGAGCCGGACACGAGCCCCAGCCAGTAACGGGCCCGGTTTCATGCACCCCTGACCATAAGACTAACGGTGATGACACAGGTGCCGATGCGGAGGCTACTGAGGCGCCGTCCCCCTCCTTGACCGCTGACGACAGCCAGTCCCTGTGGTACGAATACGGCTGCGTTTAAACGTAGGCCCTGCCTGCGGCCTAGACACTGCTGCAGATTCAGAATCCTCTCCAACCACTGGATCAGCACTGTCATGCATTCACACTCCCGCCACTGGCAGCCAAACACCCGTCTTCCAAACTACGGTTCTCCAAGGGAGAAGAACGCAGAACAAACTGTTCATTCTGACCACGTTCATCCATGCATGAGCAAAGGGCTCCAGCCGGGGCACCCATCTGCTGTTCCACTCCCTGTGCTCCCTGCTTCTTTGACCTTATTTTATTTTTCTTTTATTTTAAATAAAGCACAGTAAACCTGTTTGCATGGTTCTGTTGAAGCATCAGCTTTTTGTCTTGTGGTTGACGTGTTCACGTGGTCTGTCTTCTCAAGTCGCTGTCTGGACTTTCAGGACTCAAGCGGGCATCTCTGACCCTCTTGCCTGGGTGGGGGCTTTGCTCTCTGGTCATGTGACCCTAACTTTGTTATTGCTGTTACTTCAGTCGGACTTCTTAATGGATTGGTGTGGAAGAGCAGGGAATTAAATGATTAATGGGAGAGGGGCTCCGATCTTCAGGTTCAGTTTTTATTTATGAACTGAGAAGTTGTACATAGAACATTAGTACGTCAGGGTTTAATAATGACCATTAGGTCCTTTTAAATGCCCTATGTAACAGACAGCAGGTGGGCATTACAGCCGCAATGCTGTTTATGCAGGTTTATGAACAGGCGCACAAAATGACTGCTTTTTACCTGCTTTGCTACTATGTGGACCGACATTGGTAATGTTTAGGAAAAACTCAAGTTGACTGCCCTTTTTGGGAGAGAGTCCATAGCAGAATCCTGGATTTCAGGAACAGTTGCATTTCAAGTGAGACCAGCCGAGGGTCTGTAGGACTGACAGCTCACGTGAGCCACAGGATAACAGGAGGCTTTTGCATGACATCGCAGAGCTTTATAGAATAAGCTGCATATGTTTCGAGCCCCAGTGTCCAGGTCTTAAATAGAACTGAGCTGATTACATGTGTGATATGAGGCCCTCCTGTTGCATTTTACTGATGGTATAAATGGCTGTGTATTCCGTCTGGTTTGTTTCCTCTAGCCCAGTTGAAAAAAAAAGAAAGTTAAGTATATGCATCTTAAGGATTCACTTTTTTTTTTCTTTTTTCTTTAACTATTATTATTATTTTCCTTTATTTGCCTGTGCCCTTCATTCTCCAGTCACAGATGTATAATGTTTTGTGGGCTGTGTTCACCTTTTGCTGCGAATGTACCTCCCGCTGTTTTGTTGTGTATCCTGAGATTTCAGGGCTTCCGTCCTGAAATCCTCCTGCTGCATGTCAGCCGCTCAGCATCAGTATGCAGTTCAGGTTCCCCTCCCTGTGCGCCTGGCTGCCATTTTGATTCACGCAATCAAAATGAACACGTGAACATGCTGCTTTTGCTGTGGGGAAATAAATATATTGGTTTCATTCAAGAAAAACAATTACACACTTTCCACAAGCCATCAGGGCTGGAGACATGGAAAAAAACACACGTTGCGCAAAAACATTTAAATATATCTTTTAGTTTTACAGTCATTGCTTCATGCTAAATTAGCTGCCTCCACTGTGAGCAACACTAACCACATTAACAGAGTTAAACTAGTGCACAGTCAGCGTTGACTGCTACTGGAAGTTAACTGGTTTTATGTGGTGACAGCTAGCCTGCTGGGTAAACGCTAATTTAGTGTGGCTGTCGGATTATCATAAAAGATGCACGATGGTGGTATAATGAATGGGGCTTTTGGAGGGGGTTTGTGTATTTTGTTTGTTTTCTCATCGCTGCCACAACAGCTGATCGCACATGTAACCAGCCGTGTTCATGAATAATTGAAAATGCCTTTATTCTGCAGATGTGGAAGGTTTTCCTGAGCGCAGAAAGTCAAAAAGCAGGAGCGGGGAGAGACACAGCTCCCAGACATAGACCCCCCTGCCACTGGCCACCGCCCTACTGGGCCCCAGGGGTGAGTGTCCTGCCATAAGCAGAGCGGTGGCTGTTTGGGGACAGTGACCGGGGCCTTAACCCCCCCACAGCACCTCGCCACTCGTGGTGTGAACCGGCCCTCCCTCCATGCCGGATTCCTCTGCGGTGCACAAGGACGGCGACCTGGAGCCTCTGGGGACCCAGCTGGGACACTTTGCGTTTTGCATGTAACCCCCCCCCCCCCCACACACACACACAGCAGAGGAGGTGCTTCCAAGCACATGTCAGTGGCTCTTTCGTTTACCCCAGTTTTGTTATTCTGTTATGTTCTGTATTTTTGTTTTTTCTTAATTTTGATTTACTAAAGTGTACTGGAAACAAGTCTGTGTTGATGACACTTTGAGTCTGTGTTGGGTGGGTTATGTGAACAGAACCTGAAAAGCATCCCTGCATGACGCTCCTGCTCAACAGGCTCCCCCCACCTCCCCCCGGTCCTGGGTGCTGGTGTTTTCACATGATCATCTCTCCTCTGCTAACTCACTTTCTCCTGTCCCTCTTTTCTCTTCACTCTATCCTTACTGGCTCATCAAGAGGGACTCTTTCCCATCAAGCTCTGTTTCAAGCCTGTAAAAAAAAAAAGGTCCCCTCTGAGAGTGTAAATCCTGTTTTATATAAACTTCTTAAGAATCTTTCAACTAGACTTTCCTATCATTCCTTGAATCAAGGAGAAAAAAGGACTCCGTCTTAGAAATTTTATCGTGACAATTTTTTGTAAGTACTGAATCTGGCAAAAGCACTGCCGCACGACTGACAGACCACCGACGCACGTGCGCCGGGGACCAGAGGTCTGTGCTGATGCCATCACCTGGGAAACGGAAACGTGTCTTTCCACGGAGCCAGAGGATTCGTGCTGCCCCTTCCTGGACTCGCCCCAGCCTCTGCCGTCTGCAGGCTGTAAACAACAAGCATGCACATCCCTTCCGACGTGAGGTGGCTGAGCTTCTCCGCTCAAGATTCTGGACAAAGAAAAGCATGTGGACACCAGAGGGGGGGGGAAATGAAACTGGTTTGAGTATGTACCGCATGGAGCATTCTGTTACCAGGTGCCCCCCCCCTCCCAGGAATGCAGACCTTGTCAAAAATGTTCTGTCTCCCACAGACCAAAACGCCAGGAGCAGCACTGCACCTTTTTCAGTTTTACATTCACGCTGTGAGTTTCCATTTGTTGCTGTGAGTTCAGAGCGCCCCCTGGGATGGGCTGTGCAGGCCACCAGCAGCACAAAGGACCCAGTCGGTGTCTCTGTCCATTCTGATCTAGTTGGGAATGACTGAGACTTTGAATAGTTCGTTCCTATTTTCCACTGTTACTTTTACATAAAGGCATTCTGATGTGATCAACCAATGCAACTGTTTGGTGTTTTTCTGTTCTCAAGCAGTCTCATGGCTACGTAGCTAAACAGCTGAATGATGCAGGATGCTGTGTTTCTAAATGAGGCTCAGAGCTTGAGTGTGACCTTGTTCATGGGGTTTGTGGTGGTCTAGGCTCTTATCATAGTACAAATGGTACTTGGCATACAAAACTGCTGAATGACATTGAGCGGCTGATATTAAGCTGTGCAGGAGTCTTAAGCAGATGCTTACATGACACGTTAAGCTAAACCAATTCATCTGTTTAACACAGAGTAAAAAACATGGTTTCTCCTGTATTGGCCAATCTTGTATCAAAGGCTGTAACTTTGTGTCATTAGGCAGGACCCCCAAGGTTACAAGCTAAGACCAAATATATCTGGTAGTACAGCTGTCTGTCCTGTATGCAACAGGTTTTAATAGACATTTTCTACATATACCAGTAAGCTTTGCAATAACATACCTTCACATTGTATGTACGAAAATGACAAATCACTGGTAGAACTTCATGAATGACTGAGATACATTAAAACCTCACATGGGAACATATGACTCCTCCAGAATGAACTTGATTTCCTCTACATGAAGTCTGAAGTATGGAAATGGAGTTGGAGTAGAATGGCATGCATTCCAGAGGAACCAGTGAGCTGCAGATGA
Organism: Gnathonemus echidnorhynchus; assembly: GCA_026776725.1. Taxonomy (NCBI): domain Eukaryota; kingdom Metazoa; phylum Chordata; class Actinopteri; order Osteoglossiformes; family Mormyridae; genus Gnathonemus; species Gnathonemus echidnorhynchus. Next base: position 3,165,209 of record JAODJU010000062.1, on the reverse strand, counting down.
TGGGGCATTTGAGGAGAAGACCAACGAACCCAGTTCTTCACTTCAGGAGATGGATGCTACACAATTCAGTGGTCATACACTCAGAAAACATGCACAAGACAATATCCCCCCTAAAAATGTATTTTGCTGGGCATAAATTCTTTTTAATTCCAGAAAATTAACATAACTAAAATCAGTAGAGTAAAAATAATTGCCTGAATTACATTCTATAACACAAACTACTTGATTGCGGGTGGCCACTTAGCCAGCAACGTGCCACATAACCTGAGCCAGAGCTGAGTCCTCTAATCAAAGCTCTGCAGGACTGGTTCATGCCCTGTTTCCCTTAAGAATCTCAGTAAATCTTCTGGTGTTAGCCCCATAGTTGCTGCATTGGTCATGGGGTGAAAATACACCCTTTCGTGACCCCCAGTCACCAGGTCGCTGTCCAGCACACATCTGACGCTTTTTTCCTGGTCGCAGAAGAGTGCCAAAGCCGTGGCACAGCCTTGGGCCACCTTCAGCTTCTCCAGCATGACCGATTCCTCGGCAAAGCGGAGATTACCGCTGCCAACACCCAGCTTCTTGGCCAAGTCGTTCAGGTTTAGCTGACGGTCGTGTCGGGCAGACACAAGCCAAAGGCCCTTCTTCTTCTTATCCTTGAGGAAAAGGTTTTTCGTGACGGCTCCCTTAAGGTGCTGCACGTGCGGCATCATTTCCTCCACGGTAAATACCTAATGTGGTAAAAAAAAAAAAAAACATTAATATGACAATCATACCTGAACAAGTTCAAATCATACAGTTTAGATATTTCTTCTCTATATAATTCAAACTGCAGGTTTACAATGCAAAACACTAGCATATTTCACTGTAGTTTTTTCACCGAAAAGCAGAGTTGATGTGAGATGCGTTTATTATAATGAATAAAACAGTGTAGCTCGTAAAATAAGTAATTCAAAAGTAATTTCTGATTGCAGATGGCTCCCTCTGGTGGTCCACTGTGGGTATCACAGACGCAATGCTAGGATTCGGTAGGAACCAACCGTTTTGATTTCTGCGCCCTCTGGCGTCCTGTATGGGCATATTAGACTCGCGTGCCACGACAGCCGAAGCTTTCAAAATCTTTGTACAAAAGCAGTCCATGGTATCAATATGTTTCTTAACTAATCATATAGAAGTCAATTTTATTTCTAAGCAGCGTCATTACCTCCGGGTGGTCAACGCAGACAGTTTCAATGTTTAGCTGCTTTAGGTACTCCTCCAACTCTGATCGAAGTCCTGGTGATCCCATCTTAAACTTCTATGAAAAGTAAAACTTTCACTTTTAAATGCAACTTCGATGTAATAAGCAGGCAATGTAATAAAACCTTTAGACTACTTTTCTTTAAGTCGGTACTGCACCGAAAATCACAAAAACTGCATCCGCATTTTTGGCCCTAGTGCGCAAGCGTGACACAGCGACGTAAAACTAGTAAAAAAATTTGAGTTCTTCGCTCAGATAACCTGTATAATGAATGAGGTAAAATTGCAGCAGAGATAAAATTGCTTTATAATTATAGTGTTGCTGAGTTTTGTTTATTGTATTTGTCTTCATGCCGTTATGGACTAGAATATACTAGTTTTCAAATATCAGGTTCCATTTCATTACATATAAAAATATTATAGCATAATATATGTTGGAATCACTTTAGTCATTATCTTTACTATTATTTTATCATTCTAATTAAATTTAACAAGCAATGCATAATTTATTTATCAGCGACCTTAAAAGACTCCAAAGGAAGCAGAGAGATGCGTTGTGAATCCGGCCGAACTGCATTTTGGGTAAATGTGTCATGGCGCCACGCATGGTGGCGTTAAAGTGTCATCTGAATATAACGCTGTGCACCCTCTCTCCTGCCGGTGTAATATTATGCTTTAATGATTTGGTGGTGCGTCGAGAGTCAGTGTCAATAAAACAGCAGGTGAGCGAATTTTCTCGGCAATAATAGTTAGGACATTTCCAGGTGTTTAATTGTTAATAAGTGCTTTTCAACTTCAAACCAGCACTCTGCATAAAACGCATTCGTTTTAAAACAGAGTACATAAAGAGATTTAATAAGTACAGTGTTTCGTTACAAAAGATATATTTGTCACATTATGTGCTGTTCATTTCGTTTTGTATCACAAGCATCAAGAGGTGCTATCACAGCTGTTTGGTCTCCAGGAACGTGATTTTTATGTCAGAACCCATATCGTAGCACATACTTTACTTACGCCTGCATATAGTGTCGTTATGCACCGGAAGCCTTTAGTTGTTCATGCAGTGGCGATGGAAATGTGACCTATGAGTTAAATGCATAAAGTCTGGCATTCATCATGTAATCCAGGGCGCCTCCTATGCAAGCTTTTCAAAGTAGCACAGTTATTTAACCGAACCTAACTCTTCACTGACACCTAGAAAACTGGCAGGTACTGTATACTGGTTCATGCAGAACATCGCTGTGAGTCCATGTGCTGTGAAGTCAGTAAATGTTAAGCAGTAAATGTTAAGCTTTTTGTTGTTGTTGGCAGTGAGCTATGATGAGCGTGAAGGTTCTCCTCCGGTTGGAGCTTCTGCTCTGCCCCAGCCGTGCCCTCAGCCGGCTACGTGCCCTGCCCTTCACGGAGGTACAGAGGATGATCTGGAGGGCCTCCTCCTGCAGCCTGGCCCCCCTCAGACCCCCTCTGTGCTCCTTGCTCGGCCCCAGCCTTGCTGCGCCTGCATACGCCTATCCCCACCCCCATACTCGCCTCCTGGCCACCAAGCCTGTAAGAATCTCCCCTTTCATCTCCTGCCACCACTACATTTTAAGGTGGATGTAATTGTTGTTGAAATTCTGCACCCCCCCCCCCCTTCTTCCTTAGAAATCATTTAATATCAAAAATACCCACCTTCTGGTGGTTGGCCAATTAGCACTGCTTCAGTGTAACAGACCTCCTTTATTTATTTATTTATTTATTTTTTGCGTGGCAGTGGGAGATGAGTTCAAAGATGATATTTTCCTCGTCATCAGGCCAAAGGACATGGAAAGGTCTCAAAACCCAAACCGAAGCAGGAGCAGCAGGAGGTGGAGATCAAGAAGAGCATGACGCTGGTCGAGCTGGCGGGGGCCATGAAGAAGGACATAGGTTTGAATGGCTGGGGGTCTGGGGTCCTGGACATCCTGATTTTGATCAGCAGGCATGATGGATTTAGCGTTGCCTCACCAGTTTGCCGTTTCAGATCATGTATATGAAGCTCTTCTGCACACCTCCATCGACGTGGACTCCCTGGAACCCGACTCCGTACTAGAGGAGAAGTGGATAAAGGAGGTGGTCAAAATGTCCGGCATGAAGTTCAAATGGGCGACGCTGACAGTGGAGAGAGACCGGGAAAACAAGGACGTGGAAAGACAGTAGGGCTGTTTTTGGACATTGTCATCATATCTCTTCACGGGGAGAGTCTAAGGAGACTCTCAGCTTTCACTGCAGATATGACATCATGCCTAAGATCGCAATGAATATATTCAGCTGTCAGAAACTGCATTTGTATAAGAGCAGGGTCATATTTAAATCTCCACATCTTCATATGTGCCAGACCCCCCCCCGACCCCGCAGTATTGGTGTCCCGCCCCCCTGTCGTCACCATCATGGGCCACGTGGATCATGGGAAAACGACTCTGCTGGACAGTCTGAGGAAGAGTCAGTTGGCGGCCATGGAGGCTGGAGGGATCACCCAGCACATCGGGGCGTTCCTGGGTAGGGGGCGCTACTGAGCAGTATTCTTAAGGTCGTGTGAGTGGCAACACTGCTGCTAAATTCAGGGTGCCTGGTGCCTAAAGAGCTTGTCCTGAGTCAGGCACTGCTTTTGTAACCACGATGGGGATATATTACAAGTGAACGTAAAGTGGTTTAGTTTCTAGCATAATCTGTGATGTATTATAATGAATTACTGCTATTAAAGTCAGACGTTGTCTTGGTCGTGATTTGCAGTCCAGCTTCCCTCTGGGGAGAAGATCACGTTTTTGGACACGCCCGGACACGCGGCCTTCTCCGCCATGCGCGCCCGCGGGGCCCTCGTCACCGACATCGTCATCCTGGTGGTGGCAGCGGACGACGGCGTCATGCGGCAGACTGTGGAGTCCATCCAGCACGCCAAGAAGGCGGGAGGTACCCGGCGACCCTGGCCTGCGGTGGGCGGGACTTAGGCCGTGTGCCGCCACTCTGACCTTCCCGACGCCGTTCTGTCCCCAGTCCCCGTCATAGTGGCGGTGAACAAGTGTGACAAGAAGGATGCCAGCCCCGAGCGCGTGAAACGCGAGCTGCTGACCCACGGCGTGGTGTGCGAGGAGCTTGGGGGGGACGTGCAGGCCATCCACGTGTCTGCCCTCAAGGTCAGAGCTCTAGCGCCCCCCGGTGTTGACGCCCTTCTGAATCCGACTGCAGTATCTGTGCCCACTGATCACTGATATGCCCAGACTGCATACTGGCCCGTGTCGGCGGGTACCGGTCACCGCTTCTCCATCCTGTTGGGCAGGGGGCGGGTTTTCTTAATCTGGGGGCCCTAGATTGACACGGACATGGACCCTCAGGAATTGCCAGTTTAACTAAGCAAGGCGGGGCCCTGATATTGGCCAGGGGCCTGTTTCACAAAGCAGGATAACTTGCCAGATTTAAGGTAGTCTGGGCTAAATAGACCTTATTTTCATCAACTTACATTTAGCCCAGACTACCTTAAATCTGGCAAGTTATCTGGCTAAGCAAGTTATCCTGCTTTGTGAAACAGGACCCAGGTTCCTGGGCTTTAGTCTACGCAATAATCTGCCTCTGCTGTGGTGACTTGGTTGTGCTGATTTGTATATGGGTTTAAGTCAGGCATATATCAGCTATCGTTGTGTATTTCCTGCTTTGTTTTAAAGATGCAGAATTGGATTACTAAATATTTAATGTTTAATTGATTTAACTGAAAAATGTTTGTGTTTTGATTTGAGAATGAGCTAAAGCTCCTACAGTATTTCATTAGGTCTTAAATGTCAGGAGTGAAAGAAAACAAAAAATCTAGAGGAGGCATCAGGGTTGGCCTCTTCTCAAGTGACCCTTCGCCTGCTGCAGGGGGAGAACCTGCTGGAACTGGCTGAGGCCACCGTCACCCTGGCAGAGGTGCTGGAGCTGAAGGCCGATCCCACAAGCCTTGTGGAGGGCACCATCATCGAGAGCCGAACCGACAAGGGCAAGGGGTGGGCCTGCAGGCTGCTGCCTGTTAGCACGCTAAGACAGAGCCACACATACTCACCCATACAACATGTTAGCTCTGAGCATGGTGCCTGTTAGCATGCTAACACAGAGCCACATAGACTCACTAATACGGTTTTGGGCATGTTAACTCTTAGCACAGTACCTGTTAGCATGCTAACACAGAGCCACATAGACTAACCCATACAGCACTGGACATGTTAGCTCTTAGCATGGTGCCTGTTAGCATGCTAACACAGAGCTACATAGACTCACCAATATGGGGTCGGGTATGTTAGCTCTTAGCACAGTACCTGTTAGCATGCTAACACAGAACCACATAGAGCCTGTGTCAGCCCGTCAGGAGGTTCAGGCCTGCAGTGGCGTATTATCGTGATATCGCAGTGGGCACGCAGTAGTCACATCGTGAAAGGATGCCATGATTTCTTGAATAATGAAAATTTCAGCACTTAAAACTACAGTCTTCGTTAAGCATATGTTTCGTCCTCACGCTCTGCATGTGCAGTGAATTGGCCTCAGTAACGCGCGGATTCATAATAAAGGATAAGGAACAAGCTATTTCATCCTGTTATTGCGGGGGGAGGCATCCCCCCCCCATTTCTGACATCCCTGCAGGCCTGACATCTGAAGTTGTTTAGTATAAATATTCTGATTTGTTGTGTGTGTGTATATAGTGTGAGTCGCATAAATAGCATAGACATTATACAGGTTTGCTGATTATATCTTTTCAGTTTTCTGAGTCACATATTAGTAGATGTAGAGTAGATTACTCTGGCACCATAGATGGATGACCCCCCTGCCCCCCCCCCCCAACTCTGACAGCCCTGTTACCACGGCAATCATGCAGCGTGGCACCCTGAGGAAGGGCTGTGTTCTGGTGGCAGGGGCCACCTGGGCCAAGGTGCGCTTCTTATACGATGAGAATGGCCGGGTGGTAAGCGAGGCCGGGCCCAGCGTCGCCGTGGAGATCGTGGGCTGGAAGGATCTGCCTGCAGCAGGGGAGGAGATCCTGGAGGTGGACTCCGAGGTAAAGGGCCACCATCGGCCGCCTGGCTTCAGTTAGTCTCACACAAAATCAGAAGCTCTTCCGTTTTTCCTCTGAAACTTAGCAGAGTGAAGCAAAAAGGTCTTACATGCTGCACAATATTTATAATCATCACAGTTTGCTTTTCTAAAAATGCCCCCTTTTTACATGGTTGAAAGAAGCAGGAATTGCTGCAGTTGATAATATAAGATCAGGCTTGTGGTTAGACACGGCTGTGCTTTGACACTGGGCCCCGTTCGGCCAGCAAAGGGCACGCGAGGCGGTGGAGTGGCGCAGCTTCATGGAGAACCAGGAGAAGCTGCAGGAGGACAAACAGGTGATCGAGAGCAAGCAGCAGCAGCACGACGAGGCCTACCAGAGGGAGCGGCAAGCCACGGCCCACTTGTCCTGGAGGCAGAGGAAGATCGCCATGTACAAGGCCAACAAGCACCTGATGAGCTCGCGGCCCAGCGAGAAGGGGGGCGGCGCGGACCTCTCCCTGCCCATCATTGTGAAAGGTACGGATAGTGATGGGGGGTTTGGGGGGGTACGTCATGGCGGGACAGCATCCAGAACACTCTGTGAAACACGCAGTTTCTTTTTTCAATATATGTCTGCCTCCATCCCTGCGCAACTGTCTTTAGGCTAGCATTAAATGAAAAATAAATTCTCTGCATTTAATGTGTGTAAATGTTCTTGCAAAAATCTGTACAAGCCTTGGCGTATGTTTCTAGGTGATGTGGATGGTTCTGTGGAGGCCATCATGAACATCCTGCAGAGCTACGACGCCGCAGAGCAGTGTCAGCTGGATGTCGTGCACTTCGGGGTGGGAGACGTCTCTGAAAATGACCTCACCTTGGCAGAGACCTTCTCAGGTAAGCTCTCTCTGCCTCTGATTCACTTAGCAGTCCCTCGGAGTACTGAGGTTGGACTGAGATCTCCAAAGCACCTAGATACCACAACATCTAGATACCACAGGTCTAAAGCCCATTCTTCTCTCTGGTCAGGTGTTATTTATGGCTTCAACGTGAAGGCAAACAAGTCTATTCAGCAGAAAGCATCCAAGCAGGGAATTCAGATCAAGCTCCATAAGATCATCTACAAGCTCATTGACGACCTCAAAGATGAGTTGAGCAACAGGCTACCTCCAACCGTGAAGCAGAATGTCATAGGTGCTGAATCTAATTTTTTTCCTATTCACCACCATGCAGTTTCTTATTGTATTAATTTGTGAAATGTGCAGTGAGACCTTCAGATTTTAAGTTGTTTCCAGCTTTGTCAAGAGCGTGTGGTGGTGTGTTTTGACAGGAGAGGCTACAGTGCTGGCTGCTTTTGAGGTGACCATGGGTAAGAAGAAGGTTCCAGTCATGGGTTGTAGGGTCAAAAAAGGTGAACTGGACCGCAAGAAGTTGTTTAGGCTCGTCCGTAACACTGAGATCCTCTGGGAAGGTAAGATGACCAGGCTAACATTGCAGAATTATGAAAACGTCAGTTTGACCTAAAATTGAGGCAGTCCATTTTCTAATTCACACAGCAGGTGATTTGACATTTATACCTTGCCATTTTCTTGTAGGCTCACTGACATCCATGAAGCACCTGAAGAATGACGTGCAGACTGTGAAGAACGGGATGGAGTGTGGGCTCTCCTTGGATAAGAATGTGGACTTCCAGCCTGGGGATGAGCTTCTGTGTATTGAAGATGTGAAGGTAGAACAGAAAATTTCCTGGGATCCAGGATTCTAGAGGGATGTGGAGGTTGAACGAGGAAGAATCCCTCATTGGATGTTCAATGTTGTAAAAAGTGTGATGTACTGAAATAATTTAAAATTACTTTTAATTAAAATGGAATCAAGCTGTCAAGTGTGTGTGGATGTGCAATAACTGCTGCTACTATATCCTAGTTGACATAATGGTGTAACTAGGGATGGTCTAATAGGTCTAAGATTAACAGAACACAAAACTGGGTTCAACAAAGCCCGAGTCAAAAGACGAGGCACAGCACAGCAAGTATCTCAAGGCTATTTATTTACTCCAGTCCACGCTCACTTGTCCTCAGGCTTGTTGAAGCAGTAAGTGAGGCAGCACTTGCCACAGTAGTGCCTGTCGAAGTGACTGGCCATGAAGACGCCGGCGCCGCACTCCTCCGCAGGGCACTCGCGGCGCAGGCGGTGGATCTTGCCATTTTCGTCAACCTGGGGGAGAATTATGATCATGAGGCTACACTGTGTCATCCTACAATGGCAAGAATAACCTGTTAGCCTGACTGAGCAACAGTCTAAAATCAATTCACGCCTTAGTGTACATCCAAAGAAATAAAATCACACCTTAATAGATGACCTAGCCCACTCTACTGAGAAGGACCACATGGCCGTCACCCAGGACCTGGGCACTGCAGGAGGTCCTACCTTGTAGTACTTGAGCACAGCCAGCTTGACCTTCTTCCTCTTGTGTTTGTTCTTCTTGGGGGTGGTGTAGGACTTCTTCTTCCTCTTCTTGGCGCCACCACGCAGCCTCAGCACCAGGTGCAGAGTGGACTCCTATACACAGACAGGAGCTGAGCTGCTGTCCAACCCCAGCTATCCAGCAAAGTCCAATTCCCATCTCCCAACCATTCCATCCCGCAAGTCAGGGGGGAAAAAAAGCCATCAGTGCAGAAACCAGACTCACCTTCTGAATGTTGTAGTCAGACAGAGTACGTCCATCTTCCAGCTGCTTGCCAGCAAAGATCAACCGTTGCTGATCAGGGGGGATACCTGCAAAGAGGCTCTCCTATTACAAGACGCTAAACCGGGCGATTTAAGGCCACCTAAACACGGTTATAAATCCCGCAAAACTTCTAAATGTACAAATGCTTAAGTATAAATCTGTACCTTCTTTGTCCTGGATCTTGGCCTTCACATTTTCGATGGTATCTGATGGTTCAACCTATTGACACACATTGCGTTGTATAAAGTCAAAGCTCATTAATCACTAACCCTGAAATTACAGGTAGGTGACATTTTACGTTAACAGACTTAAGCGGCATGGGCTGATCCTATAGAACGTGAATTTTCTATAGGCGATGTAATGTCACATCGTAACTAAATCACTAACGTACGGCTGATTGCAAAAAATGCCATAAAGCGATGGCAATCCACACCATGACCTGCTTATTGGCTTATTTCCTTAATAAAAGGAAATAAGCCACTTCAGACTTGCACATTTTTAATACTTAAGCTAAATGCATCATAGGCCGGACACACGTGTGAATGAAGTCACTGGCTGCGGCAATACTGAATAAGACGATTAAATGGCCAACTAAGCAACAGGAAAATACAAACTTCAACCCATTTACTTAGAAATTAACGGTTTTTAATGACACCGACTGACATATCTATTTATAATGCTGAGCAATGAAGAAGGAAACCCGCGGCGAAACCCACCTCAAGGGTTATAGTTTTCCCCGTAAGGGTTTTCACGAAAATCTGCATTTTGGAACAGATTCCACCTGCACATAAAAGTAAACAGTGCTTTGAAGAACATTTCGATCGCAAAATATCTTGAAAAAGCCAACTATATTAAGACAATTTCAAATTTATACGGAGAGCCGTAACTCACCACAAGCCTCCTGCTAATGGCGGATCATGAGAAGAGGACCACACCGGCGCGCGACAGGGTTTTCTCAACGCGTGAGCAGGGACTAGGTGTCTTGAAAATGCCTGTACAAAATACTCTTTAATTGATACCAAACATGTTTTATTTTACCATATATATAGTTATTAAGGTGTATTATTTTGATGTAATCAACATTGTATACATTTTAATCATTTCAAGGCTATCGCCTTTACGTTTAAACTACATTACCCATAACCACCTCACTTCTGGATTTCCTTAGTGACTTTGCTGGATACGGAATCAAACTTCCGTTTATTTTTGTTTAGATGTATGTCACAGTCGTATGCTTATATTGCCGCATAGACACTCTGTGAGGGCCAGTTTACATGGAATATTAAGATGCTGAAGTAAGAGCTACATAATTTTCTGAGTCCGGTTCATAACCAGCAACTTCTTTTTTAATTTATGATATAATCACTAAATTACTATTGATATTTCTTACTAGATTTGGTAACCGTGCAGATTATAATGTTTTGCCTTTTATAAATCTACGTAATACAGCCTATTTTCTGACTGTGATCTATCATAATACATTACTCTCGACAACTGAAAATGCTATTATCTGTACTATTTCATTTAACTTTTTTTAGGGGAGGGGGAATCCGGACATCAGTTGAATCTTCTAGTGACAAAAACTTTTTAGACTCCGTGTATGAGTTCATAGAAAGCGAAAAGAAACACCTGCCATGCACCGAAGTTGACGTACAACGCTATATTATCTACAGTGCTGCATTTGATATGGTACCAACCAAACCAGAATGGGCTGAACTAGACCTAAATAAGGTTACCACCTAATCCATGTCGGGGAGGACACTATGAGCTACTTCAGGTTCACAAACTGCTGTAGAACTGAAAGGTCCCTGTGTTTGGCTAAATAGTTATTCTTGTGTTTTTACTGGTTTGTTTCCTTGATTGAAAGACTCATCCAGCTGTTTCACATTAACATTAGTGACGCATGCATGATTACGGGAGGCTGACCAATCAGCACACAGCAAGAACTCAGCACTTAAATGAAATCCAGGTCCTTTTAACTGAAATGGTAGTTTGCAAATCTTGTCCTAGCTGTGTCCTTCATGACATGGATGATCTGGTCACCCTAGACCAGAGTTCTTCAAATCTGGACCTCGATTCCAAATCCAGGCCTTGTTTTCAGTTCTCCCAGGTAGTTGTTTAATAATTACTGATTCTGATTGGTCAGAGTCTTCACACCTGACTGACAGGCTGGAAAACCAGCAGTGCTCAGACCTCGAGGACCGTGATTTGAATAACCCTGCACTAGACTTACGGAGCTCTGAAAGTATGATGAAGACAAATAAAGTTTGTTGGAACAGATGTTAAAGGGGATTTCTACCTCTTTTATTGCAGGTAATTGAGCACACAACCGTGTATAAAATGGTGCTTGCTGCCATCAAGAGGGAATATGACAATTTTATTCAGGCTGTGAAAAGAAAGCACCGTGATGCCCAGAGGGTCCAGGGAAGACTGAAATCCACTCTCTCTGAGCCGGTCTCTCTAATCAACCACCACAAGAGATCTGCCCAGCTCCAGGCGAGGTCTGCTGGCATTGCACCTCACTTAATAAGAATAATTTAATGATAATGTAGCCAGACTACATCAAATGATCCTTTTGAAGTGGAAGCCATTTTCTTTAGCCTTGCAGGCATCTGGCAAACATTCACTGCCCTTTCACCACAGGATCACCGTAATCCTAAAGGACACCTCTGAGATGCAGACTGAAATAAGCAGACTGAGGACTCTGCAGACTGAGAAAAGATCTCCCCAGGAGGAGATCAGGAGGAGGCCTTTTTTCCAGAATCCGGGTATGAAGGGTGATGCCATGATGCTTATTTTCATTTATGACTTGCATTTCATAAGCACTTTCTGTGGGGGAAGAATACACACTGAAGCTGAGGCAGTCAGGATATCATGTTTGATTTTAAATATTCCCAACCTGCCTATTGTATCTTGTAATAGTGTTGCTTGCCATTCTGCAGGCTTGTCGAATTAATGGTTTATTAGCCTGTATTTGTGGCTAAATCCAAGGCAAGCGGTAAGTCTGATCTCTAATCTGCAGATTCCTGGCTCAAAGTGCCGAACCACAACTCTAAATGGATTAATGCTCTTTAGGTCTAACGGTGAAGGAGGTGAGTCAGGGATGCCTGGACAGGCGGGAGGAGAAGCGGCCAGAGCTGCTCAGCAGCAAGGCGAGTCAGCCGAGGTCCGAGCTGGACGGCAGTATGAGCGCAGGGACCCTGAGGGACCAGCTGCTCAGGGAGAACAAGAGACTAAGCTTCCGGTGAGAATACAGGGAACGTCCCGCACATGAGGGAGCAGAGCACACAGGACAGGGTGTAGAGTAAACTCACTGAGTGGAGGTGTACATTTCCGAGTCTAGTGGGCCATCATGCAGATACAACACTGAGGGAAACTTTGATCCATTTTGGCTCTGAGAAGCATCTTTTAGTGATGCTCATACGCCCTCTAATGGTGACACATGAGATTGCACAATTTGGTTGCTATTAGCTTAATCTCTTGCAAACTTATGGACAGCCCAGGGGGGATGTTAAACAATACTGTTGTGTTGTCATTTATAATGATAGAGGAGGTAAAAGAACCCAACTAACTTAATTTCTCTGATTAGGAACAAACAGTTGAAGTTTATTAATGACACTCTACGCTCCTGGGAGAAATCAAGAAGAGAGCTCCCGCTGATGGACTTCCTGTCCACAGTCCTTCGGAAAAGTTCAGAGCTCAAAGGTTGTGCCATTTCGCGGTGTCAGTGGAAAAAGTTTGTCATTTAGATCCTTCAGTTGGGCTTCCACCAACACTCGCTCTGGTTAGCCTTAGCACGCTATTTACTGAGATAGAAACCATGCTGACGTTTTGATGATCATCATTGTATTTGCTTTATGTTATTTGTTTGATTAAACCCTTCATGGTATTTTAGAGGATATAAGCTATCGTTGACGAACGGGGAAAAATCTACTGTCTTCCAGGTTCGGATTCTGACACTGAAAGCGTCATGTCAGTGCTCTCTAAAGAAGATGGCAGTACCTCTTGGCTGCTGAAGGAGTGTGTTGAGCAGTTTGTCTTCTCACTGTCACTTTTGCTGTTGACTGATGTTGATCATGATGCTGCATAAGGTTGTCTTCAATAATTCTGCAGGCTGCCCTGCGTGGTCAGCATTTCATAGCATGTGGTAGAAGGTCTTCAGATTGTGATATTCCTCCACATTGTGGCAATGTGACTGGCCCCTCCTCAGATTCAACAGATTCAGAGAAGGTCTGTTCTCGGGTGACGATGAAGACATCCTTATCCCTGGCGCCAGGTCCCCTCAAGAGAGGGACATGGAGACCATGGAGAGGATCAGCGGTTCATCACAACCAGTCGAAAATGGTAGCTCTCATATGAATGTGCTTCATAAGGGGTCATAACAGGCTTCTGTGGCCATACTTTCATAGAGCCATCCAATAAAGAGCAGAAACATGTTGCCGTTTTATAATTAATGTAAACTGTAATTAACTGCAATGTTTTTTCTCTAAGGAAATTAGGCTGACTTGTTTAATTAGTAAATATGATTTCAAGCATAACAGATTTTTAAAATTAAAATTTTAAAGAGGTTTCATTACAAACACACAGCTATCAGTTTTTAAATAATCATGCGCTATGTCTCTCCCAGCCAAAGGGGAATCGGTGTTGCTCTTCATCCAGTCTTCGATGGCCTCAGTGCATGCTGGGATGCGGCGGCCCAGCGAGCAGCTGTCAGTGGCGCTGGTGAAGTATGCCTTGCAGCACAGCTGCTTGGAGCTGGTCACGCACTGGGTCACGCAGAAAAAGTGAGGATCAGACAGTAGCCTGAGGCTGTTTGAAAGTGAACAGATCCTTTAATCCTTAATGAGGACAGTAAATAATTTATGACATTTTGGGTGTTTGGGATGTTTTTGTAGTACTTTCAGTTGGTCCCTCACGGGCAGCACTGTGTGTCTGTGTGGGGTTTGCGCTCCTGACGCTTTTGTGACGCAGTGGTTTCTCGCGCTTTGTGGACTCGCAGGCTGACCTGCTCAGAGACGCTGGGGGATGTGATCTGCTCGTACCGGCGTGCCAGCCCGCGGGTAGCCGACACCTGCCTAACCCTGGCACAGCTGGTGTACAGCGCCTGCAGAGCCCACAGGAAGGCTGCAGCCTGTCTCTGCAGCAGGGGCATGACGCACACTGCGCTGGCGATGGGCCAGCAGGACGGGGTCCTCTCATTGGGTGAGGACTGTGCTGGTGCCCAATCAGACACAGCCGGGCATGCCCCCCCCCTTCAGGTCCTGGATAGCCTTTGGTTCCAGGTGTTCCCAGCACCTTGGTTCGTCAGCCGGGCAAGAGAACACCCACAGAATATTTCCATGAAGGTGAAACCTGGCAGATGGGCCCTTTAAAAACATTCGAGCACAAATGTTCAATTTTGGTCTGAATTATCACAAAAAACTCTAATCTGGCTAACGGTAATCAATTATTTGCAACTGATGTTTTTAATATAACCTTTAAATACAGTATTCAGATTTGATGTGTAAATTCAGGTTAAATGCCGCCTCAAAATGTACAAGCGCTGACGGCTTTCAGTAAATACCTTTCGTCCTTGATCTTTATGCTACCTGCTGCCCAATGTGGCCAGCAGCCAGAGAGGAGGTCCCCCTCCCCCATCCGTACAGGAGGGGGTGATCGCCGGCAGAGGTCCTGCCCATCCCCCACCAGGCCCGCCATCTGCTCCTGGCGGCAGGCGGCTGTCCGGTAGGCGTCAGGCTTACAGGTGGCTCCCTGGGGCCCGTCTGTGGGGGCCCAGCAGATTAAGGGCCTCGTGGTGTCCTGTAGAGGTGTGATCGTACCACGCCTTTCGCAGAGCAGCCACACCGGTGCGTGAGCACATTTCTGGCCCAATCCCCTCCTCCGGCTCGCAGCATGTGCTTAATTAAGCTAAGCAGGCTGCCCAACAAAACCCTGCCACCATATGTTTACAACAATATTTGACATATTTGTTCTCCAGAGACATATTATGGAGCTGGAAGTGTAGCTCTGATGTATAGCGCTGATTCAAATTCAAGTGCCCTCACCGAAAATATTCCGAAATGGTTTCCAGTGGAGTTGGACCATGATTTAGTTTCTTCCCATTGATGTTTGTAACGGTGCGACTTCACATGCCTGTGTGCAGACTGCTGTGTCTCTGAGCCGTTTCCCATTTGCAGATGACTGCTTGTACCTTCTGAAGAGCTGCCCCAGCCTGGCCCTGGTCCAGGGCCTGACCATGGAGCGCCATGGCCGACCGGCTGTCCTCTCTCTGGGTTTTGTCGCTGACACCCTCCTGGCCAGCGGCAGGGAGGAGCTCGCCTTCCAGCTGCTGGAGAGCATCCGCAGCGGGGCTCCAGGTGAGCAGATATGGGCAATCCCACCCAGCAGGGCTGAGAGTGAAGCCCATTCACTAAAGCAGCTGGTTTGCAGTTTTAACAGGCAGTTTTACAGCCAACACAGGGCGTGAACATCGGGGTCCTCAGCCAGAAGGTGATTATGTTATATAAGGTGTATTGGGGAAACGCAAATACAAAAAATATATGCAGTATAGGACTCTAAACCACAAAAGCATAAACCTAAGGCCTATATGATGATGTTGGTTTAAGGAGGCCTTCTGGAGTGAGTGGATATGGATTTACCAGTGGTTTACAGTGACCCAGTAACAGCACAAACAGTGGAGAACAATATGAACGACAAAAAAACAGGACGTGTAAGTAATCCCCCCCCCCTTAGTCAGCTTCTTCCTTTTGAATATAACTCTTAAAGGTATATGCAACTTACCGGGTTTAGAAAAAAACCTATGACTGCCCCCTGCCTGATCGGAAGGGTCATTGCACCCGGGGCTTGACGGGTATCAACTCGCATAGTCCGAGAACATTGGCTGCAGTGTTGCTTCAGGGCCTTGAGCTCAGCTTGAACATACACAGCTTAGTTAGCCAGCTAATTACCAAACTAGTCTTAGTAAATATCACCAGCATTGACCTTCAAACTCGAAACTAAATGATAATGGTTTTCTTTTCAATATTCACAAGTGCCAATGGCGAAAGATGACATGTGAAGTGATGAAGCATCACTCCACAAAATGTTTCTGTTCACCTGCACGTGACAGAATGAATGAATGCTGCCAATCAGCGCCTGCGAGCGCTTGTGAACCTTGCTAGTCATCAGCATCAGTGTTACTGGTAGTTAATCCTCTCTTGTGCAGTTCAATTAGCAAGATAGATTACACTTTTAATAGCAAACAAAATGAATCTACATTGATACTTTTCAGTTATTTTGGCAATTTTTTGGGGGAAGGTGTGTAGTCTCAGAGCAATCACTCGTGGGGCCGCGTCACACGCGGAATCAGGTGGGTGAATAGATGGATATGCTCATTATGTTTCTGTCCAACTCCCTAAAGTGTAAAAATGATCTGGATGAGGGTGCATGCAGCAGTGCAGTGATGTCACTTCCTGTGAATGCGGGTGCTGTGGCTGGTGGAGGTGGCTGAGTCATTGCAGCCTTATTGCAGCTTTTAACCCCCCAGTGCTGTGTAATCAGATTGCTCCCCCCGGCTCTGCGGCCGGTTCTGCCGCAGGTGCCCTGCAGGAGGCCATTCTGGAGGATGTTGGATGGACACCAGAGGAGTGGGGTGAGATTGCCAAACGCTGCAGAGAGCAGGACCGGTCCCAACTGGCCCAGGAGATCCTGACGGTCCTGACCTCTCAGGATGGCACCGTGCTGTTGTCACCAGATGCTGAGGGTGCCAGGCTGATGGAGCATGTATTCATGTGAAGGGATGGCCACTAGAGGGAGAAATGGGGCCAAAACTCTTTGGAATCTGACGTAATGTAGTGGAGGGTGGGTGGGCTGGTTGGATGGGGGGCAGGGCATCACAGTTCCAGCAGAGTGAATGGAACGCTCAGTGCTGTTCACCAGCTTATAATCCCCTGAACTGATGCGTCGGTCTATAAAGCACTCGCGACCAGTTAAACCAATGAAATCCCTTCGTTCCGAGCACCCAGCTAGCCATTGGTCCTCACTCACAGACACACATCTCCCAACAACAGCTGCAGCTGGTAGGAGGATGAAGGTGGACTGGCAAGAAATCTCCAAAAATATAGCAGGTCCTTAGCTTCAAATGGAGGAGGAGGAGCAGGTATCTGTCAGCACGAGCCCTTGGCCTGAATTATGTCACACCTACAAGGCAGTTCTCCTGCTGGAAACAGCTCCTGTAGCCTAACAAAGGAAAGCATTGTACGATGTTCAGGTTCTAGGTTTGAGTCCCAGGGAGCTTGCATGAATTGTAGCCCTCACTTTGGATGAAACTGTAAGATAAATGAGTTAAATGTAAAATAATGCACTGTTGTTATAATGCTGCCTCTTTTTTCCAATTGCAATGTTTTTTCAAGCACATAAGAAACAAAGAAAGCATGGTGCTTAAGCCCTGTGTCTGGCCCGTCCCCGTAAACACGCCGACGCCGAAGGCCGCATTCTCAGTCTCGGCACGGCCCTCGCTGTCCCAGCCTCCCCTTTGAACGTCGGCAGTGTCTGGGGGCGGCAGTGAGAGGACAGTGGCCTCTGTTTCTGTGCTGAGTGCTGTTACAGCAGCCCGACCTCACGGGTACAAAGGAGGGCTGGGGGGCCGGGGACTGGGTCAGCCCCGGAGACAGAGGCTTCATTGTGGTCCCGATGGATGGGTGGGGGGGGGGGGGTAGCTTGTTCTGATATCAGAATTCAGAGTCATTGCTGTGCCCTCTGTAGACAAACAGTGTCACTATCAAGCTCATAGTACTGAGCCCTCCAACAGCACAAACTTTCTGTACAGGAATTTAGGTCATGTTGCTTAGTTGATCATTTTCAGACTTTACCCAGTTATACAACTGGATCACTGGAGTGAAAGGGCAGATCGTCCTCCATGAACTTGAACCAGAAGCATGCTTATGATGTCACTGTTTAACCCTCTTCCATTGTTATGCAGACGATACTCAGGTTTATGTACCCCTAAAACGCAAGGATGCCTACTCCATACAAACTTTGG
>JAODJU010000062.1:3105165-3142082 GCA_026776725.1 Gnathonemus echidnorhynchus | reverse complement strand
CTCTGCATCCCCCCCCCCCCATGACTTGCAGATTTCTCCCTCCTCTTCCTGCGGCTGGCAGGCGATTCCCTTTCCCTTGCTTTTATGTTCCTCCCCGAGCAGAAGGGAGCGATCGTCAACGCTGTCGCTGGCTGACACCAGCTGGCTTTAGCCCAGCCTCTCAGAGTGCTCCGTGCTCTCAGATAACCTTCAGACGGCGGTAGAAGTGTTTGGGGGGGGGGGGGGACACCTGATCCGCATGCTCATCACTTACTGAATTTTGTCGTGAAAAGCACCTCCCCCATCATCAAGCTGATTAAGGGCTCTTTTTTTGGTGGTGTTCGCGAAGTGGGGGTGGGGGTGCAAGCGTTGCAGCTGCCAGGAATTGTGGGTAGGCTGCATCTCTCTGATGATAAGTGATATAGCACAGACTAAGTGTCCTCTCATTGGTGGGATTTCTCCTGTGTCTCACGGGCCTTCGAACCCGTGTCTGCTTCAGAAGAGCAGCTGTTTGCAGCTTAATCTCTCTGCCTTCCTTTGTCTTTAATCTTACTAGCTTTTGCTTCAGTCGATAAAATCATGAATTCCTGCTTAATCAGATTGGAGGTTTCATCAGTACAGTGATACGTGGATGCATGTAACGTTAACAACTGAATCAAGAGCAAAGGTTTGAAAAGGTTAAAAAAAAACTATGCTAAAAATAGAATTATATTATAGAAAGCCGCGTGCAATATGATGCATGGTTACAGATACGGGCCTGTAAACTTAGGGTGAGACCCAGTATGATATCCAGGTGTATAAACGGGTAAATTTGCTGCTTCTTGAAGAAACGTCAGCTTAGAAACTTAATGAAGTGAGTAAAGTCTGGAACACAGCATATTAAGACAGGGATGAAGAACCTTGCATGCGAAGCGTGTTCAGTTCCATTCCCCTCCGGGTCTGATCTGAAACACAGAGCCTCCACACGCCGCCGTTTCATTAATTAGTACGTTCTGCCGCTGAACGTCATCGGACCGGTGCAGGGGTGCAGAAAGACGACACCGCTGGCGTCGCTCCTCCCAGGCCAAAGTGGATTAGAACCCGACCCTGATGTTCTGTAGATCCAAGCACAGATAATATATACTTAAGGTACGCTTAATTTACAGCTATTCCATGTTGACAGGGAGGTCCTTCCCTGGTAATAACTCTGTGTTAGTGTATTATGAAGGAGATGTGTACCAGGCACTTAATCAGGACCAAGTTCTAAATGTCAGGCCTGTCATACAGGGGAGTCTGGGTGGGGTGGGGGAGAGGGGAATAAGAGCCCCCCCAAACATTGCTGCAAGCCTGGGGAGGGGAGCACTGGCACTGGCAGTCTCAGGCATTATTACCTGCCTCATCGAAAGAGGCTTTGAGGTCCTGCAAGCAGTGTGTGTGCCCCCCCCGGCACAAGGATCAGCCAGAATGCCCCTGATTCGAGGCCTTCTCCTACCCTGCCGACATGCAGCTGCCCCAGTGGTAATAAGGGTGCCCCTTAAACGGCAAAGCAGCCCGCATCTGGCTGACTGCTAACCAATCGCTGCGTCTGAACGTGTTTCCTGAATCGATGACTGACTGCCCCATGCTCCCTCATCAAGTCGGGCACCATGGGCTGCCAGATAAGGCAAACAGGGTCCACAAAACACGTGACACCTGTTACTTTGCACATGTGTCCTTTGTCATTTTTGATTTGTCGCTTAATGCACCGCTGGTGTCATGAGAGCGTCTGTCATGAGAGCGTCTGTCATGAGAGCGTCTGTCATGAGAGCGTGTGTCATGGATGAGGGGCCAGATTAATGCATCGGCTGCCCTGAACTATGCCCGTAGGCCCTGGTAAGCACGAGCCCCCGCCCGTCCTCGGGGAAAATGGAACGGTGAGTTAAATCGGCAACAGCTGAGTGTCCATGATGATGTCAGCTGAGGGCCTGCAGATAAATCAATCCACCCCCACCCTGGGCGATGTTAACAGACAGGGTTTCGTTTAATTCATCACGGTTTCTTAAAATATTGGCAGACTTTCAGTTACAGACCACTGACCTCAGTGCTGCCATCCAGCAGTGCTGTATCTGAAACTAAACACAATGTTTTTATACACGGCATAATCCCAGCAAGTTGTGAACATGCTCAGTGCGGTACAGTAGGGAGCGATTAAATATTAATGTAATTAGTTGGTACTATGGAGGGACTCGGGTTGTGTTTCAGACTTCAGTAGGTAAGGCCTCCCCTCCTGGAAGTGGACAGCCTGGCCTTGGTGGGCTCTGGGCTCGCTGACCTTGGCTAGAGTGTCAGCTCTAGGCTAAGATCTCAAGGTCACCGCGATGGCCCAGTTCCTCTGGGCGGCTATGCTCGGCCATCCCCCTCAGTGTCTGACCGCTGAACCGGCTCTGTGCAGGGCTTAAAAACACCCACGATTAATGGGCGTTGTAACAGTTCCGGAGGGGACATGGGGTTGTCTTGTGCGAAGGCTAATTAGTAGCCTGGCATGTTGAACAGAGATTGGCTGCTAATGCATTCAGAGTCAAAGTCAAAGTGAATTTTATTGTCATCTCCACGTTATACAAGTATACAGGAGTCAAAATGGCGAAGCTCAGGGGCCACAGTGTGAACATAAAAGGAGTGCAATAAAAAACTAAACAAGCCAATGTGCAAAGGACATACAGGATAGTGCAATTTAAGAAGACGTATACATTGTGCAATATACAATAATGTGCCATATACAGTAATGTGCAATATACGGAGATGTGCAATATATCGTAATGTGCAATATATAGTGATGTGCAATATCGTAGCAATAATATATATGCTTACATGTATCTAAAAGCTGGCTTAAGTAAATTCAGCATATGAGGGATCAGGAGGCATTATTTATATTGTTGTGGGTTATTATTATTATTATTATTATTATTATTATTATTATTATAGGTGTTGGCAAGCCAATCTCACAGGCCAGGGGGCACCCGAGGACCAGGTTGGGAAACACTGAGCTTGACCACTCAGCACCCCCTTGCAGGGCAGGAGGCTCCACTGGGCTGGAGTCCTGCTTCAGTCCCACGGAGGGGTGACATCGTGGATGCTATGTATGAACTGCACCATCGTGGGCACAGCTTTCAATCTGCCACCCACACGGGCCGGCGTTGAGAGCCGTCTGATCGATGGACTTTGGCTTTGCTGTGTCCATGGCTCACGCCTTGCTCTTAGCAAACAGCCCCACTCATTTCTCAGTAGTGTTAGTGCCCAGGGGGGGTTGGGCAGCCAGGTGACCTTGGACTCCCAGAGGTTTTCTTTCTCCCCACTTGGGAGTTTTTGGTTCCTCTCCTCCATTGTCACCTGGCTTCCTTTCTTTCATGTCTTTGTCTTCCCTTTTCCCTGTTTTCGAATTATTCTGTATAAATGAGGCGGGAATGTATCACAGCACACCCATGTAAAGCACCTGGGGGCACCTCTGCTGTGAAAGGCGCTATATATGAATAAATTGAACTGAATTAAACTGGGACTGAGAACTTCATCCCACGAGCATCACTGAGAGCCAGTCTTCTCCTGAACAGACCCTGAACAGGGTCCACAGGGCAAAATATCTGTTTGTCAAATTAATATTGTATAAATATAAATGATGTGTCCCTGGAGAAAAGTTTCCTCAGATAATTGTTCCTCACTGAAAAAACAAATGACTTTCTGAGCTGCTCAGTCAGTATGTAAACCATGTCTACACAGATGTATGCAGCACTGGATCTGAATGACTTATTAGGTTCTTTGTTAAAAGTTGTTGTTTTGCTGTGTAGTTACAGTGTAGCTCCTGTAACAATACTGCTTGTGCTTGTTCCTGGGCATTTATTGGAAGCACAGCCTAATTGCACTGACACCTAGTTGACTCTACTTGACTCCATTATGTTCAGCTGTTCTATAGTACTTTTTAAAGTAGGAGTTTTCAAGCTCTGAGAAATTTTCAAGTCAATAGATTGCGATGTGTGATTCTAATAATAATGAATGATATATAGCATATACAGTTTTTCTTTCTGATAATCCATGCATATTGACACAGAACACCGATATCTCTGTGCATTTCGACCAATCAGATGGTGGTGACGCAATGGTCCATGTCAGCGGGGTCATGACTTGGGCACAACCTACATACTTCACGATGGAAATAGTTCGCAGTACGGCTCGGGCGTGACCCGGTTCTCGGTGGCAGTGGAAAGGCGCCATTTGACGGCATGAGTGTTTGCAGTGTGCTGCTTGCCTTGCATGTACGTCGCTTTGGGACAAAAGCGTCTACTAAATATGTAAATGTGATGTGATGAACGGCAGGCATATGGTTTGACCAGTGTGCGTATTATGCAGCTCCAAAGCAAATTACCTTGACCAGGCTGCTCCCGATATCTCAGTGTTAGCATCTGTGCTCTCGCTTGCTTGTTTGCTTCAGTGTAGCCAGAGCAGGTCCGAGACGATGACTCCACATAAAGGTTGGCGGCAAACCTCCGCATTTCCCTGGCAAACTGGCACTACCACATCGGGTACAGTCATCTTACAGCGAGCGTCTTGTCAATATAAACCTTTAACCTTACTTCAGACTGCAGAATCACAGTCACCGTTCTGTATAATACTGCCTGTACACAGGAAAGTGAGACCCCCCCATGCCAGATGGCGAGACCTGTCCTCCTTTCAGTGCTGCAGGTAATTGATCGGCACCCCTGAACCCCCCCCCCCCCAGCCAGGGAAGAACCCTGGCAGCTCTGGAGACTCCCCCTTCCCCCTCCAGCAAGAGGAGTCATTCCACACATGCCGGCCGATGGCTCGTGACTCGAGGAGTGTGACCCATCTCTCGTCTGTGGCACTGGGGCAGTAATTTTCCTCTTGTGTCATCAGACACTGGGCTTGCTGGGTGACACTTAAATCAGCATTTAGAAAGTCATGTCATCACCCTCCCGTTTTCCAATCCTTTTGCTCTTCAATGACTAGGGATTAGTATTTGTTTTCATTTTTATTTTTACCCCTCAGATTTTTTATTTTTTCATTTTTTACCATTTTTAGAATTAAAAGTCACAGAGGGAATTGACAATAAAAATAAGTCATGATGACACAGACTAATTCCACTAGACTCAGCTGCTGATCTCTTCATGTGCTACTTTTACACGGTATTCCCGTCCCAGGCGGGACAGCAACTTCTCTCTGTGTATCACCGGGACACCCGTCCTGCTGCTGTTATGGCAACCATCGCGTGGCAACTGACCTACACCATGGCATTGATTTTTATTCATATAGCATGTTATGGCCTGTGCCTTCACTGTAGGTATACATGTGCATGTCTCCAGTTCTGAAGTCAACAGCGTCCAGGCATTCCTTGTGCGCAGAAGAGGGACTGGGGATCAGGAGGGAAGCGAGCACATATACTCAGCCTGGGATTAGGAGCTGCGTCACATGGGAGCTGCAGCTCTCTTCCTATTGGTGTTCCTCAGAAAGGTGTGGCCTGATGGCAGCCTGGGTAACGAATCAGAAGTCAGTAAAGTCACCAAATAAGAACAACAACAGCATCTTACATTAACAGGCACAAGCCTTTTATTTTAAAGTGAAAATGTCACATATGAGAATGGCAGCATACACTATTTCTAAACGCAGAATTGCACATGATACCTGGTAAACAGTCACGTGCTAAGAAAAGCTCCGTGTTTTTAAGTTGCGATTTATAGAACATTTGGCCGGTTTTGACGTGACTCCAGGCTGAATGCGGAATCCCTTTTCCTTCACTTTCATCAGCTGGGAATTGCACTCATTACATACCTCACACTCTAAAGCAAAAAATAATTTCCAATCTGATGCAATCCAAAGAAAAAGTGATGCTTCCCTGACTTTTTGCCGCGGGACGTTTCCTCTCCCATCCCCTCCTCCAGTTCCAACTTGGTGAGCCAAGTGTCGAAAGCTCTGAAATGAATGAACAATCGATGTGAAAATGCTCCCATTGTGCCCCGGGTCCATGTCCTTGCCCGTGCCTCCCTTAAATTAATCTCCATTCTTCATAGGAACCTAAGCTTTGTGATTTGAGGAAAAAAAATTGACAGGAACTGAGAGTCTAATGGGGAATGATGATCAGCCAGGGCTGAATGATGCTGTTCTCTCTTACTGGACCAATCCTTCTGAGATACAAAATAACGGATGATCTAACTATGAAATCCAGCGTTTGATTGCTTTCTGCTTTGAATCGATTAGAAACGTCATGCTAAATGGACACATAGTTACTGACTGAATTGTATTCCGACACCTAAGGATTAACTGGGTGCAATAATGTGACTGAATGAAACTGACCATTCTCCCAAAACATTCAAAGATAAGGGGGGACCCTGTCAGGCTTGAAGTCAGCCACTGGTGAGATATGAGGCTTTTACATGAACCGGCAAGCCAAGGCACTGACAGACTGATCATGACGATGTGCCACAGGACTGGTTACTGCGTGTAAGTGGCTGATAAATGAGGCCAGGTTACATTAGTGCGCATTAAAATCAATATCATGGAAACCATACTGGTAAATATGAATAATGCTAAAGAGTGAATGCGGGTTCCCTGCTCCGGCAATCTAAAATCCCCCGAAATACTTTACCCATTTCCTCTTTCCGGATAGAGACCGCCTGATACCGTGCCGAAAGCCGCAGCGGTAACCTGAGGCCGTCTCTGTCCAGCCAGCCAAGACGGCTTCAGAAGAAATTTTCAATCTAAGCACTTTGTAGGGGAACCTTTACGCACAAACCAGTAACGAGGAAGACGGAGGAGGTTACGCCACAGCAGGGAAAGGATTAGTAACCCACACATGAAAAACGAACATTTTAATATTAAATGTAGTACTGCAGAATTTAAATGCTTACATCCAACAACATATAGGCCTCCATGTACGAACTGTTTATCTATGCACATTTTTGTAGGGAACTTGAATGGATCTCTGGTCCTGGATAAGCACAGGACAGCATCAAATTTGGCATTCGTGAGAAATAACCAGAGACCTTCAATAAAACAGGAGCACCTGTAGACAGGCATCACACCTAAATGTGTATTTCCAGCTAGCAGTCATACCGTGCCTTATCATTTGCAAGACAACACCGTTGGCAGGGGGGTAGAAGAGACTTTGATATTACTGTGGTTTTGTGTGGACGAATGAAGCCAAATTAAATATGTGTGTTTGTGTGCAGAGCACTGGGAAAACTATGCTGCTCTTCGTAAAAATAAATTTAATTAGAATTAAATAAAAACAACTCACAAAACATAGGCTATTAAAAATATTTGGTAACACTTGAGGGAGCACAAACAATGTAATACTATACTCTTACTGTATTAATCACCAAGAAACGAAATGTCAGTTATGTACTGATCTCATGTTCATTAATCAATAATAACGATTCATGTACTTCAAGCGGTTACTATTTGTTCATGATTAGTACTTGGGTAGTAATTGAGTTAATAAGTAACTTGTCCCCTCTCCTGTAATCTGTTACTAAATATTTCAATGATACCTTACCAAGTATTTTTACTACGTTTTTATAGAACAATGTTGCTTCTTCCAGGAGTGCAAGTTAATCTAAGTTCAGCGGGTCGAAAGTTTAATTTGCAACACATGAGTTACTAAGTCATGACATTAAGATAAACATAAAGAAGTGATGAGAAGTGATGCGATTATGAAACTTTAACATGTACAAACATACACTTTGTACAGTCTTCTGCCGATATATTTCCTACCCCTAGTATAGAATTTCTTGCTCGTTCACCTTTTAATGCTTGATCGAACTCGAACGAACTTTCTTTGATAATCATTTAATTATTCAGATATGGACACTTTGACGGAAAGGAAAGGTTCAAATAATGCAAAGGCGCTGGGGGCGTCAACAGCACGACCTTTGCCCCAGTTCTTAATTTATAAGACAGTTGAGCTAAATAGTAAGTCATCCAAAAAAGAAGGCTCAGTTTTACCTTTTATGATTAGAATTTTGGTGTACAATTAACTACGAAATATTTTCATCCGATCTGTGTACCCTGTTTTGTTATTGAACTAGGATGACACTTCCACATTATTACAAAGATAGGGGCACGCCATCGAACAATCCTCACGTGTGATACCCATCGAGCAAATCTCATTTAGCATATGGGGATAAGCGTTATAGTCACTGTGTAGTCGTTTTATCCGCTGTTGCACGCAATTCCACTTATCTGCTGCTCCAGAACGGCGACACAACCTGCGCTTCGCCCAAGAGACAACAGGGGCGCGGCGCTCACGCCAGACGTGCTCATGCCTCCCTAAATGGGCGGGGCGGGTCGGGGAGCGAGCTTCTCAAACATTCATTGGTCAGCCGTGACATCAGTCAGCGGCGATTGAGTGTAATTGGCCACCGAGCTGTCTCCTCTATTTCAATATTCTGCAGTGGTGGCGCGTTACTGTTCGCGAATCTCCTGAGCAGCAGGGCTCTGCTGTAACGAGGCATCGTGGCGCACTTGTGCAATTTCATTCGGGCTTGATTAAATAAAGTGAAAAATACAGCTCTACAAACAAACTGCTTGCTGGTACAAGATTGTGGGGGGTCAGGGGTGTTTAAAGATCATACAAGCAGTTAGCTCCGCTTGAAAGGGAAAAATCCCCAACTTGAAAAGATGGAAGACGGCGACCAGATATCCTCCACGACACCTTTCGAGTCGGGCTTTGAAGACTGGCTGGCGGACTCCCGCCCGGCTGATACCCAGTTTCACGACAATGAAGCTGTGGCCAAGGAGGATGACGATATCTTAGACCTGGCCGGGGGCGCGAAGGAAGCCCTGGAAAGACATAGAGCCGCCACGCATGACTATGGCTCCACGCCGTTCGGGCAGCCTCAGAAAGCCGCCGACCCGTCTCCGACGCCGCCGGCATCCATGGACGCTGGACCCCTCTTCGGAGATGCCGGGGTAAAGCGGATGCCCGCAGCCGGGGAAGCTGCGGACACGCCGCCTAAACCGCAGGTGCCCGAGGCGGCGCCGGTGATCCCTGCGAAGAAGCCCCCGTCGCCTTCGCCATCTTCCGGTAAGTAAGACTCGGCATTAACCTGATGTGTCCCCTGGGGTTCGTCAAACTAATCACAGTTCCTTATCTAATTAGTAAAAAAAATTATATTAATCGAGTGCTGGGGAATGGCGACGTTTGGAGGAAGTTTCTGGAACAATGGCTCCGATTGGCGTGTATGGAACGATGCGCCAGCGTGCCGGGGTCCTGCGCTCCCCAGACCGCTCCGGGTCGCTGCCGTCCTTTCGCTCCATCCCGTTTCATTTAGACTGGCCTGGTTAACCCGATCAGGCGCAGATGGCTGGCGCTGGTAATCAGAGCACCTGGGGAGCGGGATGGATGAGCACGGCCGCGGCCCACCTGTCCCCCCAGCCCTGGGCGTGCGGGGGAGGCGCTGCGGCTGGGCGTGAGGCGCTTCGGAAGTGGGGCTGGGGGGGAAAATGCCCAGTCACGGCCAGATAAACATCGGGACAAAGGAGTTTTGTTTCTCCGAAAGCCATTTTAACCAGGTTGGCCCTGTGGCTGCTTTTGCGTAACGCACACGAAAGTGCCTCCCAGCTGTGTCTAGGCTTTTAGGGAGTGCCGGGGCTTTGTTGTCGCGCTGGCGGGGGGAGAACGAGGCAGAATTGCATTTCAGCCTCTACCCGCACCTCCATCCTCCCGCCCTGACAGCGTGATTGCCGGTACCTGGTGAGCCGTGCTACAGGCACCTGGATCCTTACAGCATATGGATCCTGAATAGTACAAAAAGCAGTGTATCGACATGCCCCGAAATGTCCGCCTTTTACACCGTTTGGACGGGTTTCTACGTGCGCTGTCATATAAATGGCGACTCGTCACCAAGAGATGGACCTTCTTTGTATGGGCACATCGCCTAACGCAGCGCAAATACGACGTAGTTTGGGGTTTATCTTAATTTTTTCCCACCTGCCAGGAATCAGAGGTACCTTTAAAAGTCGGGATTGATGTCAAATGACTGCGTTATGAAATAAACGGGTGATAAGGCCGGAGATGACACTGCATTTAAGGGGAGCGGCAGGGAGGGGCCGGGCGGCCGGCCGGCTGAGTGGCGGCACCTCGGAGGCTGTCTCTGCTTCCACTTTCCTTCCTCTTTCTGGAAGGAGTGCGTTTTAGACATTTTGTTTTTGCAGTCTGTTGTAATAGGATGAGGGTTTTTTTCTGGAGTATTATGCCGAAAAAAGGGGTAGATGGGAGTCAAATTACCAAAACTAAGGGGAAGAGCATCCCTGGGGCCGCATCCTGCTTAGCGTAGCTGAACTGTTAGACAATACGTGAAGGTGCATTATCAAATATTTATCGGAAGTCTCAAAGGGAGAAAAGGATTCCTGGCACCCAGTACTCATATAAAATGACTTTTGTTTTCTACGTGTGTGGATTTGTGAGGTTTTCATGTGAGGGGCGTGTGCCCTCAAACGGGAGGTGATCTTTTTGCCAAACACTGCTATCTCCAGGCGGCGGCTTGCTTGTTGTGTAGGGCTATTTCCTGGCCCTCGGAAGTGGCCTCGTCTTTCAGAACAAAAGCCCTTCTCCCTGCAGTGGTTTGTCCCTGACTGAGGTGTTTCTGAATGTTGTGCCTGGGCTGTCGTTTGTGAGTGAGGCTCTGTTCTGCTGGTCATGGCGCTCTTGGCAGGCCTCGTGCGTGTCTGCACTGTCATTGCTCCTTCGTCCCATTCACTTCCGCCTCCCTTGTGGCTGATGTGACTCGTGTAGTTGGGTGTGTGTGTTTACGGTATCCTAGTACCACATTAGCATTGCTAACTGCATCACCCCCCCCACCCCCCGGTTTATCTTTGCCTTGACTGTGTTCAGCCCATCATGACCATGAGTCAGTGTTGCCACAACAGCTGAAGTTGTCCTGCCAGAGTCCATATCTAGATAACTGGCTTTTCCGCAGACGCAATCAGGCCGACAGTTTCTTTGGGTCTCTTTCTGGTGGCATTTGCCTGATTTTTCTGCACCGCTTTCCAGTGTTTCTTGCAGTATTTGTCCTGCTTACCCATTTCCGACTTTCTCTATTGCAAACAGAAAGGTCTGATCGATCTGTCTTTGACCAACAGTATGCAGGCATAAAAAGATTAATTGTCCCCTGTCCACTCTTAATATTTAAACTGAATGTATTATATTTGTGGCTTCTGGCAGTGCTAGAAGTGCTGTTTCACCACAGGAGGAAGTGCGACAGCAATCTCTTCCTTTTAGTCACACATGTGAAACGGTTCATCTGGGCTTTTTAATGAGCGTTTTTTTTCCCCCCGCTGGAGTGAATAGCTGGCAGGCCTGTGGACTGAGTAGGCCTCTGTGTCATTCAATATATGTTTGAAAAGCCGTCATGTCAAATTGGAAACTGCCCAGTATCCCCTGGGCCACGATTACCGAAAATCCCCCACAAATCAATGATGATTTTAAGTTTTTTGATCGAACTGCAGCGTTCATGTTCTGTGAAATTTTGCATCTGCTGTCCTTAATATGCAGAACCGTGGGGCTTGGTCTGTAGGAGTTTGGCTTTGATTCTGTTGTTGCCAAAGGAGTCTTTAAATGATCACTGGCAATGTTGAGCGCCTCACTTCCCCATATGAAGAGCGTTTGGTATGTTCTGTGTTCCATTGTAGGCATTTCTTTTGCCTTGATTGACCTGTACTCATCACAGGGAGAAAGCCTCCAGTGATGCTGTCTTTCTGAGGCGACAACTGTAGTTAAAATATTAATAAACCTCCCAGCATGGGTAGGCTAATTACAGTGAAGAGCTGCTTGCGTCTCTGCTCATTTTGGCATACTAACGCATAATTATGAATCCGCATGTAACAGCACTAAATTTGAAGTGAACCATTTTTATGTATGATTGACAACTTGGTCAACCCATATTTTGGATGGTAAGAAAACTGTATGAAACAAACCAGAGAACCTGAGGGTTTGAAAAACATTCAAGGTTTTTAAAGGCTCTTATGACTTGGCCGTTTAAATATTACATTTCATATTAACTTGCTCAATTGTGTAACTATAACATTATGATGCTAAGCATTCTGTATTCAGAGTGATTAATTCTCTCTTTATTATTCTTAGGTTCTTTACTGAAACGGTGGAACATTGACAGAAGAGGTAACCCGTTTTGTGAGGAACTTTTAGGGAATGATTTTTAAAAAATAATCTTGCATGATCATGGGGCTGGATATGATTATTATTGATTATTTAGGTGACTAATCAAGAAATCTGAAATTTATTGAATATTTAAAGGATAGATGGATGGTTCTTGAATTGAATGACTGAATTGGTGGAATGATGTTCATTGTCATCCAGTTTATATTTGCCTTATTTAAAATAGATTTATGTCGTTTTACTTAGAAAAACAATCTGAAATGTGTCATATTAATTTTTACCACCATTTAATCTGTATTAAGCTAATGATTCATCAAACTTTATAGCTGCTTGTTTATTGTGTTCCAAGTCATCGTTTGTGTGTTACCTGGTTATGAATTGGAGCAGCTATTTGGTAGTTTTCACCTGCATTGTTTTGTCTGCTCATTTCAAACTGGAAAAAGATGAGATCGGCAGTGTTTTCCTTTACGATCACAATTCTACAACTTAAATTTTTTTTTATGTTAA
This sequence comes from Gnathonemus echidnorhynchus, assembly GCA_026776725.1. Classification (NCBI taxonomy): domain Eukaryota; kingdom Metazoa; phylum Chordata; class Actinopteri; order Osteoglossiformes; family Mormyridae; genus Gnathonemus; species Gnathonemus echidnorhynchus. Next base: position 3,129,460 of record JAODJU010000062.1, on the reverse strand, counting down.
AATTTTTTTACCTCCAGCATGATTTAGCAGAGAGTAAAACAAAAAAGGTTACAAAGGTTGAACTTTCAAGATCAATAAGACAGATTTTGTCTGGGCTTCTGTGTGTCGATGGTTTTGTTGATTTGGTGCATATTTGATGAGGAACGTAATGCTTATTCCCTCTTTCGTTTAGTCATGCTGTGTGTCTGGACTCTGGAATGTAGGGCATGTTGTCTATCACAAGGTTGTCTTTAGTTGTCTAAGCCTTGAATGTTTTTAATGCTAGGTTGTACCTGATATATTTTTTTAAATAATTGTCTAAATATCTGTAAATTTCGGTTTCATCCATTACAAACTGTATTTTAATGCTGAGTTTTCATTAGCTGCCCAGTGCTCTTTTTTTGTTGTTTTTTTTTTTTTCTTCAGAAATGTGATGCTATAATGACGGCTTAGTTGGCTGTCAAAATTGTCTATATGAGACGTATTCATGTTCATAATTACATGACAACTCATCTTTAGTCTTTAATTTTGTGTCTTTAATATGCTAAAGAGCTCCCTGTTTTGAACACTATCAATGATCAGTGAGGTTTTAAAAAAAACGTTCTGTTAGTCATTGATGTAGGTGTATTAGCTTGATATCAGCCTCCATGCCTAGACAATAATTCCAGTTTGCCTTCTTCATTACAGAAGTACCTAAAAAGCTGCATTTACTTAGGCTGTTGTTGGCCAGTTGTCTGCTGTGAGTTTTCCTCTTGCCCTTTGCCAGTTCCTTAGAAATGATCACTGTTGCTGTGCTGTTTTCCTCCTGGTCCCTCTGTCCTCCCTGTAATTGCCTACACGCTGCTTGTTTTGGTACTCTCCCCCAAAGCTTGCTGGGACAGGGGTCCCTCCCTCTGCTGTCCAGATCAGCTGACCCTATAAAACCCCACTAAGCTGATCTTTTATATTTTTTCCCTTCCAGATGAGCCCACCTTTCCTCCTTCTGCTCCATCTCAAACTCTGATGCATTCTTCTGCAGGCAAGTTCTCTCTGCTTCCGCTTACTAACCTGCCCTTGTGTAGTTCCAGTCCTTTCCTTGTTTCCTCTGACATGCTGCCTCCTGGGGGTGGGTCTTCTCTGGCTTCTGAGCACTTAAATCGCACGCTGTTGGCCTTGTAGCGCGTGTATGTATGTGTATATATATGGTCTGCATGCAGAGTGTTTTCTTTCAGGCAGTTCTATGTACTATGCACTTCTATCTGTTGCACTTGTCTGTGTACGTTGTGGTGTTACTTGCAGTCCACCCTAATGTAGCTGTGTTTCCTGATTTGCATGAAGATTTGCGCCTCTCTGTTCCCTTGGTCGTTCCCCTTGATGATTTGCATAATTTATCGATTAACAGCTTTTCGGTGCTTCTTGGGCACCTGCACCAAGGCTGTTCTAGGTATTAAATATTGACTAAACAGCCATTTTGAAATTTCTCTAAATCAGTGCTTCCCAACCCAGTCAATGGAGACCCACAGACGGTCCACATTTTTACTTCCTCCCAGCTCCCCACCGGTTGACTGTATGCGGGTCGCTGAGGACTGGATTGTGAAACACTGCTCTAAATCGTGTTGCTGTCACTGATGGGGCTTTCCGTGTTGATGACACCTACTTGGCCTGTGGCATGAAATGTGACTTGTGTGGCATTTTCCTTTCTATCTATGTGCACAGAGGGCAGAGCTCAGCCACTGGGGCAGGAGGGTGATTCTTCTCGGCTTGGATCTATTGCACTTCTTCCCTCTCTCTCTCCTCTTCATTCTCCTGACTCTTTGGAGGAGCTGTCTCTCTCTGAAAGTCCCAACCAAGCCCCTGTGGCATCGGGGCTCTTTGGCTCCAGCCTCACATCTATAGAGTTTTCTGAACGGCCAAGCCAGGATGTGCCTTTGAGTGAAGAGGTGAAAATGTTTGAATCTTTTACGGTGTCAAAACTAGGCCTGGCTGGTGATGATCATGGCCTCTCTGGTGGGTTGGACAAAGACAGTGTGAAGGCAGCCACCTTCTCTCCTGGAGAAACCGATCGGTTCCTAAGCTCGCTTATGACCTCGGAGGTCGATCTTGGGTCCAAGGTTGATCCAGGAAAGTCGGGGCGATGTGAAGATAGTGGAGTTGCATCCTCACCTGATGAGAAATTTGGCAGTTCAGTTGGGTCTCATGAGGACGGCAAAACCGATAGTGGTAAGGAAGGCTTTGATAAAGATTCAGAATCTGGAGAATCTACTGGATCGACTCCAACTCAGTCACCCATTAACCCGAAAATCACTACTGAGTCTTTCCTTTCATATGCACCCTCTAACCCAACAGCAAAACTGGACGCTCCGCTCATTGCCTCCTGTGGTTTCATGAAGGATGTCGATGAACCAACTAAAGACATTTTTTCACCAAAAACATCTTGGCGTGAAACTGATCTGCTTGCAAGCAAGCTGGAAGTTGATGATGATTTTCTGGGTGAGGTTAAAGCCTCCGGTGCCGCAAAGAATCCATTCCAGGGATTCTCGCCTATAGGGGATTCTAGCAGTGCATTTCCGCAGATGGGTGAGACGACTACAGATATCTCTACTGATATAAAGGGTGTAAAAGTGTCTGAAAGTCCCACACCAGACTTGGTACCACATGCACATGAAGGTGAACCCCAAGATGCTGCTCTGAATAAGCCAAAAGAAGAAGCAACTGTTGATTTAGTCCAGATGGCTTCTGACCCTGTAAAGGATTTGCCTGATGTTCCTGTGCACTCAGTTTTAACTGAAGAGTCTAAGGAACCTTCAGCACCCCCATCTCTGCCAGATATCCTGAAGTCCTCTCCTCTGAACCCTGAAAAAATAGACTCGGGGTCATCAGAAGCAAGCTCAGATAATGACCAGAGTCCAACGGAGGAAGTACAGATGGACAATAACCCTATGACTTATTCGACCACTAACCCGTTTGCCTTTGACACTAAAATCTCGCTATTGAAGGAAATGGCCGAAGAAACGGAGGCTCGTGCTGCCGCCAAAGAAAAGCTTAATGTTGAACCATGTACCGAGAAAAGCTTTGGTGCTTTTGACCTGGTGAAGGAGGCGGAAACCACCAAGGGCAAAGATCCACCTGCAGTGGAAACGGAACAAAAAGACTGGATTCTTTCAGGTAATGATTCGGTCAAATTTGGCACAGAGTCTTGGACCTCTCCAGCTTCAGTGAACCTGCCAATTGGCTCACCTTCTCAACATCTAGCAACAGCAGAAGAATCCGATTCTGAGAGTCCAATGACAGACTCCTTGTCTCCAGTGCTGGAAGCAATGGCAAAGAACCCCGCAAGTTTTCAGATTGAATCTGAGAGCAAGCTCTCCGAAGAATCCAAAATCTCAATGGCTACTGTGATTAAGGGAGTGTACATGGAGGAGCATGAGACATCAGAGCATGAAGTCTCATCTGAGGAGTTTGAATTCATAGAAAGGCCTCCAAAGGGTGTAATGGATGAATTCTTAGAAACACTGGATAGTGCAAAGTTTGCAAAAGCACCAGAGATGGGTACGGATGATGATGCTTCACCAGGGTTTGGACAGGGAGATCTAACCACTGATGTCGAGTCAGCACTGGAGTCTCAACAAAGTACCTACATGCTCCTAACACAGCCCATCTCTAGGGCTTCACCCCAAAAGCTCAAGGCAGATCTGGAGAAACCGTTTGAGCCTTCAGAACTCGTGTACCAACCCCAAGAGGCTGCTTCTCCTCCGAAAGTCCCTCTTGTCCAGTGTACATCAGAAGAGCCCGAGAAGCCTGCTCATCTGCAGAAGACTGAGGACCAGGCAGCCAGTATGACAGCCCACTCTGAAGCATCTACAGCTGCTAGCTTGACACATCTAAGCACAGAAGCAGGTAATATGAGCATGGACGTAGACTTCTGTTCTCCCATACTCATTCACCATGAAGGGTTCTTCCTCACCATAGGTCCCCCCTCCCACACTCTTATTTCAGTCTTTTATTTGATCCTTTCACCCCATGCCATTCTTTTTTTTTTCTTTCCTACTTCAGCATGCTAACCCATTAACTACTCAAAGTCTGAGAGTGGGTGTGTGTGTGTGTGCATGTGCATTAGGTTTTGAGCGTGAATTCATAAACCTGTACGTAAAATGCTCACGTGATGTAGTGTGCTCAGTGACTTGTATTCATCCCTCTTCATTCATTTTGCTTAGTGTTCATTCTCGTGTGTCTCGGTAAGTATGAAGATGCATATTTTCTACCTTAGAAATATGGAAATTGTCGTTAATGCAGAACTGGGAAATGCCCGGAGGATTGGCGAGGTGCCAGTCCTAGTTGTGCAGGGAGGAATGGTACTGAGTAACAGTGTAAATAGTTTTTGTATTAATATACTAAAGAAAATGGTGACTTGGTTGCAAATATGTCAGCATTTGTGAAGCCGCTTGACTTGCTCTTCAGAGAACGATTTGGTGACTGTGCAAATGTGGGCACGGAGCTCTGGGCTTGCCGAGGGACTACAGAGTAATAATCAAATCCACTTAAACTTTTCCAGCCATATGCAACTGTTTTGGTTCGTTGATCTTGGAAACTTAATAACTGACTTTAGTGAGTGAAGGTCTTTCTGCACAAGACGCACAGCCTTTTAGACGGCCTGGTGTTTTGCGTCGTGCCTCTTCTGAGGCACTCGTGTTTTGTGAGCGGCATAGTGGTTACCTAGTAGGTGTGTCCAGCCTTCTTGGAGAGAAGCACATTTTACAAAGCATCTCGCGATTGAAGTGCTGGGCTTCGGGGTGTGTCTTGTTCTAATGCCTCCAGAAACAGCGTTCATGCAGGTTTGCCATTATGCTGGGCGGGGCTGAATTTTTCTTAATATATAAAATTAAATTTTTATAGTGTGCAGCAGAACCTTTATAATGTTGGTGAGAGAGGAAATCATAAGACGTGTTTGCAAAAGTCAGAGTTATTTTCCATAGATATTCTTTGTTGTAAATTGTGTGCCATTCTTCCCATGCAAAATGTATGACAAAATAGGTTTTTGCATGGTTTAGTGTGGATTTAGTGCCCCCTAGTGTCCCATGAGTGTAAAGTTCGTTTTGGAAAAAACGTGTTACAATGAGCCTAGGCTGAAGTTACTTATTCATGCATGTAATTTTTTGGTGAGGTATTTTGTTAGTCATTGACTTATTTTGCTAGTTTGCTGCTGGTTATTTTACTAAGGGGTCTGGTCTTTTAAGCTTTTTTTCTCCCTCCCTTCAGTATCATTGTAGTAAAGTGATTCTAATATGTCTGCAAACAACCAATTTTATTAGGTTGGAGAATGTTGATATGCAGTTAAATATTATGCTTGGTCATTTCAAATGAGCTTGTTGGGACGATATACAGAGTCCATTTACACAGGACTGTATGCCATGGTGGTGCTTTGATGTCGCCTGAAGCTGTGGATCTGTGCAGAGACGAGTAGCTTGGTTTTGGGTGCAAGTTCAGTGCTAAAATGGCCACAGTGAGTGTATGAAATTGACCAGTTTTTCTGAAGGTTCTGCGCGTGTGTGATAGCGATGGGGATGGGGGGGTTGAGAGAGCAAGAGGGAGAGAGAGGGAGGGAGGGAGAGACAGTCAGTCAAGGAAGAGAAGTTTAAAGTCACTGCGTCAGTCGGTTACTGGCTCATGCAGCCGTCGGACAGTCAGGTGACCTCGATCCTGCAGCACGGCTCCTGCCAGCCCCAGAGAGCTGCGGTCTCCTCAGTGGGGGGGGGGGGCTTGCCTTCACCGCACAGCACAGCCGTCGCTCTCATAAGCCACCCCGGTCTCGCTCGACACTTCCGAGGCGGAGGCTCTGGAATGCCCAGCTGAATCCCCCCCGCTCTGGGTTTGAGACGCTCCGCCGTGGGAGAACAATATGGACAACCAGATTCCGAGAGCCTGGAAGGAGCACGGTATCTCATTTCTGGGGGGGGATTTGTTATCCATAGCGTGAAGGTTGAATTTACGGCTTTATTAATTGGGGAAAAAAAGCTGCATTTTATTTGCTGTGGTCTGTAGTGTAAAAATGAGTAGCCAACAAATTGCGACATGACTCTGCTAACTTTCAGCTATTGATGTTTCTGCTGGGGGTCCCAGACGGTGCTTATGCAGTGCTGTGCTTTTTATTGAATTTGCTCAAGCCTTTCGAAACGCAGAGAGGGTGTTTTTGCCAGTGCTTTTGCACCAACCTTTGGACAGACCGCGTCTCTCACACTCCCAGGCGCTGTGCTTGTGCAAAGTTTAAACGGGTGGTCGGCACTTTTCCAGCTGAGTGTTCGATTCGAGTGTCGCATCACATGACCAGTGATTTACACCCCCAGCCTGGCTCATCTCCGCTGCCCTGGGTCACGTACCAGGCTTGTTTATCAGTAGAATATTAATCGACAGCTGGATCAAGGGTTCAATGCAGGCATCTGGGCTTGTGCATGATCTGATGTCATGCTTAGATCAGAGGGCTGGTTTTCCATTACACAACTGCAGAATCCATAGGACATGTGGGATTTATATGCATTATGGCAGCCAAGGTTACGGTGTCTGAGGTGCCAGATTGGGAGCAGTGCCTTAATGGTTGTGCAGGCCCTGCCTCTATATTTAAATCCATTTAAACGTGCTGATGGACACATCTGTTTTGCCTATGCCTTCCCATGTTTAATCTAGCACTTCGATATAGATGAAAACTGGTACAGCCTCAGATTTGGGTGGTGGTGGCATCGCTGTACCTTTAAGATGGAAAACACGAGCAGGAACACCGCTTGGCGACCAACACCCCTTTCTTGGCATGTCTTTGAGCGGAAGGTCAAACCGTTATCATAGTTGAGTAATGAAGTCTCCGGGTGCTTAGTCACGATCGTCAATGAGCCCGTCTCGCTATGGTGGAGATATCTGTAGTCCTCTTTAATGATGATACAGTGAGGTCCCACAGCATGGCTTCTGCCACGAGATATGCTTTTGCAGTTGTCTCTGTTTTCTTAGAGGGCTTTGGGTTTTAACCCACCCATTCTTGACGGATATTCAGCAGTGCGTGTTTTTTTGTTTTGAAGTTCAAGCACAAACCGATCATTTTCTCCCCCAAAGTTTTGTTTTGCTGCCTGTTAACATGCACCAAGGCATTGCATTTTAATTGGACGCTGCAGCTTGGCACAGTCTCCATGGGCAGGGGGGGGGATGCGGGAGGAAGGTGTTGGATCTGTGAGGTGTTTGTGATCAGACGCCACCAATCCAGGCATCTTTAGCTTGGGCTCCTGTCGGTACTCATTTACTATGTTCGTATCAGATTCGTGTTGGTATGTTACAAAGATCAAATTAGTTTATTTCGCGAGTCCGTATTTGCCATAGTGCTGCAGATTATCCTGAAACGGATGTTATTGATATGAAGGTTAGACTAGGCTATCTATCCTATCTCTGCAGGAAATTAGTAGTAATTCGTATTTTAAATGTCGATTATCAAAATATAGTGACATGTTTAGTGTCAGATGCTGGGTCTTTACCTACTGCAGCATGAGTGTATACCTGCGAGTTGTTTTTTGTCCTTTATGGGAAAGGTCTAGTAATTCGATGTGTTTGGTTATATGTTGGTTAAGATTGTAATATCAAAGCCACGTTTTTCTCCTCCGCGTCGTTTCTGTGCCTGGCAGCGCCGTCCTGGTGCCGTTTAAAGCGCTGGCATTTACCAGCGCCGCCGACGCCATCGCGGCTTAAAAACAGCCCCGGCCGGGGGCAGGGAGGAGACTGGCGAAGGGGCGCGGGGCAGTCAGTCAGAGGCGGGGGGCAAATCAGCGGCGCGGCCGCCTGACCCGGCAGGAAGTGAAAAGCCGCTCGGCGCAGTGACGGCGCACGGAGCGCAAGATGGATGCCAAGCTGGGTCGGTGCGCCGCTTCGCTGCCCGTCTGCCTCCCGGCCGTATCGGGGCGGCTCGACGCGATTTAAATGCGGTTACGGTAACTGTGTTAGCGGGAGAGGGGCGGTGCGGCGGCCGGCTGTCCGTCTCCCTCCCCCGTGGGCTGCGGGCGGTGTCGGCGGGGGTCGTAAATGCGAGTCCCGTTTTTTAAAGAGGTTCGATAAGGAGAGGCGTGTAAGTGGGTGAGATCCGCTAATATCCTCGGTTATTTATAGTCCTGCCTGCCTGCAGAAGCAGACGGACACGGCTTTTAACTCTCCACGTTAATTAATATTATGGACGGAGCATCGCGGCTGTTTGCTGCGCTTTTTGGGTTGTTGGTCGACAGCCGCGTGCGTTTGCGCCGTGCGCGCCCGCAGTGATCCGACGCTTTTTGCACTTGCACGTGGGGGGGTTGGTTTGATTTACACGGCGTTGCCACATAATTCGGTTAATGGATAATGTCGTTTTAAAGGTTGAGGGGTTTGCCAGGGCTGTAAATGGCGACGGCAGCGGAACACGGCCAATGAAGCTCTTTGGAAATTGGAAAGCGGGTCGGAGATCGGTTCAGTTTTAGCGCTTCTAAAACGGATCTGCCTGAAATCCTCCCCGATTAACAGGCATGTCGATGGGGGCTGTTTTGCTTCAGCTTAGGTAGATCATGCAGTTTAACGAACGTGTTAGTGTGCTCCGAAAAGCCGAGTTAAGGTCAAATCATAGTGAGGAACGTGTTAATATGTAGTCAGCTGAGCACACTGTCTTTTCAGTCCTTCCCCATGTCTGGAATGGTAGTCAGAAACTGGTTCTGTAAATGTGCAGCCCCACAGGTTGACCCACAGCCCACAGTGTTGCTATTCTGGTAGCTGAGGGCGTGTCCTGCTGTTCTCTCTCTGTTCAGCCTCCCAATATGGCCTTCCGTATGTTGGTGAGGCGAGCTGAGCAAAACGGACCTTTAAGAATGCTGGTTGCTGGTTCCAGTCCTCCATAGAAGTTCCGCGGTTGCAACTTGATTTGGTCCTTAGTTACCCCAGGCAAATATCAGGCTGTAATAATCAAAGGACTCAGCTAAGCAGTTAGACGTAAATGTCCCCGTGTGATTCTGGGGGTGGGTGTGAATTCCTCCTTCTTGTTTACATGTTTACGGTGGCTGATTATGGCCTGCCGTGTGATGGGGGTTTGTTACTGTTTTTGTTTGACACTATCTCTCTCCCCCCCCCTTTCCCCCACAGTGGTGGACCTCTTGTACTGGCGCGATGTCAAGACGACGGGCGTGGTGTTTGGGGCGGGTCTGTTCCTGCTGCTCTCCCTGTCCATCTGCAGCATCATCAGCGTCTGCTCCTACGTGGGACTGGCCCTGCTGTCTGTCACCATCACCTTCAGGATATATAAGGGCATCCTGCAGGCCGTGCAGAAGTCTGATGAGGGGCATCCCTTCAAGTGAGTGCTGAGGCTGGTACCGGGATTTCCCAGTTGGGATTTCCCAGTTGGGACCCTGGTCCAGTGCCCTTTGTCCTGTTTGGTCTGATGTAATGTTAAAAAGACAAATATACCTTGAGCTCATTTTTAAAATAGACTTTTCAAAAACGTGTCTAGATAATTATACATTTAAAAGGAACCACTTGATTTTATTGAGGAAAATGGCTGTACCGATTAGTTTTAAACTCATCTGTTTGGTGTTCAGGGTGTGTTTGAGCGTTCAGTGGGCCTCTTCCTTTAATTGCCTGCACCATTGACGTCCTGTTGGTCTTGCCAAATGCTTAAGGTTGAATTAAATGGTCTTTGCTTTGGAAGTAAAAGTGAGCTCTGCTTAATTCTGTAGCACTCGAGCATAAAAAGCTTTGCTAATCTTTTTTGTATCCCCTTTTGAGGGGGGGGGGGGGAATCTGAAAGGCTGTAAGGAAAATGTATGACTTTTAGAGACTGATAAGAGCCTCTTTTGAGCCTGCTGATGCTCTCCTTACGTGGGTATATGTGAGAGTTGGTGTATTTGTATGTCACTCGCACAGTGTGTGTGCTGAACGCTTGGCACTGCTCTGCATCCCCAGGGCGTACCTTACCCAGGATGTGACCCTGTCTGAGGATCTGGTGCACAAGTACAGCGACGTGGCCCTTACTCACCTCAACTGCACCCTCAAGGAGCTACGACGACTTTTCCTGGTGGAGGATCTGGTGGATTCCCTGAAGGTGAGACGCCGCTCTACTGCTGCACTGGATGGTGGTGATGATGATTTTGGGCCCAGTGCTGCATTCCTGCTGGTTCTCAGAGTTCTTGTGTCCTGTGTCAGGCCTAGCAGTTGCTTTTCCGTGTTCCTTCTTGGTCCCGGGGTCTCTGCTGCGCTTGACTGTAAGCTAGAATGTCGGATTGTGTGAATCTCAAAGCCCACAATCATCTGGACATGCTGTGGTGCCCCAGCTAGAGAGGCAGCTGTTCTTTAGGGCTGTTGTGCATGGAAAGGCCTCGGTCTGCCGGACCCCAGCTGTTAACTTTGCTGTTGTCCTTCCCTCCCCTTCTTGCTGGTAACTGCGGTATATTTTGCTGCTTAGTGCGTATTTGTGAAGCTGTGTGCTTCTGGTATATCAGCCTCAGTTGTTGCTTGTTAGCTTCCTGTACATGTAGTGTTACAATAGCACTGGTTGCACTGGCTGCACTGGCATTCTAAGGGCTACTTGCCTTAAGCTCTGTGCACCAGAATAGTCCTGCTGCCTGCTCTTTATCCAGTAGTTCTTGTGTGAAGATACACACGTATATGAAAGTGAATCGTACTTCCTTTTAAATTGGTTCTGGTGTTTATAAATATGTAAAAACCATACAGAAAGTGGCTGCTGTGTGTTTGCCTGTGCGCGCTCGCCTGTGCGCGCTCGCCTGTGCTGGTGAAGACCAGCTGAGCTCTCGGCGGGACCCAGGGGTGGCTGTAGCTTGGGGGCCCTTCAGGCTGAGCTGAGAGAGCTTCCCTCACACAAAGGGCCCTTTTAGAGCGCGATCAGCTCCGCTGGCCCAGGTGCTTCTCGGTCACAGTGAGCCCTTTTCACGGCTTGTGGGCCCAGGAGTTTTTATGAGAAGCATTGTGGTGCTGTTTGTGCGTGAACGAAATGCGTGTTTTGGGAGGGGGGGTGAGTTTAAACCTTTCCACGCATTTCCCTGGGCAGTGTTTGCACACATCACTTTGAGGTGTGCTTCCCAGCACAGATGGAGGTCATTTATTCTTTAGCTTCACCGGTGAGTCGGCTGTTTTTGATGCCGTCCAAGGAGGCAAACATTGTCAGTGCTCAGTGCAACTCCTCTTATCCCGTTTTATTATCCTGGCCTCAAGGCAGATCTGTCTTCTGTTGATTCAACTTGAGCAGCTGGTGCTTTTCGTATTGAGATGAGCTGAGTGTCGGTTTCTTGTTCACCTTTCGCACTTAAGGGTCTTTTTGATCCGACTTTTTGTCATCAGCGTTGGGCCTAGCAGTGTGTGTCTGTCTGTGCCTATCGATGGCTGCAGTCATGAAACTTTGAATTGTGTCGGCTGCAATCCTGCTCTGGAGGACCCTGCCCTGGCCTGCTTCGTATCCCACCTGATCTGGCCAGCGGCAGCAGTGTCCTTATTTGGCACTGGAAAGGGGGGTGTGGAGTTTCATGGTGACCCGCTGACCTTTTCCTAAGGTTCCGTGCGATGCCTTTCCTAGCGGGGCGACTCCTAGCCAGCTCGATAGCCCTCTATGTAAAACGTGGCCGTCCTTTTTCCCCCCCCCCCCCCCCCCCCCCCGCGGGCCAGGGGCTTAATGCTGCTTCCATTCCCGTTCCACAGCCCTCGTCGTGAGCCATGTGAAAGATGCTGTTCCGGCTAATTGGCTTATGGAGACCAGGCGCTTAAGTAGCTCGGCCTGACAGGCCTGTGCTGTCACTGTATAGAGGTGTGACTGTACACATGCTTAGCCGATGTAGCGAGTGGCCTCTGAGTACCAGTTGCAGTGGCCAATTCAGTGTCCTGGTGCTGTTGACCTTGTTACTGGCATTATGACTGTTTCTTAGCTGGGTATATTAAGCGACTTGCTATTGGCTGTTTTCCTGTCATCTTAAGTGCTAAAGGACATGGTCCCTTTACAGTGACATGTCACAGGTGGCCATGTTGGTTGAGTGGTGCCGATGACGCGTGTGACCTCTCAGTGACCGCGTGTGTATTGACGAGTCCCTGCCTGTTCCTCTCCTCCTGCAGTTTGCCGTGCTGATGTGGATCCTCACCTATGTCGGTGCCTTGTTTAACGGCCTGACTCTGCTTATCCTGGGTAAGTACCAGACTCGTCTATAGCTGATGTTGTGATGGAGTCTGTCCATTTTCAGGCTTTCTGGAACCATTTCTCTAGTGTGATGCATGAATGTTTTGGCACGTTACGGATACAGAGGACAGGTGGTTGGCGGTGGAATTTGTTGGACGTTGCCATGCAGAGCGTTTGACATGACGACACCGCACATCATTCATGTGATTAACAAACTCCGTATGGATTTTCTGCTTTGTTTAATGGCAGTATCTGATCAGTCATGTTAGCGATAAGCTAAGTATTATGGTGCACAGCAGGCGAGTGCTGAATATCTGTGTCTGTTGATCCCGGCTGCAGCAGGATCTTTACTCGTGTAGGGATTTCTTTAGTGTTGGTGTAACTGTCACATGACTTATGGTGGTCCTCTGCTCTCCAGCCTGTAGTAGCCCCTACAGTGCATGGTTATTTGGGCTTTTATTGCCGTGCTTTACTTCGACGTGCCTTAAAACCCCTTTCCTTCAAGCTATTATGGAGCTAAACACAGGTGGCTTTTTGATTCAGGCTCAGGTTGGGGCAGGAGGGTCCTGAGCTTCTGGTATTTTAGGAAAAGGGCTAAAGCTGATTAGGAGAGAGAGTGGTCAGAGGGCTGCACAGGGGCAGAGAACCTGAAGTTAAGTTTGCTGTGGTTAGCTGCTCTGACCTCTACCCAGTTTGAGAGAACTCACTGTTTGACCATCACAAGTTTGATTTCTCAGTGTGTTAATGCCGTTTGTGTTGGACAGGAATAGCTGTGCTGTTGGGTGTTTTTTTTTTTAAATAATTTGCTTAATGGTGTCGTGTCACCATTGTTTTGGTACAGGTCTGATTGCTGTGTTCAGCACCCCGGTAATTTATGAAAAACACCAGGTAAGTACCATGCTGATGTAGGCTTGAATTCTCCTCTCTTCAAACCAAACCCAAAAAGTATGTTCAGAAATATGTGCTTCCCTGGCTAATTTAACTTGCAGTTTCAGGAGTAACCACAGGGGGCAGTTTACCCCTAGTGTGTTGCCCGTGTCCCTGTTCATGATGCCCGCTGTGCCCTTTTATTGTACCCTCTTTATCCACCTTTCTGTCTCCCTCCAGGCACAAATTGACCATTACTTGGCTCTGGCAAGAAACCAAATCAAAGACATTTTTGGAAAGTATGTGTCTGATGGCTGTATTCGGGGTGGGGGGGGGGGGATGTAAATCGTTTTGGCGTGATGTTTCAGTGTTGGCATGACGTTTAGCCGGCTTGCCTTGGGAATGCTGAGGCTGGTGTTCTGCAGACGTGTGAGCTGAACATCCCTAAAGCTCTGCTGTTCCTCACGTCTCTTTGGCAGGATCCAGGCTAAAGTACCGGGGATGAAGCCCAAGGCAGAGTGAAGGCAGCGACTGGAGAGCCCCCCCCGGGGTTTAGGGCTGCGTGGGGAGGGCCCAGCCCAGGTCACAGCCTTCACGTTTCACACACTGTCTGCAAACCCCCGTCCTAGCTCATCAGTTCTAGTGCTACGGCAAACTGAACGTTTCGTTAACCAGCCGTGACCCTCCCCCAAAACCACCACCGCAACTAGCTTGTGAGCCTTATATGCCACTGCGAATAAAATTTGAATCAAATTTACCAGAGTGTGACAGAGAAGGAGTGTGAGTTGAAGAGTGTTTAGAGCATGAAGCTCGGTCTTGGCCAGACTTGTTCGCAATGTAAGAGAAGGTGACTCATTTCTCCTTCCTTTTCTTCCTTTTCTCGTCACCTGCTGTCCGTGTGGTCAAACATGAAGATCGGCTGCTTTTTTTAAGGGGGAATGTAACACCGATTGAATGGTACTGGGGGGAGGGGTCGGTTTTTTTCGGTATGATTAAAACTTAGTGGTGTTGTGATTTTACTGTTTTATTGATTGACTATGTAGTATTTCACAGGGCTTCTAGCTTTCTTCAGCAGATTCACAGTGGTGGAGACCTACTTCATAGACCCTCATGCTTCTGAGTGTTTCAAAAAACATTTAGTACTTTTTGCGAGAAACTACGTTGTTGTTTCACCACATTGCAGCTGAGTATTTAGGGGAGGAAAACTTATTTAAAAAAAAAAAAAGTTTACACACTTAAAAAAAAAAAAAAAAAAAGCCAAAAAAAAATGTCTGTGGACCCAATATCTAAAGCTGCAAAATTATGTTAACTTGGGAAATTCAAGCAGTGTTTGTTATGCAAGTAAATGTGAATGAAACTTCATACAGTTGTGATGAATTCTGCTGAGACCTGTCTGTGGAATGCATTGTGAAATGTAAACTGATACCAATAAAGCTTATAGACAAATGTACATCTTTGGCCTGTTTTCCTTCCCTGATTGTGCTCCTGTAAAGGCTCGGCCGTGTGGGGCAGGAGAGAACTTGTCAATTAGAGAGAGGGGATGATTAGGAGGCCTGATTTGAAACTTGAGCTGGGCCTCAGCACATACCCCTACTGCCTTGACAGATGCCACTCTGACCTCAGTAGGATCACACCATCTTCTCAGCACAGTGTCACTGCACTGGGGTGTTGGGATCCACACTGACCACAGGATGGGCTAACCTGTTGGCCACACCAACACCTCTCCCAGCAGCAACCCAACTCACCTTGTTGGTCTCCCATCCAAGTTCTGACCAGGCCCAACCCTGCTTAGCTTCAGGTGGATTACCCAGTCTGAACTGCAGGCGCTATGGCTGCCAGTGCAGAATCTAGGTGTAATTCTCATTTTCTTCCTCATAACGTGTAGAGTCATGGCTGAGAGGTATTTATTAAAGTCAGGGATGGTCAATCGCATACACACCAGCCCTTTGCAGATAAGATTGGCCACACCTGACTTAAGCACATTTTCTTCATGTCCCGTCCCAACTTGCTTTCTGGAGGTACTGGGGGCTCAGGGTCTTGCTATGTGGCAAGGCTGGGTTTGAACCAGCAACCCTCTGATCAGAGGGCACACAGGGTTAGCCCACTGAGCCACACACTGCCCCTACTACTGGTGATTCGTTTTTGTTTGGTCTTGAGTGCTGTTGTGAGAATAACAGCCCATTTGTTAGTGCAGTGTTTCTCAATGCGGGCCTTGAGGACCCACAGTCAGTCCACATTTTTGCTCCCTCAGGGAGCAGGGAGGGAGCAAAAATGTGGACCGTCTGTGGGTCCCTGAGGACCACACTGGGAAACGCTGTTAGTGACTACCAGTGCTCACCATGAATTGTGGCTTATTGTAATGCAGTGTTGGGCCCTAATTAAAAAATAAAGGGGGAATTTGTTTTCTCTCTGTCCACCAAATTGCAGCCAGAAGACCAGACTCACTTAACCATCTCTTTACTGTAAATAGAACATTACTTTGCACATTCAGTTACATTAATAAAAAAAAAAACCCTCATTCATACAATAACTTTGCCCCATTCGTTTCCTCTTAACACATTTTTAAATTTGAAAAATAAATTTTCATGCACAGAGAATTTCTCTAATTTACAATTATAATACAATCAAGTTCAGGACACGCTAGACAAATCATTTACATAGAAAAAAACGTACAAAATGTAAAAACAGTGGACAAAGATCAATATTCAGTGGGGACCCACACAACGTTCATTACAGTTTGCTTTCACGCGGTAGCTAGATACAGTGAGACGTCACGGCACAGGCTGATTATCGGACGGCACAGACAGGGTACAGGAGAGCAGAGACGACTGTCAGAGTACAGGCTGCATAGTTCAGCTTTGGTGTGTCTGTACTTCCTTTTCTGCACAGGAAGGTCTGTGTCGAAGTGGACAGCTGAAGGTTGCTTCGTTCACTTGTACCAGTAGCACTGTTATCTTTGCACTATCACCATGACCTTTGTCACTACTGTTCCCTGGCGGACGATCTCCTTTGTTACTTAAGGAATGCAGTTTGTTGCAATTGTTGACATGCGTAAAAAGGGACACCCCCCAGTTAGCTAGTTAAAAGTACAGTACTTGTGCCTGGAGCGAGTCCTGAGCTTTCCCTGTGATATTTGGATATTAGAGGAAGAGCTAGCTATCAATATGTAACGAAATATGGACGACTAGGTGTTGTGCAAAAAAAAAACTCCTTTCCTGCATATCAAATAACTAATTCTTAACACTATTGAGAGCCCTCGATATGCAATCTAATAGCACCAGAGGTGTACAAAACAATCAGAACCATGACACTGAAGGAATACAATACAAAAAAAATCTACAAAAGGCACTTATGTTTCACTGTCAAAATAAAGGCTTTCACATAATTAAAAAATAATGGCCTGAAATGAAAGATCTCACATGTAGCTCTCAGTGGTCACAAGCAAGGGGATGGGAATTAAGGTTTTGCCACTTTGTGGAAAGCGGATGGGAATGTAAACAGGTTTTTTTCTTTTAAATTTAGCAGATTGCTATAAAAAAACGTCTGTGGCGAGAGTGTGGTTTGGTGAAGCAGGCCGTCTGTGTACATGGCATGTCGTCGTGCGGTGGCCCGGTTCTGGTTCTGTAGGAGGTTATTGCACAGCGCTAAGTCCAGGCCGCTTCCTCTTAGCTCGCGCGGGCCATCGGCGTCCTTGTTTGACGTGACGGAGATTCGGGTGCAGCATCTGTTTGAGGGTTGTAGCAGCTAGACACTTGTGGCATGGGGGGGGCATCCTTCAGACGCAATGCCAAGGGTGTCCGTGACCCGTCCCGTGGGGGGGGTCTCCTTCTTACAAGCACTTCCACACGAACACGCTGGGGGCGGGGGGGGTAACAGGTGCTATAAAACCTTGACATAACATTAAAAAAAAACCTCCTAAACACACATTAAATGTTGATTTATAAGAATGATTGAATGAAGAAGGTTTGGCTTAGAGGGATGACCAATTAAATTGTAGAGCAGGTGGGACCAACCAATCAGATGTCATGGTCCCACCTCCTCTACAATCTGATTGGTTATATCTCTGAACCAATCATTTTTTGTTCTGCCCTCAAATTTTTTTGTGCAAGTAGAACTCCCAGGAGCTGATATTTCAGCCACATAAACTGTGACACCTACCCCCACTAGTACGCAATATATAATCCCTGGCCTTACCTGCAGTCGTCGCCTCCTGTGCTTATCACATATTTGTCGTCGTAGGAGAAGCGTATGTTGGTCACGTGAGCAGAGTGCCCAAAGTATCGCTTGTGTTTGGCCTGCAGGGCAACCAGGCAAGTGGAGGTCAAACTCAGTTCAATTTTTAGTAGGAGTTTGTTGACATGAAGCTCTGCTACGAGACTGAAAGTTGGTGCTTGCAAAACAGTATCTTGGTTTCCTATACATAGAAGTTTAAGCCAAAATGAAGCAAAACTGAACAATATGGACAGCAGATCCATCCTTCACTGATCACCACACACATCTGACAAAAAAAGCCTTTGGTGTTTTAAAAAGTCACTTACAAATTTCTCAGTGCAGGGGAAGTCAAAGAGTTTGACAAGGCCAAAGTCATCGCCAGTGACCACGTTCAGTCCGGCGTGTGAGACACAGGCACAGTTCACGTCTGCTTTGTCTGCGTTGCGAGGCCAGATGCCCAGCACCTCCTCCCCCAGGGTGCTACAGTGAGACATATGAACAAAGCGGAGCGGGAGAAACCTGACCGAGGCGCTTGTGAGCGGGTGTGAGAGCCCCACTCACCTCGTCCACGTGGCCCAGGTGATCTTCTCTACAAGCGCCTGCTCCGTCACCAGCTTCCCCGTGGGCACCTCATGTACCTGCCGCTTGTATGTACCTGTGGAAACCTGCCGAAGCCATCAGTGGGCACACGGTGAGTACAGCAGAACCTCTGTCACAGAAGCAAGAGCGTCACCCCAGCTCATTGGCCACCCCTACACTTCCACTACAATAAATTCAAATTCAAAAAACTTTATTTGTCCCCGAGGGGCAATTTAAATTCTTAGTAGTTTTGGTTTTAGTGTCTTTCTGTGGTCAAACAGGAGACCAGTCGTCTGAGCTCCATGGGTATAAATTGACTAGGTACAATCACCCCCACCCCAAGCATTCACTCAGTCTGGGTGTGTGTTATTCAGGCATGTTCCTCCATGGACACCCCGGGGATGGGATCTGCAGAAGGATTCCACATTAGCAGCTTCTCCGCTGGGACGCTGTGCTATAAATAAGGTCTAAAAATACCCACCAGCAGAGTCTGCTCAGCGACGGCGGCGAGATCTCGGCACGTGTGTGGAGGGGGGTTTGTTTATACCAAATGTCCCCATAATTGTGATAAAACCCTGTGATTTTGACATTTTTCAGTCCCCACAAGGGAAAACTCAATTTTATAAAAATCAGTGACTGTTTGGTTATTTATGGTTATAGTTAGGGCTGGGTAGCGGTTAAGGGTGTCACTGCTGGGGTTAGGGTTTTTCCACAAAGGTATGAATATGAGTGTGTGCGTTTAGGTGTGTGTGTATCTGTATGTGTGTGTGTGAATGTGTGTGAGCATGTGCATGTGTGTGTGTCTGTGACCGTACAAGTGTGTGTGTGAGTGTCTGTGTGTGCGTGTGTGCATCTGTTTGGGAGTGTGTATGTGTGTGCATGTGTGTTTGTTTGGGTGTGTGTGTGTGTTTGGGATGACCGCAGTAAAGAGGAGAACCTCAAGGGTACAGGCTGATTTCTACTTCTGCACTGAGCCTAACACCGTAGCCAGAGAGCAGGCTAACACACACCTCCCCAAAAAGGTGACTCTGCATCACCTTTGGACCCCTATGATACTGGCTGCCAGTGCTCCGGCAGAGCGGCGCAGGAATGCCGACACAGAGGTACACGCTGGCTTAAACGCCGCAGGTTCTGTGTACGGTCAGGGCATAGGGCATAGGGCATAGGGCACAGGGCATAGGGCACAGGGCATAGGGCATAGGGCACAGGGCACAGGGCATAGGCTCCACGCAGAAATACAAATCAGCCTTATGGCGGCAGCCCCATCGCTCTCGGGAAGAGGAGGCTGGAAGGAGGAGCAGGAAGAGGAGGCTGGAAGGAGGAGCAGGAAGAGGAGGCTGGAAGGAGGAGCAGGAAGAGGAGGCTGGAAGGAGGAGCAGGCCTGAAGCTTGTGAGACCGGAGGGAAATTTAACGACCATTTGCCAAAACGAGAGTTAATGCACAGAAATTCCAGCTGGAGAACAAACTGTGCATTCAGTTGATGCCCCCCCGCCTACCTGAATGTACTTGCTGTCAGCAGAGAAGTCCATCTGGATGACGAAGCTGGGGATGTCCTTACAATAGCCGATGCGGCTGAGTGACGGCCCCAAAGTCAGGTCGTAGAAGTCGACCGTCTTCTCCACTGAGCCCACGGCCAGGAAGCGGTTATCAGGGCTAAAGCTGAAGGGGGGGGGGGGGCAGGGACAGGGTGACCCCAGATCAACATGGACACTTTGACACTGTCACAATTTGTAACAGGCGCTCTTCATGATGGCCATGTTCAGAACTGGACATGATGTAGTGTTGAATCATTGTATATTGAGTTCTTTGTATTAGAGACATTTGTAATTTTGGTATTGTAGTATTTGTATTATTTGTTATTGGTATTTAATTCTTTTCTTACTGTCCGGGAGCAACTGTAACCAATAATTACCTCAGGGATCAATAAATTATTCTGAAACTGAATCTTCATGGGTATTGCTAGTCAATGAGCTATAGATGTAGCGAAGTTTCCGTATCAGAAGCCTGATGTTCACTTACCAGGTTAAATTGTTTTTAAATAATGATGATTATGCAATACTGCACTGAGCAATAAGACCATACAGCTGAGACATCACCATACATGTACACTTCCTCACTGTTAATTATGGTATCAAATTAACGTGGTAAATCTTATGTATTAAAATGTAGCTTCCTTGCTAATGTAGTTTATTGCCATTGTCACCATTATGTCACCCAGCACAGCCAACGTGACAGTAGTGCTTTAAGTCTGTCTTCTTCGGTAGCGCTCTGGTTTTCGGGCCGGCTCACCGGATGTCCTGGATGGCCGTGCTGCGGTCCCGTTTCTTGCCCCACACCTTGAGCGAGTTGACGAGCAGGACGATGAACTCGCCGTTCTTCATGCCGATGGAGACCATCTCGCCGTCGGGGCTGTAATTGGCGCACTTGGCTGCATGGCCCAGACTCACCTTGTTCAGCAGTTTCTGATGGTGATTGGGTGGGGGGGGGGGGGGGGCAGACGAATCAATCAGAGCTGACGAGAACACAGTGCCACGAGAGAAGCCGTCTGCGCAGCCATAAGGCATCGGCCCAGTCAGCACACGGAATAACACTGACATTAGGTCATCTGATGAGGTCATCGGGACACAAAACACTAATAACATAATTACCTCAACTTCACAATGCCAAGACCGTCATATAACCAAAAAGTATCAGCTGTGCATTTCCCCGCTTTAAACCACTGTGCTAAATGCAACAATCTCCGAGGTCAGTCTGTGGGAGTCGCCCAGTCCCCACGTACAAAGAGGGCGGGCTGATTTCCCGCCTCCCACCTTGTCAGCCAGGTCCCAGATACGGATGGTCCCGTCGTCGCTGGCGGAGATAAACATGTCCTTGGCTGGGTGGGCGGCCAGACCCCAGATCTCCCCCTGCATGTGCCCGTTGGTCAGGATGTTGGAGGCGGCGTTCTTTTCTCCCACCTCGATGATCTCGCCGTCCTTGGTGCCCACCAGGATTTTGCCCTGGGAGCAGGGGGGTGGCGGAGGCCATGTCATTTGAGAAGGGATCTGACCCCGTGAGCCACACTCCAGTGCGTGCGGGGGCCCCGGAGCGGCTCCTCACCTTGCCGCGGCACACAGACCTCACGCACTCCACTGGCTGGCCCGTCTCCAGCTGGAACGCCCGACAGCGCTTCAGCTCCTGGTCCCACAGCTTGACGGCCCCACCCTCCTTCGTTCTGCGTCAGACAGACAGACAGACAGACCCTCCATATCCGCTACAAACATGCAGCACCACTGTTTGCCACCAAGGCAACGATCCCATTCATCCCATAAATAGATTTTAAGTCTCGTCTAATATTAATCTACAAAGAATTTTTAATGACTGACGGTTATTTAGCTGCAAAGTTAGTCTCAGTCACAGCAGGGTGAGAGAACGACTACATGAAAGTTTACAGCTGCCCTTCAGGAACTTCTGGAACATACTTCTGGAACGATTTCACGCAAGCGGCCTGTCGACTTGCGAGAACGTGCCCCCACTGAAATGTGTCGTATTTCCCCTAAAGCTGATTAACCAGGGTGGTGGGGGATGCAGGTCACTCCAGGCAGGTGGCGCTGTGGTGACCGCAGAGGGTGACAGGAATGCTGGGGATGCCCTAGCTGTGACCTTTGGTATTCCGTTTCACCGATGCTGCTCATACTATTTTGGACGGTCACATGACACCGGACTTACGCAGCCCTAAGCTCAGTCTGACAGCCGCAGAGAGAAGCGGACGAAGTCGGAAAAAGACGCCGTCAACAGGCCGACGTAGAAACATTGTGACATGAAATGAGTCTCCTGCATCCCAAGCATGCCTGTAATGTCACGTTAAAGTGGGCGGTTTGGGGCCGGCTGTACGTGTAAATGCGCAGAATTGGAGGAAATTCGCCGTGGCAGAGCTGAGACTCACGGCCTCTCCTTCCCGCCGGTGACGATCAGGCCGTCCCGCAGCGTGGTGTACATGGTGAACACAGGTCCCGTGTGGGCCTTGGCCACCACCCGCACCAAGAAGTGCTCCCGCCACACGTACACATCTCCGTTTATTGCACCCGTGAAAGTGAGGTTGTTCTGCGGGGACAGAAACGGCAGCGTCAGCACGTCATGGGACAGACCAATCACCAGTGAGATGCGAACGCGTTAACAATACAAAAATAACCACAATGAAATAAAGCCAAATAATAACCAAAATAAAAAAGATAACCAAGATGGCGTGGTCCAAATGCAGTCCTACCTGCTCGAAATGGATTGTGCTCTTACTTAATTAAAAGCACTTCGCTGCATAAATGTACAATATATGTTTACGCACGTGTCAAATAAAACTTGAAACTTGAAAAATGTACCAAGTGATTTGAGTGAAATCTCAGAATCTGCCTCCTGGACAAACACACAGCTGTGGAGGGGATTAGGGCAACAATCACACCTAGAATTGTCTTTATTTCGGTCTCCACTAGGTGGCATAGTGACTCGGGGGCAGCACTCACAGCACCGAAGGCCACTGACAGCATGCTCTGCATCCGCGCCCCCTCCAGGCTGCCCAGCACCCCCTTCCTGTACACCAGCGAGCCCCCCGCCAGCGTCCAGAACTTGACGTGCTTCACGCCCACGGACACGAACTGTGAGTCCGAGTCGGGCCGGAACTCCACCACGAAGATGCGGTCCATGTGGCCTGTTCTGCTCGTCACTTTGGTACCTAGGAGGATCAGCAGAGCGGATCCCAGCGGGTCAAAGAAAAGATCTCGTGGGCTTGATGGACAAATACTCTCAAATACTGAAACAAACAGAACCATTCTTGGTGGACCTGTGTACTAAGTGGCCTTTCCAGGTGTCAGAAACCAACTGAAAACTGCTGAGATTCAATGCTTAAATAAGCAGAATCAAGTTAACTATATAATCATTAGCCTAATAGGCTAACAATCAGAATGCTGAAGTCTAATTGCCCAATACTCTAACGAATGGTTAAATATTCTGAACAGACAGTGACAGTGATGTGATACAGTGATTCGATTCAAGGGCTTTGGTTTGCTCTCAACATTGGCATCAACAATATCAACCCTCCACCTTCCTTAATAAACACAATAGTCATACAACACTGGTAGGAACATCCTTACTGTCCATACCTAAATCTGCGCCCCTGATCTGATTCGATATTAGCCAAATGTCTGGACAGACCACGTACTTGCTAGAAATGCTAACAGTCTAAGTAGCAGCTCGCTAAGCTAGCAGCCTAAGGGTGCGCCGGCTTAGCGTTTGAGCTCACCTTCCTGCCAGCGCCACACAGTGATGGTGTGTTCAGGCTCGACGCCCACTGTCAGCAGCAGTTTGCCCGTGGCGCTGAAGTTGATGTAGCCAATGCCCTTGGTGTGGGAACAGCGCAGGATGGAGAGAGTCTGCTTGCTCATGGCGTCCCAGATGTGGACAGATGGGGTGGTCCCTGGGGAGGAGGAGTCCGTCACTGTCGAGGACGTCTCGAGGGATAAATCACTCAGCCGCGATAGCGTGACGGACTCTCGCCGATAGGCCTCCGGCCTCACATCTCCATAGTTTTACACCCAAAGCAATATGGCCGCCAACAGACAGCAAAATGCACCTGGAGCTTGAAGAGCTGCCCAGCCTTTCCAAGTAGGTAGGGGAGAGCATCAGCACCTCCCCTAAAGGTACAACAGCACTGTCCCTCCCAGCTTTCAACTTTCCACTTCCCCTCAGAGCTGTACTCGATTGGGAGTTAACGGATGGATTTATGTCACGGAATGACGGGGGGGGGGCAGGACGACTCACAGAACCAATGAGATGCTCCACTGCATGGGTGAGGGTGGGCGTTTGGGGTGGGGGGCATCCATATCTACAGAGAGCACATACCACCAACAGTAAAGCTCAGTACACAGGGGGGACTAAAAGGTACAGAGAACCCAACTCAAGTAATGTGCAAATGATTCCCTGTTTGCTACGGACTCCCACTGACCACTGATCTGGTACAGTGACCATCTGGATCTCAGTGAAGCAATCAGAAGGTCATGTGACTATGAACAGCCCTAACATTCCCCAAGAGCCTAGGAACAGTCAATCCTCAATTTCCCCCCTTCCCAAAATGCTTCAAGTTACTAAATAGCTAGTGGGTGCAGCCAGAAGATTGTAGCTAACTAGCTTGTTAGAAGAACATACTGCTTCAGAATCTCTTGAACAAAGAATGCGTTTATTTAGTATTTAGTGTAGCAACTGTTTGTGGCCAGCAGGGGGCCCCCAAACCTTGGAGGGCCCGACGGCTGTGCATTATTTGAGTGGTGGTGAACACCGCCGCTGCCTGGGAAACCCGGTGTTGCTGGAGTACGACGCTGACGGACAGGGGAAATGGAACGGGACAATCCCTGGGGGTGGGACAAACTGTCACACCAGGAGCTGACTGACGCGAGGACGAGGGGGTAACAGTTTTCCACTTGGCAGCTTAGGTACAAATGCAACAGGGGGGCCCACGATGATGGGGGGGGGGGGGCGGGGGGGAAGAATAATGG
>JAODJU010000062.1:3040729-3070872 GCA_026776725.1 Gnathonemus echidnorhynchus | reverse complement strand
GACGGAGATTTCACTCTGGCTCACAATCCCACACCCTGCCCTCACAGGCCCAGGCTGATAACCTTCATAATTACTGCCAGTTAATTACTGGGACACTAATCAGTCAGCAGGCAAGGCTCCTGGGCGCCCGGCGAAAGGAGAACCAAAGAGCCGAGCCCAGAACCGGACCCGGAGCGGGGCGGGGCGGGGCGGCTGCGGTGTGGGTTAGGGCAGAATCTCCTGTCATTATCCCCTTCAGGATGGGAACACATGGTCACAAGTGTATCTCCTGCCAGTGCAGAGACTGGGCCAAATGCACAAGCTGGAAGACAAGTTTACAGCCCCTCCAGGTGTGCCGTACTAATCAGCTGAAAGCTGCTGGGGGTGAAGCTGGGTCGGTGGGCTCCCCGCCCCCCCCCTTATGAGTGGCGTCCCTCGGGGGCGGCTCTGGAAGGAGGCAGCCGGCTGGAATGATACCACACGCAGGCTTGGAAAGGTCAGGTATTAATATTCAGGACCCCCACACCCTGGGGAGAGCAGCGGGGAGGGGGGGGGGTTAAAGGAAGTGAAGCCCCACTCTCACAGTCTCCTTAGTGGCCTTTTAGCCAGAATCACTGTTTTTAAGCAAACTGCTTTAAAACTGCGATGTTCCGTAGAAATGGTGAGATCAGGTCTTACAAGCGTGACGTCTGTCAGTTCCGCGGCTCGCCTGGGATCAAAGTGACACCGAATCAGAGATCACCACAGGCCAGAGCACAAGAACACGAGGGGCGTTTGGCGAAGGAGAGCCTTCCAGGCTTCTTGTCGGACGAGAACGCAGATCTGCACGTACACGCTGAAACGCTTTAACCCTCTCCGCCGGGTCCACTTCTTGGTCTACCCAAAAAGTCGACATGCTAATTAAGTGCAGAGACTTAACGCGGATGATTAATTATCCGCTCCCCCCACCCCACAATGACAGCCAGAAACCAGGCCTAATTACAGGCTGATGACACCACCTGCGATGGCAGCCCGTGGCTCATTAGGAGTGACCAATCGCAGCCCGTGGCTCATTAGGAGTGACCAATCGCAGCCCGTGGCTCATTAGGAGTGACCAATCGCAGCCCTCAGGAAGGCGCCATTAATCAGTAGCACTCCCCTGCCTGTTACCTGTTCAGTTCCACACCTCCCGTGGACCCAGCTTGGTCTAGTCTGGCTAACGCACTCAGCTGAATACTGTGTACCAGACCGACTGACTGTCGTCATGAATGGATTAGCGTCACGCTAACTACACACCTGCTTCAATCTGTACTCTCCACTCGTCTGACTCCATATTTTTGTTGGGTATTAGAGTTAAAAAAGGCAGAAATGTGTTTAAAAAAAACAAATACATGTGAATAATCGTATCAGACTATCACAGAGCCCAGATGGCCCCTGCAACTGATAGAGAGAATTGTAGGTATGAGGTCATCTCACACAGGAAACCTACTTAGACTCCCCGGAATGATCCCCCAGAAAGTGACAAAGGCAAACTGGAGCATCTCCTGCTGCCCCGCCCCCCTCACCTTTATACCCCTGCTCAGCCTCCCTGAGGTCGATTTTGGTGATGGGCTTGAAGTCTGTGTCCCACAGACGTATGCAGCCGTCTCGCCCCCCGGTGGCAAAGCCCTCCTCGCAGGCGTACATGCTGAAAATCCCCGCCTGGAGAGGTGTCGGGATAACCCAACATAGATGCGAGAAAGAGGGGAAGAGGGAGAGAGGGAGAAAGAGGGAGAGAGAGGGAGAGTAAGAGAAAGAGGGAGAGAGTGAGGGAGGGAGAGAAAGAGTAAGGGAGAGAGAGAGGGAGAGAGGGAGGGAGGGAGAGAAAGAGGGAGAAAGGAGAGAGGGAGGGAGAGAGAGGGAGTGAGAGATGGAGAGGGGGGAGAGAGAGAGGGAGAGAGTGTGAAAGAGGGAGTGAGAGAGGGAGTAAGAGATAGGGAAAGGGGGAGAGAATGAGAAGGAGGGAGTGAGAGGGGGAGAGAGTGAGAAAAATGGAGTGAGAGAGGGGGAGAGAAAGAGACGAAGAGAGAGGGAGAGAGAGAGACAGCTCTTGGTATGCAACCTACACCACTTATTGACTCTGGCCTGTTTTCGGAAAAAGCCCCCATTCGGCATCCTCAGTGTGTACGATGTGCTGCTTTGATTTCATGGCAGGAAGATAATTCCACACGAATGCTTTGTAAAGCAGGGACGGCTTCACGCACACATACTGCCAGTTACAAGCCTGCAGCCACTCCCAGATCTGCAGAATCTTTCATTTTTGAGCACGGAAAAGGAGAGAAAAGGCCAACTGAAATATTCTTTGAAGTATCATCTGTTTTTTTTAACTTCTTAACAGATCACAAAGTCACAATGATGGTAAAGTTGCTGCTATCACAAAAAAAAAAAACAACTTTCCCCCCCAAAGCACCTTTGTGGCAGAACTCCAGTAACCAATCTACACGAGCGGAAAAAAGTGAATCAGTTAAAATGAAAAAATAGATTTTCATGGCTGTTCGTGCCCCAACAGACATAATAGTCCATTTGCATAGTCCTGCATTTTAGATTTTCAATGTTAATAGCTGCACCTTGCATCAAAATGAATGATAAGCACCAGTATGTCTTTGAATATACTTCATATACAGACATTAAACCGTCTACAGGCATATAAAATGTAATAAATGTTTACCTGTCATACGGTCATATGAAACAGACAAATAATCACCTTCTTATTGTCCAGATAGTTTAACTGCAGGCAGCTGCAAGCCAGAAAAACCCATTACGCTGTCATGACACATCAGCGTGAATTTAAACAAAATGTGAATGAGGCACTCCTGTATTCTGCATAAAATAACACAGACACGAACAGTCTCAGGACCATGACTAGAAAAAGCAGTTAGAAGATGGATGGATGAAAAAAGCAACAGTCCTTCAACGCTGGCGCGCATGCATGCGAACTGTGGAGTGTTATGGTGAAAACGTCCTTGAAATGATTTTTTTTTTCCCTGTGTTTGTGTACTTTCAAAGGATTACAAAAACATGCGTGCAGTGCTGGAAAATGAAGAAACTCACTTTCAATGCATCCCCTGAATAACTTCATTGTTAAAATAAAAAAAAGGACTCGTGTTTTTCCTTGAAAGGGAAAAACATGTATGTCAGAGGGGTAGTGGCATGCTAAGGAAAATGAAAGGGAGACCGCTATTTCTTGATCGGAGATATCATTCATCCACGTACTCAGGCTTTGGATGGGGAGTATTTGTTGGAGCGTACGCTACAGACCCTCAGCACAGAGCTTTCTCTCACTCTGAATTTAATCCGAGGTCGTTCTCTTTTTCTGTCTTTGAACGTACGACCCACTCAGAGTAGAACAGGCCAACCTTGGTTCTGTTTTGGTATCACCGGCACCCAGGACAGGAAATGTCAGTAACTGCTAAAGAGAGCTGGGTAATTAAAACCAACATTCATGGAAAAGTAAAGATCTGCTGGTAAACTCCTGCCTTACCCATAATCCAATGCGGCTGGAATGAATGAGGACTAATCCCACATCTCCTATATACTCACTCCATTGCCCCTCACCCAGCTCCACTGCCCCTCGTATAATTATTATTAATATGTTCATTATTACCAACTGCAGCTTGTAATTTTGACCTTCTCTAAAGGCTGAATATTCTACTAGAACATTTAAAGCCAAGAGTGGAGCTCAAGGGTATAACGACAGACCCTCCAATGGACGCTGCGTCCTCAACCAGTGTGTTACCTGCTACCCTCCTGCTAGACCCGACGCCCAGGGACACTGACCGCGGAACGGCATGATAATGTGGTGGCCGCACGTGCCTTGCACCGATATGAGCATCGGAGACCCATGACGCCCTTCCCCCCTCCCAGACAGTGACCACACAATAGCCTGCTTACCTGCTCGCACGGTCATGAGGCCGGGGGGGTACTCACCCCATGTGCCGACTGTACGGTGCGCACCAAGTTCATGCCCTTCCATACATAGACGTCCCCGTTGAGTGCCCCCGAGTATGTGATGTCGTCCTTAGAGGAGGCCACACACAGGATGGTCTGCAGGTCCCCCGCCTTACCGAAGATCCCTCGCTTGGGGGTCAGGGCATTCCCACACAGGGACCAGAACTGCAGCAGGGAGACGGAGATATTTTCAGGTGGGGGGCGGGGGTGGGGTGCTGGTACAGCTTGCGGGGAGACTCTCTCAGAAGGCTGTCGCATTACATGCGAAGACACTTTAATTAACAGCACTCCGCAGTTATCTGCTCAGCCAAAGCCACCCGGCCGAGTCGCATTACAGGATACAGAGGACTTCCGTTAAAAGAAAGGGGCTCGTTCATTAATCGACGCAAACGGCCCTGGGCGCGTGACGAGAAAGTGGCTCCGGAAATGCACCGGCTGCTTCGCACAGATAAACAAAATCGAGAGGTTTTTAATCCTGGGAAACTCCCATCACTCAGAATGCAAAAAGGTGACACGGAGAGATTTAATGCGACCTGTGTGCTGTGGCGGCGCCCCCCCCCCCCGGTGTGCTGTCGTTTCTGCTAACAGAGCTCCTTGGGTTAACTGCTGGCAGGGGTGTGTGTTTGCTGGCCGGCCCAGGTGGGGCCTGCAGTGTTAGGACACCAGGTCTGAGGCCGTCTCCAGGCTGCCTGGCCCCAATACCGCAGCCACACCCCCCAGAGCTGCATCCCGGTCACTTTTCTGGGTTAGCTGCAGGTGCTGCGCTCCGCCAGCCAGTGCCATGTGCCTTCTGACGTCCGCGTCCTATTAGTGCGCCAAAGGGAAGTCACATGACACCGGATATGGCACAGCGCCAAGTCTCCCAGTGGACTAGCCAGACAGGAGAAGGCGAGCAAGCCGGCAATGACTGACAGAACAAACTGTGGGTTCTGAACTGCACTGGATGTCATCTTCCAGCTGTAAGTCATTTGACGTGATTTTTTTACATTAATGCCATTAGATAGATACATCCGTCGCAAATGCGCCTTTTCTGCTTCCAGCTGGGTTTGGCAACAGAGAAACTCAGAAAGCATTTAGCCCCCGTTAGACGGACAGCATTTAAAGGCGCCACAGACCGGCATGTTCTCCCACAGACGCCCAGGTCTCAGTTCCAGGAGCATGTGTCACATCGTATTATATCATCATGATGTCATGTTGATCTGGGTCTTCTTTCAGAGAGCCTCGAATCGGACTTTAGGTCAGATGGACAAGGCTGCCTTCCAGATGGAGGGCTGCCTGGCTCTCAGGTTGGCGGAGGGGCCATATCGATTCCTCCCCCCTTAACCACGGCGATGCCCGGCTCGCCTGTCCGTTGGCTGACCCGGCAAATTCCATCGCTCGTCAATCAGGCCGCGCCAAACCTCAGCTGTGGGCGATCGCTATGGGGATGGGTGCCATTCATTTCATAATCCATTTAAATGGCTTGAACGAGCCAATTTACCACTCATTATATCAATTAGCACTTTCTCTCCCCCCACTATTCACAATCTGTTTATCAGGGTGACTCAGAGCACGAATGTACACCATTTCTCTGTTTATTTGCCCTTGTAAAGAACCTTTACCTGTCATAGTAAATTACAGCTCACTTTAATAGCTACTTACGACGACCAGCTGGTTGGAGCTGAATAAGAGGTATATTGCTGAATGTGAATGGAAATGAACAATAAAAATGCACATATTTGAAGTGTGAATGTCCTTCTGAAGCATTCCAAGGTTTTTGGAACATAATAGTCTGTTTTCTTTGGCATAAACCTCAGTTTGTAAGGGTCACGCCCCAGACTAGCAGTGTGACATGCCAGTCTGGATTACTGCATGATTCCGCTTCATATTGTGGTAAAATATGTTACTCTGCTTGGCTGGATTCTAACACCTCTTACAGGACCTGCGTCCCTTGCAGTGTCTTCAGGAGAAATTTCCTTAAGATGTTTATTCATTTGTGATCTGAGAGCAAGTGGCGGACCGAACCAGGTAGATGGTCACACAGTGAAACGATATTATAGAATAGACAGGTCACAATGTTCTCTGAGAAACCCTCAGCCGGATTCATCCGGCAGCATAATCGGTGGAATGTATGCACCAAGACACTCTTATTTTTCAAATCATTTATGTTTTGCACACTAATATATGGGGTTATTTGACCCTTTTCTGAACGAATCTCTGCAAGATTGATTCCTTCATCCCGAGGACTGCACCAGAAGCTTGACCACGTAATTCATCCCAGATATTCATATTTTTCATATATAGAGGAAGCAGAGAAGGAAAATGGCCTACATCTGTACCGTGTCATGAATGGGCAGATCAGGTAAAAGCATGCATACAATAATCAGCAGTCAGCTCACCACCTGCATCGACCACACATTCATGTGCTATTCCACTCACATTTAAGTGTATCTGTCCACTTTGTAATTAGGTCACATGAGAGGCAAAAAATGGCCCAACTAAGTGCAAACTGACCATAATTCATGACACTTCTGTTCCTCTTCTTAGTTAAACCCTAAATCTCCATATTATACGTGGTGCTTTGCTAGTCTGTGCGGTTACACTACACTACACTACACTACACCAACATGATAGGCTATTACAAGTGTAACTGATTATCACACAGGTAAAATCACTACAGCTTAAGTATATCTTCATACTTCATATATAGTAATATATAATTCAACATTAAAACATTAATTTATTACATGAAGCAGAATAAACTGCTGACTTAGTGAATTTGGACATTTTTTGACAAACAACGTGGAACTCATAGTGAACCCAAATGGAATCCTGAAGGCCTCAAACTCAAAGAGTGAGAGAAAAATTATAATTTCTGATAGAAAACCTGAAGCTCTGTTCAGAATGGGCTCTAGCTACTTTCCTAGAGATGCTGAACTCACAAGACATGCTCATCACGGAGACAAAGGTGGCGTCAAACATACAAAGCTCTGTGCGACCAGCATGAAGGGCTCTGCCTTAACGGGATATGGGATGGGGCCCGGAGCTCGTCGACTGTCCCACCCCCAAGTCAGACAGGAAAGGCGGGGTTCTGGACTCACCTTGATGTGCTTCACCCCACAGCTCACCATCCTGTGCTGCTGGTACGGGTCCCAGGTGATGTCAAAGATCTGCGAAATGACACAGGTGAGTGGATGGGAGCCGCCATCGGCTCAGAGAAGGTTGTCGCGGTAACCGCGGTCACGCGCTCGCGGGCATGCACAGACATGCTCAAAGCACAATCTCACGCACACACAAAGGGGTGCCACTTGCAGAATTTATCCTTCAATTCATTTTATACCACTTCACCACTTAAACAACTGGTAGCGACCCAAGCAACCACAGTCCCTGCACTGGATGAAGCCATTAGTCACCATGACGGCGGCTGCAAGGCTCCCCTGGGATGCGGCTGGGCCAATGCGCCGAGAAAGACAGCAGCAGTGCTGGCGAGGTGGACGGCGGCACGGACTGATGGCAGGGCTCTGCTCTCCCAGCCCACGTGACTAAACCCCATCCATCTTCCACCCACCGCACCCATGTCTACAGGCAGTGTTGACATCATAGGGAGGTCTAGTCCCCCCAAATTGCCAACTGTGCCCCCCCCCCCCCGAAAATACTGCAAAAGAAGAATGATTATCAACATATTGTGCAAGTACTGTGCTGTATTTACGCCCAACCATTTATTGTTATGTGTGAATGGTTGCTGTGCTAATCCACGTGCCTTTTTAATTGCCCTTTGGGGATAAAGGAAGTAATTTGAATTGAACTGAACTGAACTGAACTGAACTGAATTGAATTGAATTGAATTGGACTGAACTAAACTGAATTGAAGTACTGTTGAAATGTCTTTTTGCTTAATGTGGTGGGATGGTACTCAATAATTTTTACCGTCACCCCCGTTAGTGGCATCCTGCCCCCCCCCCCCATGCCCCTTGAAAATATCAGACCCGGCCATGAAATATGTTCTGGCATTGACACCATGGCTGATCCCGGTACAAATACAGGTCTCCTAGGACCAGCCTGTGAAGTTGTGGTGGACCCTTTATTCCATGCTACATCATGGCGAGTCAGAGAGTTGGAGACCTTGGGGGTCTGGGCGTGTCGGAAGACGGGTAGAAGTACAGCACAGAACTCCCCGGGCAATGGTCCCATCTGCACCACACATATGTCAGATTCCCAGGCCAAGAAGCCTCCTTGCGACCCTCGCCAATGACGTGCACCTACCCTGTCCGAGTGCCCGGTCGCCGTAGCCAGCACCTTGCCCCTCTTCCAGTCCCACACGCACACCGTGTTCTTGGCATCAAGGCCCACTGACGCCAATCGCTACCAAGGGAGCAAAAGAGACAGAGTTACGCCAAAGGTCCCCTTGACGAACAGACCCGGAGGTGTGGGAGCCTGTGCCATACGGTGCCTGTGTAGACTTCAAAAACAGTAATTTACGACGGCGATTCCGGCTCCGTGCCAGGCTGAAGGTCATCACTTCTAATCAGAGTTTGCCGCCAGGTCATTGCAGAGGAAGACACCACACAGCTGACAGGCCAGGGATACTCTAATGAAGCTTTCGGCAGAACGATAAAGGAGGTGCTGTAAATCGGTTGGGTTAATCGTTGATTGCATTTTTATGAATCTGGCACAGCAACAATGTAGCCGTTTCAATATATCTAAGACAACAACCCAGTGTCATTTATAACATGGAAGCTGAAACACTACTAATTAGTAGCAATTCTAGCTAGAGAAGCAGCAGCTCTCTGCAGGCCATCCAGCACATAGTAGACGGAACTGGAGCAAGAGGCCAGTGTAGTAGAATGAGCGGGTGGGTCTTATTGTTCGATGTGACAGCGTGCACATCAATAGGAGGTGGGTCAGTCTTCACCCCTCATAGTCTGACCTGATAGTGCCTTTGAAAACTTGACATTTGAGATTCAGTCAAAATCGGTAAACTATAAACAGAAAATCCAATGGCACGTCTTAAGTATAAAACTGAATTCCGTGATATGTTTGCGCTCTAAAGTTTAAGGATAACTGAAACTGGCCTTGGAGTCTAGAGCTGACAGTAGATGGTGAGGATGGGGGTGGTGTTAAGACTGACGAATGCTGCAGGGAGCCCAGGAAACCCGCTGTGCTTGGCTATTATACCGATGAAACTCCACCCCATCTCAGCCCCAGCCAATTAAATTAGGTTCTGTATGTAAATGTGCAGGAGCCTTAATTTAATTAGCTGAGGGAAAGAAGAGGCGGCGATTTGTTACATAGTGTTACCTGGTAGAACCATTTGAGGATAGCAAATCAACATAGACCAGACCCATATGTTCACAAAGATAAGATATTGGACAACAAAGTGTACTGATTTCTATCAAGAATCATCCTTAATGGTGCTCCATCATTCACATGGAAATAGTGAGTGAGTCTGTGAGTTTGTGAAAGAGAACAATCTGGGGACAGACTTGCTTGACCTTTAAAGATTTTTGAACTAACATAAGTAACAAAAGAAGGTCAATGCTACGAACAAATCTGAACAATCACTGGGGGAAACAATGGCTGCAGAAAGATCTGTCTGAAGGTCAAGGTGAATGTCCAATTTCCGGAGATGTCAGACATGACAGCATTCAGTCCAGCCAGCCAAAGTCGCAAATATAAAGCCTGTGTTATGTCATTGCACGTGGGGTGAAGAAGATGATTAAATATTTAATCAAGCTGTCTGGCCCAAGGAAAGATCTTGGGTGACATTCCTGGACCGTGATGTCCACTGAATCCTATGGTGTGGAGCAGCAGAATGACCTTCAGCAGATCCAGAAGAAGACAGCTGGTATTCAGCTTGGCTCTGCCCCTCTGAAAGGGAGAGGGGGGTATTTCAGTGATTTTTCATGCCTCCCGTTTCAATTAAGAGAAGTGGACAGGCTCTTAAGCCAAAAGATAGAGCTGTAATTCAAGGGAACCTGTTCGGTGTTCCAAAACTTCACAGGGCCCTCCAGGAATTCAGCTCACCTTTAATGCAATTGGAACAGGACCCTCACTCCTGTACCACCCCGCATTTCCACCAATGCTTTAACACAGCGTTCTGTGGGGCTGTTTACCCAACCCCCCCCGACTTGCACTTAGGCTCTGAGAAAACAGCAAGTGAATCCACTCTGAGGGCCAGACTAATGAAAACACTGACGTAAAAATAACACTCTTCTATTAAAGGAGCGCCTGAACACCTAGAACCCCCATCTACTTCTGCGGTTCTCCACCTTGTGTTTCTTCTGCTATGGCCGGGTGTGTTTGCCTGACGATTTCATTATGTAGCTCGCTGCGCCGCTAATAGCATTCTGCCACACATCCGCGCCGCATCCAGCTGTCCTCATCCAATCAATTACTTGGTGCACGGGGGGGACACATTCTTCATTGGCCACAATCTTAGGGGTGACATTGCATTTGTCAATGGAGAATGAGAAAAAAGATCCTCAGCCGTGGTTATTCTACAGCTTTTCCACACTCCTGCTGTGTCCTACATTCTTAAACGACTGCACTAGATGCTACTGGAATTGGCAAAACAATTGGCTCTCATATACATCAACCAGAAGGGTGTTCCCCTCCCTCTGCCGGCACAGCCAATGGGAAGAAGTGAGTACAAGATCAACCACACCTCCAGCTAGAGTGTATAGCTAGGTCATGGATCCCAGTAAGACAGGGCACCTGAAAAGGCACCATCCGTTCACTGGGGCAGCAGCAAAGAGAAGAGGGATCTCGCCGCACCTGTCCATCCGAGTCGAAAGCCAGGCAGGCCACGCCGTGGGTGTGGATGTCCTTCAGGATGGAGGTGGTCTGCATGTTGTACGTGTCCCACACGCAGATGTATGGGTCCTTCCCCACCTGGCCAGTAGCAACCTGAGTTTTATCCGGATGCAGGGCGAGGCTGGAGGAGGGAGAAAAATGGAGAGAAAATCAACAATATGAAGTTTGGCACGAAGGATCTCTATCTTCAAAAATGTTGTTGGGCATTTCTGGTGCAAATTATATATGAAATATGACCATTTACAGTGAACTGTGAACATGAAAGGAACCTGTAGCAGAGGTCTAGACAGGATATATTTAGAACACGATTTCTAAAGCTCGTTTAAAACGAATAAAAACTTCCATCCTATTCCTGAGTTCAGCCAGGATTTCTAGTGAAGTGGAAAATGACATCATGTTTTCAGACGTCACATTTTCCGCAAAGCTTCTGGCCAGTGGAAATACACGTCACATTGTAAATGTGCTAGAGACACTTAATTAATGGCCTGGAGCATTTTATTATCTGTAAAGACAATATGGATAGTGACAGCATAATCTGCCTGAGGCTAACCATATCACCCACAACTGAATTAAAAAAAAGAAATAATGAAAAGAAAAAAAATCGACTGTATTTTGATCATACATAAAAAACACAATCTCCTAAATATGTGTTTGGGACACTAAGTCAGGTTTATCAAAAAATACTTTGGACAAACAGAACAGTCATTAAATGGTAATTACTGAAATGGTTTTCGTTGGTAGGCCGGGGAAGAACACCTATGCATATAAATTTCACCCGGTTAAAATCTAGATGCTTCCATCCAAGGTATGTTGCAGTAAGATAAATAATCACTGAACACGGGTTCTGAAGACGCCTGGAAGTTCATAAAACCCACAACAGACAGAGGGAGGCACTGCTGAATGCTGATTATAAACACTGCCGAAACAGATGTTTATCAGACGAGACTAATGCAGTATGAGAAAAGATCGAACCTCTACAAGTAAGACTGTAATAACAATAATGACCCCTGATTCAATTGGCAACCTACTTCCTCATTATTACTTCCTCTGATGATCTATCTCGAGAAAAATAGTCAACGCTGGTCCCAAGTTGGTCAGTCACATACTGCAAAATTGTCCTTAGTGTCTACACTCGACTGTGTTGTTTTTCTGTACTGTTCTCCGTATATGTTATGAGTGTGTGGGCTAACGTGCAAGTAACAGATTCGTCGTGTAAGTATATGTCATAATAAGACTTTGAATCCTCAAATCCACAGTTTGCAGCCAAAGCTTTTGACGCAACATCAGTGCTTTCCCACAAGTCCAGACCAGGGAAGTTGGACAGTACCTCACCCACGGGCGACCGTAAATTGATTTTGAAGACGGGCCCTGGTGTTTGCGTGGCTAGCGGCGTGGGAAGTGCAATGTCACCGGGGTCTGTTATGTAAGCAGCTTCCCAGCTCCTCGTAAAGGAAATACCAGCCAGTTAGGGCGAAGCCTCACAGCTTGTTAAGTCTCTGGGCGATGGCCGCTTGAGGCCTATCTTGCCACAGTTCCGGATAATGGAGGCACCGCTTGAAGTTGCTCACCGAATTGATACCAATAACGGGCACTTTCTCAAGGTTACCCAGTGGGTGGATGCAGGCAAGTTGGAGCCAGAGGGGAAACACAAACGTTTAGAACAATTTCCACCTTGTCGGGGGTGATTAGGGACCCGGAGGGCTTGATTCCGACTGGATGGATCTTGTGGCCGATGCCAAGGGGACAAGGTCGTAATGCAATTAGAGGACTGGCTCCAAGCCTACACCACACTTGCAAACTAGCTCCACAAACTGCAGCTGAAAAGCGACAGGAAAAAAAAAAAACTGCACCTTAGAGTCCAAACTCATTTTGATATCAAGAATGTTTGCTGTTAACGAAAGCATTAGACCCAACTCTTCTTTCCAAAATTGTGTTTGTCAAAGCGAGGCTACAAAACACTCCTAATTTCGAGAGCCACAATCAGACAAGTTGAATTCCCCGAGATACTCAACTGTCTACTACATCCTTCAAGATGCAATGAGCCTGATAATGGAGCTTTTGGGTGGGGGAATGGTACAGGGGTGGAGGAGAATCCTATTTATCTCCCTGATGCAGTTGCAAGGGAAGAGGAGAGAGGCCTGGGGAAAACCTATATTCACACCAATCACGTAGCAGACCTCACTAATCCCATTCTGAGGACTCCAGATCTGGAGCATCTGGTGTTTTGTGGCCCGAGCATGTACGACCCTGCCACAAGGCACAGAGATGTCCTGTGAGATCCAGCACCACCAGTCTGGAAGATAGCAACGTTTGATCACCCTTAAGCCCCTGCAGCGTTTCCAGTCCTGGGCCTTTTCCATGTACATAGTTCACATTACAGACCAGCAGAAATTGGAGGCGCACAAATTTCAGAATGTGGGATGAAGGTGTGAAGAACATGGCTCACAGGGAACGCAAACCACTTGGAACATGCACTAGTTTACGTTTTAAAGATGGTACATATTTGAACAAATGGTCATTAACACAATGATGCAGGCCTCATAATACGACCACCTCCTTCTTCAGACCAACAGCCAACCGCTAAAAAGGCAGCAGCCAATGATTTAAACCTAGAATTAAAGAAACGGTCATAGATTCACAGCTTTGAGCGGCACGGTACGACTAATGAAAATCCAAGAGGCTTCATGATTAGAGCCTCTCACATGTGTTAGGAAGGTCAATGGAGGCCATATGTAGAGGCCAAAAGAACTCTGGATGACTTTACAAGAAAAGCATAAAATGAGCAGAAGCTTACTGATGGAGAGAAGGATTACACTACTGATGCAAGTGGCAGCAGCATCCCAGCCAGTCTGACCAAGCAGCAAGGCAGTCCGTCAGCCATGGCTGCGTCAGGCACAGGAATAAACGCTGCTGGAGGAACACCGTTAATTACGGGCATTCGTCCCCGTGACTTACAGGCTCTGGTGCACACTACAAACAAGCTATATCTTCCAGAAGGAGCTGCTTTTTAAAAAGACAGTACCCTTTCTCTAGTGATGGGACAAAGAAAACTGGTAGAGGGTAGGTTTACCATGTTCCATCAATCACTGCCTGGATTAAGCCGATGGGATCAAACAAAGGAACCAGAAAAACCTGCTCCTTTCTGACAGGCCACAATAATTCCACCCACCACTTTCTCTTGGCAACTTGATTAAAATTCTAGGTGTTGGGGACACAGTCACCCATCATGTGGTGTCATCAGCATGACTAGCTATAGTAATGTGCCTGAACCATTTCACTTGCCCCTGCCGCCATTTGTAGCTCTCTCTAGTCCACTTCCATCGCAGTTTTATAAGAGACAAGCCCACCCAGAGCCTATAAAATGGCTTTTGTTACGAAGACTCAAGAAAACACAGAAGGGTCACCGTTTTCTGCCGGGGGCGGTGGTTGGGTAGCGCTCTACTCGCTGCTAAACGCTAAAGCCGCAGTTGTGGAGGATGGTAGCGAACGTGCTATATTCCAGTCTGACTTCTGCTAATGTGGGCTGACCGCATTCGGTCGCACTTGTTCCACAACATCAAGATAAGAATTTACATGTATATATATATATTATATCAATCGCAGAGGCCCAAGATCGCTTAGAAATCCTTTCCGGAAGACATTAAGCGGCGCTGGCATAGAGAGGGTTATTATAAAACAGGCCATTCAATTACCCCAAAGGATCAATTTTCTGTTCAATCACGATGCCACTTAAATAATGAATACAGGTGCTTTTCCTGAATTTAAATTGGTTTTAACGAAAGACACACTGCATTCACAGTCTTAATTATGGCTGAAG
This sequence comes from Gnathonemus echidnorhynchus, assembly GCA_026776725.1. Classification (NCBI taxonomy): domain Eukaryota; kingdom Metazoa; phylum Chordata; class Actinopteri; order Osteoglossiformes; family Mormyridae; genus Gnathonemus; species Gnathonemus echidnorhynchus. The sequence continues at coordinate 3,056,318 of JAODJU010000062.1, read as the reverse complement.
CTGGACATTCATAAGGTTGCAGAGATCTTGTATTTGAAGAAACTGAAAATAAAAGGAAGAAGCGCAGGACCAATTCAGGACCAAAGCCAGCGCTCGGGTTTCTTGGCCCTCATATGTCAAGGTTGACATTTTATTTAATTTTATTTCACCATGAACTCTGCAGAGAAAATTGCTGGCCAGGAGGAGTCTGGGTATCTGTGTAAACAAACCTTATAACATTTACAGAATTACACAGGCATGACACTCGTGCCTTTGGCCTCACAAGGTACAAGTTGTAATGGTAAGCTAATCACTACAAAACTAATAAATAAATCAAAAGGTTACAGGTTTTCCCTAGTAAGCATTTTTTCCCATGTACTTTACTGATGACTAAGAGCAAGCCAAGAACTTACCCAAAAAGTGTCCACTAAGAGAATAATTAATTACAGAGATTAGAATTACTTTTGTACAGTGAGGTAGGAAGAGCATTACATTATTATTAATTAACCTAGCAGCACATTAACAATTGATAATATTATAACCAGAATAATTATAATGGTAAAATATATTTTAGAAAGTTACAGGCGTAACATTTATCATAAGATAACAGTGGTATTTCCAGGGGAGTTTTCCCTTTCCCGTCTTCCTAATACCAAGTAAAAGGCCACTGGCAGGGTCTCTGTGTCCATATGCCAGTGCTGAGAGCAAGGAAAGTAGATTGTGGGCTTGTTCCATCCAAGGTCAACTGCGAGCAATTTCTAGTGTGCATGCGAGCGCAATGGGCAGGGCATCAGGAGTAGAAAGAGCCAGTGTATCTGAGGGCATCTTCCTGCCCCTAGACCCTCATTGGTCAGTCACTGTGGGAACACATTTTTCTTGGCCAATCAAAGCAAAGCATAAGCTACATACAGCATTCCAGTTTCTGGGGACATTCTGCCTCTTTATCAGATTTTTTTGCTTTTTCCTAAGACAGGGGTACAGCCTTCATGATGACAAGGAAGGGCAATCAAGGTCCCCAGTACCGTCAAGACCCGCGTGTCATACCACAGGATTGGAGGTGAAACGACCCTCAAATCGTATCAAAGTTACTATATCTGGGAAGTGGAGGCCCACCCTGTCTGGTTTTCACTCAGGTGCCACTTATTTAACATACAGTAAAGGGGGCGGGGTCACATCAAGAGGCGGACACAGCTGAATGTGTGAGTGCAATAAGAATCAGGAAAAGCTGATCTAATCCCTACATGTCCGTTAGGAATATGCAGCATGCTGCCACGGCTGCTCTCCCGGGCGTGTGTGTGTGTGTCTGTGCGTGTGCGGCTGGCGTGAGGGTCTCGGCTGTTTATCTTGGAGCCAGCCCTCCCCACCCCCACATCTTCCACACACCAGAGGAAACGGTTGGACAGATAAAAATACGGCAGATCACCTGGCACATCCGCAATTTTGTATTTATTCACGGACGCAACAAGAAGGTCGGCTGACAGCAAAATGATCTAGTTTGCCATTTGTGTTTGGGCTGGAACGCGCCCATATGGACCATACTGGGCCCATACAAAGTCCACTTTCTGTATATGAAAGCAATGATTTCATAAAAGCATTTATTCCACTCTGTCGCAATCACTTGCCAAACACCTGAATCCAAGCAGGGTTCAGCTCAGTCAAACCCAGAATGGGACACCTGCAGAAAAAGAAATTTCTGCCAGAAAACCTTAGATATGCTGGGCTAAATCAACACTGTTGCACCTGGACTGAATAAAACACCAGTGTTCCACCATTATTTCCTGACAAGGTCATCATCAATGACGCTGAAGAGCCATGTTAAACAGTCCAGGCGACGTCTGCTAAGAACCCCTGAACTGATCACATGGGTGTCACACACAGGGAGAGAGACTCCCAAGAGTCGTAAATCACTATGAATATGAGAACATCCCTATAAAAATGAGATCTATAAGCACTATATAAATACAATTCCTCACCTCATTTTCATTTTTTAAACGGAATGTAAACTAAGCTGTAATAATAGAAAAATTTATCAATGACAAATATGCAGAGGTATTGTTCGGTCAATTAGGCATGAGATCAGCCAACATAAAACACCATGTGTCTTGGTAACAACACCAAACCCAAAACTATGTTTGGCTGACTGCAAGGTACAATGAGTAAATACAGAAAATCACATCTTGAGCCTTTCAATGAGTAATTGTTTGACCTAGCTATTCAGCGAGCAGAGTCGGGTAATTCAGGTCCAGAGAGTAAAAGTCCAGACCAAGACTTTGATGCTGAGGATTCCTATGAATCTACAGATGGGAGGGTGCCAGGGGTGTAATCTCTGCCTCATGTAGCCTGTGTCAGGGAGCTGGATGCTGTTGGGGTTGTTACATGGGCTGCCAGACGGTCTGCTGAGACCAGCCTGAGAACATTCCGAAACCCCAGAAATGAGAATTAGCAGGGCCGTGCTTCATCAAGCCCCTTTCTGCCTCAAGCTGCCTTCATGACACCGTGACGCTACACGTCTTCCCTCACAGTTTATCGTCTTCATTCAGTGCAGAAATACTCTGTGCTACAAGTTCGACACGGGAAAGTGCCGTCTCCCGCTCCGCATGTTAGGAAGTTAGGTTGAAAATCTGCCTTAAATTCCCCCCAATACACATGATCTGCATCACCTGATGCTAGAAGTAAACTGATTCTACATGGGCAGGTGAGAGGCACATGTTCACCTGCCTTGGCCCAATGCCAAGGCAGCCAGGTCTTCCCTCACATGCTGTGACAAATTTCCTTACAACTAAATCCTTGGGGTACCAGCTGTCTTCGGTGTGACAATAGATTAACAAGAGCCTCTTTTAGCACAGAACGTGATGATTAGATGGGGAACGTTCAACTAATGCATTTTGTGCCATGGAAAGTTCCATCGACATGTGCAACCCTTTGCTTGTACCTCAGCCAACACAGATTCCTTTTTAATCATCTGGCTGACTCAGCTGACCTAAACACGCAACTTACCAGACTTGATCAAAACATCGTTGACTTATTTCTGAAACAAATACAGGAGATACCATAGTGAGGTGCGAGCTCTTAAATAAATTAGCTTGGTGCAAAACAGCTCGGGAGGACGTTTAGACAACGTCAAACTCTTTTCAAATGCTAATGAGATAAGTCCAGGACACTCATTAAATAATTCACTGGCAGTCTGATTTACTGCGAAAAAGAAGTGCACTGGCAGTGGAGTGGGAAATCTGGGACCTGGTGTTCACTGTCCAAATGAAGCAGCGGCTGTAATCCGACACGCAGAATCTAGCCGGTGGCTTCTGCTCCCACGGAAATAAACGAAATCTAAGAGATGAGCCAAGGACACAGATTGAAACTTGTACAGGCTAATCAGTCTGGTCAAATAGATGGCAAGAGGGGAGTTTAAACTGGTAATTGATGTCTTTCTGAAACAGCAGTGTCACTATAGCTATAGGAACCATAAACAACACTGGTTTGTAAATTGACAGAATGTGTCACAGCAGATGGAAAAGGGTGACGAATTTATCAAGCTCTACTCTTATGGGAAGTCCTCCCTGTCGACCTTAAGACATTCAAGCGCTTCAGGAAAGGGCTTCAGGTGCCAGACCATGGTTATTTATGGTATTGGTATTTCTGAAAATCTATTGTTCCATTACAGCAAACATCTCCATCTTTTGCGTGATGTGTGGTAGCTTGACGTCTTGGTGTTCCAAGAAGCTAAGTGGAAATACCGCGGCATAATTACGCATACTTAGCAGCTTCTTTAGAGATTTAGATCTTGACTTGCACAAACTTGTCAGATGTTTTGTGACCCCGGTGGAATATTCAGCTGTGCCACACGATTTGCAATATGATGAGGTAACGACGGAGGAAAGCCCAAGCTCCAAATTTTGAGCACATGTTGAACTGCCAGCATCCTTTCCATTCAGCTGCTGATTAGCCATGCATTTTGTGCATTGCTGAATATCTGCATTGAAATGCAACATATGGGACTCAACCAAAGGCGAGAAAAATGTTGAAATTCAGGGTACAACCCTGGTTCATTTACTTTCATTAGCTCTACCGTTCCAAAGTTACTTTCTTGCACACAGGTAACATGTCCAGGGTCTCGTGGACGGTCTCCTTGACAACAGAGCACAATCCTACCTTTGCAGCAGAAGAATGGAATTCAGATCACGAACGAAGCCAAAGACTTGGGTGGTGGGGGTGGGGGCACTCAGGCCTCAAGGAGACACAGCTTTATTGAAGAAGGATTGACAAGGGAACCAAACTCATTACTTGTCACTTGTTAAATTGCACTGGTCTGTCTCGTCTCCTGAATAGCCAGACGGTGGTGGCCCAGAGCTAAGCGCACAGTGATTACACCTACCTGCCATGGCAAAGGGAAGCTGGTCTTCATGAGTCGCTACTGGAATGGACACTATGCAAGATGTTGAATGCAAGACAACTAATGAACACCTTCTCTCTCTATATATATTTTTTTCCCATAACTTGCCATAAAAACTCAGACATTTGCAGCTTTGACAACTTACAGCTATCTTCCACAGCTCCTTATTTTGCTGTCCATGCTGTAGTTTATGATCCTCTAAAGCTGATCTTAATATTCAGTTAGTTTCAGCTCAATACTAACCTGATCCTCCAGCAATCAATAGCCACACCCGCCTCACCCCTCTCACGCGGTGGGTAAATACACCATTTATTTTGATTCCGCATTCACCCTCTCAATAAAAATCTCACCATTGATATCCCAAAAAGGGGCATTCCTGAACTGAGTGGAACCCCCAGCCCCACAAAAAAAATTAGCTGCCATTAGCAGAGCTCATTAAATAAAGATACCCCAAGTCAACTATTCCGCCTCTTCAATCACGTTCCCCCGGTGTGGCGCCAAGGCCGCCAAGGTCTGGATCGGTTGTGTTGCAGTGCCTGAGTCTTTATCCCGCATACATAATTCATCAGGTCCCTGTGACATTATTCAGGGGCTCAGTTCTCCGGACCGCCGATACTTTATCCAGGAAAATGCATGCCAAAATAGTATACTGCTCTTGGGTTTCCTATTTGGTGAGGAGCACCATGGACGAATGAGGAAGCCCTTCAGCCTCACCACTTTACAGTCACTCCTTACGGTTATTCCAGCAAACTCACCCTCAGGTACCCATTGGTCACTGCAGAAACACTGGGACGGAAACACTCTGGCAACATTTGCATAATAAATCCAAGTTGTGCGTCATTGGATGCTGAAAACTCTGGCCTGCTCAGAATGATAGTGAAATTAAAGGTATACATGTAAAAAAAAAAAAATCTGAATATAAAAAAAAATGGAATATATTTCCATTTTTCACAGACACCCAGAGAATTCTATCTTTGTCAGCAGAGATGACAAATGGAGAGTAATGTAGAGTTATGCATTATAAAGCCTTGATAAAACTTGACAGAAGAAATTCATAACAAAATGGAATTCCTCTCATTGTGGCATCATGAGGCGTTCCTGATCCTGACAGTACCACCAAGACCCCACCTTTCATCATTAATATGTCTTTCATGTCCACCATGCCTGATAAGGGCACCGGCTGTTCCAGAAATAGTAACCCGACAGGACAGTGACCTTCAGGACAAGGGAGAGTCTGTCAGAAGACAAATAGACGTCGCTGAACTGAACAGCAGGGTGGGGGGCGGGGGGGTCCAGGCTGTAATGGAAGATGACAGGCTGGGTGTGCTGTTACTAAGATGTGTGCGATAGGTGCATTAAACCACTTGACGTCTTTCATTACTCCCTGATGTGATGCATCCGAGGGAAGCAAGAGAAAGGGTGGCTTGAACAATTCATTTGTTTTGCCAGCTGATATATTGATAGGAACTTTCCCTTCAACACAAAAAGTAGCCTTCAATATTATGATCCAACAAGGGATTTCATTAATAGATTTGCCATCAAGCCCAGAATCGAGTAAGACACATAATGAACACGACATTTTTTTTTTCTGAAATTCTAGCCTAAATTGAGAGCTCCCTTTAATGGAATCTTTAAACACCAGCCCCAGGCGTCAGATGAACGGACCACAAAGTGGGCTCCGACGTTCCTCCCATACCATTGGGATTGGTGTCACCTCAGTCGTCCCCTATCATGTATCTGTGTTGCAACCACACCCTTTGATCTCTTGTGAAATCAAAGCTGGACAGCCGGCATCAGAGGCAGAGTGTCCCCTCGCCGCGGAATCCCGGAGCCCCTCAGAGGCGCCGATGTCCCCTGGTGTGGGCTTTGACGTGGGGCCTCCTCCCAGTTGCCCCGGGCAACACCAGAGATGCTCTGAGGTACAGACAGAGTGAAAATGACTTTGTCAAACGGAGTTCCCCTGTCTGAGACTTAACACTATTCTGTGTGGGGGCTGGGAATTACACAGAATGAGCCAAGAGATCAGATTAGCAGGCTGACCAACACTGTCTTTTCAACATCACCCTGGATATACAGATTCAGAAAATGCTAATTATGGTGCTTCTCTTTGGGCCTCAGACATCTACCGACATTCCATGGAAGGATAACTTTAACTTTACCGTGAATATCGTAACCCTGAAAATCGATATTATGCAGAAATTTGAGTCGTAACAACACTACCAAGGCCAGAGAGACAGCCCACGAAGATGAACAGCGAAATCTGTCCATCGGCAGAGGTAAGATGGTACTACTAGCGTTTGCCTGTATAACTAATGCAAGCTGGATGCAAACATAACCAACAGTGGTTTTCCTTTGCCATCCCCTGCTTTCCTTAGCTTTAGTTACTGCGATGTAGACTCCTACTTGAAAAGCAGCACACTTTGGGTGTCGCTAACAGGAGGCGCTAATGCTACAGGGAGCGCAGCCCCTGCTAAGCTAGCCCGTTGGTATCCTTCTCTCCCATGCCATCCACATTAACCCAGGTAGATGAGCTCGGTGTTCACCGGGCCGTGACATCCGGCCACCTTCACCTCAGGTGGAAGCGGCAAGACGTCCGCTGTCAAAACAAACAGGCGCGCGGCCGCGACGGCCGGCGTTTCCGTAACTGAAGGAGACGTTTGGCCAGCTTCTGTTGTGCCGCTTAGGCGACTCCCTGTGTAAAGCAGACACCAACATGCAATAAAAATAGACACAGCAGGAAGGGGGGGGGTAGTGGTGCCAAATTAAACCTCTGATTAAATAAGTCTGTCTTTCCGAGCAAGTCTGCAGTCACTGGAACGAAGATGCTTTTTCTTCAGACTTGGACTGTGGCAGCTTCCAGTGAGGCACGGGGACCTTCCGCTACCATGAGGCCCGCCTGACCGGCTCAGACCGGCTTCTCCGTGGCGACGGGATCCACCTGTAATGTCGCTCTTTCGTAATAAGCATGAATGCCCCTACATGGTCGGCAGCCAGCTTCCTGAGGGCTACCACCATCTGCTCAGCCCAAAAAAAAAAAGAAAAATGGAAGGATAGTAAAACACCATCTATTCTTAGCAGGCATCAAATCAGAGCACGCTAATAATAGTCAGCAATGACCCTGAAGAACCGCATGCGTTTCTTGGTAAAGAAAAAGTGATAACCTAATTCATAAATACCTCAGTGCTGCTTGGGGAAGTGGGGGGGGGGGCAAATTAAAAGCAAAACTGCTGTTTATTCTTAAATATTTACTTCCCTGTTTTTTTCCTCTTATATGGTACATTCTGCGCACCACTCCTGAAACTCTGCATGGGCAACGTCTGAAGTGACGTCACTCACAGCAGAAGGTTCTTCAGAAAATCAACTCAACGTTCAACGGTGAGACGACATTCGTCTTTAAATATAGCGGAAACTTTGTTCCTGTATTTATAACTAAAGTAGAATTTCGTTAGATCTGTGTAGCTCTGGAACAAATACGAGAAGCACAAATAAGTAGTTAACGAAGTCTGCTGAATTTTCACATCTGAAATCCCCCCCCCCCAATATACAGTAGCTCAGTGTTTCCCAAACCAGTCCTCATGGAACCCCAGACAGTCCACATTTTTGCTCCTTCCCAGCTCCCAGCCAATCAGGAACACCAGATACCTGGTACAGGTCAGCTGGGAGCTGAGAGGAAGCAAAAATGTGGACTGTCAGGGGGTCCCTGAGGACTGGTTTGGGAAACACTGCAGTAGCTCATGGCTGGTGCTTTTTAACCTTGCACCAAAGATTAATAATATCCCCAAAGGTAAGCAAATAAATGAGGAGTCCATGTTGATTTGGTAGCTAAACCTATCCCTGTCCTTAACCTCCCCAGAGAACAGGAAAATCCATGCTTAGCCATGTGCTTAACAAATGTCTGCAATCCACTGGGAAGGTGAAACTTCTACAACCTCAGTGTTCACACTCCTAACCACCAACTACCATCACAGTTAGTCTTGTCACCTGGAACCAGGCAATCCAATCCAATCCATCCGTTCCCTTGTTCGGCTCTGCTTGGCACCTACATCACGGTGGGCCAGACCTTGTTCCAGCCCTCCGTTTCCAGAACAGTGTCTGCAGGATTTCTGCACCCCTGACCCAGCTTGCGTCAACCTCAAGCTTCAGCAGATTCCTTCTCCATGGAGACAGATGGATCCCTGCTTCAGCCGGCTCCCGTGACGGAGTTAATATACCATCTCTGTAATGGTTCCCTTGGCCACCTGCCCTCTCTCGGCTGCCCCGATGCATAATCAATTACGCCTTTATCCGCTGTCCATTGCCCCTGAACGTTTGCGGTCTTGGCGCGGACTCTTCCAGAACCGGCAGTGGCTTTGATTTTTACGGCAATCTGCTTTCACATTTGCACAGATGTACAAATGGGCTAGACGGCTGTGCAGGGGATCCTCGCCGATTCGCCGCACTCGGGGAGAGGAAGCAGGGCCCTTCAACACCTGCTCTCCATGACACCATGTGGAATTGAGCTTTCATTTCTTTCTTATTGTGGATCTCTCTTGCCAAGCACTTGACAAGAACTTAATTGCACCATACAGCGAACGAATCATGTGGCAGGACACTTATACGAACAGTTCTGACATTTATGCTAATGGCCCCATCCTCTTCTGAAACCTTGAAATCTCTCAATAACAAACAGAAGGATCCTGAAATATCCGGGAAAACAACAGTAGGTAAAGCATGAGAGAAATCTCAATCAGAATTCATAATTTTAATTTTCAAAAAAGGACATTATGTTAATGTAGAAATTAAGCAGATTTTTATTAATGCCTATTGTTTGCTTTGTTTAAAAAAGGATGTTTGACGTATCTGTTTTTTTAACGTTTCATACTTGTACTTTGAAGATCTCGGGGCTCTTATTCTAAGGACAGACAATGACAGTGACTGACTACTGAGCCCACTTGACTGACTTCTGCCAAGCAGAGTAATGCTCCTCTCTGGCTTTCAATGAAGATATCAGCCTTGAAGAACAGAGGGCGGATGCCTGCTTTTAAGGCTCTGGTGGGGGGGGGGGGGCGGGGATGTATAACAATGAGAATACAAAAATACACAATTTAGGACACCCCATCCCATCCCAAAGTTTAAAGTAATTTAGGTATCGCCTAAAAAAGCCGACATGTAACAAGAACGGTTTTAGCTGACAGCGCAACATCCGCAGAGACTCCAGATTAACAATATAATAATAATATAACAATATAACAATAATATATAATAATATAAGAATATAAGCTCAAAAGCTCATCCCATCATGCAAGCTTGCATGTCACTCCCAGAAAAATGCTGGCCCTGTCAATCACCCGAACCACCGCACATGGCCACAGGAGATGAAGAAACAGGCTGCTGTACACCAGCTACGAAATGTCGATTCTGGCCATTGGCAGGAAAACACAAACCCAGGGCTTTTATAAACATTTACTTCTACGGATGAAGAGCACAGCCTTTTAAGCTGGGACACAGGTCGATTCATCTCTGGGTATAAAGATGGATGACAGGGTTACAGAGAGCCGTTGGTAAGATCCCTGGACATGGCGCCACGAGGACACTTTGCCCTTATCGATAATCTATACCAGCTCACTTTCAGCAGCTGATCACATCAGTGCTGGGAAAAAGGGTGGAATTAGGTCAATCAGCGGAATAATTAACTCATTTAGGAACTGAAGTGTTGAGGTGGAATAGAAACCGTCCCACATTAACCTACCGGAACCTGGGGTGGGCAGCGGCATGGGGTGTCATTCGTTGAGTTGAGTTAAATATAGCAGATGAATGGATGCAGGATGGCGCATAATCTTACACGAATGGCAAGTTCTGGAAAGGTAGGACCCAGTCCAATGGGCAGCCTTTACTCCCAAATCTCTCCTGTCACTTCAACACTCCCCTCCAAGCCTTCTGGGAGGGGTGTGACCCCGATGAGGACACCATCTCTTCGATGCTTCCCTTTCACAACCACTCTAGAGCAGCATTCCAGTCCTTGGGGACCTGCCTACGGAGTTGGGAGGGAGCCAAAACGTGGACTGTCTGACAGGGAATATGGGAGGGAGCAAAAATGTGGACAGCCTGACAGGGAATCTGGGATGGAGGCAAAACATTGACAGTCTGACAGGGAATCTGGGAGGGAGCCAAAACGTGGACCATTAGGGTCCCCAAGGACCGGATTGGGAAACACTGCACTAGAGCCGCAAATATGCAGCCACCGAACTCTGAGCCAGCTTTACATCGTCTTCCAGTTAAACTGCCCATGAGTAAGACACTATGCAATAAAATATGAGTAATACACCTGATGTCGTGATACACTGTTTACTCCAGACACCTATACTTAACTTTTAATATCATTAACATTGACTAATATCTGGCTGTGATGCTGATCTCATTTCGATTCATATCCACTTACGTTGCTGCTTAGAATTCGGTACCATTTGTGCAAACTATAAAAATAATTAAATTACAGTGAATATGCATCACAAAGGTCAATGCCCTATCTCCATCTTAGATTGTGCGCAGGAAAAGAAAAGTCTCTCGTGGTGTTGAAGATGATCTCTCTCGTATTACATTATTAATTAATGAGGTACTTAACTTTGTAAGTGGTGCATAAATCAGCAGCTGATTCAGATGTAACAGGCAGAGCCTCGTCCTGCAAGCCCGAGACCCAGGGCAGGCCAGACAGAAAAAAGAGCCAGTACAAATCTGTTCTTAACTACCATTATGCAAGCTGCAAGAAAGTGTTGCCAACCTACTGAATCAAAGTCCCCAGTAGAAAAAACTATGCAAATGCTGTAGAAAATTAGCATCATAATCACCTGAGTTAATTACTATATGATTCTGATTGCCCTGCTGTTTCCACACTCATTTAAGTTTGCATTTGCCGACCATTCCGATGCAGCAGTCTGTCGTTGCCCGTGGCAGCAACTTGCAACCCGATGACAATCACTCTCTCCACTAGGTGGAGTCACGAGCTGATTAAAAAAAAATGCTACTTATTGTTTAGGTTTTGCACACTCACAGGCAACCTGCAGTGGAGCTGGTGGAACATGATGAATGTTAAACTAAAGCAATAAAAATGCGCTCTGCTTCCTGCAATGCTTTCTGGGGGTGTGGGGGGTCCACACATTCAGGTCAGAAAAAGTCATCATTAAAGGTCATATGCTCATTTACCTCACACACCCCTTCACATCTCAGCTACCCGCAGCCCTGCCCTGTGCCAAGGGCAAAAACTGACGTCTTGATGCACGTTTGGCTTTGATTAAACGTTAAGGGCAAAAATTCATCAAGTTCCATTTCGTACACAGACGTCCAGCACCTTGAGTCACATCTAGTGAGACGGTGATTTTGACGAGGTTTATTTTGAAAACGCCATGCAACACGCCTCACAGCTGCCCGCGTGTGATTATGCCACATGCCCCCCCCCGTTGGCTTCAAAGAGAAGCAGTGCAGGTTTGCTTCAGGCTCCAAAGAAGTGGGTGGCACTTGGCTAATAAACTTTGTGTTTTTCCTCGCGCTCCTGACGCCAGACGAATTTTTAAGTTGTCATCAGCTGGTCTGACAGTGTGTCCTCGAGTCGCAAGCCCTTCACAAAAGACAGGGCTGATGGGGTCACCCCCCCCATTCCACACATCCCAGCTCCCCTCCACTCATTGCCTCGACCCCAAACCAGCGACTCTGCTGGACACTCCAGCAAGCCGACATCAGAGTCAGGAGGAAAAGCACCCGTCCTGCAAGGGCCACTCGCTTCCCCAGCGGCAATGCTTACCAACACTCAAACTACGTGGCCCCCCCTGCTGGGCACAAAGAGTCACTACACTAAATATTAATCAAACACGTTCCTTAATTAGCAGATTCTGAAGTAGCTTGTTCTGCTAACCAGCAGGCTAGCTACAATCTTCTGACTTGCTAGCTATTTATTTAGTTTTGGAAACTAAGGGGGGAGGGGGTTCTGAACTGACTTTTTGAGGGCCCCAGGTACAACAAATCCACCCCTGCCTGTCCCCCCATAGTTTTTGTTCTCAGGGTGCCCCCCCACACAGAAGATAGATAATTAAACAACCAAAGTAGGAAGGATCTGCAATACCTTCAAGTCACTCTGAATCCACAGTTACCATCTAACCATAAAATGCTGGCAAACCCATTTCTACCTTCTGGGAACTTTCATAATACAGTATAAATATTTATTCCTTTTTATTTACTAAATATTTATTATTTTAATTCACAACAATCATCCCCGGCAAGAAAGTTCTGCAGAGTCAAGGCAAGTCCGCTGCCACGTTAGCAGATAGCTAATTAAGCAATTACCTTTGAGAGCATAAATTTGCCCAGTCACTTAGAAAAAAATTTAATAATTAAAAAAAAAATGGTGCTTTAAATATTGCAGTGTCTTTGTCCTGAAAGCTTCTGGAAGAGTGCAGGCAGGCGATCTGGCAGAATCGAGAAATTACCCCATTTCCTAATAGCGTCGTTGAGTCCCAGACCAGATTAATGCACTTTCAGCTCCCTTCAGAAGACAGCGCAGGGCTGCCATCACTGAGGGAGGGGGAACAGCCCGTACCAGGGGCAGGGGCAACACCGTGCCCGCTCTTCAGGGCCCGTCTCTCATCGCACCGGCTGTCAGCGGCACCACGCGATAGCCCCACCCCCCAGGAGACCGGATAGCAGAGGCCTTCGCTCTTCACCTGTGCCAGTGAAATATCAGCTGGTAAAGCGCTCCAGTCACCCAGACTCATGCTGGTTATTTTCCAGCGTTCACTACACAGCCTCTAGTCCTAAATGGCACCGTTAGGTCAAGGAGAAGTCAAGGCGACACAAAATAACATATTTGGGTCCAGGACTTCTATTAGTATTACAATCATAAAAATGATGCTATGACCAATAAACTATTTACATTGTCTCTTTGACTAAACCCAAATTTATACACACGCTCCCGGCTTACGATGGTCTGTGTTATGATATTTCGACTTTACAATGGGTAAATGTTTTTCACCTTCAGGTCAATATTCAATAAATGATTCTAAAATAGGCTCGATGTTAATGATTTTGCCCTACTGTAGGCTAATGAGAGTGTTCTAAGCATGTTTAAGGTAGGCTAGGATATGATGTCTTAGGTTAGGTGTACTGTATTAAAATACATTTTCGCCTTACGATAGGTTAATCGGAACATAACCCCATCATGACCAGGGGAGAGGCTGTATATATTTTTTTAACTTCAAAACTGATAATGCCATTCATGAGGGCTGGGGTCATTTTAAGCGGGAAATGCAAAGGGACAGCCGACAATAAAGCTAATCTCCACGTTAGCGCTCCAAGGTGATTTCAGTGGCAGGTGCGTTACACCCCGTATGGGGCTGCAGGCACAGGGTCTGCGGCAGCGTTTTAGGATCATCAAAAGCACATGGCGTGACGTTCCCCTTCGTAGGCGAACAACCCCATTACGACGAAAAACAGACGCCCCTGGAGGCAGATTCATTACCGTGTCTTTAAGCTGCTCCCTATAATTTCAAGGGTGACCAGTTTCAATCCTTCTTGAGATATTTCTCTCACAGTCGGTCTCCATCAACAGGAAAATAATGCAGCTATGGTGGCGACATACAGATTTATCTTGTTTTGCCCAAACGTGGTACATGCGCACCATCCTGAAGTAAACTGGGTACGCGTGCACCATCCTGAAGTAAACGTGGGTACGCGCGCACCACCCTGAAGTAAACGTGGGTACGCGCGCACCACCCTGAAGTAAACGGGGGTACGCGCGCACAATCCTGAAGTAAAGTGGGGTACGCGCGCACCATCCTGAAGTTACGGGGGTACACGTGCACCATCCTGATATAAACGGGGTACACGCGCACCATCCTGATATAAACGGGGTACATGCGCACAATCCTGAAATAAACGGGGTACATGCGCACCATCCTGAAATAAACGGGGTGGCAATTCTCGTTATCCGGGCCTTGTTGGTGAAACAGAAACCGGAGGCGATGTCACCAGGCAGCTCCGAAACTACAGGAGGTGCAGGGTGTCCCTTTGGAGCAGGAATGGGGGGGGGGGGGGGGGACAGCGCCTCCAGTTACACCCACCTGTGGCGACATAGAGGATAACCATGGCAAACTGAAATATGGAGAGAGAATGGAGATGTCCATTGCAGTCCTCTGAGAAAGCAAGGGGCTGCGACCAGGAACTCAAGGCAGTAAATTGGGAACCCCCCCCTCTGGCTTCCCTCCCATCTCACCACATGATCAGGGGTGTGTGATCTGGGAGCTCAAGGCAACAAGCCCCCCCATTTGCGATTTCAGCCCCCACTCACCACCTCCCATCCCTGAGTTCACAAAGCCCTCTCCCAGCATTGATGCAACACTTTAGCAACGCCTCTTAGGGACACCATCGACCGGCAATCGGCTTCCTAAGGACCATAAGCAGGTATCCATGGCCGCTAACGACAGGCACAAAGGTCACCTGGCCGATTCTAGCCTCTTTAAGGCTTCACCCAGTGGACTCTGGTGCTGCGAAAGGATCTTCCCTCTGAGAAGCAGCATCAGGCACCTTCACGAGCCGGAAAGCAACGCCGTTCCTGGGGCGACACCCATGTCGACTCCGTGCATGCGTGTATGTGTGTGCACGCCTTCCTAAAACTCAAAGACAGGTGCTGTCTGCTTCCACGAACTGGCTGCCACCTTTAGAACCGCAGCAGGACTGCGCTCAGTAGTTAGCAGTGCATGAATGTAATTCCTGACAATATCTCAGCTGCCTATTGAAAGCTGTTGAAAGCAGATATGGTTTACCACATCGCACTGATTTAAAGGTACAGTAACACCTAGCTGGAACATTCTGTAATTATTTATTAATAAAGACATTATTCTCATTACCTGGAAATGTATATCCAGTACTTGTGCACCGAGTACTGGTAAATTCACCTTCCACTGAATGGGGAAACAAGCACTTGTATATCACAGACCAATAGTGCAGAAGTGCAACATGTCAATTTGGGAATGGGTGAACCCTAAAGACAAGCTGACTGAAGTGTCAAGTCATGGAGTACCTACATGTTTGAAGCATCATGGCTGGAGGAACGAGGTGCTTGGGTGAAGGTCTATACCAGGGGTCTCCAACTCCGGTCCTGGAGGGCTACTATCCAGTGGGTTTTCTATCCTACCTGGCTTCTGATGAGCCACACCTGCTCCTGGTATTTACCTGAGAACTAGTGTGGCTCATCAG
>JAODJU010000062.1:2996392-3033891 GCA_026776725.1 Gnathonemus echidnorhynchus | reverse complement strand
GAAGAATGATTAAATTAAAATAGTTTTTGAACCAACACATCCTAAAGACTTGATTTTTTTTTCACCGCACAAATGTCGGAAAATTAGAGTTCCTACACTTATTTTTTCCCACTTCAAGCACTGCATGTATCCAGTGAAATCGAATAACTGCAAATAATCGTATTTCGGTGCTGCTTCTCACAGACTGTCCCTCAAATGCTACCCGGTAGCTAATATTGATTTTGCGCCAGAGAAGTTTTTCATCTTTCAGAAAAGTGCACGTCAGGTAGTCATAGTTCCGAAATATAAAGGTCCTACACAATATAGTGTACACACAATACGATATCTGACAGATTCCTCTCACATTTTAGCAAAAATTATTAGTTTTCTGACAATTATGCAACTCTT
Organism: Gnathonemus echidnorhynchus; assembly: GCA_026776725.1. Lineage (NCBI taxonomy): Eukaryota > Metazoa > Chordata > Actinopteri > Osteoglossiformes > Mormyridae > Gnathonemus > Gnathonemus echidnorhynchus. Next base: position 3,033,504 of record JAODJU010000062.1, on the reverse strand, counting down.
AATTTGACCATTTTACTCCCGTCCCTTTTAAATTCCAATTGCGGAATAGAACCACTAGGTGGTGCCAGTTCTTTATGCACAAGATGCGCATTTCGCAGCGCTTGGGCGATGCAAGTCAAATAGAGAATACGTCACCAAAAGAAGTAACTCGTTTTCAAACGTAAAATAGTGGAAAATAAATAATAAAAACACATTATTTTGATAGAACGAGGTCAGTTAAGTTTATTTGATGTTGTTAAAAAAATAAATATGAATTTTAAATATGTAAATAGCCTAAGTACATTTTGACTAAGAGCTAAACGACACGATAATACGCAGGGTATAAAAAAGAGCAAGATGCCACAGAGTAATTTTAAAAGCATTTTAATGACTTCGCACATATTTAACAGAGGGTAAAAGTCTACAGGTGCCGCCCCGTACATCAGAGCCGGGCTCGCGCACGCTAAGCACCTACCGACCCAGCCATCGCGAAGGAGTTCATTCCTACTGCCTCGTTTGATTGTGCAATAAGATGGAAATTTTCATTACAATAGTTACAGTGACAGAAATGCACACTATGTATCAAATAGCGAGATAGAGTAGCAAAAAAATGATAACACGCAGTGCTAGAGCCAACAAGCAAGCAGCCGTTTGAGTAACATTACTTTGTCCTGTAAATGCGCGGTTTTCCACTGTTCCACTTAACAACAATGCTTTAAATTGTTTATAATACATCTAGTTTTTTTATACTCTGGACTAGAATAATTTGAACATACATTATAATGCAACTCAAGAACAACAACAAAAGTCAACAAAAAAGATTAAAAAAAATGATTTAAGATTTAAAATGAACTGGTATACTATCCTTCGTTAACAGCCAACATTCTTACTGGTCACAATCACTGCATAAGAGCCTCAGAAAATAGCTAACAGGTGACACTGACACTGGTTATTATTGGGTTGTATCCAAATTAATGCATGACTATACTAAGTATAAGCATAGACAATATACCTTAATCGGAGCCAATAACTGGGGGAAAGTTCATTAGTAAATGGAATTAAACAGTTCATGTTTGCAGTTGCTGTTTTACAGTTTATGTGCAGAGTGAAAAGGAATCGTTTCAAAGCACCGCTGCCTTGCTTTCTAACAGCAAAAAGATGTAAGTTGTCTTTCCAAGACAGCCTCACAAAATTGAGGAAATGTTTAAATATCCAGACCCCTAGAAACTACTGACAATTACAAAAATGAGCAAAGTGTGTCAAACAGGAGGGAAAAAAATAAATCAAAACCAAAGGGGAAAAAAGTTCAAAGAAGAAGAAGAAAAAAGCATAACCCCTAGTCCTGTCTAATCATTTCTGACGGAAGCTGCCCAGGACTCACACCCTAGAGCTTAATGAGTGTTTTTGTTTATTTGATGTGTTTCCTTTTTCCGGTACGTTTTCAGGAAACGCTGTAACTTCTAAAACCAATTGGTACGGTAGGCACAAAGTGTGGGATAGTGATTCAGAGCTTGCATGCTGGAATTTCACTGGAGTTTAGGTAAGCAATGACCCTGTGAATGGGGGGGGTGGGTGCTGGCTCTATTTCTTCTTGCTGAACAGGCTGAAGCGTTTCTCCTTCTCTTTCTCCTTCTCCTTTTCCTTCTCCTTGTCTTTCTCCTTCTCCTTCTTGCCTGGGCTGGACTCGGTGGCCAGCGAGACTCCCGTGGGCAGCGTCTGGGCCCGGCTGGATGCCGGGGTGCTCTGACTGCTGGGGGTCATGTCGGAGGTCGCCGCTGAGGTCACGGCACTCGTGATGGCCTGGATCCACGTGTTCATCTCCTCCTGCGGGGTCAGAGGTCACGACAGTCAGGGCACGGCCATCTACAGCCAAATATTCATACCTGCTTTTGTAAATAACACCAACAAGAAACACTGCAAGTGATTAAAAGAAAATTGTTGGAGTACAAATGAGAAGCAGAGGCAGCTCTGAAGCCACACTCATCCAGACAGGATATCTGAGGCTCGAGCTTCAGTTCCCGTCACACAAAATGTCAGGAAACATACAGAGGGACACAGGAATCAGCTCCTTACACTAAGTTTAAATGTGGGCCCAACACAAGTAGGTCTAATCCTTGTGTAACACGTCAGTGTTTGTATAGAGAATTCACAGTGTTCTGCTGGACCAGTAGACCTTCAGATCCCAGTCAGAGGAGGTACCTGAAGGCGTTCTTTCCCCACTCTGTCCATAACATCTCCTGTTAACTGCACTGAGCCCATATGACTCCCACAGCAGAGGAGACACAGCCCATCTTGTGGAACCTTTTTAAAAGCCCCCTTTTTTATTATTTTTTTTAAAAGCAAGACTCACATCATCTTTGGCTTGGAAGAGATACTCATTCCCATCAGAAATTCTGTAGAGGAAAAAAAGAGTTTTTAAATGCGTTCCATCACGGCTGAAATAAACACACCAAACTTTTCCTGCTTCACTGATTCATGCCCCAAGGTGGCGCCATACCTGAGCTTGAAGACGTGCTTCTTCTTCTTGTAATCGAGCGCCACCTCGCAGACGGCATCCTTTAGGCTGATGGGGATCTCGCTGTGGTACGGGATGCCCTGGCTGGCCGTCTTGCTGTCCTTGTAGAAGCCCATCTCCTGGTTGTTTATCACACAGTAAACGTTGTGCCAAGACCTGCGGAGACACGGTAGTCAGAGCTGCCCTGTCCGTGTGGGACACAGTGTCACTTGTTGGCTGAAAGTTTTTTTATTTTTTTTAAGCAGATTTCTAGCAGAAAACTGTTGATTTTCACAGCAGCAGTGTTGTTGTGTATTTGGGACAAATGAATCTGTAAGCCAGTAAACAGTGGCAAGACTGAAAAGTGAGTCACAAAGGGATATTAATGAATACATGCTTTTCACACATACAACAGACAGCATTTTAGGTGCACGGCAGTAGGTAACAGAACCTGCCTGCACTCTTTTACTGGTCTCTCCCGTTTTTTTTCCCTAGGTATCAGAGAACTGAACTCAGTACTCTGAACTCAACTACTGTGACCGAAAGAGAACTGAACTCTGAACTCAACTACTGTGCTCAGTCAATTGCTGCATGGTTTCTTCTTGGTTTCTTACTGGTTCCAAGATGAATTTGTACTGCGGTCAAATATCAGTCTCTTGAAAGGAGCGATGGTGCCCCCTGGTGGCACGGCAGCAGTGGTGCATACCTACTGGATGCCTTCTTATTGGGCCCCTCCCACTCATGCTTGCGATGCAGGAAGCCCTCCAGCTGGGCAGATGGAGAGTCCTGGGCCTTGGCCGGCAGCGTGGCCGCCTGGCTGCTCCTGCCCTTGCGCTCGGCGGAGGGGGAGGGGGCTGGGCTGGGTTCCTTCGAGCTGCGCTCCGCCACGCCGTTCACCATGTCGGCACCGTCCACGCCATCCTGCCGAGGATCGACGGGCCAACGAGAGAAAGGAAGAGAAGGAAGGCTTTCAGAAAGGTGCAGTGGACGCTCGTACTTTGTGGAGGCCATTTTGTGGATGCTGGGCAGGGCTGCATGCGCATAGAGGCTGTGTAGACCAAGGACGCCCCTCTCCCAAAGCAACACGGGCAAACAGTAACGACGTATACGGATACATCCATATACGTCTAAAGGGTCTCCTTCTGAAATGGGACATGAAAAAATAGCCACTTAAAATGAACCTTAAAACTGGGGGAAAAAAATGCTCTCCACCAAATTGGCTTCTACAAACAACAAAGTTTAACATTAATAAGTTATGAAATGACCGATTTTACGGGGAATCTTGCAGATCGCAAAAACCCCTGCAGGCTGCCTGCAGAACAGCAGAGTCTGGGGGGGGAAAACAACGGTGTCTATAGAGCAATGTGACCATGGGACGGCCAGCGAGGGGAGGGGCCAACAGCCCAGCCAGTGAAGGCCAAAGGACTGAACCGAAACCGTTACAGCAGCCTCAGATTGTTGAACTGGTGGTTCAATTAACAATCAAGATGCCCGGTAACACAGGGCCAAGCAGACTGAAGCACTATGGAGTCAGAGTGAGTCACAGAGTGAGTCAGCGTCCCAGAGCTGCTCTGCTCTGCTGGAAAGGTCTGTCTCAGGACTGGCAGCGGGTTAAGGAGCGTCATCGCTAACCTCTGTTAGCCTCAGAGCAACTCCACATGGATGTTGGGGGGGGGGGTGCCAGGTCTGAGGATTATAGAATTAGAGGAGCACAGCAGACAGGGAAGAGGACTTAAAGATCACAGGTTGGGAAATAAAAGCGACTAGGGATTAAGACATGCAAACAACACTGCCAAACCAAAGCTTTAACGACGCAGACAAGCAGCCAAGGTCACAGGTAGCAAAGTACACAACACACAACTCAAACTGCTTGTCGTAAAGCTCGCCATTATCGCTGAAGTTTTTGTAAGAAAGCAGGGAAAGGCAATAGTCCCATTAGAAGTTTGTCAATGCCACAGACACTCCAACCTATCACAAGGCTTTACCCAATCATAAAGAGCCTGTTCCAGGAGGCAGGGCCCGCCACTGGCCATTGGTCGAGGCTGGAGGGGCATTCCTTCCAGAAGCCACGCCCCTAATTAGAGCTTTTTAAAGTAGAATCCTGACGACTGTGGGAGCCTCCAGGAAAGCAATGCTCTGCATCCTGCCAGTGAAGGTCCCAAACCTCACTCGAACACAGACGACAGACGGCGTGTACGGGAGCAAACCGGCCCGAGGAGGTCAGGCTGGTACTCAGGTATAGCACACACTCAGTGTGGTCAGTCTGGGGCTCGTTTAAGGATGAACACAGTGAAGACTCCAGAAGAGTTACAAGCTTTTCATACACTGACAACCCCAAAAACTCATAACTGAACCAGCTGTGCTTTCCGAGTCGTGATCATATGAATATAAACATCAACCCCGAACCTGGCTGATTCCGCATGTGTGGTTTATTTTGGTCAGCAGTGATCGCTACAGCACAGACTGCATGCTGGCTGAGTATCTGCATGCTAATAAATGTTGTGGGCTGACCCAGCTGATGGCCGCTAGGTGCCCTTAGAGGGGGCTGAACAAAAGCCCACCACTCTTGTGTTTTAGTTATAATGCCAATATGCTTAATTACCATGACTGGGGGAATTGAGAAGCTAGTGTCTCCCCACAGAATTCACCTCCTTTGACGTTTTCTGATTTTCAGGCTTAGAAAAAGCTGATGTCCACCTTGTTTAACGTTTACCAAATCTCTGACAGGAACCTTGAGTGATTTGGGAGGAAAATAGCTTCATGTACGACAATATATATACAGACATAAGTGGGAATAAAATACAGATGTGGGTACAGGCGTCTTGGATGCTTAACAAAATGAAAGCTTCCAGTTTCATATTTACTATTAAAGGGAATTAAAAAAGCATTTATGTCCTTTTGAAGAGGGAAGATGGTGCAAGGATGTCAACAGGTCACCTTAAGAAATGAAAAAGCACATGCAGACGACTCATTTCTAATAAACTAAATAACCGTAAGATGATGAACCGGATGAATAAAACTGGATGAAGCTGGATGAAGAAAAAAAAAACAAAAAAAACAGAAAACACAACAAACAGTGGTTAGTGACCAACATGCTTATACATGCGACGAATGTAACATTAATCGACAAGTGAAGGGGTGATATGCCTACATGACGGGGGGAGACAAGAAAAAACATTTGAATATACAACATGTGCATTTCTGTCTCAGCTGGCTTAGCTTTTATTGTGGAGAGGAACCAAACGAAGCTGTTAATTGTCCATGGAAGAAAAGGCTACCATGCAGACAAAATGCAACAAAAAACAAACATTCAAATACAAGAGGCTTAACCTTAAAAAAAAAAGAAAACAAAAAAAACAAACGAAAGTGCGGAACGGGACGTAACATTATCAACACATGAACAAACGTTACACCAGATTTAGCAGCAGACGTTACAAATGGCTGGATTCTCGGGCCTTTCCCTCAGCTGGACTCCTTCCTTTGTCTTTTTTAACCATCAATCTCTCTAAGGCCCGAGTTGTTGGCTGCATCCCCCCACATCAACTGTTTGGTACAATCGATAACGTGGGGAAAAATAAAAAGCAATCGCACATGTAACTTGTTCAAGTGAGAAATGATGGTTCGGCGGTGTGGCTTTGCTCTGACTGCACCTGCAAGCGCATCATCTTCTTCGTGACCCGGGAGAGCGAGAGAGACGGACGCTTACGGGCATTTGCCAAAACAAAGGGCGGGATAAAAAGAGGTGAAGAGTCAGCGGGTCAGCAGGTGCACACGCCTCCATGAGCACCTACACGCCGCGCGGAAGCCCACATGACAACAGGGGAATTGACTCGCTCACCAGGGCAGTCAAGGTTGCGTGACTCAAACCCTAAGGCCTAACCTCACACCAACTAAAACGCCGATTTGCTGTCAAAATTCCTAAAAAATGTTCAACCCGTGGTGGTAAAAGGCACTTTGTGTGACAGGTGTAACTAGGCAAAGTTGTGGCAGACTAATGCTGATTAGTCGCTCCGGTCTATTCTTAAAATATATTTTTCCTCTCTTTCTGAAAGTATCAACTGGTCAAACTGCATAAAACATGCGCAAATAACTAATCAAAGTGAACAGCAGAGGTTTCACTCGCGAAGAAGCACAGTTATAAACTGTTAGATGCACAAAGGATGCAAGAATTCGGAGGAGAAAAAGGGCTCGTTTCTCTAAGTCCGTAACTGTTCACCAGCGGGTGGGGGGGGGGCCTGCAGGCAGGAGCCTACGGTTACAGGGTCGACAAGCCTGGTCAGTCTGTTTCCCACCAGCTAGGGGCTGTAAACGGGCACAGAGTGGGTGGGGTGAAGAGGCCGGACTCCCCACATCACGCTATCACTGTCCGGCACGTCCCGTACGTTCGGAGCCGCTCCGTCGGCTCTGAAAGCTGCTGTAGCTTTGGTAGGTCTGGGAGCGATAACTAACCCGTGGGGAATCCTGGTCCGAGGGCAGCCCGTTCTGGGAGGCCTGCTCACCTTCCCTGGAAGGAGGAGAGGAGGAAAGGCCAGTGATCAGCGGGGGCATTCCATACATATATGGATACCTACATATATATATGAAGTAGAACTATGAAGATTAATAATCCGTATACATATTTTCTTTACAGCTAGACACAGCAGAAGGGCTGTTCAGATGAGACCTCATCCATCTACTAGAAGCTTCTCCCACTCCTTAACATCCATATTAATGTCCAGACAGCTCAGGGTTTCCAGTGCGATGACATCACTGAATCTAAAGTGACATCATCAGGGGTTCCAGTATGACGAAATCACTGAACTCCATCACACATGCCGGGGGGGCAGGGGGGTTCTCACCGCTGCTGCGAGTCTGAGTCGGGTGCGGGCAGAGCCTCCGGAGACAGGGGCTGCCTCCTCCTCTCCTCTTCCTCTTGCTGTCTTCTCACTTCCAACAACTCCATCTGCAGACAGATGGCACAAAACACACACCCCCCCCCACACACACACAAGCAGAAAAAAAACACAGATACATCATGAGTTATGCTGCTTAAAATCTGACCTTACTTACACAGTATATATAAAATCGATGACAATGTTAATTCCATTGTTCTCCACAAACACACACACACCAAGATCCCCCCCCCCCACGCCCCCTCACCGTCGTCAGCCTCTCCAGCGCCGAGAAGCGCTCCTCCCACGTGGCGGCCGACTTCTCGAAGGCCTCGTGCCTCTTGATGAGCTTCTCCACCTCATCCACGCTCTGGCCCATCTCCCGGCTCGACAGGTAGGGCTCCTGGGCCAGCAGCCAGGTCTCAGCCACGCCGGCGTCCCGCGAGAACTGGTGCACCTCCAGTACTGGCATGGAACACGGCAGGGTCACCGGGCACGTTTTGAAGACTGACCCGAAAGCGGAAATGGGTCATAGTTCCTCAGTGCCCCGCTGGGCTTCACACAGACCAGAAGCAGCCATATGATCCATCCAGCTCACCACAACTCCGTCAGTTTGAGGAACTGTGGCGGCTGGCGTTGGGGGCAGAGCTGGGGATACCCTGCACTCCTCAACCATTTCCGCGGTGAGTTTGGCCCAACCCAAAATTCCGGGCTACACAGAGAGGTCATGCATGTGTGGCAGACAGACCCCCCCCCCCCCCCACTTCAGGCTGGGTTCCAACAGGTGACAGCAGTCACCTTGGGGCCCCAACCAGACCCTGGGGCCTCTCATCGGCATGGACAGGGAGCCATGTCCTCTGACCATGCTTAGGAAGGCAAGACATGTTGGAGAGACCATAATGTCCCAATTTGAAATGTTATATTTGGTCCCATTAATTCCTCCCTTTCCGACCGAGCAGGCAGTTCGACAGGCAGCTGAGAGGGCGGGACTTACCCAATCTCAGCCACTCCCATCTGTCCTCCCACTTGTCAATCATGTCTTTCCTCTTGTCCGTCAGCTGTACCAACTTCTCTTTAATCTGAAAGCAGAACTTCTAGTCAGAGTTGCGGTTCTCCTCCGAAATGCAGTGTTTCTACATGACTGTGGATCAATCACACAGGTTTAGCAGCTGCAATACTACATGCATGTAACCTTCTTAAATATGCATGTTTATTTTGATTATTTCTATACATAAATAAAAAGCACACCCCTCTATCCACAATCCCCAGGGTGTTTTTAAAAACACACTTAACAAGAGTAAACCTTCTAAAGTGCAATCCATCTTCTTCAATATTTACACCTCTGTACCACCTGGGCCAACACACTAGTATTTCCCCCTTTCCCTTTACTGGGGCCCTCAGAAGTCCCTAGAAGCTTGGACAGACATTATTTTCTTTGCATTGGAGATAAGAATAAAAAGTAGCTTGGCAGTGAGTCTTACAAGCTTGGCGGGTAGTTAAGAGGTCCGGTTAAAAACAAAACAAGAATGTTCGAGTGCTTAACCAACTAACGTGTTACTTTTGTGAACATTCACGATGGCATCTCTCAGCAGACACATGGCCTCAGATGTCCAGCACAGCAGCCAATCCGCTCGTGACGGAGACCCCAGTGTAGAAACACACCTCCTCCGATGCATAGTGCTTCCGTGCCAGAAGGGCCTTGCCCAGCTCGATGCAGGTGGTGAAGCTGTCGTTGCGGGCGTCTATCTCAGCCTTGATGCCTTGGTGGTTGTTCATCAGCAGCTCCACTGATGACACGTCCCTGAGGAGGCCCCATCGCAACAGCGGTCAGACATGCCAATCAGAACAGTACGGCCTCACGACGTCATCAGCTAAGCTAACGCTTTAGTCCTTTACGGTAATAGATCTGCCCGGTTCTAGTCCAAGGCAGGGCGTGGCGGTTGGATACTGAAACACACATAAAGAGAAATGCTTTTGTAACACAGTAGAAATAAGAGATTCTATATTAGGATTATAAGCTACGGACGTTGCTATGGATACAGACTCCTATCGGGAGAGTGCATGTCACTAGCATAAACAGACAGGCCTTTCTTAGTGGTTCAGTTCTGGGGCCACAAAGGGCTGGCCTCCGGTTTTGAGAAACAGGAAGGCGAGCAGCCAAAGAGGACTGCATTACCCCTCAAACCGTATCATTAGGCAGACATGCGATCAGACAGCGGGGTTTCCGATGTCACTCCGTCGGGGGGAGAAGAGGAAACGGCTCATAATGACTAAATTCAAAACCGGATCCCCCCCCTCAAATCTCTGTGGGTCACCTCCCTCCCGCTGTCCCGGCAGGATGGGGTGGCAGAGGCTCGGTGACATGAGCCCGATCGCCCATCTCTCCCAAGAGTACAGTCTTTGCTCAACTAGTAATTATGTTGATTACAGCAATTACATTTCCAGCTCGAAGCAAGGAGCTGACGGTGAACTATTCGCTACAGTAAATCAATACATTTGCTGGGTGAAAAAGGAACGAAAACCAGGAAGAGCCCAGGCAAAGAAAGAAAAAGAAAAAACAGCAGGCTAGTGTATAACATTTTACTTTGAAGTTGCAAGTAACAAGGGAAGCTGATATCACTGTTGCCATTCTTAAAGGCACAGACACTTATTTTTAGGGTAAGTAGGACTACTTCAGCAACCAAATCATTTAGACAGCCCAATGCTGTGTCTGCAGAACTGCTCGATGCAAACTGCTAAGACAATGTTAAGAAATTCTCTCTGTCACTTAAGAAGCTCGGCCTGGGTTTGTGGTACAGTTGAAGGCTACCTGACACTTTAAGCAAACAATGGACAATAGCCACTGGAACTTAGGCAACTACCAATCAAAAAAGTCCACACTCCTGTAGTAATGACATGGTCCATCGTACCTGGGCTTCTCCTGGGCCTCGATGAGGCGGATCACATCCTCCATCCAGAGCATGAGGTCTCGAACCATGCTGAAGAAGCGGAACTTGTCCCCCGTGTCGAGCAACCGCACCCTGCGTCCCTCACACGCCTCCAGCAGGCTCTTCCAAGTCTCCAGGACCTCGCTCTCTCTCTTCTGAATGTCATCAGCCTTGTCTCCGGCATAGGCTGACTGGAGGCGGACTGCATCTTCTTGCAGTTGCCTCACCTGTGGATGATACCAGAGATGTTATGATGCAAACGAATACACTTCCTGGATTCTTTCTCTTAAATTTAATTCAAGCTCTCAGTGATTGTGGTTCTAAAACAAATCTAAAAAGTCACAACTCATGAATGAGACAACGTTTAGTTGCTATGCAAAACTGTAGGATTCCACCAGACTAGACCCTTGATGGTACCTCAAAGTATCTGGGTTCTCACCTGCGTCCCCAAAGCCTGGATGTCATGCTCAAAGGTAGTGTGCATCCTCTGCAGGGTCTCCACCGTGTTCTGGTCACGACCAAGTTCCTCTGGCAGCTTCTTGTGCTTGTCCAGGATACGGCCCAGGATCTCCTTAGCATCATGATAGAACTTGTGCAGCTCATAGGAGGCAGCCAGGATCTGCGTGCGCGTGTCGATCAGCTCCAGAAGGTCAGCCCAGGCCTCGTTCAGCCCGTCCTTCCACTCTGCGATGGTGGCCGCGTCCGAGTGGCCCGAGTTGATCAGGTCATCCGCCATCTGGTTGACAGCGTCTACACGCTCCTGCCCGATGTTGCCTGTGTCTCGGGCAAACTCCCGGAAACGTTCTTGGAGCATCTGTGCAAGAGGGGAGAACAAATCAATCAACCACGTGAGAAGCTACTACTTCTCTACCTCGACGGTTCCTGATGATCCCCGAAGGCCGGCTGGAGCAGGGCTGGGAAGTAGGCCTACCGTAACGTGCTCGTAGTCCTGGCCCAGCTCGTGGGAGCCCGCCACCACCTCCCGTTCGGCAATCCACTGCTCCAAGTCGTCCACTTCTCGATTCAGCTGGAAGAGCCGGAACCTCTCGTCCAGCTTCCCTCTCCGTTCCTCAGACAGGTCCTTCAGGCCGGCGTACAACTTGTCGACCTGGGACTGGCGCATGTTTATCCGCTCACTGTGAGACGAGAAAGACAGGATCAGAATTCTGTTGCTTGGAAACACGATGAAGTGATATTGGATGCGGCAGTGAACAAGACGATGAGCCTCGGGACTCATCCGCAACTTGTGGATCTTTACTTGACTTGCCTTTCAGGGTGGCCTGCAGCAACCAGGGCCCGGCTGGTCTTGGAGAGCTGGTGGACGGTCTCAGCGTAGTCCTCTACAGCCTGCTCCAAGATCTGGTGCTTCTTCAGCATGGCCACCGCACTCTGCTCGTCCTGACATACACGTGCAGGAGAGACTAGGTGACCATCTGGACTATCATCTTGTGACACATCACCCTCTGGTTGGCTTCACATCTCCATAGATCCAAGAATCTCATTCTAACATGCAACTCATTCTCCACCAGATGGGAGGTGAAGTTCTAGAGCAGGGGCCACCAACCTGCCCCCAAGGACCACACGAGTCGCCCGCGGACCTGTTCTAAAAATAGCACAACTCACCAGTGAGCAGCGTCTAAAATTTAATTTTATCCTGTTGCTATTCTTCTTTAATCACATTTTCATTTATGTAAATGATAATATCCAAAAAAGGATTTAAAACATGTTTATTATGCATGACGTTTAGGAGGGCGTTTCAGACTGGTAGCCCTTCGTATGGCTCAGTGCCCGTGAAGTAGCTCTCAGTTTCAAAAAGGTTGGTGACCCCTGCTCTAGAGCCTCCAAGGCCGGGACCCTCGTACCTTGGCCTTCTCCTCGGACATCATGTACAGCTCCTGCTCGCTCATCCAGGCCTCCGCTTCGGCAGCATCAAAGTAGTACTGCTGGGCCTTGTGGGCCTCCTCCAGGCGGGAGTGCCGCTTCTCTGTCTCCTGGATCATCTGGTCCCAGAGCTGCCGTAGGTCTGCCAGGCGCTGTCGGATGGCTTCCGCAGTGGGGCTGTCGTCCTTCAGGATGCTCTGGCTCCTCTCAAAGATGTCGTTGAAGCGTGGTTGGTGGCCCTGGACCTCCTTCTGCAGGGTCTGCAGGGAGATAGTCGCGGGTCAGGGGGCAATTGGCGCCACACGTGGGGACATGGTGGCAGATCTCGTTACGCAGCAGTGGGTCACCTGGTTCTTTTTAATGAGCAGCTGCACGGTCTGCAGGTTGTGGCCATGGTCTGTGGAGGTGGCCAGCGGCATCCTCTCCTCGACCCAGAGCTGACCAAAGAGACGAGATACCAGCGCAACGCTAAAAACACTCAGTTCACGTGGCACTCCGTATACTACATTAAAAACAACATTTCAGTTAATAAAATGTAAACACAACAAAATCCACACTGAAAAAAGACAGGAGGAACTGCACATGCAGACACGTTGATGCAGAGAACTGCACAGTCAAATGGTTCGAGATGCGAGCTGTGAATAAGTGTGAATAACTGGGGCTTCGCTGAATAGGCTGCACCCCACAAAACAAGGGGAAAAAGAAAACATTCACCTCTTCCAGGCTTAACAGTAAGACTACCCCCCACCCACCCAACAAACCCAGGGCCAGACTCACGATCTCGTCCTCCACATCGCGGTTGAACTGGTGGATCTCCTTGGAGGCCATGAGGTTGTCCTTCCTCTTGTGCAGTGGGTCCAGCATCTTCTGGAACTTGTGCTCCACGTTGGCCCGGCGTCCGTCCACCTCGTCCGAGTCCTTGCCCTCCTGGCTAAGCGCCTGGGCCTGGCTTTGCAGCTCCTCCACCTCCTTCCTGCGCACCTCCACCTGGTTCTCCAGCATCTGGGGCACGAGACGGGGAGGCACAGAGGAGAGGTGAGGCTCCTGCAGCCGCTCTGCGACGCCCGCCCGCACATCGGCACGCGGGCATCGACGGACACGCACACACGCGATCAGAGCCTGCTGTGGTGCTTTGGCGTATCACCAAGGCTTGGCACCAGCTCCTCCCCCTTCCCCTCTACAGAGGGGGAGCAAGATTACGTAATTGGGGGTGGGGGGCGGTAGTGGTTATATAACTGCTAGATGTCCCACTTGCTGGGCCTCCGTCGCCTTGTATGAATGAACGTGCCGGAGAAAATAAACAGCGCTAGCCTGGTTTGTCTTTCAGCTAAACGGTTCCTTTCATGCGCCTGTAGCTCAGAGAAAAGGGCAGATCCATGACGAGCAGCAGGCTGGCAGTGGGGGCCGCAGGGAAGGTTCAGAGAGCAGCACGCGCCCCAAAACGGAACCCCACTTCCCAGCATTCATTAAATTTTTCATTTCACAGAATAGCCAGAACACAAGTCACGGCAGCATTCAAGTCACAGAACAGCGGCAGTCTCAAGAAAAAAAAAACATCTATTTTGGCAGTGAGCTGAATGGATAAAACACCACCATTTCGTATCAGAAGGACCAGTAGGCAGTGCAGATATTCACCACCATGATCTCTGACCTGTGCTGGGTGAAACTCCCTGGTATTATAACCTATGAGCTCAGGAGCTGAGCAGTTTTGGGAGAATGAGTCCATGTAGAGTAAGTAAACCAAGTAAAGCAGAAAATGGCACCTGCTGCTTCTTCAGCAGGATGTTGACGCTGGTCAGGTCCTTGCCGTAGTCGTCTGAGTGGATCTGACCTTCCAGGCCCACCAGCCACTTGTCCAGGTCAGCACAGCTCTGGCTGAAGAGCTCTGCCTTGTTGGCGTCAAAGAGGCACTGCGCCTTGGTCTGTGTGGTGGACTCCAGGTCATTCCACATGGAGTGCAGAGCCGACAGCTTCTCCTTCACCACCGCCTCCGTCTCTGGCTTCTCCGCCACCAGCTGCGTCCCGTCCTGTGGGGGAGGCGTCCCGTCATGTGTGGGGCATCGTGGGATACATATGCTTCAAATTCAAATTCAAATTCTATTCCGAATATCCCAGAATGCTCTAGCTCGAACCCCGCTGATCCACTGGCTTGCGGCTGAGCTGAGTGCAGGGGGTATTTACATAAACCGCTCCGCAGACATCAGCTGCCGCATGGCCGCTAATCTCACATGAAGCTGTGTGCTGGATGGACACCGGGTGGCAGCAGTGAGACAAACTGCTTGGCTCTGTATTGTAGCATTATGAAGATGATTCTCCTGCCTGACACAAGGTCCTCACTACTCAGCTTTACACAAAAAGGGAATTAATATTCCGAGGAGCATCCCTGTCTGCTCCCTTGAGCTCATTTCTCCTTTTTATGTAAGATGATTCTAAGTTCTTCCTCAGCGGTCATTACAGGGAGGTTAAGCAGAGACAAAGGCTCCCCCACCAGCCTACGCTAATCCCCAGGTCCCGGCCGCACACGCACCTTCTCAATCTTGTCCAGCCACTCCTTGTTGGACTGCAGCTCCGCCATGAAGGCCTGGTGCTTCAGCCACTTGCTGTGCAGGTTCCTGGCCTCGTCGTAGGACATGTCCTGGGCGGTCAACATCTTCTCGTTGATCCAGAGGGACAGCTGTGGGCAGGAGATGGGGCAATTAGCAGGGTAATTAGCGGGCCGGCTCGGGGGTGTGATCCGTCAAGTAGGGGAAGCAGGCGATAATTACGCACTGTCCTGGGAGATGTTCGCCACTGACAGATGCTCACACGTGTGTGTGGGTCATGCATCCACAGGCTAATGTGGCCGAATGTGCACTAAAGATGATACACAGGAACCTTCACAGGCACTTTCTGCTGATAAGCATGGTAGTGATATGGGTGGATGTTCTGCAGCTCCGATGCTGCTTACACTTACCTGGACATCCATCGTAAGCTCCACCTTGCTGCACTTATGCCTAGTTGACTCCCTGACAGCATGTATGTGTGCTATGTGCTATCTGCCTGACTTTGGACAAAAGCGACTACAAAACAAAAGCGACAACGCTTGCTACTTTCTACTCAAACATGCCTCCCTGGCCTGTGAGGAGTATTCCCAGAGAGTTGGCCATGCCCCACCCCGGTCCTGTTCATTTTCAGTTGGCTCTATCTCCTTCCCCCAGCTAGCCAGGGCTGCAGGTTGGCCATACCTCCTGGCAGTCCTGCAGAAACTTCTGCAGATCCCGGTTGTCCTTCAGCCTCATCAGCAGCTCGCTGGCTGCCTCCCGGTTCTTCTTGTGCCTGGGCAAAGACAAATCCATCTATGCGTCACCGCGACAGCCAAACAGCGCCGGCTCAGCTACGCCGTAATCCCACCCGGGTACCAAACCCGAGACGCCCACTGTCCAACTGCAGACAGAGGATGAAGTCTATCTATTGATCCTCGGTGAATGTGAAGTTTAATCTCACCCAGAATTCCTATCATGAGCTAGTACAGTAAGGGAGGTGGCCTCACTGTGCTGTCAAGGACTATCACAAGCAGCCATTTTGGTTGCGTAAACTGCTACAGTGGAGAGGGAATTACAATAGTGGTAATGACATTTAACACCCCGAAGTGTTAAACGTGTCATTCACAATTTTCCAGGCAGCCAAGAGCTAAACACCGAAAACTGCTGTGAAAATTAATGTGAAGTTAATCGTGCTGCTTCTTCCCTGGTTTTCCAGTGGAATATTTCACACAGGTTATATAAATGGGGTCTACAAATCATTGGCTTGGCAAGTGGATCCATATTCCTATTAGCTGCATTTACAACATTATTTCTTCTATTATTATACGTATCTACAGAATGTGTATCTAGCCCTGGTCTAGGGCCCCTGACCCATTTGGTAATGCATCTGGGGGTGTGAGGGGGTGTTACCTGTCATCGATGGAGTCCACCCTCTCCTGGATGCGCTCTGAGTTGATGTTGCCGTCGCTCACCAGCCGCCTCCCCGTCTCCACCACGGCGTTGATCTTCTCCTCGTTGGCGTCCATGGTGGTCATGAAGTCCTCCTGCTTCTTAATGGCCCCCTCGGCAGCCTCCAGGGTGGTGGGCATCTCCGTGTGGGCCAGGACGTACTCCTGGGGAGGAACAGGAGGGGGTGTCAGCCACGGACAGCGTACATGTCTGCATGCGCCGCTAACACCAAAACTTGACCTTGGGGCGACCCAGGGGATTACTTCCCCAAAAAGAGTCGCTCCTTACATCTCCACCCTTTCTGTCACCTTCCGTGTTTGTTTCTATAGATGACTGTTACTTCTAGTGCAAACTGGAACCAAAACCAAAGGATCTAACCTTTAAATTTAGCATGAATTTGCAAAGTAATGCTGCCTCAACGAGTACAGCACAGTGCACAGGCGCTACAAACACACCAGCATCTGCGGGCACAAGCAACCCAATGTAATTCACAATAAAAGCAAGCGCACTCATCATTAATCACTACCAAAGACAGCAAAGGCTGTTTGCCGAATGAGAGGGTGGAACATTCTGTGCTTTAAATAAGCCACATTTGAGAGAAGTAAGCAAGTAAGTGATCTAAGAGCGACCTCGTGGAGATCCCTGTGATCAACTTGGGTTGCTAGGATCCCTAACAGGACGCCATGGAGGCCAGTTGAGACGACTGACAGAATGACAACCATAACTACCTGGAGTCACAGCAGAGACCACCCCGAAGGTGTACGTTTATTACCCAGAAATAAATGCAGGGAGACTAAAGAGAATGGCATATATTTTTTAGTGCGAATTCAGATAAGCTTTCACAGCAGGTCATTTCTGATATGAAAACAATTTTTGTTTGGTTTAAGTGCAAAACAATCTGTGAGACGGCAGCAAATACAAAAAAAACCAAAACATCTCATGGGTAAAATGTGAGACTTGACACCTCTGCTGACCAGTGACACACCCAATGTCTTGGCATTAAACACCTCAGTAGATTCTGGATACATTATCCAACTATTTTGATTAAGGTCGGCTTACTTACACTTACACTTGTGACCGATTTTATTGCACCAGCTGCTTGACCTGTGTTGACATGTTTGAGCAAAGGTGCGGAACTGTTTTGGTAGGTGTGATGCAGATATGAGGTACCTGGTTGTTCAGGAAGGCCTCGGCCTGCTTGGTGTCCCTCAGGAACAGCTGGTAGGCGTGGGACTGGGACAGCAGGCTCTGCCGGTTCTCCCACATCTTGTGAAGCTCATTCCAGCCGGTGTCCAGGGCCTGCAGCCTCTGCCGCAGGAACATGTACTGGGCATCTGTCTGGCCCTGGGTCACCATCTCGCCCATGTCACGCATCTTCTGGTAGTCCTCTTCGTAGTTGTTGATCTCGTTCTTGATGTTCTCATGTTGGGTGAGCAGCTTCTCGGCCTCCGCCAGCGTGTTGGGCATGTCCTCTGAGGCGATGGCGGTCTGCGTGCGGGACAGCCAGGACTGGAAGTCATCCAGGTCTCGCAGGAACTGCTGCAGCTTGCTGGCCTCGCCGAGCGACTCCTCCCGGTTCCTCAGTGTGGTCTTCATCTCCTCCCACACGCTGGTGATCTCTGCCAGCCGGCCCGTGATGGCCTGGGCCTGGTCTGGGTGCTCAGCCGCCAGCCTCTCTGCCTCCTTCTGCAGGTCACCCAGCTTGTCCTCGATGGCGACCAGGTCACGCTCCATGCCTGTCAGTTTGCGCTGCAGGGCCATGACGCCAGCCAGGTCGTTCCCCAGCTCCTGGGTGGACTCTATCACCTTGGTCTTCTCGCGGATCCATGACTTGGTCTCGTTGCATTCCAGGT
This sequence comes from Gnathonemus echidnorhynchus, assembly GCA_026776725.1. Taxonomy (NCBI): domain Eukaryota; kingdom Metazoa; phylum Chordata; class Actinopteri; order Osteoglossiformes; family Mormyridae; genus Gnathonemus; species Gnathonemus echidnorhynchus. The sequence continues at coordinate 3,015,528 of JAODJU010000062.1, read as the reverse complement.
GGTAGTTCTGCACCCCCAAAGCAGAGTTGAGGGCATCCTTCTTCAGGTCCACTAGATCCCGGAACTGGCTCCACCTACCCGACCAAGACAGCTATGGTCACTAACCCGAGAACATGCCCACATCTAAGGGTGTGCATCTCAACCAATCCAGACAGGAAGCAAATAGCAAAAACTGTGACAAGCTTATCAGTAACGTGTATGATCACTGAAGAGCATAATTTTTTAGATTACAGACAATCCACCACTAACAGGACCTCATTAGGTATGACAGAGAAAAATGATGGATGAATTTCAACCTGGTTTGTAAATATTTAATAGAGTGAAAGTAGATACAGGATGCTGTGGAAAATGGGGGGGGGGGGGACTGCTCAGAAGTTACTGAACAGCCCCCAAGATGACTCCTCACTATCTGCTGAGGTAACTGAGCATCCCTGCCACCCACCAAGGCATCTGGACCCGCTGACATTTACCGAGAAGACGTAAGGGCTCATCCAGACAGCCCGTCACTGTGCGTCACCTGGTGACCACAGCTGCGGAAACAGACCGACTCTCTTCCAAGCCGTAATTACCTACCCGAGTCAGACAGTTTTGTACCATATTCAGCTATTTCTAAATTGCCGCTTTCATCCAAAGACCCTTGTGATCTTCAGCCTAATCACTTTCTGCAGTATGCCCCCAAACTAGCTGCCTGGCCCTTTACCCTGGCCAGGACAACGGTACCATCTCAAGTGTGTCACAGTGAAGGCTACTCTTGGATCTTGGACCTACAGCCTTTGGGTCCTTAACCACTGTGCCACCACCGGCACACAGACAGAGGGCCGAGGCGACTGACCTGGTGTTCAGCTTATCCTGCTGGGCTTTGATCTCCTTCTCCCCGGGGTGCCCGCTGTGAACGAGCTGCCTGGCGATCTGGTTGACGACGGCGACTCGTGAAGCCTGGTTGTTCATCTCTGGCTCCAGGCTCTCGAACCTGCGGGGCAAAGCCGACATCTCGACAGGTTGGAAATCCGGCAAACCAGTCCCAATGAGACTTCCAACAGCACATTCCCAGTCAACCAACTCACATCGGGGGGGACATCACATCCAATTGGGATGTGGGCGCTCATTAGACGAATTAACAACCGATCCCAACTGCATTCTCAAATGGCCAAGCAGCAAACACACCTGAGCGGGACAGACTGGGAAGATGGTGGCACAGACCCCCCCGTGTGGTAGACTGAATGGGAAGAGGTGTGATACTGGCTCTTCAATAGCAAAAACTCAATAACACTAACCAATAATAAAATGCAGCACTGATTAAATGTTTTTTACTTCCACTTCTACTCTGAGCTGGGGCTACAATGCTAAAGAGAGCCTGAATTCACCCGGTGCTCTCTATCAAATTTGCAACAAGCCACATCATTTTTGAATGCATGGCGTCATGGATTTTTCTGGAAGAATCCATCGTCTGTGTTTTAAATGTGAAATTGAGCCACCGTTGTCAGGAAGGGAACTCTGGGACTCTGAGACTTTGTCTATATCGTTGGCAAAGCTGACAAATAGGGACGAGCAGAGAGCCATTATCTGTGTGACACATCTGGAGGATATCGTGACTTAAGACGACACTGCCTAGTTTGAAGGTGTCTCTCTCTCTTAGCCCGGAAAGACATAACAGCACGAGACCCTCGTCGCGGAACCATGCGCTGTCATCAGGAGGGTGGGGGGTCAGCGCCGGCCTGCCTCTGACAGCCCCTGCTAGCCTTGAACTGTAGCCAAGACCAGTTAAGGTGACAGACAGGCCCGCCATGAGGAAGCAGCGAGCGTCCGGCTACACACACGCTCTGTACTGACGGACAGTGCGCTTCGCATGCTATCGGGATACAGTTCAACATGATTTCAGATTTGGAAGTTATTTGTGAGTTTTTATGAATGCATTCCTGGGTAAAAAGCATTCATCTGAAATTCTGTAGAGAATGTTTAAACCTGAAATAAATGTTCATGGTGATGACATTCCCCCAAGTGATAAAGGGAGCAAACAGAATACGTCAGAACAGAGGTGAAGGCCAGCTTTGAGGACTGGCTCAGGGCAGGTCCTTCTGCAGGGCCTGGCGGTGCATCTCACCTGTGCTGGATGACCTCCAGGTCTTCCAGTTTCTCGGGAATCTGCATGCTGTTCAGCCACTGCTCCTTCTCATCGATCCACAGCTCGCAGGCGTCCGCCTCGCTGGACATCTTGTAGAGGGCGAGGGCGTCCTGCAGGGCCTGCTTGCGGAGGCGCGTGAGCTCGGCCACCTCGCGGTAGCGCTCCTCGATGCCGGCCAGCCGGCCCTGCACCTCCTCGGACTGGCCGTGCTCGCCGGGCAGCGTGCGCGACTGCTCCCGCAGGGCGTCGATGACGGGCCGGTAGCTGACCGTCTCCTCCGCCACGTCCTTATGCTTCTTGACGAGTGCCTGCGTGGAGAACTCATCGTGGCCCACGTCGGCGCTGGAGACGATGCGTAGCACGTCCAGCATCCAGGTATCGATGTCGTCGGCGTCGGCCTGGAACTGATGCAGGCTGAGCGCCTCCTCCAGGCGAGTACGGCGAACTGCGGCCAGGCGGCCCAGCGCGGCCCACTGCTCGCGGATGTCGGTGGTGCGCTCGCGGATCTTGTCGCTGCCAAAGTGCTGCGCCTCCACCATGGCCTCGCCCTCGCGGACCGTCTGCTGCAGCCGTCCACTCCGCCCACTCATCTCATCCTCGAAGGCGCGGTGTTTGCTCAGCAGCCGGACAGCAGCCGTCAGGTCTTTGCCGCAGTCCTCCGACGACAGGATCTGCTCCTTCTCCCGCATCCAGCCCTCCTCCTCTGCCATCTCCCAGAAGAACTTCCAGAGGCGCCGGGACTCTTCCAGCCGTGCCCGGCGCTCTGCTGCCAGCTGGGTCAGCTCCTGGTAGCAGAACTCCATGTGGGCCACGCGGTCCCGGATCACCTGCGGGTCACACGGCTTGTAGCCTGGGGTGGGGTGGGGGGGGGGCACAAAAACACAATTGTCAGTTTATTTTGTAGTTCACAATCTCACAATCTCATTCTCGATCTTTATACCATGTTGGATTTCACGAGACCCCCCCCCCACCCAAAGTAGGGATTCTTCCTACAGTGATCTGGATGGACTTTCTCCTTAAAGCCCTTTATTGCTAGTATGGGCTTTCTCTTGAGATGTTTTATTTGAGAGGGGGGGCAGGGGCATAGCTAGAAATGCTGGCCTCCCTGACAAAATATGACCATGGGGCCCCCAATGGTATCATTAACCAACCGGACAGATGAGACATTAATGAGACATGTTTCATATTCAGGAGCCGCAATAAAGTGCTGGGCCCCCTAAATCTGCCAGGGAGGGTGCTATGTCACATTTTTGGGGGGTGTGCAGCTCTGCAGCAGAGGACCCTGTGCCTGATATCAGAAGGCCACGGGTTTAAATCCCAAGTGATGTCACTGTTCCCTTGAGCAAAACCCTAAACCCCAATTGCTGCAGGGACCGGCTGACTCAGTTTTCTGAAATGTACATCACTTTGGGTACGAGTGAGTGCTAAATGAATCATGTAATACTGAATTCATGCTGTAATACTGAATTCATGCTGTAATACTGAATTCATGCTGTAATACTGAATTCATGCTGTCCTCTGCAGTCGTGATGCTCCAGATCCTCACCCTCCGTGTCCACGGCGAACTTCTGCGCGTTGGCGTTGACTGTCTTGACGCGGTCGGCCTGGATGCCGATGTCGGCCTCCACCAGGGCGTGCTTCTGCAGCAGGTCCTCCACGCCCAGCAGGTGCTTCCCATAGTCCTGGGACAGCAGCAGCATCTGTGCGGGGGGGGGGGGGGGGGGGGGGGGGGGGGGGGGGGGGGGGGGGGGGGGGGGGGGGGCAATCAAAGGAGGTCAGCAACTTCAAATATTTACCAGGACCACCAGCATTTCACAGGCCGAACCTGCCCCCCCACCTTCATCTCGTCCATCCAGTCCATGATGTAGAGCATCTCCTGGAAGACCTTCTGCAGGCCCAGGTTCATCTCCAGTCGGCCCCGGCGAGCCCGCAGCAGCTCCAGTAGGTACTCCCACAGCCTGATCACGTTGTCCTTGCGTGCCGTGATACGCTTGATGTCGTGGTAGTTCTCTGCCTCCAGCTCGCGGGCCACAGCCACCACTGCCTGCACGCGCTCCTCGTACGCCGCGATGTCCGTCTCGATGGCCTCGTGCTTCTTGGTGGCGGCTTCCACCGCCTGCAGGTCAAAGCCAAAGTTGTCCTGGGGGGGGGGGGGGGGACGACAAAACATAGTGTCAAACTACACCTGTGCATTTGACAGATAAAAACAAAAAGAAACCAAAACTGGAACAAAAAAACCATAAGATTTTATTAGCATAGAATGACTGGCCACACCTCAAATCAAGCATTAAACTGCTGGCCTTTACTCAACAATGTCACTAGGGGGCACTAAAAACCAATTATGATTTTCAATAGAAAATGCGTGGGAGGGATGTGTCACCAGATAAATAACGGCAGGCCTGATTGCGTTATGACAGATCACTGGAGAGTTTCAGGAAATCACAGTAAAAATCTGAGCGGTCAAAGGGACGACTTCATTCAGCTATGTTATTCCACCGTGTGCCGTTCACATATTTTACCTTAAATTATGCCCCTCTCTCTAAGACTGAAGACAGGGGTCTGCATCAATCTTCAGAACTGCATGCGTGTTTTGTTTAATCGTACATCAGAGAGGTCGGTACTGCATACGCTCTTAAAATTATTGCACACGATTCTAAAGCAGGTCACTATGATTGATGATGGGGGCTCTTTTATGGGGTGTCAGAGAGAGGGATGTCTACTGATACCAGTGAGTAAGTCAGTGTTTGGGAAGCGTACTGGCCCCGAAGTCCAGGGACCAAGGACACGTGGTTCCCCCCCACGCCGCCGGCACACACACCTGCGAGACGAGCCGCTGGTTCTCGCTCAGCCAGGTCTCCCTCATGGCCGCCTTGCGGTCGAAGCGGCGGGCCAGCTGCTCCAGCTTCTCCTGCCGGATGAGCTCAGTCCGCAGGGCCAGCTCCCGCTCGTGCTCCGCCTTCTCCAGCCGCTCCCACGCCTGGTGGGTGGGACACACTCGCTCAAGCTCAGGTCCAGTGAGGTAAGCCCAAGATGGGGTCAGAACGCGTGAGAGACCCAAGCAAAGGGAGACGCTGCCATAGGATATTCATTTGTACACCTCAACATCTCCAGCGTCACGGCCTTGAAAGTTTAACTTCAAAGAAGGTCCTCCAAGACCTTCGTCGCTACAATCAGTCTACAGCACATGAAGAGCAATTCCACTTCTTCTAGTTCAGGGGTTCTCAACCCCCAGTCTGTGAATTTCTTGCACAACATAAGCAGGTCCACAATCTAAAATAGGTTGGGAACCCCAGCCCCTAACCAAGGCGGTCGAAGCTGACATCTTACTTTGTTGATGTCTGAGATGAGCTTGCCCTCTCGTGGCATGTAGACCTTCTGGTTGTTGGCTCTCATCTTGCTTTGGATGGTAAAGAGCAGCACCTCAAGGTTCCCCTTCTCTGTAAACCTGAAGAAGGAGGTTGGAGACCCCAGGTGAGGAGGAGCATTCAGGGCTTTCGCAAAACTCGGCCAGAGGTACTTCATTGTCGTGGAACACTGTTCTTCACAGATGAAAATTGAATGGGAGATTAGTATTCGGCAAGATTACCCTGAGTTTTCTGCAGAGACTTGCACACAGATGGATAATATATTCACTGGGGGCTGGATAACCGAGTCACCGACATGCACCCAGAGTTTACGGGGAACTGGGGCAGTGGGACTGAGGTGAAGGACTGCATTCTGGCTGTCGCAATCCTGGCTCTCTTACCTTTTGGGTCCCCTTGGTACCACTTAAGTCAAACAACGGATATAAATATGAATATATACAGCAGACATTACTGTGGATTATGACCACCGCTAAGCAGATGAATGATGGAATAACGTTATATAGCTCACTGCAAAAATCAACCCAATGTACTTTGGCTGTGGATTGGCGGGGGGGGGGGGTGTCTCACTTGGGGGGCTTTTCCACGGTGCGGTACGTGTTGAAGGCCTGCAGCTGTTGCTGTACCCCCACCAGGGAGTTAGCGAACTTGCGGTTGTTGAGGATGATGATGGTCTGCTCGATCCACTCCAGCAGGTCTGAGGCCAGCGACTCGTATTTCTCGATCATCTTCTCAGTCTCGATGGCGTTGTCCAGCACCTGCCCAGCACAACGGACCCACACAGAACCATCAGGACAGCCCACATCTAGTCCAGGAACAAGGTAGCCTACCACACTATGTGTAAACAAAATGTTTTATGACAAAATAGAGTGAAATATTATAATTCTTCCACAGCTCCTGGACAGCATATTAAGGGCAATGCCTCAAATGCCAGAAGACTCATAGGAACTGAAATAAGCCCAACAGCTGACAAAATCCCATCTGCACCATTCTTCTTGGAAGAAAGTGCACTTTTCCTATACTGTGATGATTTAGGATTTCTAAGCGTACAGCTTTCAAAGGAGCCTGAAACACAGATCCATCATGCAGGACAGCTAGGTGGTACGGGCCCATCTGCGTGCCCTGGGCCTGTTCCTCACCTTCCCTATCCGCTTGCCCTCCACTTTCAGGGCCTTCATCTTGGAGAAGTAGTGGTAGTACGTCACCACGTAGGTGATGATGGACTTCTCGTCGGGGTGGTCCACGCTGATATCTGTCAAGACAAACGCCAGAGTACGTCAGAACGCGGCTGCGGTGAAAGCTGAGCGTTGAAGGACGAGCGGTGGGGGACACAGACTCACCCTCAGGGTCCAACAGCTTGGTGAGGCCCAGATGCTGCTCGGCCAAGTTGAAGGCGTTCTGAAGGTTGTAGTGGGCGTTGGACTTCTTCAGCTTGTCGAAGTCGATCAGGTCTGGTCTGCGCACACGCAAAGCACAGACACAGCGTGGGTCAGTCCAGCGCAGACGCACAGGCTGCGCTGCCTGCAGGGCCACACAGCTGCGATCTGCATCCAAGCTCGTACCTGTGTTTGTGGATGAGAGCATTGAAGGCCATGCCGTCCCTCCAGCTCGTGGTGAAGTTGTGGATGTTTACGTTGGGATACCTGACAGAAAAACAGAAAGAAAATGACCCTTTCTAGTTAAATCTAAACACAGCAAATGGTCTGCTTATTCTACATGGCATGATGTCTGCGTACAACTGCAGTGACGTCAATGAGCAGAGATGAACTGCTGGCCGGGCATTCCTCGCATTCTCTCTGAGCCTGGCCCTTCATAATGGCTACTCTTTAGCTGTATAACATCCATCGCTTTATTATTATTATTGCCATCATGGAATATAAGAAATGGCACACAGAGCACTGTACTATACTGATTCACTGGAGTGAGAGAGACGTACAGGAATTGACCACATGTACTGTATGTGAAGGAGCCACATGGCACTGGGATGGCCACAATGCAGTGGGCGGAGCCACATGGTACTGGGAGGAGCCACAATGCAGTGGGCGGAGCCACACAGTACTGGGAGGAGCCACAATGCAGTGGGTGGAGCTACACACTACTGGAAGGAGCCACAATGCAGTGGGTGGAACCACACAGTGCCGGGAGGAGCCACAATGCAGTGGGCGGAACCACAAACTACCGGGTGGAGCCACATGGCACAGGCAGGTCTCTCACCCTGCAGTCTTCATCTGGCACCACAGGAGCAGGGCATCCTTGGCAGACTTCTTCTCTTTGTTGTCCTCGGTCTCCACACTGATGTCCTGGATCTATCACACCAGAGAGACCAGACGCCCAGCCTTGACAAACTGCCATCAGCGTGATTCAACAGCCCACCCTACCCCAGGACTCCGGTGTTTAAATTAGCATGCTAATCCATTTCAGACCCCCATCAGAGGGCAGCCCAGTCCTGCTATGAAGATTTAAGTGTCTATGGATTTATGCACGGTAGAAATTTATTTTAATCCACACAGGATGTCAAATGAAGGAATTAAATTCTAATTATCCACCCGAACCCCCTACTTGGTGCCTGCTTTTGCTTTACTGAAGACGGGATTCCACTTGCCTGTCAATCAACACACACACACACACACACACACACACACACACACACACACACACACACACACACACACACACACACACCCTGACCATCAAGTCTATTAAATGCCTTCAGAGATGACATGTCCTAGGTAGGCCTTTGCCTCATCCAGAAACATAACAGCAGGTTCTGGGAGAGCATACCTGGAAGCGGAGGATGATGGTCCAGATGAGGCCCAGCGTGAGCCGGTGGTTGCCGTCGACGATGTCGTGGGAGCCCATGTTCTCCAGGTGCACCCTCTGCTCCTTCAGGAACTGCAGCGCCTTGTCCACATTCTCCAGGCAGTGGATGCGCATGCGCCCTTTGGTGGGCTTCGGCTAAAGGAGGACAGAACCGCAACAGAACTGAGAGCGTTTCAGCTGCTGTCCTTCACCTCTGCTGTGCATTCAAAGCCAGACCGAATTCCTACAGCATATGAAAGTTCTCATTATTTAGTCTGAATCATCAGTGTGACATTAACGCTGAAGCTGAAAATACTTCATTAGTGCCCTTTGGTGAACAGGTGACTTTGAATCTGGAATTTACAATAAGCAGCACATATTAGCATATCCTGCAAAAATGCATTTAACGAAATGTAAGTGCAAACTGCATGCACCGATTATTGCAGACTTACAGCAATTAGAATTAGTTGTGAAGTATCAGCTGAGCAAAGAAACCTAAGGGTAAACATTAACAACTCAACAGGATGTCATGTTTAACATCCAACATCTGAGCCCTTACAGGGACCAAACGGAGGCTGGGGACTGTGCCTGGGAGCACGGGGGTAGAACCAAGCCCTTCAGCTGAGCACATTTCATTAGCACCTATTAATATTTATTCAGAGCAGAATAACTAAAAATATCAATGTGATTTATGGGGAACACACAAGCGCCTGCGGTCCTGGGTGGTGTGGCATCTCAGGATGGCAGGGAAGTGCCCAGGTGCCAGGCTGCATCCCTTACACCAGCACTCCATCTGCCATGCTGAGGTGCCTCCGTTAGTCTGCGATGATGTTTCAGGCTCAAAGCCAGCAACGGTGCAACCTGTACATCTGAGCAGGGTCCCATCACACTGGCGAGCTTCTACCAGCTAATGGCCTCCCAGGCAAGGCGAAACACAGAATCCATTAAGAACCTGCATCTCTGAGCGGTATGCTGTGTGATCCAGATAGAGGCATCAAGCCATCAAACCAGACTGACCACTGAGCCCAAGGAACCTGAATATACGGCAATGTCAGCCATAGGCAACCTCACGTCTTGTCAAGATCTCCGGTCGGAGGTACAGGCATGACAGTGGGGTTCGGGCATGAGGTCCGGTGGCTGGGGGGGGTTTGGGCATGAGGCCCGGTGGCTGTGGGGGGGTTGGCACACTTTGAAGTATCTCAAGCCCACGGTGAGGGAGGTCTGGACTGAAGCTCGGCCCTGGCCAGGGTCAAGGAGTCCAAACATCCAAGGAGGTCCTTGTTGAGACAGCTGGGGCATCTCGTGGGGAGCCCAGGAGAGCATGAGGTCCGCCCAGAGGCCAGTGAAGCAAACCCATCTGCCTCCCATCCAGGACATCCCGTAAACAAGTCCAGGTGAGGACGCTGCCTGGCCCCGGCCCCCTTGCTCCCCACCCCCGCTCTCAGCCGGACAAAGGAGCCTCCTGGACAGCAGAATCCCACATACTTGAACATATTAAGCGGGTCAAGAGTTGATGGCTCACAGGGGATTCGCTTGTTTTTACTTTCTGTCTTTGGTCTGGAGGTTTAGGCACGGGATGGTCAACTCTGCCTTACAGTCCCTCCACCCCCCACACTCATTCACTCAGCAGCTCAAGCCAGCAATGCATGCTGGGGGAATTCCCTCTCTCTCTTTCCCTCACTTCCTCCTCACAGCCCACAAAGGAGCCTCTTCATACAGGGCTTGTTGTCTTTGTTATTTTCGAAGGAGCCGCTATTGAAAAGCCATGAAGGGGGCGCTGTGCGTTTCGGCATTTTCCCCCGCAGATGGGGGCAGGGGGCAGCTGATGGGGTGAGACCCCAGCGGGGGCGCTAATCCGCCTTAATTGTGGTTTCAGTCCAGATCTGTCTACACGCATTTCATAAAGCCAGTGGGGGGGGGGGAGTAGATCTGGAAAATGTTTATCGAGTCCAACAAAGTCTTAAGAGGAAATGCACTAACCCACTTTGGCAGAGCGGTCCTGAAGTATGTGACTGCACTCATGGCTGCTCAACCACAGATGGACTCCGATTGCCAAGAGTTCAAGTCTCCTCAAGCACATTTACTCAGCGCTGCCACATTTCCTCGAATCAGAAGTGTGAAAGTCGCCTTGGCCTGCCTGAGTTATTTACACCACTCTGATCAAGCCGGGGCACATTTAGAAGCGGAATTCAGACCCCTCCGGCGTACCGTTTGAAACTATCCGCCGTCGTCGTTCTGACACTCGCGGCACAGAAGCACGTCTACGGTACATGCCTTGCCGTTTCGCCGATGCAGGACGGCGGCCCACTTAGGCCAGAACAAAGTGGCCACAGATTCGGCAATCTCACCACTATGTGACATCTCACAGCCAGGGAGGGCCGGCCGGAAGACTTCAGATTTGCCAGGGATGCTTCTGTAAACGAATTGTTAGTTTGCTGCGAGTCTGGACTGTGGCACTCGAGAGAAAGCATTCTTGGCATAGTCCGTGAACTAAAAATCGCACGAATGAAGGCACTTCCTGTCCCAGAGACCCACTCATTCAGCAGTCACCCTTGTGTTGGGCAGTAAAGGTCACTCTGACTCACCGGAAAGTTGGAGAAAGTCATTTAAAAGTCGTTCAGACTACAGTCTTACACAGCACTGTCCTGCGAGCGCGAGCCAAGCCTTTGGTGGAAACACAGGCCGGCACGGTCACCATTTTAGGGGCGGGGGTTAGGGTTAGGGTGTGTGGTATGTCTTTAGTTGCATCCTGTCACGGCGATGGGTCTCTCGCTAAACAAATAAGCAAGATCACTTTACACGTTCTCATCCCAGTAATGTCCTGTCTGTGTCCAAAAAGCACCAGGGGCCCGCAAACTGGAAGCGGATAGCTGAGGCCAACGCTGAAGCAAATGCTCCTTGACTGATGGCGTAACCCAAGAGCACCCGGCAGTGAGCCGGATGGTGGCTTCATCATGCATGATGCAACACATTTCGAGCTGAGAGGGAGCCTGAAACGTGTGTGTGTGTGTATGCAAAGTTTCCACAGGGCTCCGGTAACTCGATCCCTCAGTACCACCCCTGGTTCCCCTTGGAAGGCAGTTAATAAGCTGCCAGTGTGCTGAACCGCAAGTTCAGTTAAACATTGACCAACAGAGAGACCTAGACTGGCCGGCACGTCTTTGCAGAGGTCGAAGGGATATATATAAAAAAAAAAAAACAAAAAAAACGTGCTGAGTCACCTCCTTCGCCAACTACACAGGGCTCAGTAAGCAGTGCGCGTGTGCGGTTCTTCAAAAGCTATCAGGACTGGAAAACACCAGCTGCTTCATGGCCATTCACATTCCCAGCACCCACATTGGCAACTCAGTGCTGGTTTTTTTTTTTTTTCCTTAAAGTTATTTTGCTAGTTCAGTGAGCCATCTCAGAATGGGGGGGTGGGCAGCAGTGGTTCAAACAATGAGCACCTTGCAGACAGTCACCCAGCATGCCCAGAGTCCCCAGTGCAAAGTGCACTCTGCGTTGATACTTGTCAACAAGGTCCCGGTCTTACACCAGCCGAGGGCGTGTGTGCGACTATTTATCAAGCCCATCAAGAGGAGCTCAAAATAGCTGGCAACGCTTATCCACCTGAAGGAAACAACATGACACCATTGCAAGAGGCTCCCAGGGGTTTACTAGGCACTAGAGCAGGGGTCTCCAACTCCAGTCCTGTAGAGCTACTATCCAGTAGGTTTTCTACCCTACCTGGCTTCTGATGAGCCACACTAGTTCTCAGGTAAATACCAGGAGCAAGTGTGGCTCATCACAAGCCAGGTAGGATAGAAAACCTACTGGTTAGTAGCTCTTGAGGACCGGAGTTAGAGACCCCTGCACTAGAGCACCAGGGACCAGTATGTGTCTGCGTTTTGGAAAGACAGTGTTAACACCCCTCATGTTTAAGACTGCATAGTGGTCCAGATCTAGAGGACGGGATAATTCCACTGAGGTGAAGGGCGTGGGGGGGGGGGGGGGGGGTATTAGCAGCCCCAGCGCCCCCCATACTCACCAGCCTCTCCCCGGACAGGACTTCCAGCAGCTTGATGAGCATGCGACCGTCACGGAGGTCCATGTAGAGGTCCGTGATGCGGCAGGACACGCGAGCCAGGTGCGAGTTCACCCATTTTGTGAAGGTCTTCTTCTGCACGGCCTCTCGCTCATCTGTAGGGGGAGCCGAGGGTTGGAATAACGATCAGTTTCACTTCTCGAACGGAGGGGCGACTCCCTTCCTGTTCACTTCCATCGCGCTCGTATTATGGCTGCACAGCTGTGGGGTGACCCAAGTGGAACACATGGGAGAGGTTCAACAGAACAGCAAACTTCAAAGCAACTGGGTGGGACACAGAGCCTACCTGCCTTTAAACAAGAGTCTGAATAGGCATTTTCTAACTTTATCATCAACATCCTAAATATCGCTCTTATTGAGTTTTTTTTCCTCATTCACCTATAACCCCCACATGAGAGTGGAAAGAGTTTACCCTTCATAAAAAATCCTGATTACCTCACAGAGGTTGAGCAGAAAGACTGTTAAGCAGCAAAAAGTTACAAAGGAAGGGAAGATGCAATGGAAGATTACTGTGCCAGTAATGAAGCAATGAAGCAGCCAGAGTTGGGTACAGTCAGGCATGAACAGACAACACGAGGCCCAGGCTGAACCACTGAGGCTTTCAAAGCCAAATGAGGTCCGTTTGATTCTTTGACCCTTGACACTGGGACAGCAGAAGGCCATCAGACACTTCTGCTAGACATGATCTCTAAATAATGAGAGTAATTGGATGGAGCACCAAGACTGGAATTAAGTATCTGGAGTCAGAACAATAGATAAACAGGGGATACCTGGTCACAGCCTACTGTAGTGTTTATGTCCCAGAAGTCTTAGTGATTCGGCACCAAGGCCACCCTGCCTGCCCCCAGGTCCTCACATGACATTCTAGGGAGCCCCAGTTGCTGTGGCCCCATGAGGACTCATAATGCATCAGACAAAGGGGCTAGTGTCCCTCCCCAGAGCCCCAACCTCACTAAACTTCTGGAGGGCTTCAGAAGCATCTGGTGTTATCGTCAGACTGTTCCTATCCAGAGTTGCCTTATGGTGGTGGGACACTGTGTCTGAACCCAGAACAAGCCCTACATATGTGAACATGACAACACCAAAGCGGACATGGGAATGGCAACGAGACACGGACTTCCGGGATGGGAAGCATGTGATTGCCGGGAAGGCACTGCTACCTGCTACCCGCTACCCTCCGCACAGGCCGCATTCTTAGCCCTTCATCCCTAAGATAAAAAACCCTTAGTCCACAAGGAGGACCCACACATATCCATTCGTTTCTGTTGGGCCAACAGAAGCAGGACGAAGACTAAAATACCCCCCCGTGTGTGACATGGGGCTCGGCGTTACTCTGCATCCTGACATTATTTTTGGATATTAAGGGGGTTTCATAAAATGGAAGTTATTTTCCCAGCAGAAATACACTCTCCCATATCACAGCATCTGCTTGGGCTGTGAGAAGCTGCAGAAGGTGACATGGACAGATACGCTAAACCACGCCCCCAACATGGACACTGTCGCTCTCACAATAAGGCGAGTCGATATCGGACGCGGAGCTATTCATAGATAGTGGCGTCAGGGATGTGGGCGGAGCCCAAGGCATCGTCCCACGGTTGTAAATGCCGTTTCCTCGGCAGATGGCGAAGCCAGGAAGACTGTGGAATGTGTCGGAGGAGGACACAGGAAAAAGCAGGTCAGGGTCGGGGTGGGGGAAAGGGGAGAGAGAGCGCTGCCCTGCACACAGACCCCAACACGACAAGAAACTCCCAACCCACCGTCAACCTATAGTCAACAATGAAAAGAATACATTACACTGACACAGCACAGATCAGATCTGGTGGCTTTTAATGAGCGGGAGGCCCACTGAAATCTGCCCAGGGTTCACACGCACCAAAACCTGCCCAGGGTTCACACACACCAAAACCTGCCCAGAGTTTATGCAGACTGAAACCTGCCCAGAATTTATGCAGACTGAAACCTGGCCAGAGTTTACACGCCAGGCCTGGTGAGTGCGGCAAGTCTTTTGGGCAGAGTGTAGGAGCTGCCCATGGTGCCCAATGGGTGGGAGCGCAACTGGCACCACAGAGACTAGACATAGACCTAGACCTGATGTTACCTTGTTATTGTAGGCCAATACTTCACTTATCTCCCACAGCAAAATTATCCACCATATTTTCACTTTTGCTGAGCGCCGCATTGCCCTGACTGAGGGCAAACTCTGCAAACGTGAGCATATTGGCCGTTATGTCACACGAGTGATGTCCCCTCCCCCCATTATGAAATCTACAAGACGGGGACTTTCCAGCAGATGAAAGAGTCCTCAGCAAGCCTGAGACCAAGAAAGACAGACTAAAACAGGGGCAGCGTGGGCGATCCTGAGGTTTAACCGCGGGCTTGCCGTGTCACCGTGAGGCCCGCGGGTCCTTATCTGTCACTCTGGAAACACTGGTGGGGGCATGGGGGGGGGCACAGGATGGCTGTAAAAGCCAGCCAGCCAGCTTGTGGAGTGTAGGAATGAGGGTGACCAGTGGCAGTGTGTTGTGACCGTGACCCGTCAGTGTCTCCTGGGCTGCAGGCACAAAAGGTGTTTCTGCCTTGGACCAGCAGGAGATCCCACAGGGGACAACGCAGTGCCGTAGGATTCACCGGGATCTCAGGGTGAAACCGGGGTAAAACGTGTGCGTTGGTGTGTGTGTGTGTGTGAGTAAGAAAGAGAGCGAGAGAGGGAGGGAGGGAGAGGGAGCTTACAAATGGGTTTTTATTTAAACTTACACGTTTAGCAAACCACCAAACAAACATCTCAGCACTGAACCGTGGGGCTCATCCATAAGGTGGCTGGGCCCCCCAGCCCTGGTTCACACCCCTTTCCCAGCGCATGAGGGGTTCATCCGTGTAACTCTGGCTCTAGCCCTTTATAACACTCATCTTGCTCATGGCTTTAGCACAATGCAGTGCATATATCTGAAATCCAACACTTTAAAACAGGTTATTTGGCAAAATGAAGCACTGGGAACAGGTACTACAGGCTCTTAGTGAATCCCACAGGGCCCCAGGTGTGTGGGGGTGTGACTATGGCCGTGGCTCATCTGGCACTGGCACCTAGGAGGGATTGGGCACCGCTGACCCTGTGCCCCCACTGCCACTCCTCCCGCCCCACCCTGGGCTACCAAGCTGGGGGTATCTACAGACTGGGCACCAGCGGGCCAGCAATACGGTCAGCTGTGGTCTGCTAAAGGAGGCTTTGAGACCAGCGGGGCAGATGAAGGCACATCTGTGTGTGGGTGTGTGTGTGTGTGTATACAGGCACTCTCACCGGCACACACTTTCCTCGAAATCCATTAAGCTGTCACCCTAACATACCAGGCCCTCCAGGAAACCACCAGTCCACCACAGCCCTGCTTCTGCGGCTGGCGTTCAGAGAAGCAACTCCGGGGGGAGGGCACCTCCCGCTCCCCTGCTTCGGCACCAAAGGGCCGGCAGTAAATCACCATGGCAACAGGCCCCTACCGATCATGGAGCATTACCCCAGCACCCAAACTCCCCAGACCCCTTTAAACACAAATCCTGTGCATTATCTCACTTGCAAGCCTCCCCCCCAAAAGACCACAGCACACAAATGAGGCAGAACAACATAAAGGTTCCTCCTGTACAGAGACATGACTGGATAAGGTGCTGGAAACAGACGCTGGCGGCTCTGTTCTCGGCCGTACGGCAACTTCCTATGGGGTGGTGGTCAGCGCAGTGGAATTCGAAGGACATCCCGGACGTTCGTAGGTGGAGGGCAAGGTCACGGACCCCCGTCTCAGCTCAATCTGAGAAGCGAGGCGATTATTATCATTGACAAATTCTGTTTTTTTCTAGAATTTCCTTCCAGACGTAAAATAAAAATCGGGGAGGCACTTGCAGCCACGTAAGCTTCGCGTGAGTTTCGCTCGCTCGCGTGCGCTCCCGAAGACAGCTGCGCACTACTGATTTATTTTTCTTGTGCATTTCCTTGCGCTGAATGTGCTGAGCAAATGCATTGTGTGTTCTGGAATTTGGCAGGGCAGGGCCAATCTGTCACTCTCAGGATGTCCGCCCCCAAAACAACGGAGCCAAACAATAGCGGGGGGGGGGGGGGGGGGGGGGACTTGGTTATCTTATGGAGGAGCTTCCACGCAGGTCCTCCGCTTCCTGGTCAAGTTTTTCAGGAAATATACCGCAATGAAACAAACTAAGAGAGTGGTCCTTCAAGCGGCCAGTTTCCATGTCGGATTATCACTGCCTGTCTATCCGGGGAAGAGAGATCGGAGGAAACGCCGGACATGTTAAAGCTGATCTGAAAGGCCCCTATTCAGCCTCCTCTCAGATGAAGCTGCAAGGGTTTTAACTTACCCTATGGGGGTGGGAGGAGGGGAAAAAAACAGGCAATGCAACTGGATAATACCTGGAAACATCAGGCCTTTTGCCTTTCAACAAGGGCCCAAATTATTCTCCATTAAGACACAATGAAGCAGCAGTGCTCTCCGGCCCTGAATGCAGCCAAACAGCGTGAGCTGCGTGTGGGAATGCGATACGGCGACCGAGCCTAACCAGACAGGAATGGCAGCAGGGCAGCCAGAGCTGGGAGAGAGCCACGACGAGCCGGGGTCGTGGCGTCCGCTCTACAGAAATGCCAGAGGAGGACGAGGTCCAAGACGTTCTGCCCTGCTGCTCATGAGATGCAAGGCCCCCAGCGCAAGTCAGGATGCCTCACAAGCCGCCGCTGACTCAGCAGCGGAAAAAAACTGCATGGGAAGCAATGTGGATGGTACAGGACAGGACAGGCCGGGCAGAGGGTCCCAGACCGGGGATGAGGAAAAGCAGACTTCGGAATTTACCTTTGAGTTACACTGGTGCAATGTTCCTTGTGCACGATGCTAACGGCCTGACAGAAGGCAACAGTATATAGCATTCTTTACAGCCAACTGGGAAGCTTTCCCGCACAGGGCTCCGTAAACACAGTGCCGGCCTGCCCGAAGCTGCCCACAGTTGCCAAGCGTTTGGCGCCGCTGTTTGCAGGGTCTAGAGCAGACGCCTGGGGACCTCCTGAGGATGCTTGGGCGATGCATGTCGTTCCTGTGAGCCGGATGCAAAACCTTCAGAAGAACCCAGGCCCACAAACATCCTGAATCCCAAGAGCACAGAGGTCTGGAAACAAAACAGCCTTTTAAGATGTGAAGCCCCCTCTCATTTGAAGCCCGGCATCTAAACATGGCGCATAAGCTTCAGAGACCAGACTAAACAGACAAGTTTGAGAGAGGTGAACAAAAACGCAACGAGACAGACAGCAGAAACTCCTTGAAAGTGCTTTTCTGAGGAGGAGGCCCAGGATCTGAGGCCCGGGATCTGAGCCCCGGCAGTGCAGTGCGTCGTATTCAGAGTCACGGAGGCTCCTCACATCACACATCTGCATTTAATAAAAAGCGGGGGGGTTGTTGCAAGGGGTTGTGGGGGGTGGAGGTGCTTCTGAAACTGCCTGCTGTTTCCTCCATACTGACCCCGGTGGGGGGGCGGGCCGCACACAGATGTTATCCTTGCAGCCACGCCCGGCCCACACCTCAAAGCTGCCTTTGCTCCCCCTCCCCCCAGTCACGATCCACATCCCCAAGCTGGCAACATGGTCTGGTAGCGACCCCAGTCTTAAAATATGTTTGTTTAATAGGCCTTGCAGTAAATCTACTGCTCACGGCCCAAAGAGGGTGTTTTCTGGGGGTGGGGGCTTCACATTTCATGAAGACACCACCCTCTCCCCTATCCACTAGGGCTGCCATGTTTATGTGCCGAAACAAACACGCGGTATGTCCAGCAGACCATGATACACGCCTTTGTGGCCACGGGATCCACCACAACCCTGCGAGTGCGGGGGCCGTAAAAGTCCTGACGGGGGCCCATAAATCCACAGGGTCCAGGCCCGATCGGGGCGCCCCAACTCACATCCACCTGCAGGTACTTCACCACATGACATGCGCTTCAGGAACTGCAACGTTTATGATGGACACCTTGCTGTCCCCCCCAATCTCCCCGGCCTCACTCACTGCATCTTTAAGGTCTCTGAATTGTTACTCCTGCATTTTTGTGGTCAGATCCTCCATGGCCAGGTCAGCCTTCCGCCTCGCCCGAACCCCTCACTTCTGAGCCCAAAGCGTCACATTTTCAGTCTAGGCATGGATTCGCAGCCAAATTCCTACCCACTTCCAGATCAACTTCACCCCCCACCCAGTTCTGGGAAGCCCGCTGCTGGGCGCATCCGCTCAGAGAAAGCACTGGAAGTCACCCCACACCCCCACATCAAGTGACCGAGAAGGGGTGATGCGTGTGGTGCCCGTCCCCCGGCCATGCAGACGCTCTCTCACGCTCCCACACAAGAGCCCGTTCATCCCAAGTGATCAATCACTATCCCCCCGCCATGCCGATTGTGAAGGCCCATTCACTGCAGCCCCCCCATGTTACATAACGCGGCGGAATAGCCCATGCGAACTCGCCAGGGGGACCCAGCCCGTCCGGCGGTTGCAGAGAGCATGCTGGGCTTCGACAAACACTAATCCCTGCTTTAGAAAAAAATTTAAATGGCCAGCACCCCCTCCTGGCCCCTCGGTGTCAGTTAGCTGAAAAGCTGCTTTACTGTCCGGTACCCACCCCCCCAGCCCGATGGCCGACTGCCGTCGATTCCAGCTGGAGGGGGATAGAGGGTCTTTGAGATGGCATGGTGGTAGCCTGGCCCAATCTCCGCTCGTCTCCTGGACAGTGATAGAACACCCCCCCCCCC